>OZ038520.1:8293323-8358323 GCA_964036315.1 Acanthosepion esculentum
CATATCCACTAGAATAGCATGAGATCACATGTTTCTTTGGTGGCTAAACAAAGATTGTAACAATTTGACTGAAAAGTTCCCATTCATCCACCGTATTCAACAGATATTGCAACTTTGGATTACCATTTATTACAGTTTGTACAGAAATCTCTTAATGAAAATGTTTCAATTCCTTGGAAGACTACAAAAAGCAATTGCAGTAATTTTTTTCTGAGGACAAAAGGGTTTTTCACAGATGGAATTATGAAATTGGTTGAAAGATGGAATAAGAAAATGTAACAAAATGGTGAATATGTTGTTCAATAAAGTTAATGTTTAGAAAAATAAAACAATTTTCTCTTATTTAATAAACAAACATTTTGACCAATCAATATTAAATAAGATTAAAACAAACTTTTAAAAAGTCAACAATGAATAAAATATAGATATTTGTCAGCTATTATTGCTACATATATTTTATTCTTATTTTTTATCCTTATTTTTATACATTTTTGACAGTTTTCTCATTACCTATTACAGATTTAAATATAATCAAGGTTTGTAAATTTTATTAAGTAAGATTGAAATTTAGATATGGTTTTTCTCTTGTGTTTATATAACTTTATAAATGTTATATAAATGCTTTATAGTGTTTATATAATGCTTTGTAAACAAACTCAAGAATAAATATGAAGTTTCTTGAATGATGTGTTTATTCACAAACTTTAACAAAATTTGTCTCAGTGATTGAATAAAATAATTTCTGATTTAAGAAAATTAAAATTTTAGAATGAAATGTAATATTAATTTTAAAAATTATTTTAAAATGAATTGTAATATTAAAATATTTAAAAAAATTATAAACAAAACATAAAATTGCAAAGATCTTTACCAAGTCTTAGCATGCCTTGACCACTTCTCATGTCATCATACCATTCACCTTCATATATTGTGCCATCAGCATAGTACATCCGTCCCCACCCACTTCGTTTTCCACCATACCATTCACCTTCATAATATTCATTAAGGCCATAGAAATGAGAACCGTAACCCTTAAAATAAAGAAAACACAATTTATTATCATTCACCTGAAATTCAACTTCAAATACTTTAAAATATCATACATACATCTAAGATTAATTTTGCAATGTAACTTTCATTTAATGTATGTTATCTACAGGTTTTCATTTTAAGTTTTCTATCATGTAATTTAATAAAGTGGTAAATGTTTCCATCAATGTTAGTTATCATTTTATCTAAGCTGATGAACAAAAGAACATATAAATAAATTCCTTATAGTTTTAAAAACATTAGCATTATCATTTCCATTCCAACAGATGAATAAGGTGCAAAGAGTAAAAGTCAATGGCTACAAAGCATCAATACCTCGTTGAATATATATACAATTGAGAAGGAATGCAAACAAATCTTGATGATGAGCAAAGACTATTTGAAATCTAGACATATAAATATTGTGCCTTTGTGATTATTGAATTATGTCAATAGGACATCTTGAAATTCAAAAAATATTAAATAAAAGAAATTAAAATTATTTGGAATTCCATTTTTCATTCAGGATCTTTGAGAGAAAATTTACTACTTAAATAAACACAAATATGCATATACATTTATATAAATACTAACATTGATTAGATATATTCTATGCATGCACATATATATGTAACACTATTTAGCAACGGCAGGTTAATTAACCAATTAATTAACCACAGAAGTTAATTACGGGGATTACTTCAACCAATAGATAGAATGAAAGACATACTGAGCAATAACTTAAACCGATAGATAGAACGAAAGACATACTGAGCGATACTCTTTTTGTTTTGTTATTTTCCCCAAACAAAGGAAGGAAAAAGAGAAAGAAAAGAAAGAAAGAGAGGGACAAGACTTAACAACTTAGATGATAAGGAAAAAAAAAAGCCACCCACAAAGCGATGTTATTTTGATAACGGGACGGCAAGAATTCTGATGGTCACTGTCGTAAAAATTAGTTGATGAATCCCAGAGTTTTTGGGCAGATAAAACATTAACTGTGTCATGATAGCCAAAACTTATATTATCGGGAAAGGATTCAATAGGTCATCTGCCGACCGCACACAAAGCCCAACCCTGAGTTAAGGAGATGTCGGTTGGACATGACATCTGTGTTATGTTGAAATTCGTTTTTGATAACAAAAGCCATGTTATTGGATTTTTTTTTAATTAACTCAATTTCGCCAAAATTCCAATTGAAGAATTCCATATGCCGTGACGTTGGATAAAGATTGAGATTATCACATTCACACCATTTTGACGCCTATTGGCCGAATAGCCAGGTGGAGGTGATCATGTGACGCAGAGAGGAGGCCTGCCACCGCCCATTGAGAGGATAGGTATGAGATGTTGCTGCGAGGAAAGTGGGAAAACCGTTGATGCCCTCTAAAGTATGGTGAGATACCCATATGAGACCAGAAGAGGGTGGGAGTGGAAGAAGATTTCCAAAAATGGAAAATGATAAATATTTCTGACCGAAAACAAAGAAAATCCTTATTGGGGATTTGAAATCAACGTGGTGGCCACACCACGTCCGACCCACGCCGGGTTTGATCGGCGTCCATATAGGCAAACGTCTTCGGGCGTTTGGCAGTGTAAAGTGAAGTTAGTTTTTGGCAGTGCAGTCCAAGCAGAGTGCAGTTCGAGAAGCAGAGAGATCCAGGCAAGCCCAAGACACAGGGGACTCGGAAGATAATGCCTCGCACAGGTGACCGCACGATTCCATGCCTTCCGACTTAGACTTCTAACCAAGAACAAATTTGTTGAAGTCCGACTTTAGATTTCCCACCAAAGCAAGTTTCCGATTTAGACTTCTAACCAAGAACAAATTATAGAAGTCTGACTTATATTTTCCACCAGAGCCGACTTTATTGAAAAACAACTCAGATATCCAGAACTAGCTAAGAACGCAACAGTGTTACAATCCACATTTTTTTTTCTTCGGGCTGGGAGAGAAAGAGAGAGACGCACTCCTGTAACTCAACAAACCGACATAAAATTAATCGCTATTCCTAACCAGTCGCTCGCCTTGAAGTTGTTGTTTGTGCTTTTGTTTTTTTTGTCTACATTTATTGTGCAGTATCACCTTGACCCGGATTTGGCTGGCACTACAGCCCGACGTTTGATTGATCTCGTCAACCTAAGATCAAATCACAACGTGGGTGGGTTGAATCGAGATCAAAGCAGTTGCTTCGGTGACCAGGCGTTGGAAGCGAGCCGAGTACGACAAGTTGGTACTAGAACCCAACAAGACTTCAACCGGTGTCCCAGGGTTAGCCCGTCACATATTGGCGTCGTGACAAAGGACGGCGTCTTGACCAAAGGATGACGAGTGTCACATATAGATACAGTGTCAGATATATAAATACAGTGTGAAATCAAATACTGACTTTTTGGAGTTACCTGTACTTTGTTTTCATTTACAAATATCAATTTTAAAACTGTGTCAATATCATTGATAACTGTGTGCTACTGCTGTTGTCTCTTTTCCTAATTCAGGAATTTCTTCATGTTTAAATAATTTGGAAAATAATTTTATAAAAAGCTTTTACAGGATTCAGAAATATCCACCATTGTGATGCATGTCTTTAATAATGTTTCACATACCCAGAGATATTTTAATAAAATTAAGTCTTTTAAATAAATGAATAAATAACATAAAATGATTATTTATCCATTTGTTATTCATTTCAGATAAATAATTATCATCCCCCAATGTTTGTACGGTCAGTCAGTCAGTGATCATGTCTCTTTTGATTCATGACTGACCAAGCAGAAGATTTTTCCTTGCAATAAACTGTTTTCCAGCCAAGGCTTTAGGACCCAGCCTGTCCTGCTATTCAACCCATACCTGGGGGAGAAGATACTGATTCATACCTTTCCCAAGGGTATTTGCATGTAAGTTAATGTAACAAACCTGACTGGAATTCAAGCTCAGCTTTCTGATTTCTCATTATCTATTACACCGCACATCAATATTTGTACAAATGATTCTGAAAAAGACAAAAAACTTTAAGCTTTTTAAAAACTTGCTTAAAAAAATGAAGAAAATTCTGAATTGGGAAAAGTAAATCTTCAGTAGTATGTGCAATTACTAAAGATATAAGCACAGTTTCAAGCTTGACATTTGTAAATAAGAACAAAGTACAGATAACTCTTTAAGAAATCAGAGATCAATTTGACACAGTATTTATATTATGAATAAAAACTTTCTTTTAAAAGGATAAAAAAATAAATATTTTTACTTTCTGACAAATGTTGCGCTTAGAAGAAGGTCTAATGAATGCCAATCTACAAAAATTATTCCAAAAGAATTTTTTATGAGCAGACCAGTTAACCTCAGCACTACCAATATCTATTTTGCAAAGAGAAAAGTAATCAAAATTGTTTAAGTATTTTACATGTCTTTTGTTATTTTTCCATCCTCCTGCATATTGTTTCTGCAATCCACCATGACCGTCAGGGACACTAAGGGTACCAAAGCCATTTCTTTTGCCATATTTCCAATCACCATCATACATGTTTCCAGATGCTTTCCATTTGTAGGTACCTTTGCCTTTTATTAAATGACAAAAAAATATTATTGAAAGTAAAACAATAAAAAGTAAAAACAATAACAAGATTTAAATTATAATAATGGAAAATTAAATTATAATGATTAAATTATTATATATTTTATAAATTAATTAAAAATAATTATATTCAATTAAAATGATGGAAAAGTTTGTAAGCTGAAAGGAAAAACAAGAAAGTAAAATAGCACATAAAGTAACTTTCTAGAGCCAATTATGAAATAAATATGTATTGTAAATGTTGTGTATTTGTTAAGCAGGCAGATGAGTGATAGATGATAAAGTAGATAACCTTCAATAAAAGGTTTGAAAATGATCTATCTTAAAACAAAAGAATCAGAAACTAGAGAAAAGAATGCTATTCTGTTAAAAAAGCTCCATAAGAAAATTGAACTTGAGAATATAAGCTGCAAATAAAGAACTCGTTTTCATTTAATTGATCCCTCATATTGATCTACTTATATAAAAATATCTAATCTTTATTTTTTATCTATCATACTTGTGTAAAAAATGTTTTCTGCCTAAAATATCTAAAAATCTCCAATATCTTGACCATCTTGGCTTTTACTAATAAAAACAATTAAAGGGACATGACTCTCTAACTTTCAATAGCACATGTTCAAATGAATAAAATATGTTATCAAATTGCAGTGTTTCAAAATAAAATTGTCCATGTTTTCAGCTTTACTCTTAGAGTCTGTAACCCAACATATACCATTTTGGTATCAAGCCAACTCTGTGAGTAAATTAAAACCATTCCAGGCTGGGTCTGGACCTGCAATTCTGAAATTCTGGATTCCCAAGTTTTCATTACTATGATTGTTTTCGTTGATATTATCACGTGATATTTTGCAACAAATTTTTTTGTACAAGAAGAATTTTTATAAGTTGGAAATAAATTTGGGAATGATTGAAATTAATTGTGAAATCCACTGAAAGTCACTCATTAAATAAAAATAATTGTTTGTATGGAAAGTAAGGACCTATGTACATCAAATTGTCTTCAAATTAAGTAGCAGCAGAAGAATTATCGTTGAACTTTTAAAAGGTAAGCTTAAATATTAATGCAATACTTAAATGCAGCAATCAATTTTGAGTTCTTCTGTAGTTTATTATTGCCTATTGCATCTACTCCTCCCTACCTTTGTAATGAAGGCCCAATCAAGAGCCCTCTACAGGAGCTAGCTTAAATGCTATCCAGTAGGGCGGCTTTTAAGCTGGTGGTTAATATATTCTATAACAGAGGTGTGCATTCTTCTTTTTGCTGTAAATTCTTTGGTAAAATAATAAAAAATCTGATGTCATCTCTACAAAAAACAGGTTCAAAAGTTGAAAGAACATTTGAAAAATTCTTTTCTCATATGAAAGGAAGATAAACCATTTAGAAACATTGAGCTAACCATGAACTTGAATTGTAATATCTAAAAGAAAAAACAATTCTATTAGCCAGCAGAAAATTAGGAAAAATATATATATATATATATATATACTGGTAACAAATTTGGGACTATTTGATTATTTTGGTCAGCATTCAGGATATATGAAATTTGTCATTGTGAGGTACAGTGCTAGAAAATTTTTTTCATGTTTGTAGAATATCTAGCACTTTTTGAGCCTATCATGAATGAACATTTGTATAGTGTTAAAAGTCAAGAAAGAATAGTTCATAACCTTTGAAATTTTGTACATATAACTTACTCCAGGAATATGTTAAAAAAATAAATAATAACGAAGGACTCTAGATGTCCAAATTGTTCTTAAAAATGAGAAAAAATTAAAGATTTTGATGCTTTGTAAGTCATTACAAAAGTTTCAGATAATTGAACCAGTTGCATTTTGAAAGTAGATATAAATGTCTGTTATACTCACAAAATTCAGACACTGAAAATAATTCAGTCTGGATTTAATAATCATTGAATAGAATGTCTGTTGTAACCTAGGGAAGGTTACTGAATAGAATAATCACATGAAGGTTGGTAATGAACAATAATACTTAGGACAAGAACAACACATATGAGATTTGCCAGTTGCATATAGAAGTGAGTCAAGTGAATTCCATAATGAATCTCCAACTGTAGGATATCTACCGACTGCCCCAAGCAGTCAGATGTGGCACAAGGCCGAATTTAATGTGGGGTATCCAAGCCTGTAGGCATGCCCAAAAATTCCCCATAGATACCATATAAAATGGGGTTGTGTAGCTGTTTCCTGAGATGAGACTCTGCCCTTCAACATAGGCTTGTCTGGGAATCCTCTCAGCCTGGAGGCAGAGAATATGACCAGCACAGCTGGAGACGAATCTCCAACTGCAGACCAACATACAGTATTTACTACTGTATTTATGGGAATGGGGACATACCCATTATCATCCATAGGTATGCTACAACAATGTCTAAGACTCAAATCTGAAAATCCAATGTCCAACCATTTTTTTTTCAAAAGATATTTTGGAAATAACATAAACAGAACATAGGTCACAGGTCACTTTGAAGTCTTTCAGTTAACCTAACATATAGAGAAACTACTGCATAATATAGTTGAAAAATCTCTTACATTTATTATAAAAATTTTGTTGTTATTCTTGTCTCTTGTTCTGAGACTTTTCTAGGTTAATAAGGATGTAATTTTATTATAGTCTACTAAATTGGTATGGATATGCCTGTACATATCTCAGAATAAATTCTAACTCACATATTTTCATTAGTCAGGATTTATCAAAAGTAATAAATTGGAAGAAAACAGTTGGATCATAAAATGTGTAAATGTGTAGCTTAAAAATATAAAATAATCTGCAAAATTTGAGATTTTATTTATCAAATCAAGTATCAATTGAATGTGTAATGCTATGAAGCATATAAATTAAATTACAATGCCTCCTTAGTTACAAATGTCCATATAAGTATTCAAGGGGTATTCAAATGTTTTAATATGTGTCTAGTATATGTGCATCTGTGACAAAAATAGGGAGAAAGCCAGTCACTTAATTTTAGCCATATCATGTTTGCTATGTAGAGGTCCATGAAAAACTGTGTGTTTTTTTTTAATTTGGTGTTACTTTTATACTTACATCTCACAAGTCTAGTATCCTGTCCTTATATATCTAAGGGAAGTAATATCCCACTTTTGGAACATGTTTTAGCTATTTTCCCTGTGAAAATGTCAATGTTAAAGTATTCCTCTCTGAGAATGGTTGCTATAACCACTAAGGATTTAGGAAAGTACTGATCATATTTATTTGCTATGGAATTAATGGCCTGAATGTATCATAGTTTTTATAGAGAGTTCTTGGACTGTAGTGTTTGCTTCTTTCTTGTCTGCTATGTAAACATCTTTTCAGCTGTTGATTTCAGGAAATAAATTTTTGTTCTATTGAGGGTGATGTTTTGCTCTCTATACAATGAAGTACTTGTCATATCTGCGTAACATTCTGAATGGGCCTTTATAGTTTGGCTGAAGAGGATGTTAAATTGAAGATGCGTGTACAGTTATGTAAATAATGTGTCACATATGTTAGTCTGTTAGCTTTCTTTGTATGTGAGTGCACCATGCTGAACATTTTTGTCTTGTGAAGATGTTATATCTGGCATGTCTGCTGGTGTGTTTACTATCTTTGAAGCCAAAGAGTTGTGCCATAAACTATTTCTAGTGATGAACAATTCAAACCTTCTTTTCCTGCAAAATATAAGGCAAGGAGGACTAATGGTAGATGTTAGTGTGAGTGTTATTCGAAGGCATCTGACACCAGTATTGTTCAATGGTGTTACCATAGTTGTATCTGTGATTACAAAGTCTCTACTACAACAAGCATAAGAAAGTGACAAGTATTCATTGACATTACAAAAGTGGCAATGAGTGTTTGTTGAAATCGCAAAACAATGCCTTTTGGGTTATTTGAAATTATGTTGCTTTTAGGTTAAGACACATGGCAAATTTATTTTAACATTTCATGAACCATGTATTATACTTGCTTGAATAGTAACCAACGAATTGTGATCCGAATAGTAATCCGTATAGTGATCACTTAGATGCCTTGCTAATTTCCATACATTTCCTTTACCATCAGGTAATCTACTTATTCAAAATGGGATCGCCTGTGTTTGCTCTCTGGTGATCTGTGTTCAAACTCCAGTGTCGGCAGTGACACTGACTTCCTATATAACACATTGTAATGGAAAATTTAGGAATGCTACACTTTTGGCAATTTTATTTCATGAGAAACCATCATTAGGAATTAGACAATAGGCTGGAGGTCTGAGAGGAGACTCTGAAAAAATAAACATAACATTATAACTAACAAAAAACCTTAATATATGGAGGTGCTTCTGAAATAATAGGTTGCAAGATCTACCTAGAGTTGGGTGAATAGTGAGTGACTGATTATTGTATATTATTTATCCTTTAAACAGGTATAATAATAATAATAATAATAATGATAATGATAATAATAATAATAATAATGATAATAATAATAATAATAATAATGATAATAATAATAATAATGATAATAATAATAATAATAATAATAATGATAATGATAATAATAATAATAATAATGATAATAATAATAATAATAATGATAATAATGATAATAATAATAATAATAATAATAATAATAATAATAATAATAATGATAATAATAATAATAATAATGATAATAATAATAATGATAATAATAATAATAATGATAATAAATGCCAAAAATGAGTGAAAGGGATGCAGGAGAGGTTCATATGGTTGCAAAGATCAATTACTTGTAAACAAAATGATCCTGGAAAATTGCAGGAGACATTGTAGAATCATGGATTGATTACTGTAAAGCCTTTGATAGTGTGTCACACTCTTGGATCCTTAAGACTTTGGAAATGTACAAAGTCTCCCCCGTAGTAGTAAATTTCCTTAAGCACAGCATGGGAATGTGGAACACCACACTATACCTAAATCACACCATAGGCACTGCCATCTCCAACCATCTGAATATCTGACATGGAATCTTTCAAGGAGACTCCCTGTCACCCCTTCTGTTTTGTCTGGTCTTAAACCCCCATGCGCATGAACTAAACAACAGTAGCTATGGTTACAAAGTAAACAAGAAATTATTCAATCATCTACTCTACATGGATGTTCTCAATCTCTTTGACAAAGATGACAATGAATTGAAGGGCCTCCTCAATATTGTAAAATGTTTCCATGACAACATAGGTATGGATTACAGATAAGATAAATGTGCAAAAGTAACATTCAAGAAAGTGAGAATTACAGAAACACACTCAATAGGTTTAGATTTTAGCACAAAGTTTAGGGATGTGGAACAAGATGAAGCCTATAAGTGCCCAGGAATTAGCGAAGGAGATGGTATACAACATACCAAAATGAAGAAGGTAAGAAAGGAGTACTACAGGTGTGTGCATCTGGTACTGAATACTGAGTTGAATTCAAAAAACAGGATATCAGCCATAAACACCTTGATTGTCCCTGTGGTGCAATACAGTCTCAACATCCTTAACTGGACCATAGCTGACATCAAGCGAATGGACGCCAAAACGAGAAAGCTTCTCGCTTGCTACTGCATGCATCATCCCAAAGCTGATGTTGATCGTCTGTATATGCCCAGATCCGAAGGAGGCAGATTATTAGTTCAACTAGAACTGTCCTACAAAACTACAACAATTAACCTTCAATGATACCTGGAAACTACAGAAGACTGGATGATGATATGTGCCAAAGAATATAAAAGTATTAAGTGACTTTATTCTGTAATAAAGGAAGCCAACAAGTTCAGAATGGCGTTTCAAATGGGTGTAGAAATACAAGTAAAGGCTAATACACCGACTGAAGCTGCAAAATACTCAAAAAAGAAAGTAAAAGCAAATGCAACTGACCAGATACAGAAACAATGGCAAAATAAACTGCTTCCCAGTCAATACTCTGCCAAGTTGATGAAGACAAACCCCATACCCATCAGTGTCTACATAGTGCAGGGTTAAAAGCTGAAACTAAAGGTTTTATCTTTGCTGACCAATGCTTGTTAACTAGAAATTATCAAGCATTTGTGTTAGCCCAAAATACAGATTCTCTGATAAATATGACAATCAATTTACTCTGCTAGGCAGCGGCCAAAAAATTAAAAAAAACAAATCCCTTAGATCATCACCTCTGGTACCAAATTACAGTCTCCAAGATTGTCACCAGCATTGAGTTCAGCCAAGTAATAGTAACTACAGTGAGATCCAAATGGCTGCTGGCTAAATCTGTATATGGGACTAAACTACTGGTAGTACACCCAGGGTAGTGATGACATGTCATTGCTAGATGGAGGGAAGGGGGCTTCCTAGATAGAACTCTGTGGCCAGTGCAGAGGTCCCCCCACCCCCGATGGAATCAATGACCATGTGTCTGTAAGTTCAAATCAAAGTAAATCTGCTATGGTCTAACCTGGAGAAAGATGAGCTCTGTTAGATCTTACTTTGTGCAGCAACTAGACAACCACACCCAGTTTTTGGAACTAATAATGATGAAGCTGTATGTGGATGTTACAGTCACATTATTATTTTATTACTAATATACATAGTTACCTCCAAAGATTTGCTAAAAAATGGGCATAAATAATGAAAAAATACCCAAAACTTAAAAGAAAATTTTATCATCAAAATCTTTGTGTTATTATTAAGAAGAAAGACCAAAGGTTTTTTGATGCAAAAATTATTTTTAAAAATCTTTTTCAGAACATCTGAGATTTTCTTGTTTCTCTTGCATTAATGGAAAACCATAAATTACTGTGGGAAAATTGAGTGTCTGTTGCGAAAAGTGCACTCATTTGGAAATTCTTGCAGAAAATCAGATAATTGTCAGGTTTTAATGAAACTTGCAGGAATTATTCACAAATGAATTAAATTATTTTTGAATCATTTCTTTTTTTAGAAAATTTTTGTAAAAATAATTTTGTTATTACATTTTTTACCTCACACCTGTTTAATTTTATGAAATTTCAAAAATTCATTTTGTAGAGCTTAACGTTTATATTAGTCATAAAGACAAGTCCTACAAGAATTTAAATCATCAAATTTTTTGGGTCAAACAGGACACCCAGCTACAAAAAGTCTGCTCTGAATTGTAAAATAAAAAAATGAAAAACTAAGACAATATTTAATTAGAAGTGCTTTTAATTGCTTTTAAGAATAAAATAGATTATGGACACTATTGTTATAAGAAAAAATGTTTTTTCGATGAATAATGAATTTTTACAAGAAGGGTTTGTATTTTTTTCAAATTTTAATTAGAATAATTTATAAACTTTTAAATCATTTGAAATTCTGTATAAATTTGCATTGGTCAAGTGATATTGTTATTAAATTAAAATTGTATTACTAATCATAAATGGAAAACCTTACTACAATTCAGCAAACTCCAATATTTTAAAAAAGAATTTTGAATTTTTTTTTGTGTGAGCTTAAATGTGCCAATTTTTGTAAATACAGATGTCCATACACAGCATTATCAGATATTAAGTGCAGTAACTATAGTAAAGTTAAAATTTATTGGTAATTTTCTAAAATTTCCTCAACAAGCATCTTTGTAAGTAAGACTATAAATCCAAAGTAGCTAAAATTCAATAAAATATTAGAATGTTTACAATATTTTAAATCTTTAAGATTATTGGGTAGTTAAAAAATTATCTAAAAAATGCATTTATGCTGTATTTGTCATGTAATTTTACTATAAGTATTTCCCCTTACATAAATCTTGGAAACATCAGGTTATCAATGTGTCAATACCTCACAAAAATTATCACCTCTGTGTTAAAAATGCTTTCCTGTGCTATTTTAAACACAAATAAATAAAAATATTTGTTTTAAAATATTAAATTTAATTAATTAAACTTTAAATCAATCAATCTTCTTCAAATAAAGTTTTAGGAAATTATATTTATTTTTGAAAGATTTTTTAATAAAGAGAATTATGCGGTGTTGACAGATTTTTCAATATGGCCAATTTTAGCGATTTAAAATAGATAAATCATTTCAATCAATTTAAATTCAATTTGAAAAATGGCAAAGTATTTTGTTTATTGGAAATATTAAATCCATTAGTTTGAAATTAAAACTAAAGTAAAAAGCTTGATTTCTAAAAATGAATATTAAACTTTAGATATCACTTTTTCTGTTGTTCATTAGACAATGCATACTAATGCCATAATGTCACAAAGTTAGAAATTAAGCTAAAATGAGACGTGCAGACTTGTGTGGCTACAAACAGCAAAAAAAGGCATTTTTTTTACCTAATGCATGGATTTGATTTAAATTTGGAACTCTTTTCATTAATAACATTTGCTTCTGTAAAAATTGGACATAACTCATCAAAAATAGAAAAATTCAGCTTGTCAAAAGTGTGAAAATGAGCTTGTTAAAAGATTGTGTCTACAAAATCAATAAGTTTAGTTCTAGACCATACTTTTCTATACAGTTGGTTTTTGAATACTGTTGCAAATTGTCGAGAACAGCTTCCTAACCTGGGTGATATCACCCACCAGTGGGCAATTTCAACTGTTGGGTGGGTGATGAGCAACTGAACAGAAAATGGTTGTCAATTGTAAATTTTGATGGGTGATATACGATTTTGAGAATTAAAAAGGTATTTCAACATATATTATCCAAATAAAGCAGTAGGCTCAATGGGAATAATTGAGTCAGATTCTTAGATGAGATATCTCTGCAAATAAGGAATATTTTGGTATTTTCTATAGTTTTGAGAATAGTCATTATCATTCAAATAGTTCTTCAGATGAATATTTTTTGGATATAAATCAGATAAGAAAAGACCAAAACAACTTTGCTGGTAAAAATTAAGAAGTGACCTCAGGATAATTTTGATTTAATATAAAATTCTTTTTACTTTTTTATCACATCTCAAATTTATCAAGGCAGGAAAAGTGCCAGTATGTTTTTGAATATTTACTACACAGGTGGGCAATAGAAACTTTTTGGATGTGAAAGTGGATGATGATGCAAAAAAAAAAAAAGAAAAAGAAAAAAAGGAGTCAAGACTAACAATAACAAACATATGTCCTGATGAGAATGATTCTATAATGATCTTTCTTTCAAAATTATCTTCATATTCAATTGTACAAGAGACATGCTGGATAGGTCACCTAAAACCAAGTTTTCCTTTGAGTGCATCTTCATGAAATTGATGACGTCCTTATTTTCTGATAACAGTTATTACTTCCCCAAGGAACAAATCTTCAAAGAAAAACATGGCAACAAAATATTCAAAAGTGTATCTTCTACTTTTTTTCTTGTTCTTCTCCTCTTTAGGTTCAATGCTGATTTTTCTCTTGTCCATGTCACTGTCACCCTCAAGCATCAAAATAATCAGTGATGAAAGAATCAAGCCTTACACACCATCTCCCTACCCAAAAATACAACAAGTTGATCACTGAGATTTCCACTCATCCAACATTTTGAAACTGAATCTCTGTTGACACAGTTTATTTCAGCACTTTCCTGGTATTGTACTTGGACAGCAAAGGTGTCAACATCAACTGATGGGTCCTGGTATAGTTGTAGACTTTCTATTATAAAAAATTGCCCTATTTGTGTAGACCTGTTCAGTGGCAAAATTGTAGTAGCAGGATTGTTCTAAATAGAAATACACTGTAAGACAATCAACTATAAAGGGGAGGAGCAGAAGAAGAAATATAATTAAATATTTATAAGGGTTATTTTTGTTTAAAATTTCAACAATGAAAAGTTCAAGTGAAAAAGCATTTTCTAAAATGATTTCACTGAAAAAAGAATAAGATAAGTGTTATTAATTATAACATAAAGTGATATTGAAAGGAGAAGTTCACATGGCACCAGAATTGGTGTTGTAATTCAAAGAGAAAACCAATATGTGACAACTGAAGAAAGTTTGTCAATGTAATAAAACCACCTGCTTATTTGTAGAGGCTTGAGAAGAAAATTTTGCTTTAAGCAGTTTTTATTGGTTAAAATCCTTAATTTATTTTATTTTTAAGCCAGAAGCTATACATGAGCATTGCTCGTATACACATTTTTGTTTCAGCTATGGAAGCACTAACATTGTGCTCTTACATCTTGATAACAGCTTCTTTTGAGACTCTTCATGGAGCAGTCATTATCTGATGACTATCTTGTATTCTTAAGCAATATGTTTGTTTGTTTGTTTGTTTGTTTGTTTGTTTGTTTGTTTGTTTGTTTGTTTGTTTGTTTGTTTGTTTGTTTGTTTGTTTGTTTGTTTGTTTGTTTGTTTGTTTGTTTGTTACTTTCGTTTTCTCCTTCCCTGTCTCTCTCAAATGTTCTTTTTATAGTGTCCACGTGAATGAAAAAAAAATAGAATGCTTGTTTCAAGCAATAACTCATCTGATTGGCTGACTACAATTATTTTACCCAAAGAAAACCGGAAGTGAAGCCATCAACTCTGAGGTATTTTGTCATTTGACACTTCTGTTGCTGAGCTGTTTACTTTGGAGTTCATCAAATATAGGAGGTATGTATTATGTGCAGGCCTGCTTGCCTTAATTGCAGACAAATCAACTTGCCTGCAGGTCATTTTTGTGGCTCAGTGGTTTTGTTAAAAATGGACTTATTTCTCTTAAGTATGCAGATAGTGCTCTTGTTGGGGTGTGCACACATGAAAAGAGAAAAATTCATATTCCCTAAATATTCAACAACAAAAAAATTCAGACGAATGCAAATCCCCCCCCCAAAAAAATTTAAGTTACTGATCAAATTTCATAAGACTAGGTAATCAATGAATCATTAAATTTTGAGTTTATTTAAAAGATAAGTCTAAAGCTAATCTGTAAAAAAGAAAATCAATTTTACATATTTAAATAAGGTTTTTTAGACATTTTTAAAACAGTTAAACAACCATTATTATTGATAAAAAATGAAAATAACAAATTTAAAAATCTCTAAAAAATTCAATATTTGTCCTAGAGATTTGTTTCAAAGTAAATTAATAAATGAAAGTATTATTTAATTGGATATAGTAAAAATAATACTTATTGCTTAAAACGTAGCGAAAATAACATTTATTTATTAATGGTAGCTTGTACGGCATCATCAAGGTTATAGGTGAACAACAAGGAGTCAGTAGTCTTCTATTGTCATCCCCACTTTAAAATTTGCATAAAACAGAATTAATGGACTAAAACTACGAGAATCTACAAACTAGTATTATGTTTAAAAATATATTATTTTTAGCAGTATTATGAATATATTTTTTTTATTCTATATGTTTCTATGAAAAATAGAATGAATGATTTTATTTTTTAAGAGTATAAAAAAGAGATTAATTAAAAACAGCATAGCTGAATAATACTTTAGTTTTGATTTTTGCTTATTGTATTTATTTATTTTCTGACCTATTTGATGTCATAAATTATTATTTATAATAATTGCAACTAATGAAGTTTTTTTTTAATTATTCAGATTTTAAGATTTAAAGCATGTGCTACAAGAAATTAAAAACGGAAAATTGATCTTAATTGAATTGAAAAGTGAAAACGGTTTCGTGTTAGCGGATTATTGAATTATTTCCGTACAAGTTGTAAAAGAATAAGAAAAATGTTGACACTCGAAAAAGTGGCATTTAAAAATCTTGAAATTTTTTTTTCGATTCTTCAACATGTCCTTACACCTTACTTTATTTTTAAAAAATACTTGTCGCAAGCAGGAACGGGACTAATTTCAAAATCACACTAAAATTTTTTAAAAGTTAATTAATGATAATGAATGAAATAGATTTTTTTCCTTGATAGGAAAAAGTAAATTTTTCCATTCATTTTTTTTTCTGAATGAAGAAAATGTATGCAAGCACCAACTCTCGTCAAAAAAATCTTAATTTTTAAAAATTTATTGAATTATTATTTTTTTTTTTATAAGGTTCGGTCTCAACATATCTACACACTTGATTGCATATAATTTTTTTTTTTTTTTTACTGAAATAATATTTTCATGTTTTGTTTTACCTTTTTCGCAAACACCCACCAAATTTAGAAGTAACAATATAAACCAAAAAGCGTGCGTGTGTTAAGGAGGTGGGGGGGGGGGTGATTTCTCCAATTTCCAGAAATTTGACACCTGAGTAAAACACAAAAAACTATGAATGAAACATTTGGGGTAAAAATGTATATAAAAGTTATTTTATGTTCATCATTTCTACTAATCGAAAGTTGAAAGAATGGAAAAATTTCTGATCATTTTTTGTTTTTTTAAGAGAGATATTTGCGCTAAAAAATGTCAACATTGCATTATGGGGTGGGGGTAAAAAAAATCATCCAAAATTAATCTAATTATTAAATTTTAATCTTTTCTTTTGGCATTTTTGTGTAATAGAGAATATGTTTTTATTTTTTGTAAATCGGTCAGTCTCAGTCTCTCTCTCTCTCTCACTTCCTTTCCTTTTCTTTTCTTTCCTTTTTTTTTTTAAAAAGAGATATTTTTTTCGCGCGATTCCACTCAACCTTTTTGATTTCTAATCGTATCATGACAGACAATGGAAGCATTTAATGATTAAATGTTTCCATTTTTTTTAAAGATAATTCCTTTGAAAATAAATACTGAAATAAAAAAAATGGAAAATCGGAGTTAAAAAAATAATGTCTTAGTTTGAAATATTTTTTGTAAATAAAAATAAAATATATTCTTTAATTTTTTAATCTTAAAAATAAAATTCATATTCTAGGTTAGGGGCTGTTGACTATAACAAAAATAAATAAATAAAACATTCCTGATATTTTTTAGAAATTTCCTTCTTTTGTAATTTTAATGAATTATTTTCATTCTTTCAAAACTTGTGCCATTCTAAGATTTTATTTTTTTTTTAAAGTTGATGTCTTTTAATAAATAAATAAATATATTGGGAAAATATTCTCTGAAACTATTCTTATAAATAAAATAATTTAAAAATATCACATTGTTGTTGATTTGATATTTAACTACGGATGCATCATAAACACGTAAAAATCATTTCTGCTTTTCAGATGTCTTCATTTTCGTACGAGCTACGTAGTAGCTGATTGAAAGAATAAATGCAATAATGTGCAGAAGTTTAGTGATACCTGGAGCCAACTCCTTGATTATATGCCCCTAAGACTCAAGTAGCGGATTCTACTCTGGTTTCGCTTATCAAAATATGGATCCACAATCACACCACCCTGTGGGACGGTAGAACGCTTGTACAACGAAGTTAACAGAGAGACAATTTCAAAAACTAAATTATATTTTACTCTTTGATTGGATTCTCTCCCCCTCCCCATCCACTTTCTGCACGCTAATGTACAGTGTAACCCGGATATAAGAGAGCTGTCGGGACCGGAGAAGAAGTCTCTTATATCCGGATTTCTCTTATATCCGGGTTTCTCTAATATCCGGGTTACACTGTATAATATATCTTACATTACTTTTTTAGTTTGAAATAGGTATTGTATTTTTCTATCGAATTTGTAGAACGGTAGGTAAGTATTTTTTTTTTTTTTTTACATGGAATTTTTAGGTAATAATTTCAATGGGCAGTTTAAGTGTATTTTCGTAATAAATAATTACAAAAATGTTTTATTTTACAGATGATGAAAATAATGAGGACTACACTACACAATTTTAGAATATAATCTCTGAAGAGATTAAGGATTTCTTTGTTTAGATAGGGTATTGATGTCTCATGCCTGCATGCAATTCAATGAAATCCCACTTGTCTGCCTTGTAAAATTTTTTTTTGATTATTCGTTTATTTCACTTGTGTGTAAGAAGCTAAAAGATTTTATTTTGAAAATAAAACTGTTGATCCCTGAATTTTTCGCAGTGAAAATTTCTTTAAAGTTTAAATTAAAACCGAAAACGTCATAAATCATTTTCACCAAAAATATTTATTACTTGAGATTACAAAATAGTAAATGTATTGAGTTTCATGTGACAGGATTATTTTTTTCGGTCTAGAGCGGTCAACACGAAAATTGTGTCACTGTCATCATCTCAATCACCCAAATTGATTTTTGACCTGTACTGACTGATGCGAGTCACCCATGTTATCAGAATACATTTTTAAAATGTGTTTCTATTTTTAAATGAAAATTAAATTTTTTGTCGTTGTTAAATCGAGTAACGGTTAAAATAATTATTTTCAATTCATATTTCGGTTATTTTTATTTTTAACAGGTTTTTATTTTATTTTAATCGAGTTTTCTGTTAATCAGATTGCGGTCATTATAATTTTCTCCGGTTTATTTTCGTAACCTTTTAATTCAACCATAACTAATTAAAAGTTAAAAAAAACAACAATACTTAAGTTTAAAATGCATTGTAAAAATTGAAAAAAATCTTTCTTGAAACTTGTATTTTAGTTTTAATGCCAAACTGTATCTAATATTCCCAATTAACTTTGGTGTATTTCAAACCTAATTTATATTGATCTTTTTCTCCTTATCAGTAAAATTTATAAATTCGCCCATATTGACAAATCTGTCAACACAACATAATTTACCTTAAAAAATTATTTCATAAATAAAATGTATTTTTCTAAAATTTTATTTGAGGAAGATTAGCTAATTTAAAGTTTAGTTAATCTAAATTGAAACAGCTATTAAAATATAGCAAGAAAAAGCATTTCTTTAAACATGGAAGTGTTTTTCTGATGTTTTGAGTGATTTATTGACAGCCTGATGTTTTGAAAATTTAAGTAAAGGGGACATAACTGAAAAAAATTACTTGAATACAACGCTTACGCTTGTAAAAAAAAAAAAAATAAATAAAAATAAAAAAGTCAAAAAATGATCAATAATTTTAAATTTATTATAATTACCTCTCTTATTTTCTTATGTCGTGTATGGACGTCCGTATTTACAAGACTTGACAGTCAACACTATACACAAGAAATGAATTAAAAATTCCTTTTCAGATACTGGAGTCGTTGAACTGTAGTGAGCTTTTTTATTTATGATTAGTTAGTTTACAGTTCTAATTTAATAACAATATCAACTAACCGCTACAAATTAATACAGAATTTCAAAAGATTTAAAAGTTTATAAATTATTCTAATTAAAATTTTAAAAAATTAAAACAATAATTAAAAGATTTTTAATTTAAAACTGTTCCAGTTTTATTGGATTTTTTTATTTTACTATTGAGGGCAGATTTGACGTTCCTGTTGACCAAAGACATTATTTGATGATTTAAATTTTCCAAGTACTTGTCTTTAAATATAAACATTAAGCGACACAATTAAAGAATTCCTCGAAATTTCATAAAAATTAAATGACTGGGGAGTAACAGACGTAATAATGTCTGTTATCCTCAGTTATTTAAATATTTGTACACAAAAAAGATTTTCTAACAGAAAAAAAAAAAAGAAATAAAGTTTTATAAATGATCTCATTGATTAAAATTAGATTAAGTCCTGAAATTTTCACTTAAACCTGACAATTATCTGACTTTTGAAAGTATTTACAAATGAAAGTTTTCCACCACAAAAAGGCGCTCACTTTTCTGAGTTTTACGGTTGACAAAAAGAATATAAAAAAACATTAAAAAACAAAAAAAAGTTATCTAAAAAAACATTTGATCTTTTCTCGTACTAATAACAAAGATTTTGACGATAAAGTTTGTTTTTATGTTTTGGGGGGCATTTTTCATCACGTAACCTCACTTTTTAGCGAATGTTTGAAGGTATTTAAATTTAAAATAAATAGTTTAAATTAAAAGTATTTTGCCAGATGAAAATTTTTACTTTTCTTATATTTGCAGTGAACGTCAAAGAATCATTAGAACTCACTTTTTAAAATTTAATTGGTATTTTTATTGGTATTTTTCGAATTGTAGACAAAAAAAATTTCGTTGGAGATGGAGTGAAACTGACCGCCTTCAAATTGTTGCTATAGTTTTTTCTAAAATAATCACCTATTCAACGTAAAATTACTTTATTAATGAATAAGTATTAAAATTTAAATTTAAACTGGGTCGTTCCTTAATTTTATGGTAAATTTTTAAAACTAAGTGTCTAGCGTTTTATCGAAAAATAAAATGCTCACGGCTTTTGGTGATACCAAAGTAGAAATTAGGATAACAAAATTACCTCCCTTCGATTTTCATTTAAAACTACCCAGTTTAGTCCAGTGCTTTGAAAATAAATATGTACTTAACGCATATTTTTTTAACACCATACTTTTGAAAATTGTTAAATATTTAGTTCAAATTAAATTGTCAGTAAAACCAACATGTGATAGAGATGGTTGGTGTAACACTGTTATACAATGAACCAAAATTTAACCAACATGCACACTAAAAACATGACAAAGCTTGGTATTAATTGAAGAATTACACTAAAGAGATACTAAAAAAAAAAAATTGAAATTGATATAAAATTGATGTTACAGCATCACGAGTCGATGTAATTTTGGTTGTTTATTTCAGAAACGAGTCAGTGTTCTAACGCTTTTTGCTGTTTTGGAGGAAAGGCTTCCTTAGTTTCATTCATATCAAAATAATAGTCAAAAGAACGTTGGAAGTGTTGTAAGAGTATAATAAATTGACAGTTGAAATATAAATATATAGTTTTGAAAAAATTATGTAAATCAATGTTATCAATTTTTTTGGTATATTTAGAAATCCAGTTCTCCGTACATCGCCGAAAAGCTAAAACTAGCACAAAACATCATAAAAGAGTAAAGGTAGAAATTTATTTTTACACAATCTTTATTCAAATTGATGGTTTATGATTTTTTTGAAACGAGAGAAAAGCCGTTTTCACGCATGAATGTGTGGTAAAGGGCAACCGCTACATATTTTCATTGTTTCTCGTTACTAAATAAATTAAACATGACAGAAAAAAAGTACTTCATGATTCAAATTCAAGATTTTTTCTACTTCAATCAATTTGACAAATTAAATAAAATTTATTATAGTGTCCGTAAAAGTAATAAAAAAAATTCTTAATTAAAACCGTTCCAGTTTTATTGGATTTGAGGGCAAATTTGACGGTCCTGTTGATCAAAGACATTAGATGATTTAAATTTTCCAAGGAGTTGTCTTTATAACAAATATAAACATTAAGCGACACAAAGAATTCCTCGAAATTTCATAAAAATTAAAAAATGACAAAGGAGTAACAGACGTAATCATTACGTCACGTAATGTCTATTATATTGTGGTGTGCTGTTTAGATTCGTTTCGAAATTGTCAATGAGCTTGTTAGTAAGGCTGCGTTTTTAGTGAAGCACATCACATTTAAGAGATCAAATTACAATCGACAATAACATATGTCTTGAAAATCAACGAGTACAACAATTGTGCTTAGCTTAACGAATTAATATTAAGGAAGAGAAAGTTCCTTCCCTTGTACTGATATCTGATACAAGATAGGAACAATGTACTCAAGAATGTTCTTGTTTCAGTGTTCAGTGTACAAATAAGATTTGAATTCAAGAATGAAAAGCTTGTACAAAAGGATAATAGAATTTGATTTGTGACTTGGCTTTTGACAGACAGTAACAGTGTAGTGTGATAGTAGTTTTTTGTCTGTGTGCGTGAGTAGAAGAATGTAAGTAAACGGACGTAGTTGAGTTCACGACCCTTTCATACATTACAATTTCCACATTCACCAAAAGAACTCGTCCGTCACCATTCAATCTTCCATACACCAAAATACCGCATCCTCACAAGGGGGACCTACAAAACGCGCCCCAAGCCATAAAAATTTGATGATAATAATAAATACTTAAAATTCTATGGTGAAAAAATGAGAGAGGAGGGAGATGAACCCGAATAATCAACTTAAATATTAACATAATTCAAATTAAACATAACAGATGTTATTAGGGCCCGTCCTACTCTCAAAACTTTGATGCTCAAAGAATCGGATTAGATTCTGATGAAAAAGACGGTTGCCTCGTAAGACTTCCTTCTGTCGCGTCGTCCAAATCACCATTCGGGCCGTGGCTAGCAGCGTCAGAAACACCATTCGTTTCACCCCGGAATACGGGGGCGAAACATTGTCACATGCGTATGCGCGTTCAATGGGCACAAACTTTTCGGGGGCGAGACGAACCGTCAGCTCGCCAACAGTATTTACTGCTTTTGAATTTTCTGTTTTCACACAGATGTAGTCTTCCATTTATTCAACACTTTTTCAAATTATTTTATCTTATTCTTAGGGTTGTTACTTGAAATTTATATGGAATTTTTTCATTCTAAAATGATCACTTTTCGCATCAGAATTTATTATAGTCTAGTGAAAATTAATTATCTGTAGCACCAGAGAGAGAGAGAGAGAGAGAGAGAGAGAGGGATCGGTGCTCGCACCCAATCCAGCGCAACAGACAGTTGCGGGCAATTTTTGTTCCTAGACCGGGTGTATACGCTCGGGCTCCCCACATTAAGTTTTTTATATTCTTTTTATCAACGGTAAAAGTGAGCGCCTTTTTGTGGTCGAAAACATTCATTTGTAAATTCTTGCAAAATGTTTTCTGACTTTTTTTTTAAATGATTCTTTTCCATTTTCTAACAATGGAGCAAATAATTTTATTTTTAATTTACAATTATTAGTTTATAACTGATTAGAAGAATTAGACTTGTTAAATTGAATGGTATGCTTTTACCTACTACGGGGAAAATCTGCCTCGTCAGTCATGTATCGAAAGATACATGATCGCCTAAGCGTGTATCACGCATGGCACATACTGATACTTTTAAATGGATCCTTTCTGTTTTTTTAAAACAGGATTAATTCATATTTTTGTCATTTCTAATTAATTTATTGCTAATTAAAAAAAACAGTCTTGTTTATTGAATAGTTTACTTTTAAAGTGACTCATCACAGTGCATGGAAAACATAGTATTCGTTTCGGAACACCATCTACAATGCTGCAGTCTCAATCTATATAATGGCCAATTTCAGTAAGAGAGTATGAGCAACTTTCAGACTGATGCCATGCTGTTCAAGGAGTCCTGAAGAACCGGGAAAAGCAAAACCAATTGTTGGCGATCGGAAGACAATGCAGGAAACAGAGGGAGTAATCTCGGACCGTCATTCCACATTCCATATTTGACTGTCACATCTGCAGAAGAGACTGCCATGCGAAGATTGGTCTGTTAAGCCACTTCAATTGTGCTGCTCACAAAAGGAATGGATTTTAATTTTTGACCAAACACCGCTATCATTATTTCGCGAGATAAATGGATGTCTATCTATCTCTGATTAGATGAATTATTGTAGGTATGTTCAATACTTCGCTGAAAAGGAGCATACCCTGATAAAAAAAAGGCCTCAAACTTGATTAAACAATTTTTATCGTCTAAATGTTTGTTACTATTAAGAGGAAAGACCAAAGTATTTTTCCATATTTTAAATTTTTTTTAATCATCTCTAGCACGTGTGAAATTTTAGCTAAAAATCTTTTTTTGAGTTAGTAAAATTTACATAAAATCGATCATATCAGCCATTTTTGACAACTTTGTAAACAAAAGTGAAATTCTCCTTTTAAAAATCTTGTAAAAGTCAATTATACCTTTTTCAAAAGTTATAGAAAATTAGAAAATTTAAAGTATACTTAATGTAATTTGAAACAAACATTACTTAATTTTTTAGCAGAAAACCGTGGTGATTAGTTTAGGAGGTATGAATTGACATTTACGTCAATATATCAACAATTAACATCAGGGCAATTTATCGGACGGAAGGGTAGAAGTGACAGTATTTTCAAATTTCAAGTGAACCAGCTTATTTAACTATAAAGTAATTCTTAAAAATTAAATACTTTCAAGAGTCTAAATTTTATTGATTTTTTTAAGTACTTTTTTAACGAAGATATGTCCAAAGTCTGCACTATTTCTGTTCCTAAAACTGAATCTAAAAAAGAAAAAAAAAATTGCAGTATGTTTCTCACTGAAAAGGAAAAAAATTATTTAAAAAATGAAAAAAAAAAATTAGTGAAATATGTAAAAAAAAAAAAAAATTAAAAATGTTGTAAATGCGACAATCATGGTCGGTCAGTCAAAGAATTTGACACGAAATCAACGCAATTTATGAGGTCGGATCATCGCTATCAGGAGAAATAACTCTTAAAACACAGGACATTATTTCCGAATTGTGCCTCCGTAGTTTTGCCGGAAACGTTTTTAATACATTTTTGGCATATTAAAAAATTATTGTAAAAATAGAAAGGCTTCGCAGTTTGTAATAAGCTTTCACATTTATGATCTGTAAAAATAGATCTTTTAATATGAGCATTTGCTGAGATACACATATTCAAACTTAATTTTAAAATATTTAACAACTTTATCACATTTTGTATTTAAAATTGAAAGAAAAGAAAAGAAAAAACAATTCTTGTAAAAATTCATTTTTTATCGAAAAAATATTTTGGTTAGAGACAAATGTCCTTATTCATAAAATCTATTAAAAGCATTTTTAATTAAATAAGGTCTTATTTTTATTGGGTTTTCGTTTTCCAATTCAGAGTTAGTTTGGGTAGAAACGCTCCTCGACTTACAAAAAAAATTGTAATGATATGATGTTGTACACATTTAAAGAAATAAATCAAACACAATTAACATTTGAATCAATAGGGCGCTATTATGAGGAGGGGGGCGCAAATGACTTGCAGCGAATCTTTATTGACATTCTGATTGGTTAATAAGGGAATGAGCTAAGGGAGATAATAAGGATTGTATTTAACTCAAAACAACACATCTCTCTTGAATAAGTTAATATTACTAATTAACTTAATGGGATTTAATTTTGTGAATAGAGGTAGACTACCTTCATGTTCGTTTGGCATTATTCTAGCCGTATTTTTATGCGGTTCTGTAACGCTGGATTGTTGATGACACGACCACTTCTACTCATAGTTCTGCTAGAATCTGGTCGTGGCTCATTTGATAGTGGTTGAACAGCTGTGATTGTTTCTTTCTGGGTTGGTGTTTTCTGGGTTGGAAATTACGATCAGCCTCTCTCGATGGTCGTATGTGCCTTCGGTTCATTTTATATTTATTTTCAGCTAGCGTTTCCACGATGCACATTCTCGGTTGATAATCTTTATTTATTTGCTTTACTTATCGAGACTCCATGCTAGCATCTCTTACTTAACTTGCATTTGTAGGGGGTCCCCAACCGGCACTGCAAGTCAGGACGAATAGCATTTCAGATTATTCTTTGGATTTTATCAAGAATCTCTAATGCATGATAGAAGCACTAGGCCAGATATGGCCATAAATATTCAAAGCAAGGACGAACGGTAGAGAGACTTGTGTACAGTAAGAATAAGATAGATTCTAGCAAGAATAATTGTCTACATCATAGTGAATTTAATTTTTCTACGTTGCCTTCATTTTATTTACTTAAATATTTTATTTATTCTTTAAAAATGTGAACCCTGATTTTGTTGAAGGAGGTTAGTTATGTCTCATTTGTCTTTTGTTTTATTTTCATGAGTATGACTGTAATTTTGAAGATGATGTGAAAATGAATTACAAGCAGTAAATTAAATTATATTTTAATACAGTTGAAGATATAACATAACATTATTGACATCAAAATACTGTTAAAATTTACATTGGTTTCGGTAGGATTAGCATAAATTAGCAAAATTAATTGCATAGCTGACAGTTTCATAGTGTACTGTAGGCATACAACTGGAATATTAGAAATGCTGTGGTAGGTCTATCACCCAGGACAAGATTATTGATATTCTAGGAGACAGGGTGGACGGTGGATTAATGGATAGTGACTCGAAGAGCCGAGTTCGAATTCCAGTCGAATCTACATTCAGTTACGTGCTAATTGGGAAAGGTATGAATCCTTCTCCCTTCCCCCTGCCCAGCTATGAGTAAATAAATTTTACCCATATTTTTACTAAAAATAGCAGGACAGACCGGGTTCTATAGCCTTGGATGGCAACTGGTCTACTGCAGGAAAAATGGCAACCTACTGCGAATGAAAAAATTGCCTCGTCAGTCATGATCGCCTACGCGTGTATCACGCATGGTACATATAACAAACTGAAGGGACATCACTTCTGGGAGTTTAAATTTAACGACAAAATCGCTAAAAAGCTAACCAGTTGCTAGTTTAACACACACACACACACACACACACACCCACACACACACACACACACACACACACACACATACATACATACATACATACATACATACATAACATCATAAAGATCATAAGGTTTCTCCGGCGAAACGCGTCTTTGATAAAAAATTTCTATTTGTGTTGTTTGTCTCATCGTTTTCTTCATCCTCCCAACACAATCACACACACAATGGAAATAATTAAACAAATAATGTTTCAACTGCGTTTCGTTTAAAAATTTATTTTTTATTTTATAATAAAGAGAAAGGTAAAAGCTTGGCACATGAAATATTTTTTTAATTTTGCGGTTGTTGATGTAATGTACACACATACACACAAAAAAATGAAAAAAATTTCAAATATAAATCATTCAAGTAAATGAAATAAATCAACAACATTGAGAATAACACATTCTTAGAAGTATTATTAATTTGGCGAGGAATAAAAAAGAAAAATTATCGCCAAAATATTGTTCTCTAAAGATAGAAACACGAAAAACCCTTAAAACAAATAATGGGTAATTAATTGTAATTGATAACAACAACATTCGAATACACAGAAGAAGAAGGTAAGACTAAAAAAAAAAAAATTATTTATCTACCATGCTTTTTGTTATCTTGCCATTCCCCTGTGTATTGGTCACCATTAACAGAAAAAACAGTGTGTCGGATACCACTCTTTTGGGCCTGTCGATCCCATTCAATCCACAAAGGCTTTTTTGAAGAAAGAACTTTTACGATCGGCATGATTTTGGGCTAATTGACAAGAATTATTTGACGAAACTTCTGTGATAATAATAACCAGCGTAAAGACGTTGTCATAGAAACCAAGTCAAGGACAAATAACTCCTGCTAAAAACCACGCAGTATATGCACGTGCTTGTTGATACAAAGAATAGCATATAGCTGGTGTGTGTGTGCGTGCGTTTAAGGGAAGAAATATTCTCGTTTCATTGCAATCTAATTAAGAAGATATATCAGCAATTAATTATTAAACCATTCGGGCTTTGAAATTTGAAATTTATTCTGCATGATATTTGTTGCTTGCTACGAAACCAAAAAAGTTATATGTTTGTTTCCGTATGGCTATAAATAACGGAAAAAAATATGTTTATGAGTTTTAAAAAATGATTAATCTTTTTTTTCTATAACTGGGATGGAAATAATTGTAAGGGATTATTTTAAGAGTAAAATTTTTAATTACAGATACCGCCACAAACCTTCTAAAAGAAAAATCCGAAAAAAGCATTTTAAATTGTTTATTCTTTGAACTTATAATTGGGATCTTTGAACGATAATGGCTTAAAGCTAATCCGAATCAAGAGAAAAATTAATTTCCGTGTATAAATCAACTTTCTTTAATTTTTAAAGCAATGTTTTTAAAGTAATGTTTTCGTCATTGTATACGAAAAATGTAAATAACAAATTTAAAAATCTCTATAAAATCCAATATTTGTCCTAGATATATATTTCGAAGTCTCTTAATAAATTTAATGATTAATGTAACTGGATTTCATAAAATGTTATGCTTACGTATAACTATGAAAATATTGATTTAATTACGGTAGCCTGTTAGATCAAAGGACAAAATAGAAATACTGTAATTCTACCCTTGTCCAAAAAAAAAAAAAAACGCGGGGAAAAAGTAAAATAAAACTTAAAGAAATACAGAAGACCAACAGTGTAATAGTCAAGACTTTGTTATTTATGTTTAAGAACAAATATTCATTAACCTTATTTAAGCAATAGTTAAAGAATATAACATTTTATCCTATAAATCTATACGCTTTTATTAAACAGGATATAAAGAATAAATATAAAGGTATTAAAGCGTTACCCAAACAAAAATATAGCATAAATGTAATTTGGGTTAAATTAATCTAAAAGAAAAACATTTATTGTAAGAGTAAATTTTACAAAAATGACAGTAAATGTATTCTTTTTATACGAAAGAAATAATTTCGTCGTAGTACTGAAAATTTTCTTGATGGCGACTGGAACAAATTATGTTGAAAAAAATAAATCAAAGATTTGGTTTTAAAATAATAAACTTAGAATAATGTTACATTAAGCGTATGGTGACAGAACAAAGAAGAAACAACTAGGGTTTAAAGAAATAAACAATTGTATTAAGGCAAAATAAAACTAATGATAAATCGGCGTAAATGACTCTCGTTGAAAAAAGGAGACAAGTGGAGTTGTAAAAGGCATCCACAGAGACATACGGAAGGAGAGGGAGGATAATATGTGACTTTCTGTGTCGACGGCTTTTGGTAAGTTACCTTTGGAGGATGGAGGTCGCCTTTCGACGAAGTCTGTGAACCCGGGCCAAGATGCCGTCCAGCTGCCGAAAATGCCCCTTTAACTGGCTTTTAAGTCCTTTCTTAGACTCAAATCAGCTCCAGTTTTTATTTTGTTTCTTTAGGCGGGAGTGGGTGCTACTGGGGGGAAATTCTGGATTGTATCGTTTATTTTTTCTTTGAGCGTGTGAGTAAAAGCGGAAGGTATGTGCGGAGCCTTGCGTAGTCGACGGAATTTTAGTTCAGTTTTGTATGTTCGGAGCGTTCACATCCGGCCAGTGGTGGAGACTAATTTAACATGAATCAAAAGAAAATTTGGTTTTAGGAAGAATTTAACAATAACAGCTTACGCGAGAGAGAAAAAAAAAACAACAACAAAAAAACAAAACGAAATCATCCGTATCGATGGATCGGAAAACAGTACTTTCAAGAGACAAAAACTGACTGAACAGGAAATATGAAAATAGATTAATATCATAATAATCTTCTGAAATTGAATATTAGTCAATCAAAACGAGATATCAGAATGATGACCTTTTTGTACATCCATACTAAAATAGCCTAACAGTTCCTAAGAGGAAAAAAGAAAATAAATTTCTTTTAGAAAATCTTCGGATTCGAAAATGGCACTAAACTTTACTTTTTTTTATTTTATTAAAAACATGACTTTATTAAATAATGGAAACTTCTGTGATGACCAGCAACGGGATGAATTTTGAAATCTCACTGAAAAAATACCAGGCATTTTTAAAGATAAATATTAATAGTATTTCTTTTTTTTTATTTCAGTCCATTCTGAAAGGAAATATGTTTTATTAAATTATACAAGCATGAATTCTCAAAAAGTAATTTTTGAGTTTTATTGAATTATTTTTGCAAAGATGCAAACCGAATTTTTCGTATGTTCACACTTAAATATTGTATACATTTTTACCGAAATAATATCTTCAGGTATTTTTCTTTATATAACTGTAAAAAAAAGTTTTGGACGACCCCCCCCCCACCCAATATTAAAAAGTATACAGGCGATATCGAAAAGGTGCGTGAAACACACTCCCCAAAATTATTTGCCAAAAGTTAAAAAAAGGCAAAACCAAATTAAAATAAAGACAACTTATCCATTAAAAAATTTAAAAAAAATTAATTACTGAATAAGTATTGAAGTTTTTCCTGATTTGGGGCAACTGTTTTAAAACATGGTGTAGCGATTTTTTTGCTTTTATTTCAGGGGGGAAAAAGCAACCATTACCTATTAATTGCAATGTCTGACCCATAATTGTTTCCTTTGCCCCCACGAGACTCTACAAAAGATAATAAAAAAGGAAGTCAAAACTATTGTGCTACGCGAATATTGTCTTATCTAATTAATCAGAATCTATCAGAATTAACTCTGCTATTATGGTCAGACATAAATAATTTGTTTTGTTTATCAACTCTGCTCTTCAAAAAAATGAAGTACAATTTCATTTTATTTTTATTTTCATTCAGTCATTCACCGTTATTTACGATGACTGTAACGGGCTTGAATGTTAGGTGGTTAATGTAAGTTACCTGTGTTACATTTTGCAGTTCATGGAGGATTCCTTTTCTTCTTTTTTATACTGTAAATGAAATGAATAAAACGTACGACAATAAAACTTTGTGACACGTATTGAAATTAGTGACAAGAAGAATGTGTATCTTTCTTTTCGTGATGTTTTACAATATTGATTTTTATGCTTGTTAAATGTTTTCAGTGTTATTGTCTCTTTTTGTTTCTTTAAAATTTGGGCTTACTTGTTTATAATTGTTCAGAGAATTTCGTGGTTAAAGGTCGATTATGAGACCGTCAACTCTGGATTTTTATGGAGCGAAGAAGATTCGCCGTGTCCAGTCTGTCTTTGTTCTTTTTTCTCCTGCTACTTTTGTTTGTGATGGAAAGGTTGTTCATAGAATGATGAAATCTCAGATCTTTATTTCTAGAATGATGAAATATCATCATCATGAATCATAACAATTTGTTGCCACTTACCAAGCAGCGCTTCGGTAATTTTTCAGTCAAATTTTGCAGGTTTTGATGTGAAAAAATTCCAACAAAAACTCCTTAAATCTGGTTTTCATTAAACTCTAGTAATGAAAACCAGATTTAATGATTTGAGAAAAGAAAACTTTCCTCATCAAAGTGTTTTTCGGCGGTTGATTGATGAATCATTGCCCAAAATCAGGAAATTATCCGATCCAATATTTAGGTATTTATGGCGGGTTGAGTAAAAAAAAAAAAAAAGACTAAAAACAAAAACGCAATTGAAATGTTTCCATTTTAGTAAAATTTTGTTGTTTTTTTGTAATTAAAAATTTCATTTTTTTAATTTTACGATTTAGATCAGATTTTCGGTATCTGGGGGTCATGTTTGAAAGAAAAATGATGATTTAAATTCTCCAATGAGTCCTGCTTTTGACTAATAAAACAAAATTTGAGATTGCAATTTCATTTCTCGAAATTTCATGAAATTAAATAAGTGGAGTAAGGTGGGGCAACTTATGTAAAAAATATTTAGCAAAATTTTCAAAAAAATTTCAAAATTAATTTCATTCATTTGTGAATATGTCCTGAAAGTTTCATTAAAATTTGACGATTATTTAATTTTTGCAAGAATTTCCAAATCAATGTGTTGTTCACCTGATAAAACGACGCAAAAACATTAATCCTAAATATTACGTCGACCGCTGACACAAAAAGAACATATTTAACCAAAATTTCGAATGTGCTAGAAAGGATTTAAAAAATAATAAAAAATACTTTGGTCATTCCTCTTAATAATAACATAAACATATTGACGATAAAACTTTGTTTTTATTAACTTTAGGGCCTTTTTTCATCATGCTATGTTTTTTTTTTTTTGCAGCGAACATATGGAAGCTTCTAATTAAAATGATGAAGAATGAATACTACATAATGAAAATTGAGATGTAGTAGATTGGAGGACCTCGTATCATAAATACGGGGTGGGGTCATGAGACCATTGCACCGGCCCTTTCCACATCACCCACTTTTTAAAAACTTACCTCAAATTTAATTAAATACGAAAGACCTGCCAAAATACAGTAGTAAATGGTTTCATTTATGTTTTAAAATAATCATTTTTAACCTTCAAATAACCAATGTTAGGAATATATTTTTTATTCTATGGGCCTGTATGAAATTTGGTAGAATGAATGTTTCTTTAATAGGTTAATATTAATATTAACCTTACTTAAAATAATAATATAAATTAATATTTTATCTATAACATTTATACTTTTTTTTAATATTTGGTATTTATCTTGTCGGAGTTAGCTTCTCCTCATTTCCTTAATCCTTCAACAGGGATCTCTCTCGCACGAGTATTAATACTGGCTGACCTTTCGCCTCTTCCTCTTTTCTGACACGCGGGGAGATGAGGTAAAATCTCTTTTTCGACTCAGGCCTTGAGCCGCTACCTCGTGCGGAGGCGAGGTATAAAACTTTCTCTTTTTTTTTCACTTACACCCATCTGTGACCACACAAACATACAGCCTTTCCCATATTCTGGGAACACGCTATGGATTTGTGGTCGGTTGTTGAGATTTATCCTTGTCAAGCCATTAGCTTTGGCGCTGAACATTGTCGTGTGTAAGCCATTTTCATTCGCTGTTTATGTAGCTAAAGAACTGATTATTTTTCTGTTGTAAAAAGGGACTACGAGGAACTTTGTCGTTTTCACTAAGTGTATATGGAATGCAAAACACCCATCTTATCGATATTCCTTATCTTTTCTAAGTGTCGGCATATGTTAGATTGTGACATATTTAACCTCTTCGCTAATTCCCTAATACTTAGCCATTGTCTGATTTCCACTAATAACTTTAGATTTTCATCATCGAAGGCTGATGGACATCCTGATCTGGCTTTAACTTTCAACTACTTTTCTACAGAACAAATTTTGCAAACCAATTTCGCCGGTCAGTTATGACTCCTTGACACACTTTTCTCGATGTCTTCAAAGCGTTATTTCCATTACCGGGATTACGTCATATGACGTAATCCCGTCATTATTGGGGTTCAGTGTACGCTGCGATCGTGCCCAAACTAAAGCTAGTGTACTCAAATTCATAACTGTAGATAGGATGACACATTCACTACTATAATTGGTTCTCCAAAACGGAAATTACTTAATCTCTTTCTATATATAAATAGCAATTTCTGTCTGTCTGAATCAATTTACCGCCTAAACCCGTGAAACAATATTAATGAAACTTTGCATACATGTTAAACTAACATCCAGTTTGTTACTAGGCTAACTGTTTTTTTGTTTTTTTTAAATAAAAATCTATAATGAGATTGCTAGGAGCCCCCGGATCGCAGCTCTCCACCGGGTCTTGCGCGAAACGCTGTTTAAGCAAGAGATAACTGATCCCGCAAATTTGTTACCAAATAATAACACTTATAAAGCTTAAAATTCCCTACATATATGGATCTTTGACAATTTGGAGGACAACATTTAAACGAATCGCAGGTTATTTGTTAAATAAATTCTCTATTTAATACATTAATTCAGCATAATCTTTCTTTGAATACGATCTCCGTGATATTGGCTCGATCCATTCAGTCATTTAAACGTAAAATAACATTTAAATTGAGCCTATTTGCGAATAGAAACTTTACCTAAACTCATATTTCAACCTACCCTTAAAAAGACATATCGTGGTTGTGGTTGTTGTTGTTGTAGTTTGAAGGACACTTTCGTGCTATATACCATTTGTGTAAAAAAAAAAAAAAAAAAAAAAATCTAGCTGTGGAAATAGACATCCTTTTTAAAAAAATCCAAACGTCCTTAATCGGTGTGAGCCATGTACCTTTCCCAGTTAAGTTTTACTTTTAATTACGGTAGTTTAATTAGACCATATGAAATCGCGATTAAAAGCGAAACAGAAATAAAAAAATTTCACTCCATTCAATATTGAAATCTCTATATATAATCTATCAGTTGAGCTGATATATTTCCTCTAACGAGTCAATGTGGTGCATCCTGGGCTTCGAAATCCACGAGCGGCATCTGACAGTGGTGAATCTAGCATTCATCTTGAAAATGACAAGCGTGTATATTTCACACAAGATACTGATCGAAACGCAGTTAAGAATACACCACAAACCAGAACCCGCTTTGACAGCTTTCTTCAAATTATGCTAAAGTGGCCTGTTTTTCTGAACACTACTGTATGTTGAGGTTCCCGTCTACTACACCTGGGCACACAATAAGTAGAGTAGGCACAAGCAATGAGCACAAGTTGAGGTCTGAGAAGAAAATGCTGTCTTCAGAAGCGGGACCATCAGGTACACTGTACACTCCAATCAGCTGGGGTGATTCTTTTTGCGTCTGCTACTGCACACTGTTACAAACTTGCGAAAGTACAATGGAGAAGTCTGTACGACCTACAGAGAGCCCTACGCCAAGCATTCGAGGACGATGCCCACGAGGACTAGACACCATTTTTAATGAGGTATTAGTTGACCCGGAAACCAGAGTGCAAGCTATGGGAGGCCAAGGAATTGTCACATTTGCTTACTTCAACCTGAACAGGCAGCAAACAATCTCGTAATTGAATATATGCGGGATATCTGCTATGACGCTGATGAAATGATGGCGTATATACTGATAATGAACACAAAGGAGGATCAACGGGCTTTTTATAACACGATTTCGTGCATTGAAGATGAAAGTGGAGATCTATCCTTGCTCAATGCCCCAGGTGGAACTAGCAAATTATAAATTTATTTTATCACTAGCCCACCTAAGGCCTATATTCTCTGTGAACGTATAAAAGCCCATTACAGGACTACCTAATTTGAATTGTGACTTTCGGATAACCGATTTGCCGCAAGTCGCTTTACAATTTTGGTATTCATAACTTATTGGTATTTCCTACAAAAATTCTAGGTGACGGACGGCGGCTGGGTATTCTCTGTGAACGCGCAAAACCCATTTCAGTGCTACTTACTTTGTTACTTTCAGTTAACCGAAGAAAGGATATGAGAACGGGAACTGGGGATAACATCCGTTTTCTTGGGAATTACCGTATATGTCAGCTGGTAGTTAATATAATATTTAAGAATAGGCGAAAAAAATCGAATGAATCAATAAAGATTTCACATATCTAGAAAGAAACAACTTTTAATTTAATAGCAATCAACAATTGTAATAAATAACAAGTGAAGTATGTTTGGTGTCCAAACACCAAATTCATACTGAATTTATATATGGTTAGTGTTAGCAAGAAGGTTTTTTTAATTACAATCTTTCTTATATAGTTGGTGTCGGCAAAGCTAGGGAATCATAGCCCGTTCCGCCAAATCGATAATACGGGACCCTTGGCTGTATTACGTGTCATTTTTCATGAGTTATATTTCATATAAATTGTACATTTTATTGAAACCTACTTATGTCCAATAGTCATCACTATATTATTATTTTGTTACTAAAATACAGCAATGTATTGTTTTATTCCCCCCTTGTCCGTCTCCTTTATCTTTAGGTACATTTTGGGTCAGTCACCGCTGTGACCAATTCCTCTTTAGCCCTTAAAAAGAACAGGGACCGATAGAGTAAGCGCCAGGCTTAAGGTACGCGGTACCTACTTTTTCTGTCCTTCAAATTCTGCCCTCAAATGATAGCATTGCAGTTTCACCATTTTTGAACAGAACTTTGTCTTCAGAGTTTTGTTTTGTCGTAAGGCATTTATCTGACTTTCTGGGGCACACACGAGCGAGAGACAAAAAAGAAAATGAAACGGCGACTTTTCGGTGGGTTAGGATAGCATTTCGTGCCATCTTCAGGTACTACTACTTCTACTACTACGTCAAATCTCCAGGAAGGCTAACGGTAGTACAGTAGTGTCTACCTTTTATCACCATGACTGAAATATCACCCTTACTCAGAAGCAGATCACGAAGGCTTCAAGTAGGTCGCCTCCGCTACTATGGCTCAGACTACATTGGCTGAAGGAAATGAAGATGGAAACAGTAATGGCCATAATATATCAATGGAGAAAGAAGCCATCAATGCTATCGACGGATCAAAATCTTTGGAAGGACATAAAAACGAACCTGTAGTTCGTTTCTAGCAACAGTCATTCATATGACGACCACTTTTCACCTAACCACATGCAACACACTATCGAATATCTAGTGGAACCAAGGAGACAGAAAATGTACAGGGGTTAGGGTTCCAGCCACTTAATAGCACACAGGACAATACCAAGTGGCTCCTATTCTTAAAGCGGATAACATAATTCACCTCGCAAATGTCACTACTGTCAATGACTACTATTCACAGACTCTTGACACATCGGATCACAAAATCCGGAAATTTCTTTCACGTCAACTGACAGGCAGTATGGAGGTATTCCAAAGAAGGTTACGTCTGACAATACCCTTCTACACACGTCTTAACACGTAGTAAATTTTATCAGATATCTCGCTCGTCAGGAACTCCAATTCAATTATTGACCTGAGACTTATAGAATTTTGGAATGTTCCTTCCCGAGCACTACAAAAGGACTAAATCTAACGTATAGTGAAGAAAGATGTCTACTTGTAAAGTGGCTAGACAAGGAGACCGAGGAACAGTCCAATAGAAGCCGGACCTGAACCCATCTATAAAGAGGATTAGGATACGGGACAAACTCATCTCCCTAGAAATCATCGAGAGTGCACTTTTCAAACCAGCTGAAAACTTTCCAAATAAGTCAAACAATGATTTCTCTAAAGTAAACTAATCTAAACTAAGCTAATCCAGCGACCCTGATTACATCTGTCAAAGAAGATGGAGATCTTTCCGGGCTCGTCTTACTGGATACAGCTCGAGTGGTCAACAATGAAGCACAAAAATTCTTTCCAGTCTACAAAAGTAGTAGTTCTTCATGGGTTCCAGACACAAGCTCAACGTCAGCCATTTTTCATAAAATCGTTTACACAGATTCAGATTTCCACTATTCACTGCATTCAAAAGAAATTTTGAATTTTTTATGAATCTGTAACTTTAATTCCACTCGGATAGCTGTGAATAACGATTACTAATTGAAGACAAACCTTGATCAACAAGGGCGATAAAAAGTCCCGGTGAAAATGATTTTCGATGTTTTGATCTTTATCACATGACTCGTAATCAAATAACTTTTTTTTCGTGATGCGCTTCTTGTTCAAACCCTCTATAAATGCAATTTTCTTGTGCAATTTCATGAACTGTCGACATAGAAGCATAGCCATTTTCGTAATAATCTTGAAAATACCGCATTATCAGTAATAATAACATAGATTTTCGTTGCAGAATTGAGGAACATCTCTTGATCCCGTAAAGCAATATCACCCATTTTTTTTTATCTGTTTATCTGTACTGATCATTCATTGCATTCAAGAGATTATAAATTTTGAATTCATTCTACTTGGATAGCTGTAACAACCGAAAAACAACAAGAAATCAAAGAATCGTGATTAAAACGATTTTTAAATTCTTCATCACGGAAGTTTTTTCGAAGAAGGTTTAGTTAAAGAGTAATCTAATGAAAAATATGTTTAGCTTAAAATAGAAAACAAACAAACATTTATTCAGATGTGGGTCAACTTTACAACTATACAAACAAAAGATCATGGGGATATTATTCAGGCGAAATATGAATAGTTCTTTTTGTAAAATATGTTACAATGGAAAAAAATTAGAGTTATTTTACATATTAAGGAAGAAATTTCTTGTAATGAAACTGTTCTGTTCTTTAATGAATAACCATTTGAAATGAATAGCCGTAAGAATTAATTTCTTGTAAAGAAGCTAGGTATCTTGAAGTGTGTTGTTGGACAATTTGCGTTGCGTTGGACAATGGAAGAAAATGTTTGTTATATCTATGCATTATCCCAGAACTATTTCAAGAGAGCATACATTTTATTGATATTTAGGACCTGTGAGCTATTTTTTAGCACTGATGAAAAATGTCTGATATGGTGATTTGATGCAACTGAAAGTGTTATACTGATGTAATAATAATAATAATAATAATATATAAATATACATATATATGAAACAGTCAATCTATATATATAGCATGAAACAATATATATATAAAGTCAACATTGAAATCAACACTCTAAGCCGATTGACTGTTTCATGCTAAACGCAATCACAAGGCCACGTGCGTTGTGCTTTTTCTCGACTATGTATATATATGGGTTAGTGGTGCATTGGGAATAGTCTATTGCATTGTGGGTAGTCTATTCTAACGGTTATTTTGGCGAGAGTGATTGGTTAATTTGTTTATTATTTATTTTATTTATTTGGATTAATTTATTTTATTTTTATTTTATTTATTTTATTTTACTTATTCTTTTCAGTTTTCCATTTTTAAATAACAGTAAAAAATTGTTTTCGTGTTTGCATTTTTAGAAGAGTTCTGATCGTTTATTTAGTAGTTTGTTTTGGCCTGGGAAGGTAATTATAGCTATTCTTTCCTCCAAGCAGAGTTTGTAGTTTTTGGATTGATTGTTGTAGGCTGATGTTATTTTCTTTATTTTGCACGATATTTTTGGTATGATTTGCTTTTTATTTTTAATTTCTCAGATATAGTTGGAAAGCATTGTGTTGTTCGTGTATTTACTATTTGTGAAATATGCTTTGTGTGCGTAATTTCTTTATTTCCAGGGTCCCTCAGTTACTCCTATGTATATTTTTTCTTCGTTATCTGAGGATTTTACCGTGACTTGGTATATTACATTGTTTTGTAAGCAATTGCCGTTTAAGGCACATTCGTCCTTTACTCTACAGTTACACGTGGATTTAATTTGTTCGGGTGGTTTGTTGATGGTTTTCCTGTTGTGCTTTTTTATTATTTGTGTCATGTTCTCAGTGCATCTGTAGTTGATTTTTACTGTCTTTTTGATGAATATTTTGTGGAGAGCGCTTGATTCGGGGAAGTTTTTGTGTAATAGTTTTTCCTACGTTTTCTTTTACGTTTTTTATGATTTTTTTCTCTTCCTGCTGATTCCCCCCTCTGTTGTGTGTATGTGAGTCTATGTGAGTGTTGCCGGGAATCCACTATCTTTTAGGGCTGTTTCTTAGTCTTTCTTAACTTCGTTGAATATGGTTTCATTGGAAGAATTGTCGGGAAGCCTACAGTTAATTGATTTTGGTGGTATCTGCTTGATTATAAATGACGGGTGACTGGAGCTTGTGTGTATATACAGTGGTTTAACATTGAGTTTTCTGTATGGTTTGTATGTACCTTTTCTTAGGTTGAACGTGACATCTAGAAAATCTACTTCGTTTAGGTTAGTTTTATGTCTATGTCGAATACCATATTTTGAAAATCTTTATTATTGCTTTTCTAGTTTTGCTGCGTTTTGTTTGTTATAGTTTCTTAAGATTATGAGACCGTCGTCCCTGTATCATTTTATATTTATTACTTTACTAATATATATATATATATATATATATATATATATATATATATATATGTATATGGCTGTTTATATGTGTGTATATGTATACGTATCTTTTCTTTTATTTATTTAGTTTGTTTATAATCTGATATATGTATTTCAACGACTTATGGATTGTACATACGCTATTTTTTTGCCCTTTTACGTTTATTTGATTACCCCCCTATTTTACCTATATGTTTGTCCATGTATGTAATATTTTGATGGGTAGTTTGTGTCGTTTTATTATTGTATTTGTGCTTGAATCTTAGTGAATTTGTTTATTTGTATATGGGTACCTGTGTGTGATTGCTTGTATTTGGTTTTACTTCTATACGCTTGTTTCAGTTGTAATTTCCTTTTGCGTTTTTGTTTGTTCTTCTCCTTTTTCTTTTTATCTACTTTTAATTCGTAATTTTTACTTTTATTTTCTTTTTTTGAATGTTTACTTTTTTCTTTTCCCCTTTTTTCTTTCTTTTTTTCATTTTTCTTTTTTTCGTTTTCTTCTATTTCCTGCGTCGTTCTTATATTTGCGTGCATATATGTTTAGTTATATTTATGTGTCTATGTATTAGGATGCGAATGCGTATGTCGCGTCATGTGTATAATCTAACTTATTCATGCTTAATGTTTGTAGCGTTTATTGATACTTTCACATCAGCGTCTAATTTACTAGATAAATTGGCACTTAGCTAAGAATAGTAATTATATATATATATATATATATATGTATAAATTGTCACTTAGCTAATAATAGTAATAGAAAAGTACTGAAACAACCTGATTAGCAAAAATATTCAACAAAAATAACGTTAAAATCAGTTACAGCTGCACAAAAAATATAACAGAAATAATAAAAAGCCACAAGAAAAAAATGACGAAAAAGTAGCAATAATATCTCATACCCCACAAAAGAATTTACTAAACACAAGACCAGAAATAATTTCCAAATGTAGGCATGAAAATAAATACGTATTATCAGAATTTATACCAAATGGATACCCCACCAAAAAAACACCACCACATAAACCAACAGTGACCCTATAAACATGAAAAGAGAAACCTCTGATACCATAACGCCAACAATTATTCTCTAGTTCAAGCTACCATCATAATAATTGCATTTATTGTTATTATTCCATCACCATTACTAATCATTTCTACCACTTTACAATAGCTATTTGCTAGTACAATCATTATTATCACACCCCCCCACCACCACCACCACCACCATTACTACCACATCACAATTACTATTGCTATATTAGTCCACAATCACCATTAACGTGAATTACCCCTCTCTCCCCCGGCAAAATTAATACCACCGGATAAAACTAATAAGGATTACAAATTGGAATTTCTACCATTTACATATGCGCAATCACCAAAAAAACAAGCAAATAACCGGCTTTAAAATAATAACAAAACAGCCTTAAAAAATTAAAAATAATAGCAATTTTTACCTATCACAGTTTTACACAAACCCCATCATACGTATATACGTGCGTGCGAGAAAATATTATTCAGCGGAAAAATAGAAAAACGGTCTGAGTGTTGACATCGCTTCATTCAGAAAAATGATTTGCTACACAATCCACCATTGAATTCAGCAATCAAATGCGTACGTATGTACACAATAGCACACATATGCATATATATGTCAAGTCCCATACTGTTCACATATGTTTATGTTTGTGTGAGCTTCGGTGGGCGAGCGCGTGTGTATGTGTGTCTGCGTACTTCAATGGGTGTACGGGTGTGTATGTATGTTTGCGTAAGTATGAGTGGCGTCTCGACGACAATTTTTCCTCCCACTTCCATAAAAACACCAATACACGCAACCTACATAAATCCCAAATTTAAAAAAAATGAATCAGTGTGTCTGACGATCGCAAAAGCGTGAAACCCAGGGTCACAAACTCACATCAATCCAACTAAATATATATATATATATATATGATGAAAATGTGGAAAAGACAAAGTAAAATCCGAATATGTGAGTTTACTGTTTTTATTTTTGTTATTCTGTCAGAATAACAAAAACAAAAACAAAACAGAATAACAAAAACAAAAACAAAACAGAATAACAAAAACAAAAACAAAATAAAAACAGTAAACTCACATATTCGGATTTTACTTTGTCTTTTCCACATTTTCATCATACCGTCGGATCTACATCCACACATTTGCTTACATATATATATATATATATATATATATATATGCAGAAATATAGTCTTAAAGTGTGCTATATTTATGGGGTAAAGTGCTCAATATCAGAGATAGAGCGTGTGTAAATATAAAAGTGGACATGGAAGTCAGCACTTAGAGGCGACAGTCTGTTTCATGCTAGTGCAATCGTCAGGCGACTATATATATATATATATATATATATATATATATATATATATATATATATATATATATATATGGTAGTCCAAAAGTAGGTGGATTGTATGTGGAATAGGTTTATGTATCGGTTATATTATTACAACTGAGTATCTTGATGAAACATTTCCTGAGAAATAGATTGGCCGAAGAGGTCCAATTGATCACCAGACTTGACCCCAATGGATTTCTTCTTTTGGGGAGTACTCAAGGACAAAGTTTCTAGTCGAAAACCATGAAGTGTCGGTGATTTGAAAAATTACATAAGAGATGCATTTCAAGAAATTAATACCCAAAAAGACTTGTGCAAAAAAGTTTGTCGAAGCGTTAGAGGTAGACTTCAAAGCTGTGTAAATTGTGATGGAAAACAGTTTGAGCACCTGCGTTGATAAAATTTAAGGGCTTTTGTATTATTGTTCTCAATAAAATTTAAGGGCTTTTGTATTATTGTTCTCAATAAAAATTTAAGGGCTTTTGTATTATTGTTCTCAATAAAATTTAAGGGCTTTTGTATTATTGTTCACAATAAAATTTAATTGTCAATGTAATAATTGTGTTAGTAAATATAATTTTATGTATATGTAATCTCAAAATAAATGTAATAATTTACTGTCCACCTATTTTGGGACCACCCTGTGTGTGTGTATATATATATATATATATATATATATATATATATATATATATATATATATATAATTTATTCAAAAATTATAACATAAACATATTATAATTATCATGTTATGTTGTCTGTTCATTTGTATATGCTTTTCTTTTTTTTATAATATTTCTTTCGTTTTTTGGTCGTGGACATCTGTTTCCCGCTTGTGTTTTTGCGTGTTTATATATCTAAATACATCTTTGTATATTATAATATCTAAATACATTTTTGTATATTATAATATGATTATGTATGTACTGTTATTTGCAAAATTTCTTCCCCTGCCCATATCATCACTTCAAATGTATTTAAGTTGCAATAATATTTGTATCTCCTTAGATAAGTTCTTTGTTCCCTATATATTCTAAATCTCCGCTCCATTTTTGAACAACTTTGTAATATTTTAAATCTAATGCTCGGTTTAATTTAGAATTTGTAAATTTTAATTTTGCCGTGAAATTAAAACTTAATTATTTCATATTGATTTTTAGTTTAATCTAACATTAACTTTAATCAACTAACGATTTGTATTTAGAATAGACTGTCACGTTTTTTTTTTAATTTTCGTATACTTGTCGCAGTTAGCTCCTTCTCATTTCCTTAATCCTTCAACAGGGGTCTCTCTCTCCCACGAGTATAAATACTGGCTGACCTTTCGCCTCTCTCTCTTTTTACGGCTTACGCACACGTGCGGCCAGCTGTCTCGACCCAGGCCTCGGGCCGCAACCTCGCGCGTGAGGCGAGGTAAAAAAACTTTCTCTTTTTCACTTACACCAAAATGTGACCTCTCACACAAACAACGTTTCCAAAATTCTGGGAACACGCTAAAAACAATATACGCGTTCGTACGGACACTCAACACACTCATCATAACTTCTCCATACAACACTCTGTAACCCTTCATGTCATTGTAATTTGTTATTAAAATATATTTGTTTGCATACATGTATATCGGTCTTGTTTGTTTCTTTATCTTCTTTGGACTCCATTATAGTCCAACATTCTTATGTAGCTGGACCGGCCAGCAGGAAGTCTTAACCCAGAGATATCTCCTCATCTCTCACACTTTCACACCCCGCACGGTCCTCTACATACTTGTCTTCTGATTGATCGTTATAGGATACGTAACAAGATTTTCCCTATTGATCAGGTCTGATTTGGTTTTGAATTTTCCCCAAAATACTCTTTATTTCGCAATCAAAACCATCACTTAATAAGACACCAGAAGTGTTGAAACAAAATGGCTATTTATGTAGTGATTTTATAACATATTTATGTAATAATTTTCGAATAAATAATTATATATATATATATATATATATATATATATATATATATATATATATATATATATATATATATATATGTGTGTGTGTGTGTGTGTGTGTGTGTGTGTGTAACCATATGCTTGTATTTTGATTGGTCATTGTGGCTTATGTAACAGCGTTTCCCCTATTGAGGGGGTGTTTTGTTGATTTGAACCTTTTAAAACTCGTTCTTTTACGTTCAACACCATCACTTGATAAGACACCAGAAGTGTTGAAACAAAATATTTTTCTAGTCATGTTATAGCATGCTTATGTTATGCCTAGTAGAGGGTAAGGAGTTGTTTGTTTTTTGTTTTTTTTGTATTTTTCTGAGCTTCTCCGGGTCATTAAAAACCTTCCTCGTTTGAAACAAGGAACAGTAATTATTACAATTGGTTCAAGTTTTTATTTGTACATTTTTATGATTGAATAAATTGTATAAACAAATTGTTTCATTTTTTAAGGTTTGGCTGCAAATTTGACGTACCTCCACATGGGTTCTTTAAGACATGATGGCAAATGATTTATTCTGTCAGTTAATAAAATGGCCAGCAGTCAGTAGAGACGGTCAGGCAGTGAGGATGGGGTCTTGTTTTCCGTGGCCGGAACTCAGTGAGAAATCGTATTTATTTTTGCTACTTTCGAACAGTGTTTTGAAAATCATTTGTTGTTATGCTTAGTTGACGTCGATCACGGAAAATAGCGAGCGACGGTGTGTATTCGCATATAGCCGATCTTGGATGTCATCACAGATTGGACAGTGATATGTAAAGAGGCATAATCATAAAGGGAGCTATCAGAATAGGGGGTCAAATATGATATCAAATCGGCAAAGGGAGCTACGAGCACGATCATCAGAATAGGGGGTCAAATATGATATCAAATTGGCAAAAGTAGCTAGCAGAACGATTATCGGAATAATAAGGGATCGAATATGACATCAAATCGGCAAAGGGGGCTACGAGCACGATACTCGGAATAGAGGCTAAAATATGACATCAAATCGAAAAAGGTAACTAGTAGAACGATCATCGGAATAATAGGGGATCTAATATGACATCAAATTGGCAAAGACCACGATCATCGGAAATGGAGGTCAAATGTGACATTGAATCAGCAAAGAGAGCTACAAGCTCGATCATCGGAATAGAGGGTCGAATATGACATCAAATCGGCAAAGGTAGCTACGAGCCCGATCAGCGCAATAGGGGTCGATTATGACATTGAATCGGCAAAGTAAGCTACGTACACGATCATCGGAAATGGAGGTCAAATGTGACATTGAATCAGCAAAGAGAGCTACGAGCTCGTTCATCGGAATAGAGGGTCGAATATGACATCAAATCGGCTAAAGGAGCTACGAGCACGATAATCAGAATAGGGGGTCAAATAAGATATGAAATCGGTAAATCTAGGGAAAGGGGGTCAAATATCATGCCGCATAAGCAAAGGTGGCAACGAGCATGGCCAGCACTATAGAGAGTTGCATATGATCCTGGTGAAGTTGGTAATAATGAATGTCTTGTGCAAATTTGCAAAAGTGTCAACGGTAGTGTCAGCAGAATAGAGATTTGCGTATGACACTCCAGTTGCAAAAATGTCGACGAATACTGTCAACGGAAGTGAGAATTAACTTGATACTCAGGTGTGTAGTTTTTTCCGAGACATAATGATTTACACTGTTTCATTTATAAGCTTCATTTCTGAGCGGGAATATATTGTGACAAAGGTGGCAACGAGACGGGGCTTCGCAAGATAGAGGGAGTTATGGATGGTATAATGAACCGCTGCTCGGAATGACAAATCAGAGACCCGAATTCGAAATCCAATCTGGATCATTACATTTCCTTACGCTCTAATACACTTGGGAAATGTATGAATCCATACCCAGGTATGAGCTAAATAGTAGGACATTATATTTAAATAGTAGGACATTATATTTAAATAGTAGGACATTATATTTAAATAGTACGACTTATATCTGGAAAAAATATTTTAATGTAATATCCACTCGAAAAAAAAAACAATTATTCTTACAACCCAAAATATGTCTCGGTTTTAAAAACCCACAAAGTGTTGATAAGTCGTAAAAAAAAAAGAAAATGAAAAAAAATGACTTCAAAAACCAGATAAATGTCTTGACGAACTGAAACCTGCAGCCCAACCACGATGCCCTCGAGATGAATAAAAACCACAGATTGACAGTGACACTGCCGAAAAAAAAAAGAAGCTCCGCTGAGAATGACATTTCAGACGAAGACTCTATAAGTACAGTCATCTCAGGCACAAATCTTCTCCAAAACATAAAGTATTTTCGAAATGGAATGACTTTTGAGTTAACTCCTCCTTAATTTCCTAATTGTTCACTAGGGCACGCTCTTCCTACACTATAAATACTGGGATATTTTCTTGTCTCGTTCTCTTTTTACTTTGCATTTCAGCGGACACATTTAAAAATGTGATCTCTCTCAGAGATCTGCGTTTTGCCCACTTGTGAGAAGACGCCATGAAACACACATACATACACTTACGTGCAAACATTCATCAAAATATAAACTCTTTGTGTTCACACACAAACACAAATGTTAATGTCTTTGTCCATTGTAAATTTTGTTGTTTAATACACATACTTGTTTGTATATATATATATATATATATATATATATATATATATATATATATATATCGGTCTTCTTTGTTTTCTTTATGGTGAATTCAATCTCTGAGTCCGCCAGGTTGTAGTGTTCTTCTTGCAGTAATAGACACACGTGTTCCTAATTTATCAACACGTAAACACACGGTCCGCTATACTTTCATTATTTCATTTATAAGATCCGTTTCTGGGTTGGAATATATCGTGACAGTTGCAGAAATAAATAATCTAAAATAATAAAAATAAAAGTTAAATAAAAATAAAATAAACCGTTTTTCCATCATGTAAAACAAAAAAAAACCCAACGGTAAATGGAAAAACATTAATCAGCTGACTTCAACCCGAGAATTCCAAAATATGACTCTATCTCTTCTCATCACGTGCTTTTGTTGGGATTGGATGTCGTGTATGAATCTGTATACTGACTCAGGATTTTAAAAAAATATCAAGATTAAACAAAACGATTACAATATAAATTACAAAATGAACGTGGAGTCGGCATTCGATAAGTAATAAAGTACAGTAGTTGGTGATTTATACAAGTTTTGTTGAGTACCAACGAAAGTTTTTTGTTAAAGGATGTTATAAATTTATTTTAAAATTAATAAAATTATTTAAATTTTCCTGATTTCGATGCATATTTAAATTATTTAAATACGCGCTGGAATCAGACATAGGACAATTTAAATTAAGTATAAATTTATATTAAGTATAAATTGTCCTATGTCTGTGTACTTTCGACTTTCGTAGGCTGTTATGATAGAGTTTTTGTTTTTTGTCCTTTGCTGGTTTCACAAATATATTTAATAAAAAAATAGAATAAAATTATTTCTTTTATTTTTATAAAGAAACAATAAAACAAATTCTCACGTGAAGACGCAAAGAAGCTATATTTGAAAATGATGAAAGCAACATAGCAATAGGGTTCCTTTTTAACTATTCTGATTTTAAAATTTATTAAACTAAACTAAAGGTAGTTCTACAAAAAAAGGGAAAAATTGATAAATTTGATACTGTTAACTGATAAAGAACTGATATTGTTAATTGATTACAGTCATAGAATTATTATTTCCTTCTTGAACTTTGGTACTGTGGGAATCACTTACATGTGCCACACCTCCGCTTTCTTTAATATCATTGGTTAATAAATACATGATACTTATTATAGGACAATTTAACCATCGCAGGTAATTCAAATTTTTCTCGAAAATCACGGATTGGTCCATTTCCTGACCAATCGCGTATTTTATTATCTTTTCTATACTTTTGGCGCCAAGCCATCCGGAGCCTAAAACTTGTTATTCGCTGTTTGCCAGTAGCAGTAGCAATTCAATTCTTGGAAGATAAGGCACGGCGCTAAATTGACATTTTAATTCTTAATTATTACTAATTCAAGTAATCATACTAAATCTTGTTGATATCACTCATGAACATTACATCTTTCTACACTGATAAAACACTGTGGAACTATTCTTTATTTAGCTAAGACTTCAATTGAACCTTGTAGTTAAATTACATTCAATTTTGTATTCAACATTTATTAGCTAAAATTACCCTTTTTATTAATGGAAAAAGGGAAGCAACTTTCTTTATACTTATTGTTGAAATTTGTATACCATTGTTAATACAATATTATTAATGTTCACTGAGCTTGATTATTTTTCTCTCGTGTATTGTTGTTCATAAATTAATGTAGGGTGTTGTTTTACAAGAACACGGCCTTCTTTGATATTGATTATATCATTGTGACCCTAGCCAACATACTACACCCCTAAGTACAAAAATATTCTAACAGTGTTAAAAAAGAAAAAAAAAACACAAATCAACTACCCCACCCCATAGAACATAAAATTCTTTAAAAAAATGTTCACTCTCGAAAAGAAAAGAAAATTTTACATTTTACGATTTTTCAAATATGTCTTTTTGTATTTAATAAAAAGAAACTTTTTTTTTTATGAACAGCAACAGAAAGAATTTCAATATTTTTAAAGATAAATATTCAGTGTAGATTTTCTTTTGGTCAAATATAAAAGAAAATATTTTATATTATTCAAATACCAACAGTCAAAAATATTTTCAGTTTTATTGAATTATATTTTGTTAAGATTCGGGACGAATTTTGAATATGTTCACACTAGAACCAGAAAAGTCTGCAACTAGAATAAACTCTATCCAACGAGAACTAGAGAAAAACTACACTGAGGACACTCCTCACGGGGGCCCTCTATATTAATTAAAAGAAAATCCCACAAAAAATAAACGGTCTAGGGAAGAGTATATTGAAGTAATGATAGCCTTTTACACCGTTACGATAAATATGACAACGACTAAAGCCGCCTATAATATCTGATGAGAGAAACACCCATCAAATAGACTAAATAGCGATGCCAAAAATCTAGCCAATGTCAGGCGTGACATCATCATCATCAGAAAAAGAAGAATACCTGACATAGAACTCGAAAGCATCCGAGAAAACATCAAAAATGGATTAAACGTTAACATCGTGGGACTAAATGCCAACAACCCAGAGGAGACACATGCAGAGGAACAAATAGAAACCAGTTGTAATAATCCCTCTGAAGTATACAAGCAAATAGAGGAAGATAATGACGAATATGAGAGAGAAACAGAGATGCCAATGTCGGGCGTGACATTATCAGGAAAAAAGAATGCCTGACATAGAACTCGAAAGCATCCGAGAAAACATCAAAAATAGATTAAACGTTAACATCGTGGGGCTAAATGCCAACAACCCAAACAAGACACATGCAGAGGAACAAATAGAAACCAGTTGTAATAATCCCTCTGAAGTATACAAGCAAATAGAGGAAGATAATGACGAATATGAGAGAGAAACAGAGATGCCAATGTCGGGCGTGACATTATCAGGAAAAAAGAATGCCTGACATAGAACTCGAAAGCATCCGAGAAAACATCAAAAATAGATTAAACGTTAACATCGTGGGGCTAAATGCCAACAACCCAAACAAGACACATGCAGAGGAACAAATAGAAACCAGTTGTAATAATCCCTCTGAAGTATACAAGCAAATAGAGGAAGATAATGACGAATATGAGAGAGAAACAGAGATGCCAATGTCGGGCGTGACATTATCAGGAAAAAAGAATGCCTGACATAGAACTCGAAAGCATCCGAGAAAACATCAAAAATAGATTAAACGTTAACATCGTGGGGCTAAATGCCAACAACCCAAACAAGACACATGCAGAGGAACAAATAGAAACCAGTTGTAATAATCCCTCTGAAGTATACAAGCAAATAGAGGAAGATAATGACGAATATGAGAGAGAAACAGAGATGCCAATGTCGGGCGTGACATTATCAGGAAAAAAGAATGCCTGACATAGAACTCGAAAGCATCCGAGAAAACATCAAAAATAGATTAAACGTTAACATCGTGGGGCTAAATGCCAACAACCCAAACAAGACACATGCAGAGGAACAAATAGAAACCAGTTGTAATAATCCCTCTGAAGTATACAAGCAAATAGAGGAAGATAATGACGAATATGAGAGAGAAACAGAGATGCCAATGTCGGGCGTGACATTATCAGGAAAAAAGAATGCCTGACATAGAACTCGAAAGCATCCGAGAAAACATCAAAAATAGATTAAACGTTAACATCGTGGGGCTAAATGCCAACAACCCAAACAAGACACATGCAGAGGAACAAATAGAAACCAGTTGTAATAATCCCTCTGAAGTATACAAGCAAATAGAGGAAGATAATGACGAATATGAGAGAGAAACAGAGATGCCAATGTCGGGTGTGACATTATCAGGAAAAAAGTATGCCTGACATAGAACTCGAAAGCATCCGAGAAAACATGAAAAATAGATTAAACGTTAACATCGTGGGGCTAAATGCCAACAACCCAAACAAGACACATGCAGAGGAACAAATAGAAACCAGTTGTAATAATCCCTCTGAAGTATACAAGCAAATAGAGGAAGATTATGACGAATATGAGAGAGAAACAGAGATGCCAATGTCGGGCGTGACATTATCAGGGAAAAAGAATGCCTGACATGGAACTCGAAAGCATCCGAGAAAATATCAAGAATAGATTAAACGTTAACATCGTGGGGCTAAATGCCAACAACCCAAACAAGACACATGCAGAGGAACAAATAGAAACCAGTTGTAATAATCCCTCTGAAGTATACAAGCAAATAGAGGAAGATAATGACGAATATGAGAGAGAAACAGAGATGCCAATGTCGGGCGTGACATTATCAGGAAAAAAGAATGCCTGACATAGAACTCGAAAGCATCCGAGAAAACATCAAAAATAGATTAAACGTTAACATCGTGGGGCTAAATGCCAACAACCCAAACAAGACACATGCAGAGGAACAAATAGAAACCAGTTGTAATAATCCCTCTGAAGTATACAAGCAAATAGAGGAAGATAATGACGAATATGAGAGAGAAACAGAGATGCCAATGTCGGGCGTGACATTATCAGGAAAAAAGAATGCCTGACATAGAACTCGAAAGCATCCGAGAAAACATCAAAAATAGATTAAACGTTAACATCGTGGTGCTAAATGCCAACAACCCAAACAAGACACATGCAGAGGAACAAATAGAAACCAGTTGTAATAATCCCTCTGAAGTATACAAGCAAATAGAGGAAGATAATGACGAATATGAGAGAGAAACAGAGATGCCAATGTCGGGTGTGACATTATCAGGAAAAAAGTATGCCTGACATAGAACTCGAAAGCATCCGAGAAAACATGAAAAATAGATTAAACGTTAACATCGTGGGGCTAAATGCCAACAACCCAAACAAGACACATGCAGAGGAACAAATAGAAACCAGTTGTAATAATCCCTCTGAAGTATACAAGCAAATAGAGGAAGATTATGACGAATATGAGAGAGAAACAGAGATGCCAATGTCGGGCGTGACATTATCAGGGAAAAAGAATGCCTGACATGGAACTCGAAAGCATCCGAGAAAATATCAAGAATAGATTAAACGTTAACATCGTGGGGCTAAATGCCAACAACCCAAACAAGACACATGCAGAGGAACAAATAGAAACCAGTTGTAATAAGCCAATGTCGGGCGTGACATTATCAGGAAAAAAGAATGCCTGACATAGAACTCGAAAGCATCCGAGAAAACATCAAGAATAGATTAAACGTTAACATCGTGGGGCTAAATGCCAAAAACCCAAACAAGACACATGCAGAGGAACAAATGGAAACCAGTTGTAATAATCCCTCTGAAGTATACAAGCAAATAGAGGAAGATAATGACGAATATGAGAGAGAAACAGAGATGCCAATGTCGGGCGTGACATTATCAGGAAAAAAGAATGCCTGACATAGAACTCGAAAGCATCCGAGAAAATATCAAGAATAGATTAAACTTTAACATCGTGGGGCTAAATGCCAACAACCCAAACAAGACACATGCAGAGGAACAAATAGAAACCAGTTGTAATAAGCCAATGTCGGTCGTGACATTATCAGGAAAAAAGAATGCCTGACATAGAACTCGAAAGCATCCGAGAAAACATCAAGAATAGATTAAACGTTAACATCGTGGGGCTAAATGCCAACAACCCAAACAAGACACATGCAGAGGAACAAATAGAAACCAGTTGTAATAATCCCTCTGAAGTATACAAGCAAATAGAGGAAGATTATGACGAATATGAGAGAGAAACAGAGATGCCAATGTCGGACGTGAGATCATCAGAAAAAGAAGAATACCTGACATAGAACTCGAAAGCATCCGAGAAAACATCAAGAATAGATTAAACGTTAACATCGTGGGGCTAAATGCCAACAACCCAAACAAGACACATGCAGAGGAACAAATAGAAACCAGTTGTAATAATCCCTCTGAAGTATACAAGGAAATAGAGGAAGATAATGACGAATATGAGAGAGAAACAGAGATGCCAATGTCGGACGTGAGATCATCAGAAAAAGAAGAATACCTGACATAGAACTCGAAAGCATCCGAGAAAACATCAAGAATAGATTAAACGTTAACATCGTGGGGCTAAATGCCAACAACCCAAACAAGACACATGCAGAGGAACAAATAGAAGGAACTAATAGAAACCAGTTGTAATAATCCCTCTGAAGTATACAAGCAAATAGAGGAAGATAATGACGAATATGAGAGAGAAACAGAGATACCAATGTCGGGTGTGACATTATCAGGAAAAAAGAATGCCTGACATAGAACTAGAAAGCATCCGAGAAAATATCAAGAATAGATTAAACGTTAACATCGTGGGGCTAAATGCCAACAACCCAAACAAGACACATGCAGAGGAACAAATAGAAACCAGTTGTAATAAGCCTAAGTCGGGCGTGACATTATCAGGAAAAAAGAATGCCTGACATAGAACTCGAAAGCATCCGAGAAAACATCAAAAATAGATTAAACGTTAACATCGTGGGGCTAAATGCCAACAACCCAAACAAGACACATGCAGAGGAACAAATAGAAACCGGTTGTAATAATCCCTCTGAAGTATACAAGCAAATAGAGGAAGGTAATGACGAATATGAGAGAGAAATAGAGATGCCAATGTCGGACGTGAGATCATCAGAAAAAGAAGAATACCTGACATAGAACTCGAAAGCATCCGAGAAAACATCAAGAATAGATTAAACGTTAACATCGTGGGGCTAAATGCCAACAACCCAAACAAGACACATGCAGAGGAACAAATAGAAACCGGTTGTAATAATCCCTCTGAAGTATACAAGCAAATAGAGGAAGATAATGACGAATATGAGAGAGAAACAGAGATGCCAATGTCGGACGTGAGATCATCAGAAAAAGAAGAATACCTGACATAGAACTCGAAAGCATCCGAGAAAACATCAAGAATAGATTAAACGTTAACATCGTGGGGCTAAATGCCAACAACCCAAACAAGACACATGCAGAGGAACAAATAGGAACCAGTTGTAATAATCCCTCTGAAGTATACAAGCAAATAGAGGAAGATAATGACGAATATGAGAGAGAAACAGAGATGCCAATGTCGGGCGTGACATTATCAGGAAAAAAGAATGCCTGACATAGAACTCGAAAGCATCCGAGAAAACATCAAGAATAGATTAAACGTTAACATCGTGGGGCTAAATGCCAACAACCCAAACAAGACACATGCAGAGGAACAAATAGAAACCAGTTGTAATAATCCCTCTGAAGTATACAAGCAAATAGAGGAAGATAATGACGAATATGAGAGAGAAACAGAGATGCCAATGTCGGGCGTGACATTATCAGGAAAAAAGAATGCCTGACATAGAACTCGAAAGCATCCGAGAAAACATCAAGAATAGATTAAACGTTAACATCGTGGGGCTAAATGCCAATAACCCAAACAAGACACATGCAGAGGAACAAATAGAAACCAGTTGTAATAATCCCTCTGAAGTATACAAGGAAATAGAGGAAGATAATGACGAATATGAGAGAGAAACAGAGATGCCAATGTCGGGCGTGACATTATCAGGAAAAAAGAATGCCTGACATAGAACTCGAAAGCATCCGAGAAAACATCAAGAATAGATTAAACGTTAACATCGTCGGGCTAAATGCCAACAACCCAGAGGAGACACATGCAGAGGAACAAATAGAAACCAGTTGTAATAATCCCTCTGAAGTATACAAGCCAATAGAGGAAGATAATGACGAATATGAGAGAGAAACAGAGATGCCAATGTCGGACGTGAGATCATCAGAAAAAGAAGAATACCTGACATAGAACTCGAAAGCATCCGAGAAAACATCAAGAATAGATTAAACGTTAACATCGTGGGGCTAAATGCCAATAACCCAAACAAGACACATGCAGAGGAACAAATAGAAACCAGTTGTAATAATCCCTCTGAAGTATACAAGGAAATAGAGGAAGATAATGACGAATATGAGAGAGAAACAGAGATGCCAATGTCGGGCGTGACATTATCAGGAAAAAAGAATGCCTGACATAGAACTCGAAAGCATCCGAGAAAACATCAAAAATAGATTAAACGTTAACATCGTGGGGCTAAATGCCAACAACCCAAACAAGACACATGCAGAGGAACAAATAGAAACCAGTTGTAATAATCCCTCTGAAGTATACAAGCAAATAGAGGAAGATAATGACGAATATGAGAGAGAAACAGAGATGCCAATGTCGGGCGTGACATTATCAGGAAAAAAGAATGCCTGACATAGAACTCGAAAGCATCCGAGAAAACATCAAAAATAGATTAAACGTTAACATCGTGGTGCTAAATGCCAACAACCCAAACAAGACACATGCAGAGGAACAAATAGAAACCAGTTGTAATAATCCCTCTGAAGTATACAAGCAAATAGAGGAAGATAATGACGAATATGAGAGAGAAACAGAGATGCCAATGTCGGGCGTGTCATTATCAGGAAAAAAGAATGCCTGACATAGAACTCGAAAGCATCCGAGAAAACATCAAGAATAGATTAAACGTTAACATCGTGGGGCTAAATGCCAACAACCCAAACAAGACACATGCAGAGGAACAAATAGAAACCAGTTGTAATAATCCCTCTGAAGCATACAAGCAAATAGAGGAAGGTAATGACGAATATGAGAGAGAAACAGAGATGCCAATGTCGGGCGTGACATTATCAGGAAAAAAGAATGTCTGACATAGAACTCGAAAGCATCCGAGAAAACATCAAGAATAGATTAAACGTTAACATCGTGGGGCTAAATACCAACAACCCAAACAAGACACACCCAGAGAAACAAATATGAAGTTAAACCGCGTTAATCTCCTTGGTTCTCACCTGCTTGCTTGGCCGCTATAGCCCACAGGAATTACTTCTTCCAACTGTGCCAGAGCGACATATCTGATTGCAACAGACGTCTCTTTGTCCCTGCTCATAACAAGTGCAAGCATGTCCTCAATGAAGCAAAGTTAATGTTTGCTGATAAAATGAAATAATGTATAATGCAAGTTTTAAAGATTAAGAAGATGTTGAACAACAGCAAGTCCTCAGTCCCTCCTCTATTCAATCAGTTGGAAGTCCTAACAACTACAGCAGATAAGGCTGAATGTTTTGCTCGGAAATTCTCATCGATCTCAACCCTCGACTCATCCGGAATGCCCGCACCCAACTTCTTCACTAGAACTGAGGCTCTACAGAGTGATATGTGCATAAGCCCGTCGTTGGTCTCGGACATTATTTCTAAATAAGACTCCCATAAGGTTACGGGGTGTCAGCCGTCGTCCTAAAGAAATGTGTCCCCGATCTGGTTCCAGTTATCTCCAAACTATACAACGGTTGCCTCGCTGCTATTTTCCAGCTTGTTGGAAGTCATCTAAAATTCACGTTTTTAAGAAGACCGGATAACTTTCTGACCTCTCTAACTGTCGACATCAGTTTCCTACCGCTTTTCGGCAAAGTCTTCAAGGCTTTAATCAATGCCGAAGTAGTTAAGCATCTTACCTCTCCCGATCTGCTCTCTGACAAACAATATGGATTCTGTTTTGCCAGGTTTACCGCTGATGTGCTTACGGCCATCACTGAATATGCATATCAAGTTCTTGATAATAATGAAGCACGAGCTGAGGCTCTAAATATCTCGAAGGCATTTGACAGGGTTTGGTATGCTGGTCTTCTACGTAAGCTTCAGGGCTACGGCATTACAGGACGATTTTTTGATTTAATACAGTCATTCCTGTCAGATCGTGAAATGAAGGCCGTTCAGAACGGGCTCTCTTCCAGATGCTTTCATACAAACGCCGGTGTTCCCCAAAGTCCTATTCTGGATCCTACACTGTTTCTGATCTTCATTAATGATCTTCCTTATGTCACAGATTCCTACTTGAGTTCCCAAGTAGGAATCTATGCAGACGACACTACTATTTACTTCTATCTCAATAGAAGGGATCCCTGGAAGTTCATGCCTCAAAGAGATACAAAAAATTGTTCTGACAAGTACAGCCCACACTTTACGAAGGGCTTTATCTATGTAATTATTTTTTTTTTTTCTTTGCAGCGGAAAGTGTCATGATGCCATTTCTAACCTTAGGTCCCTGGGCGGGACCCGGAAAGAAATGTGTAAACGCCAGAAATCAAAGGAAATAAAAATAATAATAATAATAATAATAATAATAATAATAATAATAATAATAATATTCCGCCGGTGCAATAGAGTTTCAGCATTTTTATCTATAGACCATAGCTGAAATTAAGCTAGGTACTCTTCCACCTTTTCGCTAAAAACAGTACAGCATGAAGAAATAAAACCTTAACCTTAATAAAAAAAAAAAGAAGGTTTATCGTCAAAATGTTGAAGTCATTATTAAGAGGAAAGAACAAAGTATTTTTTAATTTTTAAAAAATTTTTGTTTTACTTCTTTCTAACACGTTCGAAATTTTTGTTAAATATCTTTTCTTTTTTTTCTTTTTTTTCATGCGTCAACGGCATAACAGAACCGGAGATGGGAATTTTTCGCGCCTGTTTTCCGGTAAAATAACACATTAATTTTGAAATTCTTGCAAAAATAAAATAATTGTCGGATTTTAATGAAAATTTCAGGACTTATTCATAAATGAATGAATGTATTTTTGAAATTATTATTAGAAAATCTTGATAAAAATATTTTTTACATCTATAAATCCAATTAATTTCATGAAATTTCGAGAAATTAAATTCGACTTACAAATTGCTTTTTAGTTAAAAGCAGGACTCCTTGAAGAATAGAAGTACAATTATTCTTGTTCAAACTTTTTCCTAATTCCCTAAAATCTGCTTCAAATCGTATAGTAAAAATTACAATAATACTATCTAATTATTTAATTAGTTAAGCTTTTAATTGCGTTTAAAATAATATATATTATGGACATTAAAGTCAGAAGAAAAAAATTCGATGAATAATTAATTTTTACAAGAACTGTTTAATTTTTTTAACTATAATAATTTATAAACATTCAAAAATGTTTCAAAAATTCTTAAAAAAGTCGTCTTTGTTAAGTTATTAAGTTATTAAGTGAAGACTATATTTACTAAGCGAAAATTGAAAAGCTTAATACAAAACATCTCGCCAATAATTTTAAAAATAAGTTAAATATTTTTATGTATAAACGCGCCGATTTTGAAAGTATGGGTGACCATACACGACATTATCAGTAAATAAGAACGACATGATAGTAAATTTAAAATCAACATTTTTAAATTAGATTACGGAGAATATTTCCAACATTTTTAAGATTACGGTGTTTACCCGTCATTTTCTTAAATTATGTTTTAACAGATAAGGTTTCCGTAGAACACAAATAAAAGTGTCAACACCTCGTAAATCACTCGTCTGTGCAGGCAAGCAATTAATCGTGCTAATGCTTGTTTTAAAAATCCATTTCTCTGTTATTTTCAACTTAAAGTAAATGATATTTGTTTCAAATCAGATTAATTATACCTAATCACCTTATATTCCTCAAATAAAGTTTCACGAAAATATATTTTATTTTTGGAAGATTTTTTAATAAAGAAATATTCATTGCAACTAACTGAACCCGTGAAAAAAAAATCACGGATAATTTAAATATCGTTCAATGAATATTTATCAGTTAATCAAAATTGTTTAATCTGCACTATTTTTACTAGTGTGAAAGTATATATGAAATATATTCGTTACAGAACTCCCCTATATCCAATGTTTCTAGTAAAGGTGATTCCATGAGTAGATTCGTTTTGAGGTATCACTTTAACTGTTACGCTGTTCATCGCTCTATCTCTTGAAAACCTTCCGTAAAGCTGGCCATGAGTGAAGCATGGCTGTTGCAAATGTATCCGGACTCTATCGACTGTTTGTCACTATGCTTTATTGATTGTCATAGAATAGAACAGAAGAATCGGGAACTGTGTCCGATACAGAACAAATGGCATGTTTGCATCGCTTAGTTTAAGTTTGATTCTTGGAATCACTACTTTTGTCTGAGAGTGAGATCCACTTATATAATTGACGCTTCGATGCTATGCTCGTGGAGCTGAAGTACTTCCAAGCGAATTCCTTTGCATAGACCACAAGGTCTATGCAGCATTTACCGGCCTGAATGCCCGAGAAATTTACCAGTCTGAATGTCCGAGAAATTTCATAAAAAATATGTGTCCTCCGACAGGAATCGAACCTGTATCGTACACGGAACCGTCATATAGCCTGACGTGCTATACCATTTAGCTACAGAGGAAAACGGTAAAAATAAACGGGGTAGAGAATGCTCTAGTTGACACAGGAAGCTCAGAGAGTTTTATTAGCACTGATATTGCAAAAAGAAACAGATTTAAAATTGTGTATTTCTACGAAGCATATTAATTACTCCAACTTTTAAGATAAGCCGTTGGGGAGTCATTCCAGAAGATATAAGAGTTTATAAACTCTATGGTATAATCCTGGGCACCTTCTTCATTATCAGAAGTTACAGAGTCGGTGCTTAGATATGTTTTGGTTTCAATGGGCAATCTACTTAGAATTTTTTCATTTACTGCTAAGCAGACCGAATATTTAGGTCATTATATATATATATATATATATATATATATATATATTGATATTGATATTGCAAAAAGAAACAGATTTAAAATTGTATGTTGTAATAGTCAGGTTGCTCTGGCGAACGCTTCGCTATCTTCGCAAGTTAAACGATATATTTTGTCCGGCCGAGAGTTGACTCAAAATAATGTTTTTTGATGCCAAATCTGTGCTGCGATGTCATACTGGGACACGATTTCCTCAAACAGCATTCTAGTATTAATCTCACGTTTGTGGGCTCTAAACTGGCGTTGAACACCTGTAGCTTGGCCGCTATAAAAGTACAATACCCATCTCTTTGCGAAAACTTAACCAAAAACTGTAGACCAGTGGCCACTAAATCTCGAAAATATTCTCTTGGAGACAAAACATTTATTTAAGCAGAAGTAATAAGAATGTTATAAATAAGGAAAGAAAACAGACCACAACCCAGGGCACAGTAACGTACTCTGATAATAAAAAAGGATGGTCATATACTATTCCCAAACTATAAATAGGTACACCTTCCTGAATGCATACCCTATACGCCGTATTGACGAGATGAGAAACGTTAGATGTAAGGAGTGCTCGTTAGACGTAAAGAGTGCTTACCACTAAATAGCTATAGACCCTAAATATAAGCCTTATACAGCTTTTGAAGCCTGCGGACGGCTTTATCATTTCCAACTGATTCAATTAGGGCCCACTAACGGAGTTTCCATTTTTCAGAAGGTCCCTGATAAAATAATTCTTGAAGGAAAACAACAAGGCATCTTTGCCTACATAGATAATGTGACAGGGTACAGCCATGACTCGGCTGACCACAATCGCAACATAAAACTGTTTTTGGCGGCTGTCAAGAAATATAATCTTACACTCAACCATGACAAAAGTTCTCATGTGTCGACAGCCATCAGACTATTTGGATATATTGTGGGTAAAGGAATCATGAAGCCAGACCCTGAACACCTAAAACCACTGCTAAAAATACTTATTTCCAACTCCATAGCCACCTTGCGATGAACCATGGGTATGTTCGCTCATTATTCTCAATGGATACCCTCCTTGTCTGAAAAAAAATACACCCACTTACGAAAATTACCAAATTTCCTTTACTTTCTTCCATTAAAGCCTTTGAGGGTTAAAAAGAGTTATTGCCAACTCAGCCATCACTTCGGTGAATTCTGACATTCCCCTAGAAGTAGAAACCGACACTTCCGACCACGCCATAGCTGCCGCGTTAAAGCAATCCGGGCGCCCTGTAGCGTTCTTTTCCGGAACATTGTCAAAATCTGAGCGCAGACATTCAGCTGTCGAAAAGGGTGCTTATGCCATCGTCGAGGCGCTAGAAAATGTCAACATTTCTTGATTGGTCACTAACCAAAAGTTAGTGTCTTTATGTTTAATCCCAAGTCGTCAAGCAAAATGAAAAATGAAAAAATAGCAAGATGGAGAGTACATCTTTCCTGTTTTTCGTTTGACGTTTTCTATCAGTTGGGAAAGAGAAATGCAACGGCGGACGTGCTGTCAAGATTGTGTGGATCAATAAAGAGCACCAAAGATCTACAAAAAGTTCATAACGAACTCTGTTATCTAGGCATCACGAGGATGATGCATGTGGTTCGAAACCGGAATTTGCTTTTGTCAGTTGAAGACGTGAAACGAATAATAGACGGTTGTCAGATTTGCGCTCGAATAAAACTAAGGTTCCCCAAACCCGAACCGGAAACCCTAATAAAAGCTACACAGTCATTTGAGAAGCTTAGCATGGACTTTAAGCGATTTCTTCCATCTAAATCCAGAAACAAATATCTACCTACTGTCGTTGACGAGTACTCGCGATTCTCAATTGCCTTTCCGTGTCGACATGTAAGTGCAATAACGGTCATACGCTGTCTCAATATTCGGAGCGCCTGCTTATATTCATACAGATCGCAGGACCTCTTTTATGTCCGATCAACTAAGAAGATTCCTACTGGTACAGGGAGTGGCGGTAAGCTGGACCACCTCATAAATTTCTCCCTTCGCGGCTCTCACAGCCAATTACTGTTTTACTATGCTCGACAAAACAAGCATGATTCTCCTGTGAGTAAGGTGGAATTGCTCGAGGCAAACCTACTCTATGCGCGCATCTAGCACACCGACGGGAGATAATAGAAAGTTTTCCTCAGAGATTTGGCCCCTGTCGGCGGGTTATCAGATCAGAGGGAGCTAGCAGCTCTCTCATAAAGCAATATATCCCCCCCCTTGATGGTAACAACAACACAATGACAGTGGATTCTCGCGAGGAACAAGGCTCCGATAGTGACGATTCAGAGATCGACACCAGAATGGCTCCCTGAAAACAAGAGCATACTACCACTGACTCTGATAATCAGTATTCAGAATCAGAGCGTCCCACCCCAAGAAGGAAACAAAACAATATGAAACAAAATACTTCTGGCTGACTGTTCCTGTAACACCTGAAAGCCCAGAAGATCGCCCTACTAGGAACATCCCAAATACTAAGAAAAATGCTATCAATTAAATGATAATTCTCCTATAGGGCCTAAGAAACATAGTTTGGACCCGGCTCTAGGGAATATAAAGCAGGAAATAATATTAATATTCCGTGGGTGCAATACAGTTTCGGCATTCTTAAGTGCAGCAGGGTTGAAATTAAGCGAATGTGCGTCAATAAATAAAATGAATAAATAAATAAAATAAACTTAAAATAAATTAATAAATAAAATAACTTGTTATCTCGTGCATCACACAAAGGCCGATGTTGATTGTTTATATATGTCCAAATCCGAAGGAGACAGGTAACGTGCATACAATTGAAACCAAAGGAAATAATAAATATAAAAAAATACTAATTTGAACACAATCAGAAAGTGATGACAGGCATAACGTTTCGGTTTAGATAAATGTTCGAAAACTACTTTTAAGAATTGCAATATTGTGAATACTCTTAGGGAAATGGAAAGAATTATCAATTCATAAATCCTGGTATTATTTCTCCCGCAAACCATATTTGAGACTCTCATGTGAGCACGGGTAAAAAAAAAAAAAGAAAGAAAGAAGGCATAAAATTTAAACAATTAAATATATTAACAAACATGTTAGACAAGAGTAATGAAATAAATGGACGCTATTATTTAGTCATGAAAAGTAATCCAAAAAATTCATAACAACACAGCTCCTGAAAGGATATGGCGGATAGATAATCAAGTATCTAGGATCTGCCCATTTCAAGGTGACATATAAACACAGATCCATAACAATGTGGATTGAAATTGAGGGAACAACCCGATGATGCATCAACAAACATCTGATGTAGCCATTCTCAGGAAATCAGTATCACTTCAATACATATGAATGAAATGAAAAAACAAAAAAAAGAAACACTCTTAGCTGATACTCTAACTATGAAAGAAGTATTGATAAATACAAAAAAAATATATATTTTTACACTGAATGAATGGAGTGAGTGAATTCTATCACCGACAGAAATAACCGGTAATTACGAGGGTGCATATATATGTGTGTGTGTGCGCGCGTGCGCGTGTAAGAAATGTTTTCCTTTTGTCGTTATTATATATAAATATGTGTGTGTGTGTGTGTGTGTGTGTGTGATCATCTGTGTATGTATATGTGTGTAAAAATTCAGATATAATAACTAAAGTACAATTCAAGGACACCGGCCTAGTGTATGAAGATAACTTTTGTGATAAAGGCCAGAATAAGCATGTAGCTATATTGTATCCATATTTTCAAACAACACCATTCATCTGGTCTTCAGATACCCAGACAAAACATTAGCAGGTAACTCTCAATGATTGCTCTTCCATGAAGTTAAAAATAAACGCAGGGACAGATGCCAATATCGCAATATCAGATGAAGTCCAAGCCATTCACACTTAATGAAGCCATTCACACTTAATATATTTTTGTGAGGTTTATCAGTTTATAATTTCTGCTATCATTTGTCCCATAAACAATATTTGACAGACCCATGTGAGCCCGAGTAAAAAAAATCACACACAAGAATAAAGAAATAAATGAACTTCATCGTTGAAGTGAGTTAAAAACAATCTTCAGTTGTTGTCTTTTACATATCGTGTTTTATTGGTATAGATACCGCAATAAAAGACTTGACTAGGTCGAGAACTATGACTATGAAGGAATCCAAGAGGTAAATGGTATAAAACATGCGGCAAAGTTTTGTAGAAGAATACAAACAATTCTACTTTCTGAACTTAAAGATTAATTATTTGCTCGCAGAGAACCTTTTTCTGCTTGCCATCAGCACGGCTGATGCTAAACTCCAGGAGGGCAACACTTTGAACCTTCTTGGGCTCACGTTTTCCACTGACATGAAGTGAAGTAATTATATGTTAGGAAGGTGACTTCTTCATGTTATCAGTCTGGAGAGGCGATTTCAGCGTGTGACGCATTTGGAAAATGTTTGAAAAGCATACTACGATTTGATTTGATTTGATCCAAGATTTGTGCGTTAAATTGGGTAGACGGAATTGTTATCGTGATTGAGGATTTTGAACATACTCCAAACTGTTGATCTCTAAAGTCCGTTCGGCTTAATTCCAATATAAACAACATTGGGATCTGAGCGTGTTGATGTTCACATAATAGACAGTATTTGTTCTGCACCATGTTTTTATTATATATGTCTGGTGGATTGTATTAAATAGGTTTTTATTCTGTGCAGCCAATATAAATGCATCCATCTCTACTTTTAGTTCTGCACTCTTCATCGATTGATAGATTTTCTATTTATCTACATGGACATCATTACTTTACAGTTCATATTTGCTGCTATGTAAAGGTTTTCATTCCGAAGCCTTTTTTTAAAATTGTTTAAAAAAATTGTTTCAAAAATGCTGCTAAGGCACAAGCCTTAACAGCATTGGTTTCCTTCACAGTTGTAGCGGACTATGAAGATGTGAACAGATATCAGAAGGTTAAAATTTCCTGCTAGCCGGTCCAGCTACGTGGGAATGTTGGACTTTAATTAAGTCCAAAGAAGACAAAGAAAACAAACAAGACCGATATATATGGGTAAAGAAATATATATTAATATCAAAAAAAGTTAAACAAAGACATGGACTGTTACATAGAGTTTGTATGGAGAAATTATGTGTGTGTGTTGTAAGTGTTCGTACGTACGTGTATTGTTCTTAGCGTGTTCCCAGAATTTGGGAAACGTTTTATCTGTGAGAGGTCATATATTGGTGTAAGTGGAAAAGGAGATATTTTACCTCGTCTCCACGCGAGGCAGCGGCCCGAGGCCTAAGTCGAAAAAGAGAGATTTTACCTCATTTCCACGCGAAGTGTCGGCCCAAGGCCTGAGTCGGAAAAGAGAGAGAGAGAAGGGTCAGCCAGTATTTATAGCCAGGGGAAAGAGACCCCTGTTGAAGGATTAAGGGACTGAGGAGGAGATAACTGCGACACAGTGAAGTCGAGTTCCTTTAGAAACTTATTATTTTCTTTATAGGTGGTCTAAAAGCTGTATTTTTTACTTTTCTCGTCAATGTCAACAAATTGAAGGATTCAGTCAGATGTGGTCTCGAGATATTTCTGAACCAATAACTGTTGTTTTGTAGATCAAAATTAAGCTCTTGCCACCATTAATTCCAACAATATAAAGATGGTCAAATGGGCACCTCGAGGTGGTGTCATGGTTAGCAAGCTTGTCTCGCTAGAACAATTACGATTGAGTGAGTTCGGTCCTCACTGGGTGCCCCATACTTTCGGCCTTGTGCCACATCTGAGTTACGCTTGGAAAATCACTATAAAGATGGTCAATACACGCCTTTGTTTTTGTTTTGCAACCCGAGTCCCATGGTTGGAAAACGAACGTTCTAAACATTCACTCAGGTCTTTTAATTTATATAATTCTAAAAAAAAGTCTGTCATTGCGTGCTTGTGTGGTGCGGTCCGGCCGGCCGGTACATAATGATTTACGACGTTGTT
>OZ038520.1:8365823-8370823 GCA_964036315.1 Acanthosepion esculentum
CAAATTTAAAACATGTATAGAACGTTTAGTGTCTGTGTGGAAAGTTATTGTGTGTGTGTGTTTGAGTTGGAATGTCCGTACGGTTTGGTGAATCTTGTTTTAGCGTATTCCCTGAACATGGGAAACGCTAGTTGTGTGTGAGAGTTCACATACTGGAAATACCTCGCACCACGTGCGACGGTTGCCGACCGCAAGCGAGTCCCGTTGGACGCACGTGGGCGCAGCCGTGGAAAGAGCTGTGGAAAGCAAGAGAGAGAGAGACCAAGGGTCAGCCCGTATTTATACTCCCGGGATGGAGAGACCCCTGGTGAAGCGTTAAGAAAATGAAGGGGAGCTAACTGCGACAATACCTCCCCTCTGGATTAAAAGTGAGAAAAAAACGAACTTTTAACATGTGAAAAGTTTTAAATATTGTTCTTGTGCGCTGAAAAGAAAATGTGTCTGTTGTTGCGATGCTGCTTCGACAAAATGTGCTTTGTATTTCTCTAGTGAGTCAGAGAAATGTCGGTAGTATTCTGCTTTTGTTCTTTTGTCCAATGCTCCACGTGGAGTTGGGTTTGTCAGTGACGTTGTGTTGAATAAGATGGCTAAGTGTGTTGAGCAAAAGTCGCCGAATTGGTTGAGAAGCTAGCTTATTTTTCTGAAGATCTGCAAAATTCCGTGAGTCGAATTTGCGCAAGCGATCTGTTGAATAATAAAATTCGCTTATTCGTGATTAAGTAAATCTGTGCAGTAAATGTGAAAGATGCGTTGAAAATGTGATTCAAAACAGTGAGTCGTTCGAAGGATGATTTCGAAACAGTGGATCGTTCGAAATAATGTTAAGGCATGCTAAGCAAGCAATGGCGTAAGATGTCACCACGTGGTGTAGAATTAATTGTTTGCGTGCCCTTTTGAGTTTCAGGATTGGACAGGATGCGATTGCAATGACCAGTTGCAAGTAGCGAGAAAATGTGTAATTTGCAATATTTGTAGCGACGAATAACGTGCATGCAAATTTCTCACAGTGATGTCGCATCGTATGTAATGGAACAGTGAGTCGTCCAGAGAGAAGTGTGCGTTCATCCAGTGAAACTTGAGAGCTTCCACGGTGCCATGCGGTAGAAAATACCGTAGAAAGTTGTTTGAAGCTGAAGAGTTTGAGCTGATGTGGAATATCTACCGGGTGCCGAATGAAAGTTGAGAAAATTTGCTGTTATTGACGGTAGAATATCGTTCTCGCAAAATTCTTAAGTCATTCGGGTTGCATCGTTGCTGGGTGAGAAAGGACAGTGAGTCGCCTTTGTGAGATGGGGTTCACACTTTTTCTATTTCAGTGCAGAAGAAAGTAGAATTTGTTTTTTTTTAAAAAAATGGTGTCATGTTCTCTGCTGGGTAGGCCGGGTGAAGTTGAGGTCAAGTGTTGCTGAGAGAAAGAAAAGGTCAAGCGAATGTAGATCAGTAGAAAGAAAGGGTTGTAAAGGCCTGCTTATACGTAGTAGTAATTGTTGTTACCACGTGGTGTAAGAAAAATTCCTTTTTGCGTGTAGGGGAAAGTTGTTTTGTAGACATGTCGTCTGAATTAAAGTTCTTTTGTTCATAGTTCCGCGTGCGTAGGAGAGGAAAGTTTCCAGTATTTGTGTTGTGTGTTTCTCTCATTTGAAAGTTTTGTATGAGAATCTGCTCGCACACACATATCGTCCCGTGTGCGTGTTCATGATCACGTTGGGTAGTCACCATTTGTGGTGGACCGGCCGTGTGAGAATGGAAGGAGTAGAGAAGATGAATTATCTCTGGTTTAAGACTTCGATGACCGGTCCGCCACATAAAAAATGTGTTGGACTTTAATGGCGTCCAAAGGAAACAAACGAAACAGATATATGTATGCGAACAAATATATATTATTAACAAACAGATAAAAACAGATTGATACACGAATTTACAAATACAAATTTAAAACATGTATAGAACGTTTAGTGTCCGTGTGGAAAGTTATTGTGTGTGTGTGTTTGAGTTGGAATGTCCGTACGGTTTGGTGAATCTTGTTTTAGCGTATTCCCTGAACATGGGAAACGCTAGTTGTGTGTGAGAGTTCACATACTGGAAATACCTCGCACCACGTGCGACGGTTGCCGACCGCAAGCGAGGCCCGTTGGACGCACGTGGGCGCAGCCGTGGAAAGAGCTGTGGAAAGCAAGAGAGAGAGAGAGACCAAGGGTCAGCCCGTATTTATACTCCCGGGAGGGAGAGACCCCTGGTGAAGCGTTAAGAAAATGAAGAGGAGCTAACTGCGACACATATACATATATATACATATATACATATATATACATATACACATATACATATATATATACATATATACATATATATATACATATATATATACATAGACATATATACACATATATACATACATATATACATATACATACATACATACATATACATAGATATATATATATATATACATATATATATTCATGTACATACATATACATATACATATGTATATCCATATTTATACATGTATATATACATATATATATAGACACATGTATATACATATATATATACATATATATACGTACATATATATACATATACATATATATATATACACTTAGATATACATATATATATATACATATATGCAAATACATATACATATATATACATATACTTATATATATATATATATATATATATATATATATATATATATATATATATATATATATATATATATATATATATATATATTATGAATGGACAAATCCGTCAATTATTTAAAGACATTTTTATATTCATACATTATTTTTATAGATACAAATATTTAAGTAAATGCTCTGTTTATAATAAATGGTATTAAACATTTACCTGCCTATATGTCCGAGCAATTTTCATAGAAAATTTTCGTCCTCCCACAGGAATTGAACCTGGCTAAATCGGTTAAAGCACGTCAGGCTATATGCTTTTTCTGTACGGGTTACAGGTTCGATTTTCTTCGGATGTCGAATATTTTCTATGAAAATTTCTTGGACATTCAAGCCGGTAAATGTTGTTTAATACCGTTTATTATAAACCGAGCATTTACTTAAATATTTGTATCTATAAAAAGAATGTATAAACATAAAAATGTCTTTAAACCGACAGCCCGACACCAGCACATATGATTTGATTATAGTGGTGAAGGCTTTGTGCAGAACCAACCACATTTTTTGAAGGGTCGATAACAGAGACTTGGTGCACTACATGTCATAAGGTCCCCAAATGACCCTCCGCGGGTTTTGAATTTAGAGTTGTCCTTCTCCTAGACAAGTTGCCATACAGGGTTATGGAACCCAGTGTTTCCTGCTATTTACTCATAGCTGGGCGGAGAAGAGGAGGATTCATACCTTTCCCAAGGGTATTAGCACCGAAATGAATATAATGGATTCGACTGGAATTTCTTCACAGCAAATATAATTGCTAGAGCCTCTTTTTCTATCTGGCTATAATTTTTCTCTGCTGGTAGAAGTATGAGCAAAGGCTTTCATTGTGCCGTTCTTGTATTTGTGTAAAGTTACCGCTTCATTACTGTACTCAGGAGCATCTGACGCCACTACAATTTCTGCTTTTGGATCGTAGTATGCTCATTATAATTCTGACGTAAGTCTTTTTTTATTTCGTCAAAACACCCTTTGACAGTTATCATTTCATTTCCACTTTACTCATTGTTTTAAATAGATCGTTCAGTGGAGCTCTCAAATTATAGATATTATATACATTGTTACGAATTTGTAGCATATAGATGATCCACGAGTTAAAAAAAAGAAAACGTGGGATCTTTTCTCTGTCTTCACTCAGGAATGGAAGCAACACAAGGGAGTCAACGAAGAACAGACGCAAGACGATGGATTTCAAAATAAAACATTTATTTATAAATACATAAACAGGTAAAGAAAGAAAAAAGAAAATTCATTTAACAAAGGGAAAAGGACTATGGAAGAACAGAAGATGCGAGCGAATACATACATATACATAAAAAAAGATCAAGCCAAGAGAATCAACTTATCTGTCGGTCAAGTTGACGTTTCCGCACAAAGTTCTGATTCGCCGAAGCGAGAGTTCGTATGTTAACACAATATTTTGGTCGGCCGGCAATTTTCCTGGATTCCTTTTCTTTCGGAAGTGTTCGGAGTTTCACAGCATCACGTACAGGCGTTTCGTTGGTCGATTCAGTTTCGTGGCAGCCCTTTCATCTCTAGTCGACAGACTTTGCTGTCTTCTTCATTTCAGTGGGCAGTCCATTTTGGAGTCGGGCCGATTTTGCTCAGCGACGTTCACCTGCCACTGGTCAGACGGAAACTGAAAATCCTTTTTTAGATTTTTGCTGTCACGTTGATTCTCTTCGTCCTTGACCGGGTACACGGGAGCATGGGGCACAGATCACGCAGTGTTTGTGTGATGGCCAAAATTTCAGTCAACGCTTAGTAGGGTCTGATCACGTGCCTGGAATTCACTTATGGTCGACTGCCTGATAGCTGCTAGATTTTGGAACCAGGTCATTTTCACGTCGGGTCGCTTCAAAGTTCATGGACCCGTGGCGTGTGGGTGGAAGAATAGACAAAGAGGAAAAGAATTTGTGAAAAGAAGAGGAGGGTATGGCTGATCATGGAACATATTCGCTCGCAAGTTGAAAGCATTGGATTTTATCCATCTCCTTATTTATCTATTTATTCATTTATTTTTTTTCATACCTAATTTACGACAAGAATTTGGGACTTTTCTTTGGGAGTGTTTTTTAGCCTAACGCCTATATGATTAATGAAATCGTGTGTACCTCACAACATATACTTGATAGTAATTAGCCAGTCCTAGAAAAGGTTGTAGCGTAGTCACGTTTGTTGGTGGAGGCATATTTTTAATTGCTCTTGGCTGCGACGGATCTGGTTGACAACCATTTTTATCAATAATTTAACCAAAGTATTTAATTTTAGACAAAAACAATTCGTTCTCTCTTATTTTTTCCAAAATTT
>OZ038520.1:8373323-8403323 GCA_964036315.1 Acanthosepion esculentum
ATGTCGATTTTAAATAGCTTTCTCATCTCACCCTCTATGGTAAAGTTAGGTAAGATGAAAAATGACGATATAGTTGAAATAGGGAAGAAGTTAGAACTAAAGATAAGGAAGCCCATGAGAAAACGCAGCTAGTTAGTGTTGTCGCCGACTACATGCTAGAGAATGACGTCTTCGACGTTGAAGCATTATGTCAATTATCGGTAGACACGTCGAAACTTTCGCATGCTCAACTAGAACTTGAGAAAACAAAAATTGGGGCCGTGGCTAAAGTCAGAGGCGAAGCCGAAAGGATAAAGGTTGAAATAGAAAAAGCGAGAATCGAACAAGAAACACGATTTTGGGAGTTAGATGAAAGACGGGAACTTCACGAAGCAAGAAGTGAGTTCAACTTAGTGAAGCAGGTCTGAGTCGTACTGCAGTTTAACGAAGCCGACGTCGACAAGTATTTCAAACATTTCGAAAAGGTCGCCTCAAACCTAGCATGGCCCATAGAAACGTGGCCCACTTTACTGCAGACCGCATTAAAAGGCAAAGCCCAAGAAGCGTATGCCGCTCTCTCAGTAACAGACTGCGCTGAATATAGCATTGTCAAATCAGCCATTCTTAAATTATACGAGCTAGTGCCGGAGGCATACCGGCAAAGATTTAGAGCATACCGAAAAGAAGACAAGCAGACATACGTAGAATTTTCGAGACAGAAGGAAATATATTTTGATAGATGGATCGCAGCGAAAAACATTGCGGCAGATCATGACAGGCTGAGCAAATTATCCTGATAGAAGAATTTTAAAAATGTGTCGACGATTTAAAACCTACCTCTATGAGAAGAGGGTTGTTGTTGGGCAGACGCTTTTACACAAGATGGACTCGTCCAAAGTATACTTATACTGACAGAGAGAATACCTGCAGGTGGAGATACGTTGAGTCAAGGTGAGAGATACGGAGACAGTACACAGGGTGTTCACAGAGAGTCGAAAGAGAGATATAATTACGGCTTCACTTACTTGTACATATACTTTCTACTAACCCGCATTCCTGGACTACTAATCTTCACTTCAAGTCTGTATTCTTACGTTTAATACACTTATTTTTCTATCTCAATTACTGGCGTTGTTTATTTATTTTGTGCAGGATTCCATTCCCGGAATCCACAACAACTTGGAGAGGGGGGTGGTCAGAAGTGCTAATTTTTTTTTAAATTGTAATTTTCTTTCCGAACAGTTCTTTTAAACCAATTTATGCATTTATTTAGCTATGAATCGTATTTGAGGAAACATTTTTTGTGATTTTTTTGGTGTACCAGGACCATGTAAAAGAGATGCTAGTAAGAGACATTAAACAATGGATCAATGTAAATTGCGGATTATCTCATTCGTCAAACGTTTACCGAAAAGTTCTACCCTTAGCCTACCACTAACACTAAAAACCCCTAATTGATCCTGTCGTAAATAAGAGATGGACTGTGACATTCCTTTACGACATCATATTCCTTTACGGCCCATTCTCTGGATTACGACAATCAGCCATATTCGAGAATATTAGGAGCACGTGATGTGAACCCTGCTTGTATTTTGCCGAATAAAGCTTGGATTAACTTATCTTCCGAGTCTCAGTCTTCATTCTTGACAATTTATTCGGCAAAATATCTTATAACCGCCATGTCGGAGTCTGTATCAAGTTTTGGCTATAAACCAAGAGTATTGGATATCGACCCGAATTCAACACACGCCGCCAGAGAATGGCGGCACTGGCGTACTAGATTCACCAACTATTTAGACGACTACAAAGACAGAATCCCCAACAAAGTGCATTGATAAGATGTGTAAGCCCTACAGCTTTCGAATTCATTGAATCCTCGAAGATATCGAATCGGCTGGACTCAATATACATTAAAAAACCGAATGAAGTCTTTACCCGCCATCTACTGACCACACGGAAGCAAAGACAAGATGAATCGATTTTCCAAAGTCTCGAAAAGTTAAGGCGAGACTGCAACTTCAAGGACAGAACGGCTAAGCAAGTCGGCGATGAAGCTGTGAGAGATGCTTTCATTTGTGGGATAACATCACCAGCAATCCAACAGAGCTTACTGGAAAATAAAAACTTGGATCTGCAGACAGCTCACGAACAAGCACTAACACTGGATTTAGCCCAGAAAAATAATGCGGCTTGCGTTTCTCCCTCCAATTCAGCCATTACTGTCATTAACAACAGGTGACCACATGGCAATTCGACAGGCAGTAGTAGTGAAGAAAAATATAATCAAACCACTGTCGCTGCCACATTCAACCAAATATATAACAATTTTTGTCAGAAGACTTCCACTACAGCTTCGAATAATAACACAGGTAAGAAAGCTTGATTTTTCTGTGGTATTACACCTTACCATAAACGATCCATTTGTCCGGCACGTGACGTAATTTTCCATCGCTGTGATAAGCAGGAACATTATCAAAAAATGTGTAGGTCATCAAATGTGACAACTAATGCTATGATTCATTCAGCTTCTTGTATTTCTGTAAACACTACTAACGTACCAGTGGGACTTTCTCATGCTGCTACTTTCGTCATGGTTGAAAATAGAACCTTCAATACTCTAATAGATTCTTGTTCTTCTGAAAATGTTATCAGCAAGAAAGTGGTGGATTTATTGTCACTGAGGATTTTTCCCTTGTCAAAAAAAGTAAGTATGGCCCAGAAAAGTATTAATAGTCGGTCTAATGGATTTGCAGTAGTCGATTTTAAACTGGGTCTTAACGATAAATTATATACTTCCGTTCCTTTGACTATCATGAAGGACCTCAGTTGTGATGTTGTTCTTGGACGGGAATTTCAATCCTGACATCTTAAGGTCACGTTTGAATATGGCGGTTATTTACCGGAACTCGTTGTGAAAGGCACGGGTGCCTGTCTTGCCCTGGAAGCTGCTGATATAGCTGAACCAATTTTGTTCCCAGTGATTTCAGCTAAATGCAAACCGATTGCTACGAAATCAAGACGTTTTAGTAAAGAGGACTCTGATTTTATTGCTGTGGAAATTAGCAAACTTCTGGGAGATGGGATTATTGAACCCAGTATTTCACCGAGGCGTGCACAATTAGTAGTGGTTAAAGATGAAGCTAAAATACACAAAAAACCGATTGTGTGGACTATTCCCAAACCATAAATATCTACACAGAACTAGGCGCTTTTCCATTACCAAGAATTTCCGATCTGGTTGCAAATCTTGCCAGGTATAAATACTTTTTAACTTTCGATCTAAAAAGTGCCTACCATCAAATCAAGCTCAAACAATCTGACAGGAAATATACTGCTTTTGAAGCAAATGGCCAACTTTTTCAGTTTACCCGTCTCCCATTTGGGGTAATTAATGGTGTCCCTGCTTTCCAACGTGCAATGAATTAAATTGTAAAAGAAGAAAATCTGACTGATATATTTCCCTATCTTGATAATGTGATAATTGGGGGTGAAACAGAAGAGGAACATGATAACAATGTGAAAAATTTTATGAGGGTAGTGAGGAAAAGACACTTGACTCTGAACAATTCCTAAATCATAAATAAAGTAACTACATTAAATACCTTAGGGTATTGTGTAGGGAATGGAAAGATAAAGCCTGACCCTGAACGAATGAAGACATTGTAGGAACTACCACCACCTAAAAACATGAACAGTCTGAAGAGAATCAGGGGAATGTTTGCTTACTACGCTAAATGGATCCCTGAATTCTCATAAAAAATACAACCCTTAGTGAAAGCGGATCGGTTCCCATTGGAAGAGAAGGCAATTAAGGCATTTAATACATTGAAATCGGAACTGTGTAGAGCGACCTTATGAGCTATTGACGAGAACCTACCCCTTCAGATTGTGATGCTTCGGACTATGCTATATCTGCCGTACTTAGCCAAAACGGAAGGCCCATAGCATTCATGTCAAGATCACTCCATGCAAGTGAAAAGGGATATAGCATCATTGAGAAGGAAGCTCTAGCCATAATAGAGGCCGTTCTTTTATATCCCAGGAGCTAAAGGAATATTTACTTGGTAAAGGGGTTGCTACCAGTAACTCGACGCCCTATCACCCACAGGTTAATGGTCAAGCCGAACGGTATGTAGAGGTTGTCTGGAAAACAATCCAATTGGCGCTTAAGTCACTCAAGCTATCAGATAAACACTGGGAGCAGGTCCTCCCACAAGTTCTTCATTCTATGCGGTCCCTGTTATGTACTACAACAAATTGTACACCACATGAACGTTTTTTTTAAATTTCAGAGACGCACAACCCATGGAAACTCTCTGCCATCTTGGTTAATGAATCCAGGGCCGGTGTTGTTGCGACGATTCATTCGTACTACCAACAATGACCTCTTAGTGGATCGGGTTAACCTGATCGATAGTAATCAATCATTTACATGCGTCAGATATCCGGGCGGAAGAGAATCAACTGTGTCGGTTCAAGACTTGGCCCGAGATCCTGCTGGCTCCGAGACATTTTCACTCCAGCAGATGTTTCAGCAGTCCTCCGAGAAGATCCGTTCCAAACCAGCAACTGTTGAACCGCCAACCATGCAAAATGAGCCTTTAATGAGCCCAGCAAGTGATGCCGACATAGAAGACCATGATTCGTCATGCAGAGAGATTGTGCAAACACTACGGAGGTGAGGTCGTGTGTCGGTGACCCCAAAAAGGTATGGCTGGGACTAACATAAGTACTCCCTTCTAGTGGGGAGGGATGTTGTAAATAAGAGATTGACTGTGAGACTCCTTTACGAAACCATATTCGTTTACGGCCCATTCTCCGGATTACGACAATCAGCCATATTCGAGAATACTAGGAGCACGTGATGTGAACCCTGCTTGTATTTTGCTGAATAAAGCTTGGATTAACTTATCTCCCGAGTCTCAGTCTTCATTCTTGACAGACCCTAATTTTTCCGTCAAATGATCAGAAAAACAGTAAATACATAAAGTCCTATTATGCATTAGTACCGTTTTACTTTTCATTGGGTTTTTTTTTTTTTTTTTAAATAAAATTCAGTTTGTTGATGTTTTTTTTCATGTTTTGTGTTGTTGGAATTTTTGTAAAACTTTTTTTTTTCAGCGGAGATGCGATTAATCTTTATGGAAATGTAAAAAACTTAAACATTTTTTTTCCAATAAAATTTAGTCATCAAAAAAGTTGGTGGTTATTACAAAAAGAATAACATTTTCTCAGATTAAAAAAAAAGAAGAAAAAAACCTATTCATTATGAAAATGTATGGAAATTTTCAACTAATTTGGATATTCTCTGATTTTTAGTAATTTAAAAAAAAATTTTTATAGTCTAGCTTATAATTATTGTGCATCTGGTTATTGTAAAATATGTTGTTGTTTTGTTGTTTTTTGGACGTATTCCAAAATCCGACTAGTAACTCTGAATGTAAAAGCACAGTGTAAAATAAATAATGATTTCCTTTAAATCAAGGACTCCCAACAATTTTTATAGCCGACACCCCTTAGAAAAATTGGAGTTGAGAAAATAGGAAATGAATCCAGAAAATATGAAATGAATCCAGTTTCACACATCTATGTTCTTGCAAACAGAATGAGAAGGCGAAATGCTTTTCCACAAGGTCTTGGGAACATGTCCAGTATCACGCACTAAAACTCTAACTAAATCTTGTTTCGTAATTGCATTTTAAGTGCTCGATTTCTCAGCAAATAAATAAGATGTTCCTTTAGCTCTTCAGCATCTGGCATATTCTCCTAATTGTAAGAATTTTATAAATAAATTCTATGGTAATTATAGGCAGCATCAAGCTAGTGGTAATGAATACTGCGAACTCTCTGAAATCATCTCAAGGTTATTGTGTTGAGAGAATTTGATCTGTTTTATGCTTCCTGATACATTTGTCCCGTAAACAATATTTAGTGGACTCATGTGAGTCCGGTTAAAAATAATAACACAAAATATGGAATTTAAACAAACAACAATTAATTAACAAGACATGTTACAGAAGGATAAAGACAGAAACGAAGTTGAAGTTATGAACAGTTCAATACAATCTTCTCTGTGTGTGAAGTACTTACATGTCTTTTGGAGCGAAAAGAAACGTGTCTTGCTGCAACAAAAGTCAAAAAGAAAAGAGAAAGAACCTTTCATATATCGTGCTGTTTTATCGTCAGAGGGTGGTAATCCAAAAAGGGACATTACCAGCGAGCAATTTGAGCAATTATCCGTCACTCGATGACACAAGCCACTTTGTTTCACTTCTTGAAATTCCATCGCTCGAGTGCAGGTACCTTAGGTCGGGAACACCCGATTTAAATAGTTGTCACAAGTACTTTTAGTTAACAATTTTGACCAATTTTTGTAAATAACTTTTAATAAAAAAAATATGAACTTTCAAATTGTTACCATTTTTTAAAGAGATAACGATTCAAGTTCATGAAAAATTTCAGGTAGGTAGGTTTTCTTATGTGCAGTGTTTATGGATAACATTGAATTTTTGCTATAATTTCACCAATTGCATTTTACTTTCTATCAATAAAACTTTATTGGAATGTATTCAATTACCTATATTTTAAATAGACCGTGCATTACCGAATAAAGAATCTGGTTAAATGCTTGAATGCATTTAAAAATATTTTGTTATACGTTTGCATAAAGATATAGATTGTGTTGTAAATATTTCGTATATTAAGTTTAAAGAAATATTGCTGAAGTCATGCTGTTCTTCATATATATATATATTGGAACAGATTAATACTTTGAAGATATATATATAGTAAATGATAAATATTGCATTGCGTTTATTAGTTTAAATACAATTGCATTAGTTTTTAGAATAATGTATAAAATTACTCTTGTAAATAAACAATCTAGTAAATAAATAGTGTTTAATATTTTTGTTATAAATTTTCAAAAACAAATATATATATATATATATATATATATATATATATATATATATATATATATATATATATATATATATATATATATATATATATATAAATAAATAAAAAGGAAAGAACAGTAAGATATAAAATCCGGTGTTCTTATAGATATTTTTATTTTTACACAATAGTGCTCTATGTAAATTTAAATTTACAGAGCATTAATATTATAAATTAATAGATTTAAAATATGGTTTTATCGCTACACAGTGATGACCATGTTTCAGAAATGGAAGCTAAAGCCCCTGAATTTAATTTTGTTATTAAACCAAAGATATTAGTTCCATTTCCTCATCAAGCGAATTTTGGAGTAACTTACTTTTTAAAATTTACGGTTGTTAACGGCACAGGAAAGATTCATAGTTTGAGGGTTTCCAAGGTTACCGATAAATCCATTCATCTAGACAAGGGGTGGTAGAGGGTTCAATTTTTAATTTTCGTTGTATCAGTTAATAGTTACATTTGAAAGCGGGGTTATGTTTAGGGATGGGTAGGGATGTATCTTTTAACAAATTCTGACATCCGCTAAATTCATGTCATCTGGGTTTTTTTCTAACGGCAAAAATTCTTATGGTATTTTTTCTATTTGTATATTTAAAGATTTTGAGGGACTGTTTAGGTTAGAATATGTTTTATCCACCTTTCTAAAAAATTATTTTTAATATTTAATATACTATACTTGTTTTTAAATAGAAGTATAGTATATTAAATATTAAAAATAATATATATATATATATATATATATATAGTTTACGAAAAACTAAGTAATCCGTATGGGTAGACCCAATATATATATATATATATATATATATATATATACATATATATATATATATATATATATATATATATATATATATATATATATATATATATATATAAATTCACTTTCATCATATGTTTAGGTTTTATTACAATTCTGATCATTGCTTTTTAAAACAAACATTGCCGAGGAGTGAAAGTAGTTAAAATAATAGCGGTGTCAAAGGAAAAACGGTCCTTTTGACATGCATTTTTTTTACGAGCACGTTTGCCAAAATTTTATTTATTAATTTTTGAGAAATGTTTTTAAATAATTTTTTTTTTTAATTTAAGATTAATCATTTTTTCCCAAACGTTTTAAATAAAAAAGAAAAGAATAAATATATATATATCCGGAACCTGCACACGCTATCCAATAGCTCGGAATCAAAAGCATTTTTGCCCAAATGGTGCAATTGAAGAAATAAACTCGAAGCTTCCCGTAGATATTCAGCTGCACGTGTTAAGAAGTGATATAGTCTTGATCACTTCAGAGTCTGTTGAAAACACAGCCTCCTTTATCAACCCTTAATTTGTTCCTTTCCAGCAAGTTTAAATTAAATGCTGAAATATCCCTCCAAAATCTCGATTCAAGTAATGTAATGGAACATATCTCGCTAAGCAGTTTCTAAACGAAAAAAAAAAAGAAAAAAAAAAGAAAGGAAGATACGTTCAATCAATACAAGAATCCCTATTCTAACTAACTTACCCTTTGAATTTGTACAGTTTATGAAGAAAATCTTAAAAAATTTGTAGAATTTGAGAATTTGTAAAGCAATATAGCGGATCCATTATTAGAACATATTCGGTTAATTAATCAGTTTCAAACAAAATAAAAACTCCTTTTATTGAAAATTATTAATAAAATAGGATATTCTTACTGAGTGGATGCCAACTTAAAATGAAATTTTATTAACTTATAATTTACGGAAAAGGATAAAAATGATACAGCATTTAAAAAAGCATATATATCAAATTATTAATCTGCAAAGCTTCATTTTTTTAAGCATGTACAATTATTAAGTTATTAGAAATTTTATACTCTTCAATTTAAAATTGCGCCGAGTATTTTTGTTAACTATTCGCACGCATTTTGTGTCTACTATTACATCCGCACGCTAGGTATAAATAAAAATACAACGTACCAAATAGCCAGTAAAATTCTAAGCAGTTCGCGTAGTGGTACTAGTAGCGGCCGGATGTAGCAGAACCAGTCGAAGTCAATAAAAACTTCTTCGTGTATCTAACTATTTCTTGTTATACAAAAACTCTGCCTATTTCATAAAAAAGTAAATGGATTAAAAAAAGTAAAAAATAAAACAATTTTCGTAAAACACTTAAACAATTCATGGAATATATAAAATTTGGATTTCCACTTCATCCGTTTTGTTTTGTTTTGTTTTTTTCTTTGTCTACGAGATTAATATTTTTACAAGTCTAAATTTTCTCCTCATCTTTCCACAAATGAAAATGTCTTCAATTCCTAATCATGAAGACACAAAAGCTAGACTCAAGTTGACATCTATGCTTCGTCCATAGCCAGCTCCATGTTAGTTGTTCTGGGGTTTGATCCCCAAACAAAATTTTTATAATTTTCTAATAAGAAAATTCTGTTGCCTACACAGAATTTTGTCTTAAACAGCAAAATATTTTTCAGTAAAAGTTATTTCTTCTTGTAGATATATATTATTTTTTTTTCAATTTGTTATGAAGCATGAGAAAAATAACGCTAAAAGATATTTCTCCTGTATTTAAAGTTATTTTCCCGTGTAACGCTAACTAACTCTATTTGTCATTGTCTATTTTACGTCATCTTTTTTATCTGTCTATATTTCTGTGATGAGGTATGGTAACTATTTACACTATTTACATTCTTTGGACTATTGTCCTCATCTTTATTGTCACATTCACAACGTTTCGGCCGTTATACGCCCCAGCCTTCTTCAGGTGATATATGTTTGAATTCCGAACCGAACCCAGAATAGTCAATCTATTGGCGTTTCTGTGAGAAAATAACTTGACTATTGCCAATCCCTGTCACGATATTTGTGGGTGGAGGAAATGGAACAGATTTTCAGTGAATTTACTGGGCAACAGAGGAACGTGAAGGTTATATGTCAACCCAGTTAGGAAATGAGAATGGGAGGATCGTCTACATAAACGTCATCGAACCAATCTTCAGAAACGTCAACATACAACTATTCTGTGTTCGGTTCTAAATTCAAATAAATATCACCTGAAGAAGGCCGGAGGGTCCAACGGCCGAAACATTGTGAATATGACAATAAAGATGAGGACAACTGACCGAACAATGTAAATAGTGCAAATAGTCATCTTTTTATATTCGTAGAGTTCTGTCTTTTGACATCCATTCTGGTACTTTTACCAAGCATTTATACAACTGTCTCACTAATCGTATGCATATTGAAAAGCTAGAATTGTTTTGAACCAGACATTGTGCATTCAGTCATGTCCTGGAAAATTTCAAGTTGGCATTTTCCCTTAGAATTCTTCGTCAATTATATAAATCAGAAAGATTAATATTATATTATAATATTATATTAGAAATATTATAATCAGAAAGAGACAATTGAAATTTCAAGTGCACATAATGAGAAAAGAGCTTGGAGAATATAACACTCACAGGACATATTGAAGGCAAGAAGAGACAGGGAAAATAGCAAATAACCTTCCTAACGTGTTTGTGTCATTGGTTGAGACAGTGGGAATTTTGGGGACATATAAGGAGGAATGGAATGAATTCATCTTCTCCCTCCAGCTATAGGTTAAATAGTATGGTTTGTATTTGGAAAAATCATAGATATTTTAAAAATTTGTTAATCTAATATTCACTTGCAAAAAGAAAAAAAAAACAATTATTATTATTATTACAGTCCAAAAATATGTTTCAGATTTAAATAACCCATGAAGGGTTGATATGTCGTAAAAAAACAACAAAAGAATCAATCAATTTGGATGCGATCTAAACACTATATTTTTAAACTATTTAAAAAAAAAAAAAGATTTTGTATAATATATTTTTTAAATTTTGTTCTGGCTTCATCATTCAAACTTTTGGGATATTTTTGATGGTCTGTTTGCCTTTCTGTTGTTGTAAAAATGATTTGTTAATAAATAACTTTTCTTCTATATTCCTTTCAGATATGCTGCCTTCAAGATATCTGAGTAATTTAGTAGTTTCTAGTTTTAATTTCATGTTTTTTCAAAATACCACTATTATTATCGGATCAGTCTTAACGCTAAAAAAGCATTTACTGATTCAGTCACAGTGTATAACTGGGAAAACAAACAGTCCATTACCTATTAAATTAATTAATTTCATAAGCAAATCACATTGAACATATATATAGTCGGCATCCGTCCGTCTCGATGGAGTATCGCGGTGCTACGAGCCTGGGCGGGATATATGGAGAAGCCCAGACGTCTAGTTCCCCCTCTCGGCCTTGTTAGGATAAACCAATACAGTACAATATAGGAGTTGCCGGAAGGTAGCACAAAGTGCCGCCCATCCGCCTTTGAATTCAGATTCACACCTTTTCCCACTGGAATTCGAGCTCGGCTCTCCGATTCCTCAATCAGAGCCGCTATCCATCACTCCACCGTGCTTCCCTTCCTTTTTTTTTATTTTATATATATATATATATATATATATATATATATATATATATATATATATATATATATATATATATATATATATATATATATATATATATATATATATATATATATATATATATATATATATACACACACACACATCCATTGGTAGTATTCCGAATGGATGCTTTTAGTAATAAAGTACCTATATAACAGCTACAATGAATGCTATGTTCTTTGCAGATTTTGCTCTTTCAGTTTGAGCTTTTTAATGGTACGTATTTTCTTTATGCGTGGTTGATTAAAATTTACAAATGGGGCAATCGATAAACACAGCATAAAGTTTTAAAAGGAATAAATACGAGAAAAAAAATGTTAAAAAAGGAATTATTACTAGAAACATACCCGAGTTATTTCCCTTGTGCCCTCTAGAAAATTACATTTAAATGTGGATTTAAAAATCCATTGTTAAATAAGCTATAAATAAATACATTTTCAAAAAGAAAATAACTAATACAATAAAGGACTTTTTCCGGTATAATTGATGCTATTTACTTTTTTGTATTAAGTATTCTAAACTACTTATTTTTGTAGGAACTCATAATTTTCGTATATAATGGCCTTTTTAAATCAATATGAATGTGATCTTACTTTCTTTGTCAAATTAACTTTCTAATTCTTTAATTCACTATGTTTAATGCTAAACTGAATTCTTTACATCCGTTTCTATAAAAATAGCGAATCTTTTTCGCTCGGCCATAATTTTAGGGTACAGAAAACGATGGGAAAAACTGCATTAAAAACTACACTATTTTTTTTGCGACGAGAGATTCAAGTCATGGTGTTACAAAAATTTCAACATAAACGCCTAACTCTAACCTCCAAACGTATGCTATTATGATAAAATAATTTTTTTCTTCTTTTTAAACTTCCGTACATATTTACATAACGATGGATTCAAAATTAATGTCCATAAAAATACTGTAAAATGAACATTTGTTGGCCTAATAATACTCTAGAGATAAAAAAAAAAATCAAGATCTATTTTTAAAATTGTACATTAATCGACTTCAATTTACTTTTTAGAGTCGTGGGGCACGTCTTTACTTTAAAATTTGTTTTCTAGCGAAAATCCTAAATTAAAATATAATTTTTATGGAGTTAGGAAAAAGTACGTCTGAAAAATTTAAAAAAAAAAAAAATTTCTTTTCATTAAAAATTAATTTTTTTTACCTTAACCGAAGTTTTAATAATATATTAGGCAAAACTCCTTTGTTGCCCTGTATGGAGTTTTTCTTAACTTTCAGAACATTAATTCATGTTGTTTAAACAAAATTACATATATATTTTTATTCGGGGTTGTCTGACAAAATCCTCATGCAACAAAATTTATTTACGAGAACTGTAGCGACTGACTTGTTTAAATAAAGCAGTTGAAATAATAACAGAACAACCTTGTTTTATGAACTTTTTTAGCCTTTTATTTTTATCAGTGAAAGAAAAAGCTATGTGGTATGGATTTTGTGTAGTATCTATGTACTGTACATACACATTATAGACATACTTGATGTCTGATATAGGATTTCTGAAGCTGATTTTCAAGGCTGGCAGACCGACAAAACTTTCCAATTAAAATTAGCACAAAACAAACGGGTCTTTTCTATTAATAATGTAAAGTTGCTTATTACAAATATTAATTCACCCCAAGAAATTATAACTTTTAAATAAAAAACTTTGGGGCTTTTTTATTAAATTTTTGGTACTCTTGAAATTATAGTGATTTTCCATGCGTAGCTTAGATGTGGCACAAGGACGAAATTATGGGGCACCCAGTGAGGATCGAATTCATTCCTCAGTCGTAAGTGTTTTAGCGAGACAAGCTTGCTAACCACTACACCGCCTCGAGGTGCCCAACATTTGAAATTATAAATTTAAAATTTGTTTAACTTGCCTCGCAACAACTCCAACCCTCAGAAATAAAAATTACCAAAAATCAGGGAGTTATTCACATTTAGTACGGATGATATTCAAGGCACTTACAAGGAATTTTTTACAATTTAAAAAAAATATATATCTGTTTTTAGCTTGTTTATCGGTGTGCGCACGAACGTGTACCCCACATTTAGAAATAGCGCCTCCGAGTTGCCCACATTTGGAACGATTGCAAAGGTGAACCCAACCAGAGTGCAATGGACGGGCCTTGATCTGGGAGAATTTGGGGTTAATTTTAGTAAAAAAAAAAAAATTATTTTTATTTTGGGTTGAACTAATGCTTTAGTGTGAATTAGCAGAAAATATCCAAGCAAATTTCCTGCATTCCACCAGTTGGCTTCGCTCTGAATGAATTTAAGATTAATAATAACCAAATCTGTGCTTCTGACTGGTGGGTAATTGAATAACAAAATGGAAAAATTAAATTATTTAATTCAGTTACCCAACATTTTGTCCGTATAAATTTCATCGCATCCTATATTTCCAACTGCATACTGAAATAGTTGTATAGTGAGTGTATACATTCAATTGAGCATGTTTAATTGTAAGTACACACAATGAGCATTGTCATCTACCCCACTTTTTTAAAAGTACTCTAATTCTAAAACAAGTTAAACTTATCTCCAAGTTAATACACACGAGTGACACACGTATTATCACCCCTTTATAGAACTCTCGCATATGACGCTTTTCACGTCGCCATGCGACTATAAATAATTACGTCCGACTACTGTAAAATACCAATAAAATAGTATTTTAAAGCTTGATTAAGTATACTTTAATTACAGTGACTAATAAATTTTTCTCGATATTTTATAAACGGAAGAGTTTTAATAAAAGCGTGGGGCTGGGAAATCATTTAAGAAGGGTAAAATAAAAAAAATAATACTTAAATTACAAGTAAAGAAACGTTTTTTCACAACCACGTCCCCAATACTTCTTGAACTTTCTGGTAAGATAGTAATTTACTAAGCGTAGGTTAGGTGTGGTGCAAGTATGGCGCACACGGTGATAATTGAACATACTAATAATCAATCGTAAGCGAGACAAGTTTGCTAACCATTTTTTATACTACAGTACCACGTCGAAGTGATCACTTTCTGATAAGAATAAGATAGTAGCACGCGAAGAAGCCCTGGCACAACTTTAATTAGTATGCAAAAACTCTTACATAAATTGAACATTGACTCGCATAACACATAAAAATCGAAAGTTTCGTGCACCATCATCTTGTCAGAATGAAATCATCTGTGTATGTGAGGGGGGAGGTTGCTTTCAAACCTTAAAAAAATAAAACTTATTCGATAATAAAAATGTACAAGTAAAAACTTGAACCAATTATTATAATTACTGTTTCCTGTTTGAGCTCTGAAACTGGATAATTGTGGAATTATTAAACGGGAAGATTCTTAATATGATTGGCGTTTGGAAATTTCATTAAAAAAATCCTTCTCTTATTAAGGATATCTTAAGGATACTATCAGACATTAATGAAATTGACTATAATTGATTTATCTATATTTCATAAAAAAGCTTAACTTATTTTGGCGTTAAGTTAAATCAAAGTAAACTAGATTGTAAAATGGGTTATACAACTTCAGCCTTTCAAGTAGGAAGAACTTGTCTATCTTGAAAATTAGGATTCAAAAGACTGAGTTTGAACACAGATCACTGGGCAATATCGATCTAACACGCCAAGTAGATCTACTATTTTAATTCAACAGATCCACATGTTAACTTTATCCAATGTTAGTTAAAAATTAACATTTAGCAATATATTCCATAAAAAATAACTTATAATTTAGGTTTATTTATAAGTTTTAGATTATCATATCTAAAATAGCTATATATTCCTATAGTAGTAATGAAATAATATATATAATTTGTCTGTAACCCCTTGGTGTAATAGTTATCTCCCTTGCACTGGTGACGCCATTAGTTACAACATTATGAGATAAAAAGACCGACTTCGTAAAAGAGCAGGTTACACAAATAAAAATGGGAAAATATATTAAAAATATGTGATAATAACGATTTAACAACTCATAATTTAATCATAACTTAATCAATTTCATAATTTTTGATGACATGTAGAAACATGCTTATAAAATAAATCTATTAAGTATCTATATCACTAGCAGAAAAAAAATGGTATAGAAATATTCTTTCTCTGACATATACATCCAAACAAGTTAAATTTTGACAATGCCATTTAAGTGTTATGAGTTTCTGCCTTATACAAGAAACTTTACAGAGACTGCCCAAGGGAACCCCTTAACTGAGAAATGATTATTCTTCTCGTAGAATAGTTTGAAAATTTAATTATTGATAGTTTACAATGCACTAGAGAAGGATGTTAAAACGTCAAAAGTTATTTGGGGCAAAGAAAAAATGGAAGTTGTGGAGAGACATGATCACTTGTGTCCTGAATAGACATGGTAGATAAGATACAACGTAATACTATCTTTATATCTCTATATATGATACACCAAATGTAACTAAGTACTGTTTATCTTTTATGTCTGTAACATTTGGCTTTATTAGTGTTATCTCTCTTCTATTGGTGACACTAAGTGGCATGGATTTTTGTTTTGTTAATGAATGGTAGACTGTTCCAAAGCTGGAAGATGAAAAGACCAAAGAGCGGATTACAGCAATAAAATTGGAAAATATTTTAAAAATTATATGAAAACTTTTTAATAACAGGACTTATCAAAATATTAATTTCATGTGTGCTATCATTTTTTTTACAATCTAGTATCAATAAGAAATTCATAATTCATTTTATCTAAACTAACAAATGTTACAGTAACATAAATCCATTAAAGGTCATCGTTTTTTAGTAAGATATCTGTGAGTGATGAAAAAAGTTAAAATTTCCTCATATAAACTGCTTAAGGCATTTAGTTCTTTAGAAGAAAACCTATTATTGTCACGTGACAGACGGAAGACTGGAAAAGTCATAAGAAAAAAGTAATGGACGAAAACGAAGTCATAAAGAATGATCTCTTTGTTTAGGTAGAAAAATATCATGACTTGTAGATAAGAAAAAAATGGATAAAATACTATTTTAAATTAAAATAGGTAATACTTTAATAAGTAATACTTTAATTTATTTATCTTAATAAAATAAAAATACTTTATGGCCGACGTAGTGCATCGCAAGTTCCAGAAAGCAAATATATAAGTATGGCGTTCAAACCACCCTTAAAAATGGACGTAGTGAATAAAACATGGCGCCAAAACACAGACGCTAGATTAAAATTTTAAAAATAAAAAATACAAATCAAGTGGGCTTCGTTTTATAAACTAACTAGAGATCAGAATTATCTCAAACATGGAAACAGTTTTTTTTATACTTTTTTCTATAAATAGGAATAATTTTATCACTCTGGTCAATCGAACAGACTCCACGCATTTTTTAAAAATTTTATAACGTGTCTTTAAGTTCTGAATGTAACATTTTTTTAAAGTAACCCCTTTTTCTGCAATTCAAACGTGTTGTCTTTTCATTTTGCAAGTTATAATTACTATGCTGTATTGTTTCCACTACATGCCTATGCCTATCTTCGTCACACCTGAAGGAAGGTAAAGGAAAGGAAAGTAAAGTTATAAGAAAGACCAAATCTTTCTCGCACGTATATACAAGTCCTAAATAAAGGTAGCACGAATCCATTTCCCATGACAAGCAGACACCTGTACAAAATAGCTCGTAAATTGTTTATAAAAATAAGGGATTAACTTTCTATAGCAACGGCTAATAAAACAAATAAATAAATAACATTTTTTTTAATAAACTATATTTTAGCGTTAATCGTCTTAGTAAAGTTATTGTAATTTAATTAAATACTCTTTTCTTAATATTATTTAAAATATTAATTTTATTTGTAACCTATTTCTTATTGTATTACTAATCTCAGTTTAAACGTGTCGTTTTTTTTTGTTTTTTTCTGTGGACAGGATTATATAAATGGATGGAATTATGTAAATATAAAAAATTAAAAATGTTACTATTTAACTAGTGTTTAGTTTATGATATAAGAATATTAGTATTAGGTTAGAAATGTAAATGTCCAGTTGAGTTATTGGTTTATTTTATCCGGACTTTTCTATTAATTGCGTTATTTTAAAATCAAATAATCTATTTATGCATCGAAATCTTGTTTATTAATCTTAATATTAAGTGTATTCATGTAATTCTCCTGTCACCAATAAATAATCCATGATGCATTTTTAAAAATCTTTAACCTGTTAAAAATGGGATGTTTTAATTAATACTATTAAAAGCTACATCATAAATTACGTCTATAATTATAGTTAATAGAAAATATATTAAAAATGTGATAGTAACGATTTAACCAGTCATAATTTAATCATAACTTAATCAGTCATAATTTGTGATGACATGTAGAAAAATAGTTAAAATTAATCTAAGTACCTACATCACTAGCAGAAAAATTGATGCCGCGTGTATTATTTCTACCCTTCCTACCAAATGTAAAGTATTATTATTTTAAAGGGTAGAAAGGATTAAGTAAAGTCACTTAAAATTACAGAAAGAAAAATCCAACTCCTCAACAAGCTAAAAAACGAATATTAAGTTATTGAAATTAAATATTACATTTCCTGAATGAAAATCTTTCTGTTCCCATTGCAAAAACGACTAAGTATTTAAGAGAGACAATACAAGAAAAGAATGAATTTAATGATGACATTTATTTAAAATTAATGGATTTCATAGGTTATATGTAAAAAAAAAAAAAAAACTCTATAGAAAAAACATAGCATAAAAAAATTAAGATACAATAATTTCGGAAACTTCTTTTTGGTAGTGTTGCACAAGTTATTTAATTTAATGCAAATACTGTAATAGTGAATGCAGTTCAATAATGTTCCTTAGTACGAAGAATAAAAATTATTGAAGTTAGTCAAATAAAGTTCAATTATCGATGCACATGACTAATAAAATATATTTATTGTAAAATATATATATCGTTCTTTGCTGTATATTAAACAAAATTTAAAATTTGTTTTCATACATGCATAAAAATCCATTTTAATTTATAACTTGTTTGCATAAAAATCCATAAGTTTTATCAGCAGGACACATCATAGTGTTGGTACCGTCCGGGGATTGTCGTAGAATTTGCCGCGCATCTAAACAACATTCAATAAACTGGACAGTATCTACAAAACATTAAGAAAGATTACATCTACGGCCATTAAAATGTAGTCATAACCTAAACATATTATAAAAACTTAGAAAAAATCTTTTTAGTAAAAAGTGTTAACAATAGGTACTATGAAAAAAAAACTCCGATTCTGTTCTGTTAGTTAATTCACGTCGAAATAAAATTTGCTAAAATTCACTCCAAATTCTCCCTTGCACTTAGGTTAGGCTGACCTTCGAGATCGCCCCAAATATGGGCGACTCGGGTGCGCTATTTTTAAGTGTAGGGTCGGGTACATATTCGCGCTCACCCCGGTAAACAAGCCAAAAACAGATTTAAAAAAGTTTTAAATTGTAAAAAATTCCTTGAAGATACCTCAATTACACTTACAAAATGTGAATAAGTCACTGATTTTTGGTAATTTTTCTTTCTAAGGGTTGTAGTTGTTGCAAAGAAGACTAAAACAAATTTTTATTTAAAATTTATAATTTGATAAAAGTGCCAACAATTTAATAAGAAAACAAACTTCTATTCAAAATTTATAATTTGATAAAAGTGCCAACAATTTAATAAGAAAACAAACTTCTATTCAAAATTTACAATTTCAAAAGAGTGCCAGAAATTTAAAAAACAAAAAAAAAAACAAAAACAAACCTTGATTTACAATTTCTTGGGGTGAATTAATTTGCGATAAGTAATTTTACATTATTTGGGATGAATTGACAGAAAAGAAGATCCAAATCCCCTAAAAACTGTAACTGACTCATAGTTTAACTGTCAAAGTAAATAGTGTATTATAATTATTTGAGCATGAATTGAATTTTGGTAAAAAAAACGGCACAAGTGGAATGAGAGGTAAAAAAAATAGAAGTAACTATTTTTGTATCTTACTTCTTTTTACTAATTCACTTAAATGTCGCATAAAAAAATTGCCACCCGTCCATATCTATGTCCGTCAATTGTTCTTCATGTATTTTTTAAACGGATGTTACATATGTATCGTAGTATTATTTATTAATCTTAATGGAAGTATCTTTATTGTAATATACTTAAATTAATCTGTCACTAATAATAATCCATGTTATTTTTTAAAAATTATTATTATTATTATTATTTTTATTTCCTTTGATTTCTGGCGTTTACACATTTCTTTCCGGGTCCCGCCCAGGGACCTAAGGTTAGAAATGGCATCATGACACTTTCCACTGAAAAAAAAATAAAATAAAATAAAAAATAATTACAAAGATAAAGCCCTTCATAAAGTGTGGGCTGTACTTGTCAGAACAATTTTTTGTATCTCTTTGAGGCATGGACTTCCAGGGATCCCTTCAATCAGCCTACTTATTATTATTATTATTATTATTATTATTATTATTATTATTATTTTATTTTATTTTATTTGATTTCTGGTGTGTACACATTTCTTTCCGGGTCCCGCCTAGAGACTTAAGGTTAGAAATGGCATCATGACATTTTCCACTGACCAATTATAACACACACACACACACACACACACACACACACACACACACATACATTTTACATTGATAAAGACCTTCGTAAGGTGTAGGTTGTATCCCGACTGTACCCGTGAGAACAATTTCTTCTTCTTCTTCTCCTTCTTCTTCTTCTCCTTCTTCTTCTTCTTCTTCTTCTTCTTCTTCTTCTTCTTCTTCTTCTTCTTCTTCTTCTTATTATTATTATTATTATTATTATTATTATTATTATTATTATTACTACAAGCAAGGCAATAAACGTAAAGGTTGCTGAATATGAGGAAAGAGAGTAATAAAAGAGCAGTAATTACGACGGAAGATAACGATTGACGCTGTATTTAAATTTTTGAAGATCAAAGTTGATTGGAAAGCCAGAAGAGAGTTTCCATAAACGAAAAGTGCAAGATAAGAAAACGTTAAGATGAAATTTACAGTTACATCTAACCATTTCCATTGTAAAATGAAGAGACCTAGTTGCCAATCTAGTACTGAGTTAAATTCGTAAAGTCGAGATACCAAAGAGGAAGAATTGTTGTTGTTATTATTATTATTATTATTATTATTATTATTATTATTATTATTATTATTATTATTCCTTTTTGAATCTGAGTTGCTCCATACTTCATAGGGAAAGAGAAAGAGAGAGAAATCTACGCAGGCCACGAGAAATAACTATGATGAATATAATTTTTTGCCATATATATTTTTTAGGGCTGCCATGATCCACGTGTTTCTTTGCTCATTTTGATATCATTTCCAGAGTCCCACTAACAAGTAATGATATATCGCATTCTAGTGATTTCTATCTGGAGTTTTATTATTATTGTTATTAATAATGTTATTGTGATTGCTGTTGTTGCTATGGAATATTTTATGTATTTACTATTATGTTATTTTTACCGGTTTGTGATAATTCCTGCTAAACACAGCAATCAACATAAAAAATATCCCATATCATCCAAATAAATAAATAATGTATACCTGAAGAAAGCCAGGGAATATTTGGCCGAAATGTCATATCTAGTATGTAGAACAAAGAAAAACGAAAACAATAGTTCGACTAAAGAAATACGCAAAGATTCTTATTAGTCAGCGAAAACAATTCACTGCGGACGTAGCAGTAAACTTGGAGCGGACAGAGTTTCGTGTTTCTTTGCAAAATTAAATGGATTGTATAAATAGATTACGAAACCCATAAACTATATAAATTAATCTAAAAATGTATTTCAATAATAATTCCTATCGATGTGAAAATTTGAAAATTCTTGCTACAGTAGATTAAAAAGATAGATAGATAGATAGATATGAATAGAAACTTAGATAGATAGATAGATAGATAGATAGATAGATAGATAGATAGATAGATAGATAGATATGAATAGAAACTTAGATAGATAGATATGAATAGATAGATAGATAGATAGATATGAATAGAAACTTAGATAGATAGATAGATAGATATGAATAGAAACTTAGATAGATAGATAGATAGATAGATAGATAGATAAGGACAGACTTAGATAGATACATACATACATACAGGGTGCGATAGGTAAATTGTCGCCATTTTATATTTTTAATTTCACTCATGCGCGTTGTGTTTTTTTTATTTTGTCAGCTGCACAATATAGTAGGGTCAGTTGTATACTGTCTATGAGAAAAAGAGCACTATGACACACTCCACTTCGCCATAAATTTTGAAACAGCATGCTTTACTGCTTGGCATTCGCATCGTAAGCTCCAATACGAATATTTCAGAATGCTTAGGTGACAGTACAGAAGATTTGGAAAGAGTTGGATGAGCCTCATGGTGATTGCGAAGGTGTTTGGAGTGATCACTAGTGATGGTGACGTTATGCCTCCATTCATCTTCCCACAGGGCCTCACTTAACACGGAGGGCTACATCAAGTGCCTTGAGGAGATAGTACTGCCTAGGTCAAGAGGGTGACTACTGTAAGACCTTAAACTCCTTCATTATTATGTGTGGGGCGCACTTGAGCGAGAGACCAAAAAAAAAACTTCTTGTAACACCAAAGAGACCGTCCAGAAGAGTTGCAGGAGATTCCGAAGTCGTCTGAAGGGAGTGGTTGAAGCCAATGACGATTTCATGCAATTTTGGTAATTATATCTATTAAAATGAGATGTTAATTTTATTTTCATTTTTGCGTAATTTAGACGACAATTTATCCATTGCACTGTAGATAGATAGATAGATAGATAGATAGATAGATAGATAGATAGATAGATATGAACAGACTGAGATAGATAGATAGATAGATAGATAGATATGAACAGACTGAGATAGATAGATATGAACAGATTTAGATAGATAGATAGATAGATAGATAGATATGAACAGACTTAGATAGATAGATAGATAGATAGATATGAACAGACTTAGATAGATAGATAGATATGAACAGACTATGAATAGAAACTGACATAGATAAATAGATAGATAGATATGAATAGAAACTGACATAGATAGATAGATAGATATGAACAGACTGAGATAGAAGGATAGATATAAACAGACTTAGATAGATACAAAAAAACAATGCTGTGAATTATTGACAAAAATTACTGATCCCAACAAACATAAAATCGAGAATCGAATGTTGTATTGTGAGCATATATAAAACAAAGCAATATATTTAGCAATTTAGCAGCCTCTCTTGTTATTTTTTTAAAGATACCAGCGTAAAAAGATTAATTACAAATGGTATATATTTTCTAGAAAAGATCAAGCGGTATAAAAAAAAAATGTAAAAAATATCAGATATGAAGTTTTTAGCGGTTTCGGATTTTTAAATGAGTTATTAAAAGTGATGAATCAAATGGAATGAATTTGACCGAATAATGAGCAGATGTGTGAAACTAATAAAGTGTTTTACTTTTTTAAAAAACCCTAACTCATTGGGATTATAGAGGCACCATGTGTACTGCATCCATTGTTGATTTTGAATTCAGAGTTTTCCTTCTCCTAGACTGGTTGACACCCAAGACCAGTTGCCCTGCTATTTACCCATAGGGTTGAAGAGATCGATTCATGCCTTTCGTGTTAGCACGTAAGTGGACGTAATGAACTCAACTGGAATTCAAACTCTGTTCTCCGATTCTTCGATCCGAGCCGCTATCCATTACCATTATTAGAAATGTTATATTATTAGATATTAAGAATGTCAAAAAATATATTTTAACCGTGACAAAAATACCTATAACTTCTTTTAACATTAGTTCTTAAATGACAAAATGTCAATGCCTTGAAGCAATTGCACTAAAATGCACTTGATAAATTTATTTTAAAATACTAAGTACTTAATCACTCTACATCTTTATTTGTTTAAGCTTTTGAATAAGAAATAATAAAAACTAATAAAAGTCAGGTGAGTTTCAGCTAAAGAAAAAAGGACTGCAAAACATGCTAGACAATTGCCATCCAATCAGAAACGCTACTAAAGACAATTTTGTAAACCCCTTGTCCAAAGCCTATCTGGATCCTAAACTACAGAATATTCATCTACGCTAACCAATAGTAGCCGCTATGTTTACTAAAATTTTCAGGAAACATTCACATTTTTACTATTCACATATGCATCAATATTACACATCAACCTCTTTTTAACAGAACAGATGTCAATGCGGTGATTCAAATATTCACTATATTTCATAAAACCTAACTTAAGTAACTCAAGTAAATACCTACTCTTGGGAAAGGTATGAATCCTCTTCTCCACCCCAGCTATGGGTAAATAGCAGGACAGACCGGGTTCTATAGCAACTGGTCTACCGCAGAAAGAAATGGCAACCTACTGTGGGAAAATAATCTGCATCGTCAGTCATGTATCGAAAGATACATGATCGCCTAAGCGTGTATCACGCATGGCACATAAATGACTGACTGAAAATAAATACATTTTTTACACAGATAATACACTTTTTACACATTTTACAGACATACACATTTTTGTACAGTGGAAAATCTTGCCTAGGGTGGCAACCGGTCTAGGAGAAATTAAATCTGGATTCAAAACTGTAAGTAACCCTAAAGGATCGTTCACATTAGCTCGATGTTCCCGACTACGGTCGAATAATGACGATGTACTTTGAAGACATGGCTCTCCACAACTTCCTAAATGTTGTAGCTTTTAGCAATGTTCATCTTTATGCTATTCTTCCCAATTCCTGTTCCGTCATCCATTTACACAAGCTACTTAGGTATTTTACTTATCGTTTCTATTTTTTCCCGTTGCTTTATCTTGTGAATGTCAAATTTTCTAAGCCCTCTTCCTTATTATATATCCTAGAAATTTCATCTGTCTTTTTCTGATTTATTGAAAAAAATTGAAGAATGAAAGTAGCCGAAATATGGCAAAATCTTCCGAAACACGGAAAATGTGTACTTAAAGTAAATAAATAATAATAATAATAATAATAATAATAATAATAATAATAATAATAATAATAATAATGATGCACATGGGAACATCAACAATCCCTGTTGTAGTTGGAGCCCTAGGATTGGTTGGAAAAGATTCCAGTAGACTAATTGAAGGGATCCCTGGAAGTCCATGCCTTAAAGAAATACAAAAAATTGTTCTCACAAGCACAGTCCACACTTTACGAAGGGCTTTATCTATGTAATTTTTTTTTTTGTCAGTGGAAAGTGTCATGATGCCATTTCTAACCTTAGGTCTCTGGGCGGGACCCGGAAAGAAATGTGTACACGCCAGAAATCACATGAAGAAATAATAATAATAATAATAATATTCTTATTGACATGACAATCCTTGCAGACTGCAATGTATCTTTGAAGATTTTCAAAAAATTATCAAAAAAAAGGACGTTGAAATCAAAATCTCAAAAATGTGGCACATGAGGACATCAACAATTCCAGTTGCAGTTGAATCCCTCGAATTGATTGGAAGAGATTCCAGTAGACTCATTGAAAGGATTCCTGGAAGCCCATGCCTTAAAAATACAAAAATAATTGTACTCACAAGTATAGCTCACACCTTACGAAGAGCTTTATCTATGTAAAATGTGTGTGAGGTTTTTTTTTTGTTTTGTTTTTTTTTTTCAGTGGAAAATATCATGTCAGGGCCGGCGCTAGGGTCTCGGGGTCCCCAACAAGCAAAACTTTGATACGGGCCTACCTCTCTACTACATGTCGATTTCAAAGTTTCTCAACCTAGGTTTTACAAAGATTCCAACACACACAAAAAAAACCTTCCCCGACAAACTGAATTTTTATTTTTTATTTAAAAAAAAAAAAAAATGGTGCTAATTAATGTATAACAGGACGATGTGTTTACTGTTTTTCTGATCATTTCACGGAAAAATTAGGGTCAATTAGGGGGTTTTAGGGTTAGTGGTAGGCAATGGCGTAGCTAGAGTAAACGTCACCCGGGGCGGTCCGCTCAAATGTCACCCCGATTCACCTTATGCTGAATGGTTAGCTGTAGCTAAATGTTCATACATGTTCTACCTCTACTTTACTCTACTGACCGGTACGTTACTGTTTACATGTATGATCCAAGACAAAATCCAATACCACAAAATAATCAGTTCAAATCAAAAGAATTTTAAAATGCACCTGTTCACTTTCAGAACAACTAAATACAAAACACAGAAATACACAAAAGAATGACATTCGATACTATGGTCTTAGAATGAATGTTTTCATTGTGGCAAACTGGTCAATGACATCGTCAAAATCTGTTTGTCTTGTAAGCTCGTTTTCAATGGACAGCACAGCCAGATCCGACAGTCTCGACTGGCTTATGGTTGACCGGAGGTAATTTTTTATAAGTTTCATTTTGGAGAAACTTCTTTCACACGATGTCACAGAAACACATATTGTCAGAAAGAATCTTAGAGTCAGCGTAAGATATGGCAATGACTCAACAAAGTCCCACTTGATGATAAACTGCAGGAACTGCAGTACAGTCCAGTGCTTGGCTTCCTCCTATTCAAAAGTATATCGCTCACTCAATGGAAAATTGTATCTCAGTGAATTGATACACAGGCAAGACTGAAATTGTTGCACTTTTGGCTTCGTATTTCGCTTTGTTGTTATTAATGACGCAGAGTTAAAACACCAGATCATCCGATAAAATGTTACAACAATGTCTCTTGTTAGCAACCAAGATTGTAGCAACTGAAACACATGAAAGCTGAAAACATTGCTATTTTTCCTACTCACAAATTTCCCGAGAATTTATTAGAAAATTTCTGACGGGGTCGGGGAGGGGGGCAAAACTGGGGGGTCATATGCCCGCCTGCGAAACCCTGTGTCTCCACCACTGTTTTCAGACTATTTTTAGCACCTTAGCCTGGTTGAAAAATTTGGTTGGGGGTAACATTGTGTCACCCCTCCTGTGCTGACACCCGGGGCGGTCCGCCCCCCTCGCCCCCACCCCCAGCTACGCTGCTGGTGGTAGGCTAAGGGTAGAACTTTTCTGTAAACGTTTGACGAATGAGATAATCCGCAATTTACATTGATCCATTTTTTAGTGTCTCTTACTAGCGTCACTTTTACACGGTCCTGTTGCACCAAAAAAAATCACAAAAAAATGTTTCCTCAAATACGATTCATAGCTAAATAAATGCATAAATTGGTTTAAAAGAACTGTTCGGAAAGAAAATTACAATTTAAAAAAAGAAGTAGTACTGAAATTAGCACTTCTGTTACTCCTCCTCAGTAAGCATATTGTCCCCATGCAGGATAGTAAGCACTGGACCTGTCGATTATTATAGTTGATGAGTGAAAATATAACCTAGAAAAAAGTAAAAGGTACAAAAAGAAAAAAAAAAAATATTGCAGAAACTAACCCTTTTGGGGCTCCAATCTCATTGTGGGTTCCTGCGTAGTACGCCATGTAGATACACGATGTATAGTTGATGACTGACAATGTAACGTCAGTTTACAAAATAATTTTTAAAAATGGCGGCTAGTCATAAAACGGTGCTGAAAAAAAAAAAACTGGCAGAGGCCTCAACAGGAGGGGGGTGAGCTTGTCTCCCTCTCCTCCCGGGGAGAAAAACGGGGGTAAAACGCGCCTGCTATACATGAAGACATTTCTGACCTTAGGTCTCTGGTGGGGACCCGGAAGGAAATGTGTATACAACAGAAATCCGAGATGGTGGTGATGATGATGACGATGATAATAATAATAATAATAATAATAATAATAATAATAATAATAATAATAAATAAAAACAATTTGTTTTTTTATTTTTACTTAAATAGAACAAACTCATTTACTATCGTACTGCCCACCCCCACCGCAGTGTGTTGCAAATAATAATAAATCATTCACTAATACTGGGTTCCTACTCTCATTTCTATTCACTTGATGTCTGTTTAAATGTCGCTAGGTACACTGAACTTCCTCCATATTTGTGTCCAGTAACCATTTCCCAATTTATTCTGCTGTTAATTTAACGACATGACCGAACATAAGACCCTTGCTATTGTTAAATTCAATGTAAACTGTCTACACATGAAAACTTTCTTGTTACTCCATTTTCTTGCTTTCTGTTTTCTTCCTATCTTTTCTTTTTCATCTTCAAGGGTTCACGATACGCTTTTCCTTTAAGTAAGACATACGTAGCTGACACTATATACGCACGTACACTTACACACATTTAGTCGCAATACAAAACATTTCTCCCGTAAGAATTGACTTATGTATTGTTTATCTTTAAAAAGATGTTTATTATTATCAATACTTATGGTGTGTGCAATTTGTACTTATTCTTGTTCTTGACTGGAACAAATCAAGTTAATGAAAAAACTCGCATTTTTCAATCACAATCAGCTTAAAATTTTAAGTTTTCTAAGGGGGAGATAACTGATTGCACCAATTTGTTTTATCACGAAAAAGATAAGAGAAATTAAAATAGATGAACCTGTGTTTATTACATTTGTTCATTCGGAATTATTTTTATTTTATTTTATGTATTGATTAAATCAAATATTTTGGTTCTTGTACCCCCACGTCTGTGAAGGAGTGTGTAAAATTGATTTTTTTAATGTTTTTTTTTTTTTCATGACAAGCAGCATTATTTAAATTATTCCTAGAAATGGACTTGCATCTGATTTAGAGAAAATTCTCCTTCTTCAACCATACACGATACGTCCAAACATTCTTTTTGTAATCTTTAGGAACTACATTCTTTATAATGTCTGTACATCCTCCGATAGTCGGTATGTGCACAGGTATTGAATACATTACCCCCAGGAAATTAGACAGTTCTATTAACACTTCCGTTTTCTAGGTCATGTCCGAAACAACACTTGGGTACAGATTTTTGTCTTTCTAATACTGTCTCCATTTTCTTTTTTTTCCTTCTCTATTTTTTTTTTTTTTACTAGCCTTCGTATGGTTTTAATAATCTTAAATCTACCCTAGTGGTTGTAAGATTTGAGCATAGTATATGTGATGCTTCTCTATTAAACGTTTGATTTTTCCATTGTTGCTTATGACTTTTATTTTGGTTTTGTTTCATATAGGTTGGCGTGCTATCTCTTTATCTCAATACAATATCATCTATAAAAGTCTTTCCAGGATTTACAGTTTTTCAATGTTCGGAAAGTCTTTTTATTTATTTATAAATTCATGTTTTTCATTTTAACAGAGATGTCTGGTTTCGTTTTGGTATTCCATATTGTAACCGCAGAGGATGCAGTACATACAGTTCTTGATCATGTTTTCTTCCGGTAAAAGCTTTGTTGTAATTCAAAATTTAATCATTAAAACAGCTTCCCAAATAAATACTATTATTTACATGACCTCATATTCTAATCACAAATGTTTAATTTTTTTTAGGGATTTACAATTTTTTCTCTATAATACACACACACACACACACACACACACACACACACATACATATATATATATATATATATATATATGAGGGTTATGACTTTTTGAAAAATAATTGATTTCCTGTATCATAATTCGATGAACTTTTGTTAAAAAATAATGAAGTAGAGTTTAATTCAGTTTATTTTTTTTTTTTAAATGTCACCCCAACACGAAATTTTTTAATTTTAAAATATTAGTACTATGACTTTCTGAAGCCTTCTAAAACTTTCTGAAAATTTATGACTTGCATTTTGTGAGCGCTGATTGGGTTGACATTTAGATAAGATGAATGGGAAAAGCGTGTTGAATTTGTTGCCAAATATTTTCCTTTGTTTCAGTGTATGTAAGCTTCCTGATTGAGCAATGCTGATTAATTTGCTGAAAGATCTCCAAGTATCCATTTTTTAGCCCTAATATCTCATTAAAAATTGCTTCTACCGCCGAAAGAAACAAGAAGATCTAGACGAAGAATCTCATAAGGTTTCCAGAATCACAAAATAAAAGAATTGTTCCATTAGAAGAATAATCTCGGGAAAACAAAAGCAGAATATCACACAAAATCCAAATTGTTGGTCGCTATTTGTTCTCTGGAGCATCTATCAATTGAGGTTAAGAAAGTTGAAGGAAATCTCCAAAGCAGTAACAAGTTTATCGCAAAAGAAATTAAATTTCCTAAATTTATCAACTCAAATTCATACAAACAAAACTGAATGTTTGAAACGAGAAAAATATGATGATACACGGAATTAAATTTTTGATATCAAGAAAGAAAATGTTGAATGCCTGTGTAGTGAAGACAGATGGTTATGTAATCTTCCGACTGGCTAAATCTACAATCAAGATTATTGTCAGAAGTTATGTAGCAGCTAAGAGGTGCACAAAAAAGCATTATACTATGTGAAAAAGTTTTATAGTCCGGAATCATCGAGACTGGACATTCTCAGGACAACTCAGTGTACCGTACGGTCAGTCACGTGCTTTTAAGATTATTATAACGTCTGTAAAAAGAAGGAGAATGTTCAGTTGACATACATTTTGTCTAACAAAACACAATAATTGTATATCATGCTATAATTATGCTACATATTACACATTCCCTATAT
>OZ038520.1:8405823-8430823 GCA_964036315.1 Acanthosepion esculentum
GCCAAGCGAAGATTTATATGAACGAACCTGAGGTATAAGAATCTTCGAGAAATCAAAAGATTCACCGAACTAAAACTACATACCAGCTTCTTTCAGTGAATAAACTCGTATTTCCTTTTTATTCTCCTGATGTGTAATTACCTTTATTAAAATGAAATAACTTTTTCTCTATCAGACATGCAATATCTCCATTTCTACGAACATTTTATTTTTTTAATAACAAGACTAATTACTATGAAAAATGAATTAAAAAATAAACTTGTCAGTTCCTTTTTTATTTTTTAGTGGTTGAAAGATCTAAGTATAGCAAACAAAAAAAGTTGTAAAATGTAAGTATTGATTAAGTTTTTACCATTTATAAAATTTTGTTGGTTATTTAAAGATGAAACGCATTTCGGAATGTGTAGCGTACAGTACCAGGTATTCCTAAAGTGGTCATCCACCTAAGTACTGACCTAATTCAATGCTGCTTAACGTCGGTGATTGAACAAGAACAGTTGTTTTCAGTACTATGTAAACATAGGTACATATACAAAAAAAAATCCGTAAGCAAATTAATTTTACCACAGTTACTATAAGTTTATTTACTATATAAATTGTTATTATAATTATCGGTATTATAATTTTGTACAACCTTCGACAGATTACCAAAAGGTTCCGTCTATCAAAATTAACTCACAAGACCTTACGTCAACGCGTGGTAAGGTTTTCAGAAGCTGCCACGCGTTAAGATCATCCTTTCAGTCTGATAAAATCAAGAAGTCATGATAAATTCAAATACAGATCTCACGCTGAAAAACCACTCAAAAGTTACAAGTCATCGTGACCGAGGCTCAGAGAATACTGTCCTTGTAAAAACTGCTGATCATGCCAGATTATGAGCTCTCTCCTATAAATTGTAATTAAGGTCTGCTCAGCATAGAGAGTATAAACCACCTGTGGGCTCTGTGGCTGTTGAACAAACACAAATATGCTTAGCAGGTATCTGCAATAGGGATTAGCTAGTCATACTGGTAGCCGAGTAGTAGCGGGGAATTTGTATTAGTTTTACTTTGGCAAGATATCTGCATAATTTGGGACCGTTTTTGAACTGTGTTAATGTTGTACGTGTCACAAATCCTTTGACTCATTCTTATTACGCTTTTGATTCAGAGGAGAATGGGTGTAGCCAGTGTTGGATTACCTTCCAAATTCGTGCGTCTACTGACGGTTGCAAATAATATAAATAAATATATACATCGTAGGTTTGCAAAAGTAACAAACATAAAACGATGTATTGCCGATGAGACAGAAAGGAAAGGAGACAAGATATGTTAAATTAGAATTAATTGTATTATCGATGCATTCATTAAATGAAGGGTAATGTCTCTTGACGGTGAGGGAAGTGACATTTGTGGGCGAAGAGGTCTGACCTCGAAGATGGAGAAAATAGTTGTGTACTGGCCTCGCGTTGAAGCTTACTTCAGGTCGGTTGACCGAAAAACTGCTGTGAACTGTCTTGAGGGTCGCCGAGCGAGTCCTTTTCAGCAGTCAAGGTGGCTATATGACTCAGCATTTTTGTCATGTTTTTTCTTTCATTCGGCAACGTTCGTGATTGGGTCCGATGTTTAAATTTTATTTTAGTTTTTGGACGTGTTTTGTGAGCCGGTTGCAGTACTCCGAACACTTTTTTTTTTGCTTTCATAGTGTTCACATCCGGCCGACAAGTTTTAGGGTAGAGTAAATCAGAAAGAGGTCTAATTTGAAGCAGAATATAACAAATATTTGAAATTTGTCAGGAGAACTCAAGTGAAACTATGTTAAAGTTTAAGAATTTAAAATAATTTAGTCGACAAAGTTTATCTCCTGTGTGTTGATGAATAAAATAAACGTTTCAAAAGCACGAATTATGCATCTAACATTGAGAATTACCAATGTCTGAAATGTTGAAACTACTCCGAGTTGGAATAAACCCTCACAAAAAAAGTTATTCCTTTTCAGTGTCTTTTATACGAGTTGTCTTTCCTTGGTACATATCAGATTAGATGAATTTTGCTCGGTGTCTATAAGCGATTTCTTTCTTTGGATGATTGGAATCGAACTTTAGATAACGTCTAGTTAATATCGTTTTTTTTTTTATATACGGGTGCCTTGAAACCACGTTTTGAAGAAGTTATTACTATGTCCAGGAAAGTGGAATTTCTGCTCGTTTTGAGATTTCAAAGATCACTTTAACTGGATTTTAAACATGATGGAATACGGTTAGATCTCTGAAAAGTTAAAAGTTTAATACCCGATTCAGATTGTGCATATGCCTTTATCGATTGAAAAGTTATATAATTAGTATATATATAGAGAGAGAGTGTGTGTGTGTGTGTGTGTGTGTGTTCCAACTCGCGTCCAGTTGGCAGACGAAAAAAAAATGAAAGCGGCTGCGATACTGTTATGGTGATAAAAGCCGAAAGAATTTAAGATAAATGTTATAATTGTGTATATTTATAAGAAATAAATTTGACAAATTGCAATATTTTGTAAAACTAATAAACCTAAATGTTGGGAAAAAATTTTTTGGCAAAGTTCAACAACGATAACGCCCAAAAATTGGTGTGCCAAAAGGACAGTTTTTCTCTTGAGACACCGCTGTTACTGTATACCCCCATCCAGCCCGGTAATTTTTATTGTGAAACAGATATTTTTAGAATTTTGATAAAAGCGAAAAACATGGAACTAAGTTTATGGATATTTTTTTTCTCGAGAATTGACAACAAAAATATTAAACATTATTCTTTTCTGTTAATTCACCCCAAATAATGTAAAGTTACTTATCGCAAATATTAATTCACTCTAAGGAATTATAAATTTTAAATCAAAAGTGTGTTTTTTATAAAGTTTTTGGCACTCTTTTGAAATTATAAATTTTAAATCAAAATTTGTTTAGTTTGCCTCTCAACAAATCCAATCTTCAGGATGGAAAATTACCAAAAAACAGGGAATTCTTCACATCTCATAAATGCGGTGTTTTCGAGATACTTACAAGGATTTTTTTTACAGTTAAAAAAAATCTGTTTTTGTCTTGTTTATCAGGATGAGCGCGAACGTCTACCCCATACTTAGAAATAGCTCATTCGAGTCGTCCATATTTGGTGCGATAGCAAAGGTCAATCCAACCGGAGTGTGACGGAAGGACCTCGCTCTGGGAGAATTTTTAGTACGAATTTTAGTAAATATAACTTCTTTTTATTTTGAGGTGAATTAATATTTGGAGTTAATTAACAGAAAAATTCAAACAAATAATAAATAAATAGTGTTTAGCATTTTTTACCAATTCTCGATAAAAAAAAATATCTATATGCTCGCAAACTAATTTAGTGAATTTATATGGCGAGAACGAATGAAAGAATTGCTTAGATTCTTGGATTATACATTTTTCTAAATTTGTAATTCCAATTATTCGTAGTTACCTGTTTTTTTTTATTCTCTGGTTCACAGACATCTTCATAAATTTATGAATAAAAAATCGTTTTTCTTATTTAAATGATAAATATTGCATTCTAGTTAGTTCATTTATTTTTATAAACTTGTAAATATAAAACTGTTTTTGTGAATAAACAATCAAATAAAATAAAGAGTTTAATCCTTTTGTCAGATTTTATGCGTTTGGACTTTATTAAAATTTTTAAAATAGTTTTTTAAAACAGTAACAATTGCCGAAGAGGATATACAGAAATAGCGGTGTCAAGCGAAAACCCGTCCCTTTGAAAAACCGTTTTTTTTTTGTTTTTTTGTTTTGTTTTGTTTTTTCACAGGTACGAATGTTAAACTTTTTCAATATTTCCAAAGAGAAAAAACGCAAGAAATCAAGTGCCCTATGTTCTCCAAATACACAAGTTTCAATTAGTTAATATTTGTTGCATAGTTTGCCTTTAAAAACGTTTATATCACTTCATAGTCCCCACGAGACAAACTTTTTCAGCTATTATTTTAAAGTATAACATATTTTTACTTGGTTTTATTTTCAAAACACAACACAATGTTATAATCTTAATAAATGTTACTTTTATTTTTATTATTTATTAAAGAAAATTTGTTCATGGAAAAAAATAATAAAAAATAATAAATTACATTATTAATTGACCATTATTAATTAAACATTATTAATTTTTGACAAGAATTTCTTTTATCTTAATTTGAGTTGAATTTCATTACAACTGTCGGAGTTAGCTCCTCCTTAATTCCCTAATTATTAACTAGGGGTCATTCTCCCTATACTATAAATACTGGGCGACTTCTCGCCTCGTTCTCTTTTTCATTTCTTCATTTCAGCGACTACAGTGTAAGCTCTCTTAGAAGAACCGCGTCTTCCCATTTGTGGGAGACGCCATGAACATTATACACACATACACGTACGTACGGACATTCACCAAAATACGAATATTTCCCAAAGAACAGTCACAAACGTTCACACACACACAAATATTATTGTCTATGTCCATTGTAAAATTGTTTTGTTTAATACATATATTTGTTTATATATATATATATATATATATATATATATATATATATATATATATATATATATATCGGTTTTGTTTGCCGTCTTTATCTTCAGTTGGACTTAATTCAAGTCCGGCCATTTTCTTGTAGTTGGCCCTTTTAATATTCTACCAGGAGTTACACACGTGTTTCTAATACCACAACACGTAAACCCACACGGTCCTCAGCACAACTACTCAGACTATCAATCTATGGTTATTACAAATAATATTATTTTCAATCTCATGAGATGAAACTTTTTTTTTAACTATTATTAATCCTTACACCTTTTACATCATATTTACACCTTATACTAATAGCGTGAATTTCTTATATTAAGCATTGTTAGTTATTAATAATTATTAACTATTATTTCTTTCATTTTAATTTCACTTGCCTTTCATCGCAGTCGTTCAAACCGTCAATCTATGGCTATTAGAATTAGTATTTTAAAATTTTATTTTCATACGAAGCATTTTGAGGAATTATTAATTTCTGGATAGTATATCTTTTATCTTGTTTTCATATATTTTATTTACACTAGTATTGCTAGTAATATTATTTTTAATTTTTATGACCTGAAACATTGTCAAGTATTATTGTTTTTGATTTTTATTTCCTTCGTTTTAAGTTTACTTGTTAGTAATATTCTCTTGAATTTTTACTCTTAAATAAGCATTTCCACCCATACATTTTTGGGTAGTAAATCTTTCAACTTATTTTCCCATACTTTATTTACATTAGTAGTAGTAGTATTAATTTGCATTTTATGATTAAATTAAGCACTGTCAAGCACTGTTGATTTTTAACCAGTATTTGTTTAATCTTTACAGTTGTTTTTAATCCTCAGACCATTAATCCATGGGCATTTGTAGCAATATTATCTTGAATTTTCATAAGATAAAGCTTTGTCAAGTGAAGTATTAGCTAATAATGTCGTATATAAACATCCGTATTTATGAAAATCGATGCGTTTGTCCACACTCAAATTTTTTGTAAATTGTTTTTAAAATGATGGAGTACGTTGAACTGTATAAGCTTTTTTCATTAATAATTTTAAATACTCTTTTAAATTAATAACAATAGCAATTGACCACTACAAATTTATATTGAATTTTAAAATATTTAAAAGTTTATAACTTATAATAATTAAAATTTGAAAAAAATAAAAAGAATTCTTTAACAAATCATTATTTACGAAAACAACATTTCTCTTAAGATAATAGTGTCTATAATATGTATAAATAATATACTTATATTATATAATATAATTATATAAATAATATTATTATATAATCATATGAATAATATAATTTATATATATATATGATTATATAATATAATTTATATATATATATGATTATATAATATAATTTATATATATATATATATATATATATATATATATATATATATATATATATATATATATATATATAACTGCCATAAAAAGACTAAATATATTTTTATTACCACTCGAGATGATAATAGATAAAAAGTAAAACTGGAGAACGTGCTAGCTAACCGGTTTCGAACCTCGCTCAACAGAGCTAAATCGAGGTTAATAAATTTAATTTAAAAGAATTATCACTAAAATGGAGGTCATTTATACTTTATTGTTGAAACCCTGTCTGTGTAAAGTAAACAGAAGGGCTTCGTACTGGGACTCCAATTAATTTCCATCTAAGCAATATTTTTTTCTTTTTTTCTTTCCAATACATATTGTCAATTTTTTAGTGATTATTTTTCAAATAAAAAATCCTTAATAATAACACAAGGATTTTGACAATAAAAATTTGCTTTTAATTTTTGCGCACTTTTATCATGTATATTCCTTCTTTTTAGCGAATTCTTGTAGGTGCCAAGTTTTATCATTAACTGAAAATGATGCGACTTTGTTTAATACACGTGATAAAATATCTGCGTTGTTTTCTTTTTATACAAAACGAAAATTAAAACAATATAACAATTCATTTAGAGCTTATCTAGCATGAAAAAGGATGGAAAAAGAATATAGTTTATACTGCCTTCGATCAACAAATTTAGAAAATTCTAACTAAAAAGATTATTTAAAGAATTTTATCGTGCGATAGAATTTGTAAGTTCATTGCTGGAATTGGATGAAAGTTATGGCAAGATTTTGTCCAAATTTTGCATTTTTTCGAATATTCGAAGTAAATTGATACAAAATTCTGGAGGAAACTTGAAATGATAATCTACAGTGCTACAAGGGAGGCTACAGCCCCTGCGACTTTTTTCTAAAGTCTGCTACATCTATGACAATGCATTTGAACTGAGGTATTCTCTTGGTCTCAATCTATGTCAGTGCTATTGGGCTGAGATGTACTGTTGTCACGGAAATTGAGAACTAAAACGAAGAATAAGTTTGTTTACTTGGCCTCAATCTATGACAATGCAAATAATACTGAGCCGTATCATTGTTGCTGAAACTGAGAACTCAGCCGAAGATTAAATTCATTCTCTTGGCATCAATAAATGACAATGCTATTGAGCCGAGCTATATCATTGTTGCTGAAATCGAGGACTCAACAGAAGATGAATTTTATTCTCTTGGCCTCAGTCTACGACATTTTAAATAATGTTGAATCATTTTTGCTGAAACTGAAAACTAAAACGAAGACTAAATTTATTCTATTGGAATCAATCAATGAAAATGCTAATCATGGTGAGCTGTTGACGAAACTGAGAACTGAAACGAAGGCTAAATTTATTTTCTTGGCCTCAACCTATGACACTGCGATTAAGTTGAGCTAGATCATTGTTGCTGAAAATGAGAAATAAACCGATTACAAAAATTAATCTCCTGTCCACAATCTATGACAATGCAAGGTGTATCATTGTTGCTGAAACAGAGAATGAAACCAAAGACTAAATGTATTCTCTTGGCCAACAGTCGATGAGAATTCTAATAATGCTCTGCTGTATCATTGTTGTTAAAACTGAGGACTCAACCGAAGACTAAATTTATTCCGTTGACCTCAATCTATGACAGTGCAGTGTAGCTAAGCTGTATTGTTGTTGCTGAAAATGGAGACTCAATTAAATTTATTCCCTTGGATTCGATCTATGGCAATGCAATTGCGCAGAGTTGTATTATGTTGCTGAAACTGAAAACTCCACCTAAGACTAAATTTATTCTCCTGGTCTGAACCTATGACATTGCTACTGAGGCGAGCTGAATCATTCTTACTGAAACTGAGAAGTTTACCGAATACTAAATTTATCGTCTTGGCCACAGTCTATGAAAATGCAATTGCGTCGAAGTGTATCCTTGTTGCTGAAAATGAAAACTAAACCGAAGTTTAAATTTATTCTCTTGGCCTCAAACTATGACAATTCTAATAATACTGAGTTGTATCATTGTTGCCGAAACTGAGGACTCAGCCGAAGACTAAATTTATGCCCTTGGATTCGATCTATGACAATTCTAATAATGGTGATAATTGTTAAACTGAGAACTAAACTGAAGAATAAATTTCTTCACTTGGCCTCAGTCTACGGCAATACTATTAACCCGAGCTGTATCATTGTTGCTGAAACTGAGAACTAATTTGAAGACTAGATTTTCCCCTTGGACTCTACGACAATTCTAATAATGGTGAGCTGTACTATTGTTTCTGAAACTGAGGACTAAACCGAGGACTTTTTTTTTTTATCTTAGCCTCAATCTACGACAATTCTAATAATTTTGTATATGATTTGTATAATTGTTGCTGAAACTGATAACTAAACCGAAGACTAAATTTTTTCTCTTGACCTAATTCTACGACAATGCTATTGATCTGAATTGTATCATTGCTGCTGAAACTGAGGACTCAATCGAAGACTAAATTTATTCTCTTGGCGTCAATATATGACAATTTTAATAAAGTTGACTTATGACAATTCTAATAATACTGAGCTGTATCATTTTGCTGAAACCGAGGACTCAACCGAAGACTAAATTTATTCTCTCGGCAAATTTTAATAATGTTGAGCTCTATCATTGTCATTGAAGCTGATGACTCAACCGAAGACTAAATTTATTCTATGACAATTTTAATAATGCTGAGCTGTATCATTGTTACTGAAACTGGAAACTCTAACGAAGACTAAATTTATTCACTTGGATTCGATCTATGGCAATTCTATTAAGCCGAGCTTTACCATTGTGACTGAAACTGAGAATTAAACCGAAGACGAAATTTATTCTCTTGGCCTCAATCTATGACAATTGTAATAATATTGAGCTGTATCATTTTGCTGAAACCGAGGGCTCAACCGAAGACGAAATTTTTTCTCTTGGCCTCAATCTATGACAATTCTAATAATACTGAGCTGTATCATTTTGCTGAAACCGAGAACTCAACCGAAGACAAAATTTATTCTCTTGGCCTCAATCTATGACAATTCTAATAATACTGAGCTGTATCATTTTGCTGAAACCGAGGGCTCAACCGAAGACGAAATTTTTTCTCTTGGCCTCAATCTATGACAATTCTAATAATACTGAGCTGTATCATTTTGCTGAAACCGAGGGCTCAACCGAAGACGAAATTTTTTTCTCTTGGCCTCAATCTATGACAATTCTAATAATACTGAGCTGTATCATTTTGCTGAAACCGAGGACTCAACCGAAGACAAAATTTATTCTCTTGGCCTCAATCTATGACAATTCTAATAATACTGAGCTGTATCATTTTGTTGAAACCGAGGACTCAACCGAAGACGAAATTTTTTCTCTTGGCCTCAATCTATGACAATTCTAATAATACTGAGCTGTATCATTTTGCTGAAACCGAGGGCTCAACCGAAGACAAAATTTATTCTCTTGGCCTCAATCTATGACAATTCTAATAATACTGAGCTGTATCATTTTGCTGAAACCGAGAACTCAACCGAAGACAAAATTTATTCTCTTGGCCTCAATCTATGACAATTCTAATAATACTGAGCTGTATCATTTTGCTGAAACCGAGGGCTCAACCGAAGACGAAATTTTTTCTCTTGGCCTCAATCTATGACAATTCTAATAATACTGAGCTGTATCATTTTGCTGAAACCGAGGGCTCAACCGAAGACGAAATTTTTTTCTCTTGGCCTCAATCTATGACAATTCTAATAATACCGAGCTGTATCATTTTGCTGAAACCGAGGACTCAACCGAAGACAAAATTTATTCTCTTGGCCTCAATCTATGACAATTCTAATAATACTGAGCTGTATCATTTTGTTGAAACCGAGGACTCAACCGAAGACGAAATTTTTTCTCTTGGCCTCAATCTATGACAATTCTAATAATACTGAGCTGTATCATTTTGCTGAAACCGAGGGCTCAACCGAAGACAAAATTTATTCTCTTGGCCTCAATCTATGACAATTCTAATAATACTGAGCTGTATCATTTTACTGAAACCGAGGGCTCGACCGAAGACTAATTTTTTTCTCTTGGCCTCAATCTATGACAATTCTAATAATACTGAGCTGTATCATCTTGCTGAAACCGAGGACTCAACCGAAGACTAAATTTTTCTCTTTGCCTCAATCTATGATAATCGTATTCTGATAATATCATGTATCGACGTCCGTATTTAGAAAATTCCGCATCCCGACCAAAAAAATAATAATCAAAAATCAGAATCCTTTGTAAAATATCACGAACACTGAATTGTTATAACCGTTTCAATTCATGAATACTAAATACAATTATTACTTAATAACAATATCATCACAACGCTACAAAACAATACGAAATTTTAAAAGATTTAAAACTTTATAAATTATTATAAAAGCTTTTCTAATTAAATAGTCTTAGTTTTGATGCATTTAATTTACGATTCAGAGCAAATTTTTGTAACTGGCTGTCCTGTTGTGACCAAAAACTTTGATGATTTCAATTCTCCAAGGAGCTGTGCCTATAAATAATATAAACATTAAGCTCTATAAAAAACAATCTCAAAATTTCATATTTATTAATTAAGTGGTGGTTGGGGGAGGGTGTAAAAGAAAGTTTTTAAAAATGAAGTTTTAACAAGACTATGTTAAAAAAAATTTATAAAATAATTTCATTAATTTATAAATAATCACTGAAAGTTGCATTAAAATCCAACAATTAGCTGTTTTTTTCAAGAATTTCCAAATCAATGTTTTTCGCTGCAAAATCTTTTGGTTTTCCCTATAACGATAAAACTTTGTTTTTGTTAATTTCTGGAATTTTTTTATCATGCATTACCAGTTTTTAGCTAATCTTTCGTGGTACCTAAAGTAAGCAGTGTATCTTTTTTCCCACCATCTAAACCATAAATGAGAATTCCGACAAATTTTTCTTTGGGAGCCATCCTGAAGAAATAAAATCATGTTTAGTATAACACACACACACACACACACACACACACACACACGAAGGGGCACAGCACAAATCATCATCATCGTCGTCGTCATCATCATCATCATCCTCATCATTATCACCATCATCACCATCATAGTCGTCGTCGTCGTCATCATCAGTTTCTTGAGCTATTATAGTTTTGCACCTTAAATTCAACGTCTGGAAAGTACTATATTTTCAGCCAAGAAAATCAAAATCAATAATAAAGATGCTTTCAACTGAATACAAATTCAAGAACCAATAATATTAAAGTAAACAGGATATAAATCCGTGGCGATTTGACGCCAAAAATGACAAAAGTTTGATTTTTTGGTTCTTTGATTTCACATAAACTTTGCAAAGTAAAATTTTCCATTCTATCATGATTTGTTGGTTCATGATCATGTATTGAATTTTGATTTACAAAGGCTATAACGCCAATTCTTTTCACGTCGTAAAAATGCTTCTACGACGATTCCGACGACAATGTATATTATTTTTTATATCAATATATTGTTACTATACGTATTACAACGTAAACAATTTTAACCCAGTTTATTATTTTTCTATTTGGTATGATGTATTCACTCGAAAAGTTTTTTTTTCCCATTTTAGTGAAATAAGAACAACAAGGAAATCGATTGTTTGTCATCGTACATATTATGCTTCGGTAATTTAGAGGTCATTATTGATTTAACTAGTACAAGTAAAGTATATATTTTTATTGTAATAATAATTTTTGCAGAATGGAAACAGAAAGTAGATTAAATTTGCTACAGATTTAAGCAATGTCATTGATTTTAACATGATGAATAGAAAACGAACCTAAAATGTTCAAATTCTCTTTTTAGTAATAAATAATATCTTATTATTGTCAATCAAATTACAATAATTTCTGTACGCTAATCATTTACAACGCTATAGTGAGGCTTAGAGGTTAGTCCTCCCCAACTTTTTGTTGAAACCAAGAACTAAAGAGAGCTCTTGACCTCAATTTATAACTATGCTGTTGAGTTTAGCTTTATATCAGTTGTCTAAAAACATTAATGTCATTAATTATGAAAATAAATTAGAAAACTTCATTTTTCGTTCTTATTTTACCTTTTTACGAAACTAGCTTCTAAAACCTTTATATAAATAAATCTTATATCTTATCTTATAAATTTTATCTTTTTACGAAACTAGCTTCTAAAACCTTTATATAAATAAATCTTATATCTTATAAATTTTATCTTTTTACGAAACTAGCTTCTAAAACTTCTATATAAATCTTGTGGAAAAAGCCTATTGGTCTCATTCCAGAAAATAAGTACAACTAATAAATAAATAAATGTGTATCTAATTAGACAAAAAATTAATTTAAAAAAAGGATCAGATAAAAAATATAGAATCAGGAATTTTTAAAACTTTGTATTTGATTTAGTCCTCCGCCATATTTCCTGCGACACCGTATTTGCAAATTATACATTTTTCTCATTTATATCGAATAGTAATCAGTTTTTATGATCACATATTTAATTAGTTAATTAGAGGCAACGGAATACTTTAAGATTGAAATGCTTTGAAAAAAAGTAATTTCCGCAGGTTTGAACAAAAACAAAAATATTCTGAATCTAAGTAATAAAATGTTTTATAAGTTTTTTTATATAATTTTTGTGCAAGCCTTTTTGCAAAATTTGTACTTTGTTACATTGTTTTATAACTGTATAATAGATATTTGTAGATTTCAAATTTCACATGGCAGTTTCAAGACTTGTTTGTCATTGGATGCGCCTTTTTTTTTTAACGTTCTCTCTTCTATTCCCTCACAGGAAAGCTATTTTAAAGTAGTTAAAACACTTTGTTTACATTTTAAAGTCACAAAGGAAATGCTGTTTTTAAAAATACACTTTACAGACAGAAAGAAAAAATAAATAGTAGACGGTATATAATTTATTTATTATTTTACACTAAACTGAACCTAATTCAATACAATTTAAATTTAATTTACATCGTGTCGAACGTTTTCCATCGTGCGACATAACTAACAAGCTGGTTTTGCAAGTTATACTGTTAAAAACCGGGACTGCTATTTTCAGAAATATCCTTAAAAAATACGAAAATACCGCGCGATACACCTAAAATATCACTAAATTTCGAATGGGTATTGAAATATTCAACTATTCAGTTTATTCTATGAACATATAATGGTGGGATTAGAAGCTGGTAGTGATGGTCCAGTCACTTATGGACCCGCCCTCTTCAAATGAGGCAAGTGATAAAAAGAAAGAAAGAAGAAAAAAAAAGAGAAGAAATTAAACGCTAAATAAATAATCCCAAGTAATTTCTTTACATCTAAGATATTTTCTATCTTTATATGCGTTTTGTTTGATTGATAAGTAAAGTGATTATTTTAAAAGCATTTAACAGAGTTATCACGTTGGAACGTTGAAAGTACGATCACCGAAGTTAAGCAACGTCGTGTCTGGTCAGTAATTTGATGGATGACCGATTAGGAATACCAGGTGCTGTAAGCTTGGATGTGCGGGTGGTGTAACGGATAAGGGCTCGGAATTGTTAATCGGAGAGCCGAGTTTCGGTACTAGTTGGGTTCGTTATATTCACTTAGGCGCAAACACCCTTAGGAAAGGTATGATTCTACATATTCTCCCCACAACTATGGGTTAATTAGTAAGACATATATCACCAAACCATCATTATCTAAAAAAAAAAAAAGTTTTTACAATCTAAAAATATCTTCTGGCTTTAAATAACCTTTAAAGCCGTAGAAAATCAATCAATCAATAAAACACTTAGCATTTCTGATATTAAAAAGCTACTGCTCAAATATAATTGTAAAATATGTAAACTTGCAAAAAGCCCCGCCCTCAAACTTTCCTGCCAGGATATTGGTTCATCATCAGTGCCCTCCATAATTTTTTTCAATTTGGACGCTCACCTCGCTTTAATAAAAACATTTATATAATAAAAACGTAAAGTAAAATTATTTGAGTAAATTATATGGGGAAATAAAAAAAAAAGAATACAATAGACTAGGTTGGCTTATTACACTTTCTTTTAAGAGGAATCATTAAAAAAAACATTTCTTAAAAAAAGAAAGTTACTAACACCTATTCTTTAAAAAGAACTGCTATAATGTAGTCGGAATGTTAATAAAAATGGTCTGAATAAAATTTAATGTGTAAAATTTGTATATGTAAGGCTCAAATTTATATTGTAAAAAACAAAACAAAATATTACTCAAATGACACCTGGCAGTTTATAAAAAGGATACATGTATAAAAATTTGGCTTTTAAAAATTTATTAGAAAAAGAGGCTCAAGTCTGATGGAGTCAAAACCCGTCTAAATAAAGTTTGCAAACAGGCATGGTTTATATATATATATATATATATATATATATATATATATATATATATATATATATATATATATATATATATATATATATATATATATGTATAAGTGTGTGTGTGTGTGTGTGTGTGTGTGTGTGTGTGTGTGTGTGTGTGTGTGTGTGTGTGTGTGTATGTGTGTGTGAAACCAATGGAGAAATTAACTTACGAACCCTTATTATCAAATTTCAGTAAATTCGGGGCCGATCTACGGCTATTTAAGAAATTCTGCTTGTCAGACAAGCTGAAGGGTTTCGGCATTCACAATAAAGACGTCATTCAGGGAGCTGAATTTAGATGAAAAAGAAAGCAGAAAATGGAAGGGTTTTCGCTTTCACCGTCAATTGATCATGGGAAGCTTCTAAAAAAAAATAAAATAAAATAATGGCCGCCGCTGACGAAAAAGTAAGAAAGAAGGTGAAAAAAAAAAAAAAAAAAAATCATTTTATGGTTGTTTGTGAAATTTTGAAACAAAGAATTTTTTATGAAAATACGTGAATGATCACAGTTTATAAAACTAAACTATGGTCTAAAAGAAACCCGGCGATATTTGTGAATCGGCAACCTTTACAGCTCCTTTTGGCAGCCGAATGAATCGAAGTGAATATTTTTTTGATGATAATTATAATTGTTTTTATGAGCCAAGCAAAATTGTAATTAGTTATTTGTTATCTTGCATAATTGTGAGGCACACACAAAGGAACATTTTGTGAAAGCATCTTTTGTAAATTTCTTATTCTGTGCTATTATTTTTTATGTCATTTAATAAATGTAAATTTCTTTCAAAATTCACACCAGAATAACTGTTGCGTTTTTCGTTAGCGCTAGTCATAATATTCTGGAAAAGATATTTGAGGTTTTCTCCCCCCACCCCAAATCCTTTTGCTAAATTCCGAATTCATCTTTGTCTAATTAAAGTACATTATCTTATATACATATATATTATTATATCTGAATACATAAATATTTCTTTTGTATTTTGAGTTTTACAATCAATTCGATTTTCTTTATTGGCTTCCATTATTCTAGGATTCTGTACAGTTTTTAGTCCCCATCTGTGGTTCGACCTTCAATCTACAAGGGTTGCAGCATATGTTCTTCCACTAAGAGGAAGATGTATTTTTCTAGACAGTACACTCGATTTCTTTCTTTCTTTCTTTCTTTCTTTCTTTCTTTCTTTCTTTCTTTCTTTCTATCTATCTAGGAGGTGCATTCAAGAAGTGTTGAGATTTGTTTAGTAGTAGTTATAACTGCCCTAGATAATTATAATTTTAGTATAACATTACTGTAGATTTAATAAGCTGATCTACCAATTTTTCTTATTCTTGATTGAAAACGACTCTTTGAACACACACTTCTAAATACGGCTTGTCACTGCTCACTAGTTTAAAGAATACCACCAAGACGTGAAGACAATTTGAAGCTCGCTTTGCAATAAAATCTTCTGTTAGCATAGATGGATATCAAAATTGCCCTTCAACTTTCCTACAGATTTTACTGCATAGCGAGCTTCAAATTCCAGAAGTTTTCAGACTTTTTGAAGGGGGACATTTATTAATTTCAAAGTTTATTCCCTTTAATTTTTGGTTGTTCCTCAGTTGAATGAGAAACTCAGGAGCAGTTTTTTAAAGACATGGAGAGTTGAAGGTGATTTTGACAGGGTTCCTGGATACGTTCAATTTGGATGACTTCCATAGGGGGACTTTCATGAAGTGACTGGGGCGTTAATATAAGTGAATTGAAATGAAAGGGTCCTACTTTGAAGGCGACAAGAGTTTTTATTTCTTTGAAATTAATAAATGCCCCGCCTCAAAAAGTCTTAAACCTTCTGGAATGAACCTATCATCTATCTATCTATCTATCTATCTATCTATCTATCTATCTATCTATCTATCTATCTATCTATCTATCTATGTCACTCTCTTATCTATCTAACTATCTATCTATCTATCTATCTATCTATCTGAATCTCTTCCTTTCAATCTATTCATATCTATCTATCTATCTATCTATCTATCTATCTATCTATCTATCTATCTATCTATCTCAGTTTGTTCGTATCCATTTATTTATCTATCTCAATCTTTTCGTATCTATCTATCTATCTAGCTAGCTAGCTAGCTAGCTAGCTATGCAACAAAAACACGACTGTTTAAAACGTTTGAGAACGGACCCCGACAAAGAAATCAGTTGAATGTGGCACCTCAAGACAACAACATAATTTCTACCTGGAGATTGAATGCGTATGAAACTTACATCATGTAACATCGAACGGTGACGAACAGATTAATTCATCTTTATATATATATACATATATATATATATATATATATATATATATATATATATATATATATATATATATATATATATATATATATATATATATATATATTATTGAATACGACAAACAAGGTACTTTGATTTAGATTTTTATACAATTTCACATGTGATCTAATATTTTTTTCTTTTCGGATGATAAATTATATAAAAACTGTCCGAATGTTCTTTTTATTCGAGCGCTTTCGGCTATACATTTAGCCATTTTCAAGGTTGAAATGCATTAACTGTTAACAAGAAATAGTTTGTTGTATGTACGTATTTATATAATGTTTTCATTTTTCAAAACACGGTCAAGATATTGTGTCCATGTTTATAGTTGATATTATTGAGTGTTGGTTTTTTAGTTTTTATTAATAAGGTTTCGATTATTTTTAGGCTTTTTTGCATATAGATGATGCTATTATATTTGTGTTATCAACAAGTATGTTACAAATAGGTCCGGTAGGTCCCCATGAGTATTTAAATGAGACTTATACGAGCTATCGTCAGAAAGGTGTAGTGTGAGTCTTGGTTAGAAAGCGAACATTCTAACCACTCAGTCACGCGCCCAATGCATATATATATATATATATATATATATATATATATATATATATATAGAGAGAGAGAGAGAGAGAGAGAGAGAGAGAGAGAGAGAGAGAGAGAGGAGAGAAAAAGAGAGAGATTATTTTAGGATATTACATCAAAATATGTGAATAACGCTACACAAATACAATCATGTTTCAATGTGTATTAAGACATCTCATCAGGCGTTAGTAAATGACTGGTTGGTAGACAATTTATTGAGATTTAAAACCACATACAACCTCTTTTCATGCGAAAAAAAAGAAAAAAAAACAAGAGTAAGAAAGAAAGACATAAGATACAATCTCTATTCCAAAGGAAAGGAAGAATAAGGAAAAAAAGTAGAAAAGGATGGAGATATTGAGCCCTCTTTTAAATTAATGTTTCGAATGCCGGAATTCATATTCAATTCGTTCTCATTTCATATATATATATATATATATATATATATATATAGAGAGAGAGAGAGAGAGAGAGAGAGAGAGAGAGAGGGGGGAGAGAGAGAGAGAGACGACAGAATTGGTGAGTACTATCCTTGGATAGTTTATCCTTCGTCTCTTGCATAGACACAGTATTCATTTAGCTAACCCATTTTAGGTAGCCTCTCCGTGGCAGGACAAATGCTTGCACTGAACTCTTTCAATACATTGAACTGTATCATAGTATAAGTCATTGTCTAAAGTTCAGGTACAAACGATGTACTGATGTGAATGTTATTATGTTATTATATCACGGGTTGGCTGAAAACTTTGAATATATTTATCAAAATATCAACTACCCAAAATATTTACTAACCACGTTAAAATCAGCATCGACCTTCGGTGTGTTGCAATTTTATTTTTGTCATCAGTATATTTACTTTTATTCACCATCATTTATTTTCATTTGCAATCTGTGCGTCGAACACCGAAAAATAATTAGATGGGAATAAGAAGAATTTGTAGAAGGAAAATTTAAAGAAATGGAAGAAGTAGAAGAAAAGATGAAAAAAGAAAAAAAGCAGAAATCAGAAATAAGAAGACAAAAAAAGAAGACAAAAAGAATTTATTCTTGAAGGTGGAAGAAGTACAAGAAGAAGAAAAAGAATAAGAATAAAGAAGAATTACATGAAGAAGAATAAAGAAGAAGAATAAAGAAGAAATACAAGAAGAGGAATAAAGAAGAAGTACAAGAAGAATAAAGAAGAAGAATAAAGAAGAAGTAAATAGAAGAATAAAGACGAAGAATAAATAAGAAGTACAGAAAGAAGAATAAAGAAGAAGAATAAAGAAGGTTATGAATAGTCATCTCTTGTATACAAAAAATAGCAATTTATTATGCCTTAAGCAGTCTTCTTATATTTACTTGTAATAACAATGGACCTAAGCAGTTATAATTTATACTGGTAAAGTTTAAAAGTTAGATTTTTAATGGTTTCTATCTACAATAAGTAACCATTTTGCAGAAAGGATTTATCATTTTCTGTTGTCTATATGTTTTATGGGAACTTACCTATAACGATAATGGACTCTTCCTGGCACTATAAATACTGCGCCTCTCTGAGAGAGGGGGGGGGGTGATGAGTTGAGACCTAACGAATCAAGACAATATTAGTTCACTAAACCAGACTGACAGTTAATACATAACAATATGAACACATTATAAAGTGAAATGAATAATCGTTGTTGATTTCTTTCTCCTAAAATTGAATCTAAAACTCGGATTCATGAAGATTTCTTTTTTATTTAAAAAATTAAAAATCAGTCGTGTGTAGTGTAGCGGAGTATTATTATGGTTGTTATACTGCCGTGAACTTTTAAGTTTTAGTCTAGATATTTTTATTCCCAGTCCATTTATGCAATTTTTTTTTTCATTTCATTGTAATAGTTCTTACATATTTTATGAAGGAAAATATTACTTTTTTCTACAAAGTCAGTACTCTTAAGTGGTTAGTAATTTATCAAAATAATTGTATGCACGCCCCCTCATACGTAAAATATGTGCCGTATTAAAAGTTAGAACTTCATTTTAAATATTTGATTTCATTCCAAAGTAATTAGTCATCACCATTTTTCAAAATACACTTAATACTTTGCAAAATGTTTAAAAACTAAAGACAATATATTTATTACAATTCTTATTTACTTCACGGACACACTTGTCCTTATAGAAATAAAACAATTTCTTTGTCATTGTTTTTTATACTACTACTACTAATAATAATAATACTAACAGCAACAACAACAATAATAATATGCTGTTAATTAATCTCCACTGCAAATCATAAATAGCAGCACAGTGATTGTTATCATTAATAATAATAATAATAATAATAATAATAATAATAATAATAATGATAGTAAACAAAATGATTGAAGTAACTCTTGCAATATTTTTCGACAGTTAACTCAAACTGTTAGAGAAGAGCGCGATTTAAGAAAAGATAAAGAAAAGAAAAAACAGTGTTTGACAATATTAAACAATATTTCGAAAATATGTCTGTCGTCCTCAAGTTATATTTAAACAATCTTTCAAGTATAAAAATATATAAATCTTTTTTTTTAAGTTTTTGTGTTGTTTTTTGTTTTTTTTGTTGTTTTTTTGTAGATTACGGAGAAAAAAAGCTAAAACCGAAGGTTTTATTCTTGCTGCACAGAACCGATGTTTGTTAACTGGGAATTACCAAGCGCATATGCTGAAAAATTATGGGACCCGGAAAGAAATAAGTATATACCTAAAATCAAAGATAATAATAATAATAATAATAATAATAATAATAATAATAATAATAATAATAATAATAATAATAATAATAATAATGAAACAACTGATAAAAATATCTCACTTGGTAAAATTAAAGGGAGAAATTGAAGAAATCAGATGTGAGTTATCAATACTAGATGAAATTTCAAGAAATTCAAATGTTTCAACTCATAAAAGCAAGATGAAGAAGAAATATAAAATGAAAGCAGTAAATGAAATTCCATGAATCAAGGAAACACTTAAACAGAAACTGCAATTAAAGGCATATAGAATAAAATGGTAATAAAAGCGTTGTAAGTTCTATCGACAAAATAATATATTCCAAACACACATCAAGACGTTTTGCAGGGAAATTGGAAAAAAGTAGTTGTCGAAGTAAAAAAGCCACCATCTATTGAAGAAGTGCAAACATTTAGGGAGAATATTTGAAGCAACCCAAAGGAATATAATCTCAATGCAGAGTTGGTCAAATGAGAACAAGAAAGAATGAAGGATAAACCTGTACAAGAATGGAAAAATATAACCAAGAATAATGTTACGAAAGCGTTAGCAAAATCCTCAAAATGGAAATCCCCAGGAAATGACAAGGTATCTAACTTTTGGCTCATCAATCCATAAAACTCTTGCGCCAACTTTATCAATGCTAATTAGTAATACCAATGAAATTCCAGAATTAATCACTGAAGGTATGAAATATCTACTATCAAAAACGAATGAAACAGATGATCCCAAAAATTATAGACCAATAACATCTCTGTTCACCACATAAATTAATCACGCCTGTCATAAAGAACTGACTATTTCCTCAATGAAAACAACATTCTTCACCTGGAACAGAATGGATGCCAAAGAGGTTCATATGGTTGAAAAGATCAACTACTGATAAATAAAATTATCCTGGAAAATTGTAGGAAAAAAAGTAGAAATATTAGCACAACTTGGATAGATTACCGTAAAGCTTTTGATAGTGTGCCACACTCTTGGATAATTAAGGCTTCGGAAATGTACAAAATCTCCTCGGTGATAGTAAATTTCCTTAAATATAGCATGAAGCTGTGAAAAAGCACATGATACCTAAATCACACCAAAGGTATTGCCACTTTCAATTGTTTGAATATTCAACGATGAATCTTTCAAGGAGACTCCCTGTTATCCCTTCTGTTCTGTCTGTCCTTAATCTCCCTTTCGCATGCACTAAACAATAACAACTATGGGTTCAATGTAAAAAAAAAGAAAGTGTTTAATCACCGACTCTAGATGGATGTTATCAAATTCATTGCCAAAGACGACAATGAGTTGAAAGGTCTCCTTAATACTGTAAAATGTTTCAATGATGACATCGGTATAGATTTCGGATTAATGTGCAAAAGTAACATTCAAGAAAGGGACAATTACAGAAACACATTTAATAGATCTAAATTTTGTCACAAATATTATGGAATTGGAATAAGAAGCCTATAAATACCTAGGAATCGGCGAAGGGGGTGGAATACAGCATCCCCAAATGACGGAGAAATAAGAAAATAATACCACAGGCATGTGTGTCTGGTGTTAAATACCGAGTTGAATGCACAAAACAGAATATCAGCCATAAACACTTTAGCTGTCCCTGTGGTACAATAGTTTAATTAGACCATAAATGACATTAAGCGAATGGATGTCAAAACAAGAAAGCCTCTCACTTGCCACAGAGTGCATTATCCCAAGGCTGACGCTGATCGTCTGTAGGTGTTCAGATCCGGAGGAGGTAGAGAATTATTTCAACTAGAAGTGTCTTACAAAACCACAACAATCAAGAAATTACCAAGCTCACATAATGAAAAATTGTGTTAGCCCAAAATGCAGATCCTGTGATAAATATCCAGAAACAATTGATTATCTTGTATCTGGTTGCGCGGTATTGGTACCCACTGAATATAAAACCAGGCAGGTCAGAGTGGGCCAATATCTGCATTGCAAAATCTGCAACTTTTTCGTGAAGGTAACTGCAAGGAATTGGTATGAGCACCACCCAATTGTATGGGACTTTACAATACACACAGACAGAAAAATCAAAGCTAATCGGCCAGACATCGATCAAATACCAAATTTGCCTTCTTAGACTGTAATGTATCTTTGCAGATCCGTCAAAAAAAACTATCAAAATACAAGAATCTTGGAGTGGAAATCTTTAAAATTGCAGACGTAGTTGGTGCCCTCGGATTGATTGGAAATGGTTCCGATAGACTAACCGAAGGCTCTCTGGTAGCCCAAGTCTTAAAGAAATGCAAAACATTTTACACCTCACACCTTACGAAGGGCTTTATATATTTAAAATATATGTAATCTTTGTTTTGTTTTTTCAAAAAATGCTGAGTGGAAATGTTAATAATCCTAATAATCATAAGATAAATAAACCTAGGAAAACAGTAAATATACACTGTCTGAAAATAAAGATGAGATAGCGAACTAAATAATCAGCAAAATAAACTTAGAAAGAATGCAAGGTTGGACATGAATGGGTAGAATTAGTGATCAACTGTGAATTGTGCACATTTTAACAACATAGACTAATGGAATATGCATAGATCAGAATTTATAGTGAAGAATGAAACGATATAAAATAGTTTAGATCTTTGAGAGTTAAGTGAACTACACAAGTATAGCTCACACATTACGAAGGGCTTTATCTATTTAAAATATGTGTAATCTTTGGCCAGAAAACCGGTGCTGCTAAACATACTTTATGTGCCGTGTTCCTTCAGGACGTGGGCGATTATGGCTTTCCACAACTTCTTTTCCTTTGTAGCTCTTAATAAACTTTGTCTTTCTGTCATTCCTTCTAAGCCCTGTTCCGTCATCTATTTACTCAAGCTCATTAAGTATGTCATGCGTTGTTTCCCTCTTGCTCGCTATCTCTCCGTGAGTATCAGATTTTCCAAGCCCTCCTTCCTCATTATATGTCTCTGAACATCTCAACTGTATCTCCCTGATGTTCAGTATTAGTTTAATACCCTTTTCCTTGTTTCCAGTGAAATTTTCCTATTTCTTAGTGCTATGTTTAGCTCTTGGGATGCTTCCTTGGCTATTCCAATACGCCTTTGGATCTCAGTGTCACTCTTTCCGTCCTCTTTTAAAACACTTCCCAGACATTTGAAATTTCCGCACTTGTTCCATTTTGGTACCTCTGTTTTGCAATTCGTAATTTGGACTCATCATTTTGATGAAGACCATGTATTCTGTCTTGTGGATTTCGCTATATTTTGTGTTTTTTTCTGACCACAAAAATATCTGAAAAGGTGGGGAAGGAATGCAAAGATATAAAAACTTTAGCAGAGAATTGAAAAAATTGTGGAATGTAACAGTCATAGTAGTCGTGTTGTGAATAGTTTGAGGACCCCAGAGAAAAAAATTAACGAAAGTAGATATAAGCAGAAGAGTCGGAACCATCCAGATGACGGCATTAATAAAAACATATAGAATACTAAGCAAAGTATTAGTACATTGAGGAGACTAGTTATTACTTAATCGTTAATGTAGATAACCAATTTATACAGGTGCAAACATATAGTGGTTTTAGAAATTTATCATAGTTACAAACAGTGGCGATTCTGGAACTCCTAAAGTGGAGAGGGGCACTTGGGGGGGGGCTGAGATTTTTCTGCGGAGGAGGTTAATTCAAACCGCGTCTTTATTTTCATACTACACCACTATCGTATACACAACTTAGGAATGAGTTTTAACTTTTAGTATAAGTATGTTACTTCACCAAATTAAACGGAATAACTTTTCATTCATCGTAGTGGAGTTCTAATCTATTCTTGCCCTCTTTTCCACTCTCAAGCTGTTGGACCACAAGAGAGGTTAACTTCAAAACAAAATCAAAGGGTTAATACTAACTTCAATACTAGCAGTACAGTGTAATTTGTCTGCTCTGATTGTTTTCCACTACAAAACTTTAAAAAGTGTTTCAACAAAGGGGCCAGTCAAAATTCTGGGGAAAGGGACATTGGTCCCTTCTGAAACCCCACCCCACCCCGTAGAATTGCGACTGGGGTTACAAATAATATAATAACTATATTTTCAGTAACTGTGGTAATTTTTAAAAATATAATTTGTTTATACTCAGACAAAATTTATTTTTTATATAAAAAGATGTAAATCTAATTTTGTGGGTTTATATTTTCATAGCAAACAGGGTCGTTATGTGAAATATTCATGGAAAGTTAATACATTTAATAAAGATCATTACTCTTGACAGAAGAAAAAGAAAAAGAAGTACAAAACTATAGTAACTTAGAGAAATTGTTATATACTTAGTAAGCTTTTTTAAATCTTTGGCTAAAAATAGTACCTTGGTGTATATCTCTGTAGATAAATTAGTATTTGTGAATTTATGGTCCGTGTTACAAAGTTTCAAGGGATTCAAATTGAAAGGTATTTGAATTACTCAAATCAACGGTAATTGAATGAAAATTATCTTTTTATTGTCTCGTGAATGCTATCTATTAAGTCCGTAAATTTTAATTTTATTTAAGATTTTACTTTTTCTGGCTTTTCCATTGTAATCTGCCTTTTATACATACCTACATGTATACATGATGATGGCTGTCAACTCGCTAAACAAGTATGACTATCGCTGACAAGTTTTCCATCTCTCCGCGTTCTCCAAGGTTGAAGAACCAAGTCTGTCTTATTATTTAATCTATGGCGGGGGAGGAGGGAGAAAATATGGATTCACACCTTTTCAATAGAATTTGTGCGAAAGTGAATATAACGAATGAGTGGGATTCGAACACGGCTTGCCGATTTATCGTTGAAAGCCACTAACCGCCGTTATATGAACCGCATAATATCACATATATAGATATCACACACACACATATATAGATATCACACACACACGCACACGCACGCACACGCGCGCGCACACACACACACACATATATATATATATATATATATACATTTACCTTAATAAAGTTCCTTAGAGGATGAAACGCCTTTGCAAAAACCTTTCCCTTTTGGGTCTCTCTCTCTCTCTCTCTCTCTCTCTCTCTCTATATATATATATATATATATATATATATATATAT
>OZ038520.1:8435823-8545823 GCA_964036315.1 Acanthosepion esculentum
GCTTTTTTTTTTTTTTTTTTAACCCACTGATTCCATCGTGTACTCTCTGACCCTTCGTAAGGGTCTGCAAGTAGTTTGAAATGTCGAATCTTATACTGAGATGAGCATCACGTCCCCTTTTATACATTTTATAACTGATGCACGTGTCTGTATGGTTTAAGGAGTGAACTATTTGTTGACCCCATGACCTTCTAGTGAACCCGTTGAACTTCGCAAGAACCCTCAGTTTATCGATTAAATGCTTCCATATGTTATTAATCTCTGTACCCGTTTTGCTGCATGAGTATTTTGAGCTGAGTATATATTTGGATTCCTTTAACGTTTTTACCCTCCAATTAATATTTTGCTTAATGAAATATAGATTATCTACAAATATATTTTCTGTATTATCTTTATTCGTTCAGATAAATCTAAACTTGCATTCTTACTCAAGACATCATTTGAACTTGTAAAATATTACATCATTATATAAATTCTTCTAAGGCATCATTTGGTTTATATTTCAGCTATAAACAGGATCTTGGATATTATTTAATCGGTTTTATATTTTGCCTTTCCCTTTCTTTATCTTTTGACCAAAGTAACAGTAAACAGAGGGAATTAACGGAATTTATTGCTTCACTACACCTAGTTGAACTAAAAGCAGGAACAAACAAAATATACATATGTAAACGATGGGTTGCCTTTACTTGTAAAGATGAAAGCAAAGGGAATAAATTTCAACAAGACGATATTTTTCTCTGTTTTTATAGTAACAAAGGAGAGAAAATACATTAGCATGCACACAAGAGAAAGAAGACACTAAAAGTTAAAAATTATGAATTGTATGTGTGTGAAAATGTTCAGTTACTATGGGAAAATGTATCGCCATGCCCGGGGCAAGGTCCCGTGTTGGTGTTGCTTCTACCGCATACTAGAAAGAAAAGAAAGGAAACAAAGAAAAGAGAAAGAAACACGGAATATCCCGTTTTTATATCTGTCTAACAACGCCACCTAGAAAAGCCAAGTCTGGGCGAACTCGGGAAAACCAAGTGAAGGTAACCCATATGACCCACACAGATTTATTTATTATAATTTTTTACATACGGACAAAAAACAACTTATTCACTACAAAGATGCATGTTTGTTTCGATGCGACTGCATCTCGGCTGGTGAGAACGAAAAATGGTTCATTTCTGGTTCTCACCAGTTGAGATGCAGTCGCATCGAAACAAGGATGCATCTTTGTAGCGAATAAGTTGTTTTTGTCCGTATGTAAAAATTATAATAAATAATATATATATATTTGTGTGTGTGTGCATGTGTGTGTGTGTGGGGGGGGGGTGGATGTGTGTGTGTGTGTGTGTGTGTGTGTGTGTATTCGCTGACCATTTTATTCTTTTGCCTTTAGAACCACCTCATTCCCCTTGATTTGGCTTAGATAATATTCTGGAGTCACTCTTTCGAAATTTGGGCCAATGCGGTTATTATGGTATCAAAAAATACTCGTAGATTGCCTAACTGCAAATCCAGTACTCGAATCTCATTTTCTACCACGTTTCAAAGGTGCTCTATAGGAATGAGATCTGGTAGCTTTAACATAGAAAACTTATTCTTTCTAAATGAAATCAACATTCTTTCTCTGGAACAAAAAGGATGCCGAAGAGGTTCATATATTTGCCAATCAACTTCTGACCAATAAAATAATCATACCTGGAAGCATTCGATCACCTTTTATCAGGTTGCATTGTGTTAGCATCCACCGAATATAAAATTCGACATGGTAGTGTGAACCAATATCTGCACTAGAAAATTTGAAAACTTTGTATGAACAATAGACAGATCCGGTTAGAGATATAAGATGTGTAACAATTTTATGGGACATTACATATACACAAACAAAACAATCAAACTAATTGCTCAAATATAGCGGTCAAAGACCACAAAAACAGAAAATGCTTTCTTATTGATATGGCAGTTCCTGCAGACTGTAATACAGTTTTGTGTATCTTCAAAAAGCTATCAGACTACAAAGATTTTGATGTGGAATTTTTAAAAATATGTCACACGGAGATACCAATAATTCTAGTTGGGGTTGGAGCTCTCGGTTTGACTGGAAAATGCTCTGAATAGCGTAGCAGCCATCTTTAAAGAAATAAAATGAATGTTCTCACTAGCACAGCTCATATCTTACACAGGGCTTTATCTATGCAACATGTGTATGTCTTTAAAGATTTTTTAAATTTAATATAAATGTGCATTGGAAAATGTCATGATGCCATTTCTGACCTTAGATCTATGGTTGGGACCCAGGAGGGAATGAGTATACAACTGAAACAAAAAGAAATAATAATAATAATAATAATAATAATAATAATAATAATAATAATAATAATGAAATTAATAGAAAACTGGTATAAACATCACCCAGACCCGGTTACAGAAATAGGTCTTGTAACAATTTTATGGGACTTTACAATACAGACAGACAGAACAATCAAATCTAATCGCCCAGAGACTGTGATTAACGACCACAAAAACAAAATGTGCTTTATTGACATGGCACACTCTGTAGATTGTAATATATCTTTGAAGATCTTTTTAAAAAAACTATCAAAATACAAGGATCTTGGTGGAAATCTTAAAAATGTGGCATATGAGGACATCAATAATTCCAGTTGTAGTTGGAGCCCTCAGATTGATTGGAAAAGGTCCCAATAGACTCATTGAAGGGATTCCTGGTAGCCCATGCCTTAAAGAAATACAAAAAAAATTATACTAAAAAATACAGCTCACATATTACGAAGAGCTTTATATATGTAAAATGTGGGTGATCTTTAGATGTAAACGTACAAGACAGCTGTCAACAAACAACAAACACAGGATGAAAGTTAACAAAAACAAAGTTTATATAAGAAATCAATTGAATAGGGAGAGAATGTAAGATAACAGGCATAAGCTCAACACACTTATCAGATTCTGGATATCACACTCCGATTATCCATGAATCATGAGTTCGTAAATTGAAATGTTCATGACAGCAAGCAGGTAGAAGTTCTTTAAAATGTCCGAATGAAAATCGGTAATTATTCCTTTCGCAATATAAACTGGGAGAATCCGGAATGGTACTTGTATTCTTTGAATCTCTAGTAATCGAAATAAATCCAAAAGAAGACTGGAAATATTTCTTCGGGAATAATATTTTATTATTCGTTACACATCTAGTAATCGAATAAGTTCATAGGCGTATTTCTAATGAGCGAACGATTCGCGACCTGGCATAGTTTGATTTTTTTCTTTTTCTGGAAACTGAAAAATATATTTAAAAGATCCCACTTGGCGGCGCATTTTATGTGGGCTTTGGTGACCGACTTTTACTAATTCCATTAAGAGGTCAAACTGTCTGGTTGCTAAGACATCCATATTCTATCCCGCCATTTCTCAGTCTAGACAAGAAACAAAGGAAGAGGAGAAGGAAGAAAGAAATAGGAAACAGAACGAAAGCGTGTCCCTTGATAGATTGATAACAGGTCTGATTTTAATTTAAATATCGAGGGCCATATCACAATATATATATATATATATATATATATATATATATATATATATATATATATATATATATATATATATATATATATATATCAATCATTGAGTAAGGAAGCCCTCCACCCAGGGTGGTCCTGTCATCACTACACTGGTTGCATACACAGCTATGAAGCCCAGTCTACCCCGACTGTTCTAGATAGCCGTATTCTCTACAATAGGATTCATCTGAATTTTGATAGGCTTTGATTTTTTTTCATATATAATTTTTAACTTTGCTGGGTATTTACCCACACACCTCATCAGAAAAGGCTGGTGCCGGAATCTGTAATGGAGTTTGTAATATCGAATAAGAAGAACAACGTCCCTTTTAAACAGTATCAGGACTGCACTAATTTGGTAAGATTGAAATTTGTAACAAATTTATCAATAGATCCCTCTCAGATTTAATTTAATTATCTGTTAGCCGTCAAAAATAGAAACAGAACTCTTCCAGCCATAATTGATAACTGATGACATAGTTCTCCTCGACGATGATGATGATGATGATGATGATGATGATGATGATGATGATGATGATGATGATGAAGATGATAACAGGAAGCCAGACACTATAAACCAATTAAATCCCCTGTTTTTCGGTGTCTTTGAAATATTATAACAAAATTGAATAATGATTAATATGTACATGACTATTCAGTTCCCCAGCATGGAATTATGCTACTAGAAGCACAATTTAAAGAACTGACTGATATGAAAATTTTGTCTAAAATTAAATTATCATATCATTGTCTGGGAAATTTGTTTTGTTTTCTTTTTCTTATACGTTATATTTGTTCGACTCTTGATTCCTTTCAACATAAAATTCAGTGTGCACAAGTAATTTGAGCACATGACTGGAGATTCTAATTTAAAGCGTAGCTTCGCTTTATTGCGCCATAAAATAAGACAGAGAGAGAGAGAGAGTAAAATAGAAAGAGTGAGAGAGGGGGGAGAAGGCCCACTGTAGTCACGTGACAACTGCAATAATACATGACCACTAGTAAAAATAGGTTCCAAAAATTAATATATCCTAGTAGTAGGGGGGAGCATATCACGTGACTGAACCTTTTCTCCCTCACGAGAAACCAGAACCCGCGTAATTTCTAAGCCGTTCAAGGGAACCTCTTTCTTTCCGACATAAAGTGGGACGATTTAGCTCACCTCAACAAATGCCTTTCAGCTTGTCACTAGCTCGCCAAATGTCCCTTTGTCAAGCTATGCAAAGAACATTAGCCATGTTAAGTATGGTCAAGCTATACCAACATCGACTAAGAACAAAAGCGTCATTATCAGTACATATTTATGAAACCTCTTGCCAAAAAAAAATCTTTTAACTAGGACATTCTAAACATAATATCCGAACTGTATGTCCTTAAACAAAGAATCTTCGTAGTATTAACACAAACTCTAATATCCGACGTATGTCTTGTACAATTAATCTTTACCTAGTGATGTTGTAATTATATCAACACTTTCGAAACACCCATTCAGTACACGTCCATCTTGACACCAAACGTTTTTCACTTGTTATTTGTTATAATTGTTGGTTGGCATTAAAATGTTATTTGCTTGTTTTCTTTGATTTATCCTTCACACGTTCTCGTCTATGTTACGTCATGAAAGCAAAGCATAGAAGATTTAGAATCAAGAGACAGATAAAACAATTGCAATTCAACTTCCCTCGCGTAACAAATTTGACTTTCTTTTCGATAACTTTCAGTTTATGTCTTATTAACGCTCGAACAAAAAAAGCCAACTATGAATCATATATATATAGCATTAAGATGGCTCATGTAACATCATGAATTCTGGAGAAGACTTAAATTATTGCATCTCTCTCCCCCTCCCTCTCTCTTTTCTCCCTCTCTCTACCTCCCACCTCTATCCCCCCCTATCTCTCTCACTCTCAATTGCTGAAACCTTCTGACAAGGGGACTAAACAATTACCAAAAGTTTCCTCAACGAAACTGGAGTCAAGGTGCTGAATAAAACATCAATCCGCTAAGTGACGAATTTTATACCTGTGTTTATCCTAATCCTATATATATATATATATATATATATATATATATATATAATTTGAGTAAAAAATCTCGTTTTTTTTTTTTTGTCAACTTTGTGCTACTTGTGGTAATGGCCATTTTAGTGTAGCAGTTTCTGGGGGAAACTCCATTCATTTGGAAATTCTAACAAACATCAAATAATTGTCTGATTTAAATTAAACTTTCAGGACTTATTAAAAAATGACTGGATTTATTTTTAAAAATTTTATTTCTAGAAAATCTTAGTAAAAATAATTCTTTACCTCTGTTAGCCCCCACTCCATAACTTAATTTTATGAAATTTTCTAGAATTTCAAACAGTTCGCAAATTGTTTTATATTATTTATAAGCAGGACTCCTTGGAGAAAGTAAATCATCGAATTCTTTTTTCACAACTACTGCCAACTTTTTAAAAATCTGCTCCAAATCGTAAAATATCTGAAGAAAAAAAAATTCGATGAATAAAATAATTTTACAAGAATTGTTTGCATTTTTCTTTTAGTTTTTCATTTTCTTTATTCTAAAAAATGTTTTTGTTTTTATTCTTCCAAACAGAGTACGAGGTTGGTTAATAAGTTTTTAAGTGAAGACTATATTTACTAAGCGAAAATTAAAAGCATAATACAAATCATGCTACCAAAGCATTTTACCATAATTAAAGATATTTTTTGTGCGTTTTTTTAGTATATCTTGTAAGTGACATTATGGTTAAGAGGTCACGTGTTTCAAGGCTTGTCTCCCCCTTAGGGAAAGTCCCTTGACACATCAAGGTTTTCGGCTTATCTCACTCTCAGTTATTAAATTAAAAATTAAATTGAGATAATAAAATTCTCATTTATCAATTTAAACAATTAATAACCGAGCAAGATAATTTAATTATTAATATAATAATAATTTTATTAGATATTATCTCAGTTATTAAATTAAAAATGTAATAACTTAATGTAATATTAATAATTAATAAAATTATTTATCATTATCTTAGCTATTAAATAATGAAATACTATTATAGAGGTAACTCAATAATGTAAGAAATTTTTATAGTATTTTAAATTATTATAAGAAACAAAAAAAACTGTTCTTACTTAGAATTCATAAAATTATGTCAATTTTGGTGCACCATATTAAACCTGTAAACACATTTAGCCATCAAATTATCAATGGAGACGTGAAAATAACAATACACCGAGGTCAAGAAATGTTTGTTTAGAAAATTTTATTAATTTAACTTTAAATTTGCTAATTTTACGAAAGTAACGTTTCATTCAGAAATGTATATCTTATTGTAGCGGGATTTTCAAAAACAAAAAAATAATTTTGTATACATTTCTCTAAAAAGATAAAAATGGCCGTTTCGATTGTTGTTGTTTTTTTCGAAAGAATCGATTAAAAATCATTCAAATTTCTATTTGAAATACGCCACAGTATTTTTTTCTGGAATTAGAAAATTTAATCCTTTAGCTTTCAATTGAAGCTGGGGGAAAGCTTCAAAAAGGATTTTTCCCTTATGAAAAATACATTTAAATCTTAGGTATACGAATTTTTGGAGATACCTAATATATATATATATATATATATATATATATATATATATATATATATATATATATATATATATATATATATATATATCAACAACACACTTAAACCTCATTCGTAATTTGGACAAACTATAAAAATGTGTTCAGATAGAGTATATCTGTAAAAGGACAATAAAAATAAATACAAGAGGAAAAATCATCTTAACCGACGCATTTGCCTTAATAAATTGCCTCATGTGTCAAATATCGTGGTTATTCCTTCTTTTCACCATTTTCTTTTCTCCTTACTCCCTTTCCTTCTTTTTCTCTCTCTTTCCGATCTGAGTGTCAAAGATAATGTAACAATGTCATTTCCGGTATCGCAGACAGAACCGTTTTTTATTTATTTGTTTTTAATGAAAATTCGTTTTCTCGAAATTTCTGGGGTTTTCTAAAATTAGATTTATTTTGAGAAATATAGATATATTGCTTTTATTTATTTCTTGTTTAATCATTTTTCTATCTGGCTTAATGATATCTTAAATATAGTGTGTTGATATATATATATATACATATATATATATATATATATATATATATATATATATATATATATATATATATATATATATATATATATATATATATATATATATATACTGAGTATTTAAGCAGAAAAACTTCTTTAAGGCAAATATGATTAAAAACAACAGACGATTTTACCGATCAACTTTTCTAAATTACGAATAATCATTCTCAGACCAGGAGGAGGATATTCCATCAGAAATTGTCAGTTCATTTTTAAAAAAAACATCATCCTCAAAGGATATCTTGATCCTTGAAGCAATACTCATACACGAAAAACAACCATCTATAACATGAACCTGCATCATCAAATGGATATAATAAAAAATTGATATGAAATGGATATAATAAAAATACACACACACATCACACTTTGCCTACGTCACAACATTCTTTGCCTACTTCACAACACTCACCAGTTCTACGAAACTCACCATTTACTTTTACCTACCGTGATGATGACTTTTGAAAGTCGAAAGCTTGGACCAATGTTACAATTTTAACACCATGAATAATGAATTTTTACAAGAATGTTTTTTATTTCTTAAAATTTTTTTAAATAATTAAAAAAAATCTTCAATTCTAAATTAGTTTAATCTCGTTAGGCGATATTGTTATTAAGTGAAAACTATATTTACTAATAAAAAATTGTAAAGCTTAATACAAATCATTTTGCACCAAGATTTTTAATATAATTTTCAATTTTATTTTTTATTTGCTGTTACTACTACTACTACTACTACTACTACTACTACTACTACTACTACTACTACTACTACTACTACTACTACTACTACTACTACTACGAAGAAGAAGAAGAAGAAGAAGAAGAAGAAGAAGAAGAAGAAGAAGAAGAAGAAGGAAGAAACTTATCAAAATATTGAAGTGGAAATCTCAAAAATATGGCTCGTTTGGATATCAATAATACCAGTTGTAGTTGGAGCCCTCGGATTGATTGGAAAAGGTTCTGATAGACTCACTGAAGGGATTCCTGGTAGACAATGCCTTAAAGAAATACAAAAAATGTACTCACACACATTACGAAAAGATTCATCTATGTAAAATTTATGTGATATCTTAGTTTGTTCTTTTTTTCTTTTATTAATATAAAAATGAACAGTGACAAATATCATGAAACCATTTCTGTCCCTAGGTTATGATTCAGAAGGAAATGTGTATATGACAATAACCAAACGAAATAATAATAATAATAATAATAATAATAATAATAATAATAACAACTACGAATGCTACAACTACCAATACTAGTACTTTGGTTTAGACAAATAATACAAAAGGAAAGGCATAAGACCGAAGAAAATCTAAATAATTTTAAATACAATTAAAAATTATTATTTAAAAACGTGAGTTTCTCACCAGAACATTTTGTACACTTCTTTAGCTGCCACGTCATATTAAATGTTTATTCCACTTTAGTTTATCCATAGGGTATTTATCAGTATATCCCTTTAAAGTTAATTCGGCGGAAAACCTTTTTTTAATTTTTTTTTTCTTATCTCTATAAACTGATTTCCATTTTCAAATGCTTCTGAGATACCATTTCAGTCTATTACGATCTAGTCTGAAGAACTTCCGAAGAATTGTACTTCTGTTCGACGACTGACTACCCACGGTTCCAAATGACTATCCTCTACATACATCGAATTCAAATCCCTATCCAAATCATGTCGAAATTCCCGCCTCAAAATCGACTTTCTTGATTCTCACTCTCTATGTTAACAATATATCACTTCAGGCTTCTTTGTGTGTCTTCGTTATTTTTCGCTTTTCTCGCAGGTCCTAGTGTTTCACATTCCCATCAACTAAATTCTGTCAATTCTCAATCAAATGACTTCTAGCCAGTGGCTTAATGCTATCATTCAATTTTCTGCTCGAAGATATAAGAGATAGACAGTTCACCTGAAACAAAACAAGCTTTCTTAATCCCAAATTTAACAATAATTAAATGATTGAAAAGAAAATGTGTCTCATTTATTTGTATTTTAAAAATAAAATCAGTAAGAAATAAAATTCATAAATATATCTGATGGTATATATAGGTACGCCGTTTCCCACTAGTACCAATGGTTGGTATTCGATCTCAGAATTTTCCATGAAGATATTCAAGACCACGTCCATTGATTTGTAAGGTAAATACAGTGAAATATTTGTTTGAATTTCTGAGATGAGGAATTCTGGCATCCCGTTCCCACCCCTTCACCGTTGAAACTGTTAGGTGTAGACGTCTTTTCTACTCCAATAGCTTCATGTCTCGCACATCTCGCCTATGGAACTCCCTTCCCTATTACTGTTTCCCTGACAAATACAATCTCCAACGGTTTAAGTGTAGCGTCAATCGTCATCTCCAATTGCCTTGATCTATCCACTTCCTGACATCTTTCATTCCTATCTGCTCTCGCTCTATACCTCCCGTAACCCCCCTACCTCGATCGACCCTCCGTCCTTCTCTTTCTCCACATCCCTTCCTTTACCACTCCTATCTGCTCTTCCTCCAACCCTTCTGTAACCCCATGCGTGATAGTGGCCACCGGCCTTGCTTGGGGTGATACGCTTAAAAAAAAAAAAAAAAAAAAAAAAAAATTTACATTACTTACATTCAGACTATTGATCTCATCTTTGTTTTATCACAACCTTTTGGCTGTTGTGTCCTCCAGCCTTCATCAGGTGTGTATCAGTATGGCAGAAAATAGTATAACAACAAGAAAGATGAGGACAATAGTCTGAATATAGGTAATATAAAGAGTAATACAGTGTAATTGTTCATCCATGGCTTTCACATTTTGTTGGATCTGAAAACTAAACCTAAGACTAAATTTATCCTCTTCGCCTCAATCTATGACATAGCGATTAAACTGAGCGATATAATTTTTGAAGGATCTAAAAGCTAAAGCGAAGACTAAATTTATCTTCTTGTTCTCAATATATGACAATGCTATTGAACTGAGCTGTACCATTTTTGATGGATCTGAAAATTAAACCGAAGACGTAATTTATCCTCCTTGCCTCAATCTATGACAATGCTTTTGAACTGAGCTGTATCATTTTTTTATGTATCTGAACCCTAAAGGAAAGACGTAATTTAAATCTTGGTCTCAATCTATGACAATGCTACTGAACTGAGTTGTATCATTTTTGATGGATCTGAAAGCTAAACCGAAGACGTAATTTATCTTTTTGGCCTCAATCTACGACAATGCTATTGAACTGAGCTGTATTATTTTTTATGTATATGAAGATTAAACGGAAGACTAAATTTATCTTATTGACCTCAATCTATGACAATGCTATTGAACTGAGTTGTATCAATTTTTATGTATCTGAAAACTAAACTGGAGACTAAATTTACCTTCTTGGCCTCAATCTATGACAATGCTATTGAACTGAGCGGTATCTGAAAATTAAACGGAAGACTAAATTTATCTTATTGACCTCATTCTACGACAATGCTATTGAACTGAGCTGTATCAATGGTCTAATGTCCTCTTTTATTTTCCTATTTTTTTCTTAAAACTTGAGCTTCTTTAACTTTTCAGATGTTCTCTAAATTTATGTTTTTTTCTAACATTTGTGTTAAATTCAAACAAACCTAAGTGGAATTCTTAATTATATCTTAGACACTATAAGACAGGGGCGTCAGGTCTCTTACCTTTTGCTGAAAGTAAGGACTACGCAGAAGACTAATTTTGACAACGGGACTCCCATCTACGACAATGCTATTGAGCAGAAAGCTACTATTTGTCTAAAACCGTGTTTGTGTGCATGCAAATGTTGTATAACATTACATTTATATCAAAGGAATTCAGGTTTATCATTTATCTTCTAGCATGTATTTTATATATTTTCCAACTGAATGGTTCCTGTTTAAAGAAAAAAAAACTGATTTCGATGTTCATTTAAAAAAAAGAAGATAACTTATTCATTTACAATCTGGAATTTTGTGATATTTATAAATAATTTAATTATAAAATAATCACTTATTCAAAAAAGACCATTTTCTGTCATGATCAATGATAGACAGCATTTACATTAATTACGTTTTGGGGGCTTTTGTCCTCATCTTTGTTGCTATATTCTCATGGCCCAGTGGATAAAATCGTTGGTTGGATCCAATGACTTGACTTGACCCAAAGAGTTGAGTTCAATACCTGGCTACTTCAGAGGTGAACAAAATTTCAAGAGTTGAGTTAATGGGTGATAACGGAGATTTTCGGAAGAGGCATGGCACGTGGAACTAGAACAATCCATCCCGGTGGACAAAATAAAGGGTTAAGCTCGAAATTCCAATTACCTGATAACGACCGAAGCGTCCAACGGCCGAAACATCGCATATATGGCAATAAAGATGAGGACAACAGCTCGAACAATCTAAATAATTACAATATCTCATCTCAGAAATATAGACAGATGTTAGTTTACCTGTAGATTACAGCTTGGGAGTAAAGGGAAGTAAGCAATGTTGATTTTTTTAATAGTATAATTTCAAGATCTAACAAATATTGTAAGGTGTTAACAATAATATAGTATGTCCCAATCCTCATAAATACGTTGGACACTATTGTAAGTGGGAGTTATATACTGTCTAAGTAGTCTACTACTAGCAGTGGTTTACCTACTTCAAGCCGCTGGCGAGTATTTACTTTGTTGGTGTTTAAAGATTACCATTCCATTTCTAACCTCCGTTTTGGTTATTCCTCGTTCAGTAACCCTTTCTAGGTTACAACATAAAGTAAGCGACTACTAAAATGTTTAAATTAGTCAAACTGCTTTAAGTATGTCAATTTTACTAATACCGTTTTTATCATTAAACAGTTTTAGTATATGTAAATCTCTTAAACAAAGAAACAGCTGTGTCGTGAAATAAAACAAGCAGTGAAATAAAACAAAAAATAAAAAAGTATATTGGCGCATCTCGCACAACGCCTAATAATGACAGTAAATTTATAATAGTGAAGTTGCGTCTATTATTCATCCACTGCGCTATAGGGTGGGGCTGGAAGGGTTCAGTCTCCTCCCGTCACACTTCCAGTCTTTGCTAAGAAACTAAGAACTAAGAGAACACTGAATTTGTCCTCTTGACCTCAATCCATGACGATGCTGCTGAGCTGTATCATTTATTTGTACAAATAAAATCATTTCTGCCATTAATTTTCAAAATAAATAAGAAAACTTCGCTTTTCGTTTTTAAAAAGAATTTTCATATAAGTTTTATATGCGGTAAAATTCTGCAGGTCTCATTTCATAAAATAAGTACAAGCGAAAAGGAAAAAAAAAGGATATTTAAAATCAAACCAACGAAAAAAATGTTTATAGTAAAATTATAGATACAAAAATAATAATTTAATGAGATACAAAAAATACAGAATATGAAATATGATTTTGTCCTCTCCTTCACCAGCCACTTCAAATTAATTCTCCATTTTATTTTGTGGCGCCCTGCTTGTGACACTTAACTTTTACCAATTGTGCGTTTCGTCATGGTACAAAGGTCAGGAACCTATAGTAGTGTGTTCGATGTTCACTACGTACTAGTTAACTTATGGTTTGGCACACAAACTACACTTAGTACCTCTCATCTGGTCATGTAATGCATTTCATTTGAGCTAAATATTTCATCTTTATGGATTCCGTCATTAAACAAAGAGCAAAAACGCTAGGAAAAATATGAAAACTATAATGATTTTGAAACTGCCACAAAGCTTCAATGAGGAATTTCAGTTTTATACATTTTCGTGAAAGACTTTTAAGAGTTACTTTATTTAGAATATACTTTATTTCTCCAACTGTTTATAATGGATAGCGGCTCGGATTAAGGAATCGGAGAGCCAAGTTCGAATTCCAGTCGAATTCATTAAATTCGGTTACGTGCTAATAACCTTGGGAAAGATATAAATCCTCTTCTTCTTCCCCCAGCTACGGGTAAATAGCAGGACAGACCGGGATTTATAGCCTTGGATGGCAACTGGTATACCGCAGAAAGAAATGGCTGCCTACTGTGGGAAAAAAAATCTGCCTCGTCAGTCATATATCGTAAGATACATGATCGCCTAAGCGTGTATCACCCTGTACATGACCCAAGAAGAAATGAAGTTATAGGGCTACAGAGTAAGAGGTAGGGGGCACAGTTTATGAGGACTGTGGGGAAGATAACGGTTAACACTAGACTTGTTTGAACCCTATTGTTATAAAACATAATGAAATTTAACCGGAAATTATTTGTCTATATCATTTGTTTGTCTATGAAGGCGCAAATAATTATCAAATCACCAGGGGAGAAGAGATAATATTATGTTTTGAAAGTAGGTTAACATTTCAGTGCTCAGACATGGCTGCACAATTTGACGAAATTCAATCTAAATTGATTATATTTTAATATGATACGAATGCACATATTGTATTTTAGTCTTTTCTGTGCATATTATCAATGAAGATAAAATAATAAAAATTAATACTCTTCTGATGTTAAAAAATGTCTTAAAATGTGTTACACGAGTGGAACACTAGGCACTAAAAGATTACAGTTTTGATAAGTAACGATGATAAAACATTCCTGGAGCGAATGAATCCTGTAGGCCTTAGCGAAGACCAATCTGCTTCGAACATTGTGAACTGGCGCTACAGAATCACAAAGAACTGTACCAAATAACAGAAACGACATCATTTGAGGACTTTCAACAAGAGCAAAAGCTAAAATGGATATCACATGTAACACGAGAAAATAATGACATAATCAAAATGCTGACGTTCCACTCTACAAAAGCCTAGCAAAGAAACGCTCATCAGTACAGGAAAGAGCGATAACAGTTAGTGGACTTGAGAAATCTATTTTGCTATTCGGTCGACGAATGCAAAATGTTATCTTATAAGGAAACAACTAACATTAGAGATTAGGAGAACAAATAATATTTTTGGGTCGCAGTCAGATGTCCGCGGAGTGAAGAAAAGGAGAGCATATACTATACTAGTGAAGTCAAGGAGTACAGATACTACATTTTGATCCCAATCCGATCTCAAGGGAGTGAAGCAAAGGAGATCAGATACTGCACTCCTGATCAGTGAGTGAAGAAAAGCGTAACTATAGTAGCACTCGCTGTTCGGTTAATGAATGGTATATATATATATATATATGTATATATATATATATATATATATATATATATATATATATATATATATATATATATATATATATATATATATATATTATATATATATATATATATATATATATATATATATATATATATATATATATATATATATATACACACACACACACACACATATATATATATATATATATATATAGTTGGGTTGATGTGAGTTTGTGACTCTGGGTTTCACGCTATTAACGATCGTCAGACAAACTGATTAATTTTTAAATTTTGGATTTATATATGGTTGCGTATATCGGTGTTTTTATGAAAGTGGGAGGAATATATATATATATATATATATATATATATATATATATATATATATATATATATATATATATATATGCGTGTATCGAGACACACACACACATGCGATACTTAAGGTCTTAAATGCATTTTTAAGATTAAAAAAATCGATTACATTTAATATTTACAATAATTTAATATTTACAATTAGCAAATTATTTGCTGTATTTCAAAACAAATTTAAATTGATTGGAATAAGTTTTTTTTATTATCAGTAAAAACGCTAAAATTATCCATATTAACAAATCTTTCAACACAATTTAATTCTCTTTATTAAAAAAAATCTTTAAAAAATATAGTATACTTTTCTGAAACTTTATTTGAGGAAGATTAGCTGATTTAAAGGTTAATTAATGTGATTTGAATTTTACTTTATTTTAGTTTAAAATATGGCCGAAAGTAATTTTTAACATGGATGTGGGTGTTTTTATGTGATGTTGACAACTTTATCGACAGACTTATGCTCGGTTATTTTTTTAAAATGTGGTTTAACTAACAATTACTTAAATATAAAATACATTAAATATAATGTGAACGCCTTTCTTGTATAATTTTTTTTAAGTACTTAGTAATGTTAAAAATTTAAGAAAATATTATGAGCAATCTAATATTTTATTGGATTTTAGGCACTTTGACTTCATAGTCTTACTTACAAATATGCTTGTTGAGGAAATCTTATAAAATTACCAATAAATTTTAACTTTACTAGAGTTACCGTTCTTATTTTCTTATAATGTCGCGTGTGAACGTTGGTATTTAAAAAATCGACATATAAGAAGAACTGAAAATTCTTTTTAAAATATTGGGGGTCTTTATATTCTAGTGAGCTTTTCTATTTATGATTAGTAAATACAGTCTGAATTTAATAACAATATCAGTTGACCTCTACAAATTACTACAGAATTTTAAATGATTTAAAACTTTATAAATTATTGTAATTAAAATTTTTTAAAAATGAAACAATTCTTGTAAAATTTCTTTATTCATCGAAAAAAAATCACTTGTTATTTTACGATTAAGAGGAAATTTTCTGTAAGTAGGGGTCCTGTTTGACCGAAAACATTTAATAATTTAAATTCTCCGAGGACTTGTCCTTATAGTTAATAAACATTAAGCACTACAAAAAAGAATTTACCGAAATTTCATAAAATTAAATAAATATGTGAGTGTGTGTGTGCGGGGGGATAATAGATGTAAAAAAAATTTTACAAAGATTTTTCTAAAAACGAAACATTTCAAAAATAATTTAATTCAGTTGTGAATAAGACCTGATAATTTCATTAAAATTCGATAATTATCTGGTTTTTACAAGAATTTCCAAATTAGTGTCTTTTTACCGCGCAGACACTAAAAATCACCATACAGCGTTGAAACTAGAGAAACAAAATTTTTAACCAAAATTTAGAAGGTTTTAAAAAGGATTTTTAAAAATTACATAAAAAAATCTTTTGATCTTTCCTCTTAATAATAACATGAAGATTTTCATGATAAAACTTTGTCATTATTAAGTTTTGAGCATTTTTTAATATTTGCTCATTTTTGACGAATCTTTTGAGGTACCAATATTTATGACAATATTGAAACTTAATACTTTGAAATGTTTCGCCGACATACCGGCGTTATCAGAAAATTAATTTTATTTCCTAAGAACAATATAGATTTTGTAGAATATTGATGTCTCAGAGGTGGTATCATAGGTGCTCATAAGCTCTTTCATGGCTTCTATAATAGTAATTATCTGGTTTTTACAAGAATTTCCAAATCAGTGTCTTTTCGGAAATTTTGCAAAGATACAGGATGTTTTACTCTTTATGAAAACAATATAAAACTTTTTATAAGACTATGAGTATTTTACAAATATATGAAGTAGTATTCTTTATTTTGTTTTTCAGTTCCTTTTTATTGATTTTTTTAAAGTCAACGCTGCCTTCAGTATCTAAACTAAGTTGTGGGAATTTGGATTAATTTTTAGGCTAGCTTAGGCAAATAAGATCCTTGGTGTTATCATGAGATCCTCTGATCACCTCATACCAGTAACATTCATCCATCTTTATAAATCTTTAGTTAGATCAATTCTTGAATATCGATTGATTTTACGGCTTATCAACCCTTTTGCGGGTTATTTAAAGCTGAAATATTTTTGGTGGTTGTAGGTCAGATATTCAATAATTCTTAGCTTATATCTTCGGAAGAAGAGATAGATTCATACCTTTCCCAATGGTATTTGCGCGTAAATGTATATAATGAACCCAACTGGAATTGGAACTCAGCTTTCCGATTTCCAGTTCTGAGCACTTATCCATTACCTCGTCCAAACATTACACCATCCATTACACCACATGCTTACAGCACATGGTATTCACAAACGGTCAACCATCTAGCTCGACGTTGCTTAACTTCGGTGATCGGACGAGAACCAGTTTTAACGTGATATCGTCGCAAACTTGCAGAAAAAGTCTAAAATATCTAGCCTCAGAGATGATAGGATAGAATAGCTTCTCAAATAAATTTGGATACTGAGCGTAAATTAAATTTTTTTTCTAGAGAGTTATCTCTATATGGAACAGGTTGCTGAAAGATGGTGTCATACCCTCCATTTTATCTCTCTAAAAATAGACTTGACTGTTTTTTTTTAAATGTTTGCTCACCAGTTACAATCTAGTATGTTAGTATTAATCTAGTTGCCACGTATGCTGCAGTGTAACGTGTCGACACTTAAATTATCAATGAAGAATTCTGCAACTACACTGCAACTGACAAGATCGGGATCAAGAAAAGTAACGCCACAGTCTGTTAATAGCGTCAAAGATTTATTTAGAAAGTAAGCCTTAAGCACAGCGCAGTATCGACTGAAGAGTTATTTGAATATAAATTTAAATAAGTCAAGAAAACACTTTCTAAATATTTAGTCATGTTCTTGTTCACTCTAAGTTCTATTTTTAAAAGCATTGGATGACAAAAATATAGTGTGAGATCAGCATGAAGTCGGTGAGACATTCATTGTTTGTTAGTCTTCTCTTGTGTTTTTCTTTAAAAAAAACAAAAAACATACAAGGTGCCATTGGAAATATTATTCAGAATTTTTACGTTAATTTTCTCCGTAAATCATACTGTAAATAGTTTATTGAAAAATTTCAAGTTGAAAGATACAACATTTTTGCCAATCTTTTCGACCCAGTAAAAGCAAATAAAAAATTATTTGTAACTTTATGAATTTAAGCGCAGTACTAGATTGGCAGCTAGGTTTCATCATTTTACAGATTAAATTGCTAGATATTACATTTATAAGTCTACCATTCGTCCTTGCATTAAATATTGCTGTTACATCTGCTTTGGCGCTTCTGCTATATATTTAGAGAACCATGACAAAATACAAAGACGAATTTGGCATCTTGGCTTCAGTCATTTCCCCAACCGCGTAATATTGCTACCCTGTGCCTTTTCATTAAATATGTTCATGGTAATTGTTCTGAAGAACTTTCCTCTTTGGTAACTAGACTTTACGAATATAAGCGTAATAATAGATTGGCGGCAAGATCTCATCCATTTACATTTGAAATGGCCAGATGTAACTGTCAGTTCTATGCTAAAAGTTCATTTTCTCGCACTTCTCGCCTGTGAAACTCTCCTTTGGCTTACTCTTTCCAGTCAACTTTGATCTTCAAAAATTTAAATGTAATGTCAATCGTTATCTTTTGTCTTATTAATTCCTGTCCTTATAGTGTTCTCTCTTCTTAATAATATTTTTCTTTTTCTCATATTCTTTCAAAACTCAGTAGCCATTTTCGTCTTAGTGGCTTTATTGCCCTGCTTGGGATGAAAGGATTAAAAAATCATAGTTAGTGTGATGGTTATCAAGAGTCGCGAGATAGTGTTTCTGGACTGTACGCATAAAGATTGTACTGGTTAATGAAAACGCATGCGCAGTTAGTACCCAATTGAGTACCCAATAGTACACAATTGTGTACTCAATAGTACCCAATTAGAACCCAGCCTATTAAGTTAACATGCCGATAGACTTCGTTATATCTATTTCTGTTCATTTATACTGAGTTTTTTTAAAGATGTGATGTAATACTTCTGTGATCTTTACGATGGCTGATGAATTCGAGAAATGGACATTAATCAAATTGTATGAGAATAACAGAAAATCTCTTTTGACAACGATGAAATGCTTTGTCTAGTTCAAAAAAGAGTTCTTGAGTGGTATGCGGCTTTCAAGGATTGTCGGCTATAAGTTTAAAATGAGATACATTATATCCGGAAAAATTCTTATACTATCACGTTTTAGCCTATGAGAATGTGTCATTTTGTTACGATTCTCATTGATTTTAGGATTGTCTTCCGTCCCATTCAGATATATATATATATATATATATATATATATATATATATATATATATATATATATATATATATACAGGACCTGTGTCAATTTATATATATATATATATGTATATATATATATATATATATATATATATATATATATATATATATAAATTGACACAGGTCCTGTTGTTCTGGGAATTACTATTGTGAATTATTAAAGAATAAAAGAATATAATGAAAGTTTGTCAAACCTGTTATCATAAATATATATATATATATATATATATATATATATATATATATATGTTATGGGGACCTACCTTCATGGACAAAATACACTCGTCTTATGATTATATTATGCCTCGCAAGAGGACTGTAGACAGTTGACTACTGTACTTAGTCGTCAGTCGGATGTGCAACACTTCTGTATTCGTTCTTTTTGTTAATAATACGTTTTCACTGAATTACTGAGTTCAAGTTTTCTTTCGGACCTATTCCGGGTCCACAACACCGGCGACGAGAAATTTAAAGAAGTCCACGGAGAACTATAAAAGAAAATTTTTTTGGTTTACCAGTGTCCACAACACTAGGCAACAAGGATGTAAAAGAACTCCACTAGAAAACCATAAAAGAAACCAAATTTGTTTACCAGTGTCTACAACACTGACGACTAGAATTTAACGAACTCCACGTGAATTCATTAAAAAATAAAAATTGGTTAGTTGACTTATTCTTCTAACTAACCAAAAGTGATTTCTCTTTTTTTTTTTTTTTCTCTCACAGAAAAAAAAATTAATGTTCCTTGTTCTGGCATTGTCTTAACAAGAAAGGAAAATATTTTGTTTCCAGCGCCGAAGTATAAACTTTACGTTTCGCAGTTGTCTAAAAATCAACTGTGTACACGAATAACACATTTAAAGTGAGAACAAAGTGATTTGTTTTTTTTTCTTCGTCTTCCTCCTCCGAGCAATACAAAGGCTTGATACAAGTAAACTTACATAGAAGCGTAATATTGAAAAGTAAAACATGGAAGAGTTTAAAGCTACTATGTTAGAACTGGTTAAACTCCAGTTTGAACAACAGCGAAGAAAACGAAGAAAAACAATTAGAATTACAACAAAAACACGAAGAAGAACAACGAAGAAACGAGGAAAAACAATTAGAATTAGAGCGACAAATGATAGAACAACAGAAAAGGTTTGAAGAATTCCTTCTGCAAACAGGGTCGATTAAGGGTCAGAATACCGAGAGTGAAATTACTTTTTCACAAAACGCGATTTGGAGTGCAATTGACAATTTCACTTATTCGCCAGAGGAAGATAAAACCTTCGCGTCATATTTCAGAAGGTATGAGGATCTATTCGAAATAGATTGTGGAAAATGGTCAGACGCTAAAAAGCTACACCTACTGCTCCGGAAATTAGGGACTACTGAACATAGCAAATTCGTGGACTACATATTACCTCGAGAAACTAGTGATTTAACTTTCATGGAAGCAGTAAATCTTCTTACAGAATTATTCAGCCCCAAAACGTCGTTATCCCACAAAAGGTGGAAGTGCTTAAACCTAACCAAGAAAGACAGCGAAGACTACTCGACGTTCGCATCGGTAGCTAACAAACATTGTGACGATTTTAAATTAGCCGAACTTACCGCAGATAATTTAAAATGTCTAATATTCGTACAAGGTCTTGTATCGTCGAAAGATGCAGAAATTAGAAGGAGAGTCCTAACCAGGTTAGAGGGAGAACCAAATTTAACCTTACAAAATATAGCCGAAGACTGCCAAAAATATATAAGTGTAAAAAATGATTCTGACATTGAAGAGTCAGGCGTTGCACACATAAGAAAAATACACCGGAAGCCACATTTTTCCTCCCCTTCAAAAACAAGTCAAACCAAAAAAGATTATTTTCATTATCCTAAGAAAAAAAGTCAACTCAATCAAAAACCGAAAAATTTACCTCCTAGTCCATGTTACCGTTGTGGAGCACTTCATTGGTTTAAAGATTGCCAATATCGGTTTAAAACCTGTCTAACTTGTAATAAAGTTGAGCACAAGAGCTCAAATTGCAGAACAAATAAAGGAGGAAAAAGCCGGATTAGAACCACAAAAACAGACGAACTGGACGTCAAAAATATAAGAAAGTATGTTCAGGTAGAAATACTGAATAAAAATGTCAGTTTACAGTTAGACTCCGGGTCTGATTTATCAATAATCAACCTACATACTTGGAAAAGATTAAATAAACCAACCACGCTGAAAACCGACAAAATAGCTAGGTCGGTGACCGGTAAAAATTAAGTTCGAAGGAGAAACTATCGCAAACGTTACTTTGAATGGAACAACCAAAAAATTAAAAATGTTCGTGTTAAAAAACACAGACAATCTATTTGGCACAGATTGGATGCAGGAGTTCAATCTGTGGGATTTGCCAATAAATACTTTTTGTCAGAAAATAGAAAATCTGACGACCGAGTCAGATAAACTAAAAAATAAATTAAAAGAAACCTTCCCCGAGGTCTTTTCGGCTGGCCTTGGTAGATGCAATAAGATGTCAGCAAAATTTGAGTTAAAAGAGAACACTCAACCAATATTCAAGAAAAAAAGGAATGTGCCTTTTGCCTCGTTAGAGGAAATAGACAAGGAATTAGACAGACTTGTAGAGACTGGCATTTTATCTAAAGTGGAATATAGCCAGTGGGCAGCACCAGTAGTGTATGTGAAGAAGAAGTCTAAGGAAATCCGCGTGTGCGCAGATTTTTCTACTGGACTAAACGCAACACAAGGAGATTATCACTACCCACTTCCAAACCCGGAAGAAGTTTTTACGAAACTTAATGGAGGCAAGGTCTTTTCAAAAATCGATCTCAGCGAAGCTCATCTCCAGATACCCGTTGAGGAAGAAAGCTCAAAATTACTATGTATAAATACACCTAGAGGTTTATACAAGTTTGAAAGGCTTGCATTTGGAGTCAAAGTCGCACCAGCCATTTTTCAGCAGGTTATGGACACCATGCTGGGTAGACTTGATTTTTCAACGGCTTACCTAGACGACATACTAATAAACAGTAAAAGCTTGGAACAACACTGGGGACACATCCACAAAGTATTTTCCCGAATACAAGATTATGGCTTCAAAATAAAGGAAAGTAAATGTGACTTCTTCATGAAAGAAATTAAATATTTTGGTCACATCATAGACAAAAACAGTAGGAGACCGGACCCAGAAAGAGCCATTGCAATTAAGGACATGCTGGCTCCTGAAAACGTCACAGAGCTACAGAGTTTTTGGGGTTAGCGAACTACTATCAAGCGTTTATCCCAAACATGCATAACTTCCGCGCCCCGCTGAACGAATTTTTAAGGAAAGATAGGTTTGGGAATGGACACCCGAATACCAGGAGGCATTCGAGAAAACTATCAAAATCCTAAAATCGGATTTATTCCTGACGCACTACGACCCTAACCTCGAGATCGTAGTTGCTAGCGACGCAAGCTCGCATGGACTAGGAGCGTGTATCCTTCATAATATGCCAGATGGAACGCAAAAGCCCATCGCTCACGCATCAAGAACCCTGATCCCAGCGGAAAAAAATTTATTCCCAAATAGAGAAAGAGGGATTAGCGATCATTTACGCAGTCACAAAATTTTACCGTTACATACACGGAAGATTTTTCACACTACAAACGGACCATTAGCCGCTACTTAGTATTTTCGGGTCAAAAAAAGGGTTACTCGGTTATACGGCAAATAGACTGCTGAGGTGGGGGATAATTCTCCTAAGTTACAACTTCAAGTTGGAATACCTCCCCTCGAAAAAAAAAAAATTTCAGAAAAGGACCCACACATTTCAGACAGTTTTTCCCTATGTGACGAGGTACTTCTATACAGCGAGAGAGAGTCGTCATTCCAAAAAATCTACAGAAAAGAATCCTGAAGGATTTTCATATTTGGCATCCGGGGAAAAATAGAATGAAAAGTCTAATGCGCAGCTACGTATACTGGCCTAAAATGGACCAAGACATCGAAAATACGGCCAACACGTGTAAGGGCTGTGCATTGGCGGCAAAAGCACCACCTATCACATATAAACCGTGGCCAAAGACGGACCGACCTTGGTCAAGGATACACGTGGACTTTACGGGACCGCTAGAGGGATTCTACTATCTAATCGTAGTAGATAGTTATTCAAAATGGCCGGAAGTGTTCCGATGCAAAAATCCCACTACGGAAGCAACAATAAGCTACCTTCACGAACTATTCGCTCGTTTTGGGGTAGTAGATTACTTGGTTAGTGACAACGGAACTCAATTTACTTCGACCGATTTTAAAGAGTTCTGCGAGATTTTTCAGATAAGACACATTACGACCCCCCCCCCATATCACCCGAGGTCGAATGGTCAAGCAGAACGTTTTGTTGACACCCTAAAAAGAGTCCTGAAAAAATCTTGCGGCACCCCAAAGGAAAAGGCCGTGCAGCAGTTTTTACAAGTGTAGAGGATCACGCCAAATAATAACGCGCCAGCTTCACTATCTCCGGTAGAAATAATGTTTGCGCGCAAAGTAAGATCCGTTTTCGATAAATTGCTGCCCAAACAAACAAAACAAGGTCCGACGTCTATTGTACCAAAGAAAAAGTACAGCCCAGGAGAAAAAGTATTTTTTAAGACGTTTAAAAATAATACATCTTTCTGGTAGCATGGTACTATAGAAAAGAGGATTAGAAATATGGTCTACATAATCTAAGGCCCTCGTTTCTCTCATAAGAGACACCTGAATCAAATCAGGAAACGACTGTTGAATGACTGAAGCAGTACTCCCCAGGAAGAAGAGGTGATGGATACCATCTACGACACCTTCGACATTCAAATACCCCAAGCAGCTCCGGAACCGCGAAGATCTAAAAGAAAGCGGAAGTTCACGGACCCTCTCGTCATCAATCCAAAAAAGAGACGATATTGAGACTCCTGCTGAGGTAAAGGCTTGGAAAGGGGAGTGTTATGGGGACCTACCTTCATGGACAAAATACACTCGTCTTATGATTATATTATGCCTCGCAAGAGGACTGTAGATAGTTGACTACTGTACTTAGCCGTCAGTCGGACGTGCAACATTTCTGTATTTGTTCTTTTTGTTAATAATAAGTTTTCACTGAATTACTGAGTTCGAGTTTTCTTTCGGATCTATTCTGGGTCTACAACAATATATATATATATATATATATATATATATATATATATATATATATATATATATATATATATATGTATGTATTGGGGTATCAAAAATACTTTTACAAAATTTTGGGGCGGATTACTCAACAAAACAAGGACAAAAATCCACATAAACATATATCAGCAAATATTTTATGTTATTAAGTTTAAAGAAAGTTTCCGGTAGATGGCGCTGTGCTAACATGTAGGCTAGGTTACATTTGTCACTCATGTACATTCGTGGCTAGTCTGTCTTTAACGTTTAACGTGTGTAGTAGTAAGTTAACTGAGAAGTGTTCCGTTTAACAATGGCAGGATATTCATATCGTGAACAGGCAGATGTGATTTTTACATACGTCCGCGCGAATGGTAATAGATGCGAGACTGCACGGCTAGATCAGATTGCGCTTCCAGAATGAAGGCAGCCGAGTCATCGAACCTTTGCTGCTGTCTATTGTTGCGTTGTTAAGACAGGATCCGTGATACCATACAAACTATGGATCGAAGATCAAGATCCGCTCGTACACCTGACCACGAAGAACACATTATACAGACTGTTTGAGACGATTCAGGTTTCAGCACACGTTAAGTAGCCCCAGCATGTATTTTTAGATTGTACATTTAACAGCTTCTACCGTAAACTTTAAACAAAGGATCTGCGGACGTATATTTTCGCGAGCTTTTGTTCTTGTTTTGCTATGAGGAACCCGTCCGCAAAGTTTATAAAAAGTATTTTTGATACAGCCTACACACACACACACACACACACACACACACACACACACACACACACACACAGATATACTCTCTAGGCAATATTTATACTCAAATAGATGGTATTGCGATGGGATCACATTTAGGTCCGCTTTTTCTAATTATTATATGGCACATTTAGAAAATAAAATACTTAAGGACACTAATAAACCCCTATATATGTAAGATACATTTTTCGTTTTAGCTAAAAATATTAATCAAATTACACAACTTATAACTGGGGCCCCTGCTGTTTGCCTCAGGGTTCTTGATAAGATCCAGAGACGGATAGGTAACGTGATTGGCCCTGATCTGTCATCTCGTCTGCAGTCGCTCTCTCACAGACGCGATGTTGCCTCGCTCTGCCTTTTTTACAAGTACTTTCACGGTAATTGCTCTGAGGAGTTGCATTCGCTTGTCCCCAGGCCTCGTGAATTTAAACGCCCCACCAGGCTGGCTTCCCGCTCCCACCCCTACACCGTGGAAACTGTTAGGTGTAGACGTCTTTTCTACTCCAATAGCTTCATGTCTCGCACATCTCACCTATGGAACTCCCTTCCCTATTACTGTTTCCCTGACAAATACAATCTCCAACGGTTTAAGTGTAGCGTCAATCGACATCTCCAGTTGCCTTGATCTATACACTTCCCTTCTCCACATCCTTTTATTTTTCATTCCTATCTGCTCTCGCTCCACATCCTCTGTAACCCCCTTGCCTTGATCGACCCACTGTCTTTCTCTTTCACCACATCCCCTCCTTTACCACTCCTATCTGCTCTTCCTCCAACCCTTCTTTAACCCCTTGCGTGATAGTGGCCTCCAGCCTTGCTTGGGGTGATACGCTTAAAAAAAAAAAAAAATTTTGGAAGTCACTCCGTCCTCAAATTTACACTAGAACTTAATATTAATAATAAATTTCTATTCCTTGATGTATTTATTGATCCCAGCACACATAAATGTTCTACTTCTCAATATAGGAAACCCACTAGCATTAACTCGTGTCTTCTTAATTATAATTGTGAATGCCCCCAACAATATAAGTTAGCCGTTATAACAAATTTAATCTAACGCACACAAATGATACCTTCTTCCAAAACCATATTCTGTAAAGAATTACATAACATTAAACAAAGACTTGTTAATAATGGATTTCCTAATTCCGTCATTGATCAACAATTTAAAATGTATCTCAATAAACTTAATGATACTTCTAATAAAATTGATAATATTAACAATAACTGTAACCATAATAGTCTACGTCAAAATAAACATAACACTATTAACTTATATTATTGTAACCAAATGCTTAATAATTACAAACATGATGAAACAACACTCAAAAACATAATAGGTAGAAATGTTAAACCCATTAATAATAATAAACACGTTAAGCTCATCATATATAACATAAAAAATTTAAAACAATTGACCTGATAGTCTCTAATAACCCTACAACCACATAACTAAATCCTCTACAAAAAAACAATGTAGTGTATCAATTTACATGCCCGTTCAGGGATTGTATCTCTGATATTAATAATAAACGCACTACATATAGTAGTTTTACTACAACCACACTCTCCCGTAGACTTACCTGCCACTTTTCTGATTTTAGTTCTATTAAACAACATTTTTTTTTAGAAAAACATAGCCATGTACATAATATTAGATAATAGTTGATAACATAACAATACTGACGTGGTACGACGTCATAAAACCGCATCATGAATTTACGACCTGTATCTGCTATTCCGCGACCGTTATCGCCGTATAGCAATATTCTGTGTCAACATAATAGAATATCATCTTTGGTGGTGAATATCTTTGTTTAAAAATCCATATAACCACTCTGAAGATGGTCCAAGGAAAAATATCCAAATATTGGAGTTTTTGTTTTTATTCTCTCCCGAAATTAAAGCAACTTTACGAAACTTAGAACGGCTCATTATCAAACATAATAGACATTCGTTGTCTGTTATATTTAACAATATATGTTTGAATAATATATATATATATATATATATATATATATATATATATATATATATATATATATATATATATATATAGCATAATTTTTCTTTTAATTTGTAACTTTTCAGTTGTTTTCTCCATATTATATATATATATATATATATATATATATATATATATAGTTATTTTGGCAGCATATTTTCATTCAGGCATATTTGGTTAAATAATTTAGACGTATTATGTTTATTTTACTTTTAATCCTTTCAAGTTCACGAATTAATTTCTTGGTGGCTGTAAAAAATGATTAAGAAAAATTTTCTTTCAAATAATTTTTTCTCAAGTGGTTTCAATATCATCTGAGACCATCTACAGTGGTTGCATATTTACAGTCATCAAGAAATTAATTAGTTGACTTGAAACAATTAAAACTAAAATAGACATAATACGTCTAAATTAGTTAATCAAACATGCTTAATATATAAATATATATAAATTATATATAAAACTTTAAGGGTTTATGGTGATTATAACAATTTATTTCGTTAGAATCGAAATTTTGATTATCGAAATGAATTATAATCATCATGAACCCTTAAAGTTGTCTGTTTCTTAATAGCGTGACTCTTCGGCAAAAGCGAATTGAGTCCTGTCGGTCACTGTGTGTTTATCTAAAAATAAATACGCTAAAATTCATCCCTGCCGTACGCCGACAGCTTAGTGGTAGAATTTCCGACTGACGCCAATTCAGTCGGGTTTCGATCCTAGCTAAAAAGCAATCGGACGTCTAGTCACACTGAAGAGCTGCGAAACAGTCTGTCTGTGGATGACAATAATTATATATATATATATATATATATATATATATATATATATATATATATATATATATATATATATATATAATTAAAAAAAAGGCTCAAACACTAATATTCCATGGTTATAATTTATTACATTGGAATCGTAATCACGATCCAATTCATCAGACCTACAAATTCAAAAAGAAATGAGAAAATATAACTCCGGGTATAAAAAACAAAATTTTAGTGGGAGTATATTTGTGGGAGTGGGAAACAAATGTCAGAGGGAAATGTATGAAAGCTTTAGAGAGAGGTGTAACAGAAGAAAGAACAGAAAAGGCCTAAAGGTGAAGGTGGGGATTAAAATTTAACAGAGAGAAGTTTTAAAGGGAGGAGCCACGTTTACTAAAATATGAATATTCATTAAAAATAACGTTTAAAGTGATAACATCTGTTAGATTAATAAATAAAAGATACATTAGTTATTTAGAAATAGATACATACATACACACCCACCCACATATATATGCACACACACACACACACACACACACACACACACATATATAATACAATTTCTCATGTGATCTAATAATTTTTTTCTTTTCAGATGATAAATTATATAAAAACTGTCCGAATGTTCTTTTTATCCGAGCGCTTTCGGCTATACATTTTCAAGGTTGAAATATATTAACTGTTAAATAAGAAATATTTTGTTGCGTGTATGTATTTATATAATGTTTTCATTTTCAAAACACGGTCAAGATATTATGTCCATGTTCATAGTTAATATTACTGAGTGTTGGTTTTTTGTTGTTATTAATAAGGCTTCCATTATTTTTAGCCTTTTTTGTGTGTAGATGATGTTATTACATTTGTGTTGTCAACAAGTATGTTACAAATAGGGTCCGGTAGGTCTCCATGAATATTTAAATGGGATCTGATTGAGCTGTGGTCAGAAAGGTGTAGAGTTAGTCTTAGTGTCAAACATGTTGTAGTGTGGCCGATATAATTATTTACGAATTTTGATTGATCAGGAATACAATTCCTTAATAGACATTTAAATTCGTAAATAATATTTGTCCTATTTAATTTTGTTCTAAGAGGTGAATTATTATTTTTAACTATAAGGTTAGATGTTTTAAATTTTTTGTAATAAATAATTAATCTTTTTTTTTTTTGCTATTGTCACCTGGTGTTGTGCATTTTTTATAATGTTCTTAATTCTACTTTTGTCTTATTTATAATTTTCGTTCATTTGATTTTTATAAAAAATATTAATGTTATTTTTTTATTTTATTTTTTTTTTTTTTTTGATATTTTTTGAATTGACCAGCAAGAATATATTTGCTGGTGTTCTTTTATTATGAAATATTGAACAAAGTAACTAATAATAACAAAACAAAAGTCATTGAAACAAAGCAAGTTCAGTCGACCATTGATGACAATTCCAGAACAACGTAACTATAAATAATTTTTTCTATCCTCTGCCAGCCGCAATGATGGAGAAAGCATTACCTCGAACCATCGCCAGTGAGACACGCTGCAAGAGCCACTCCGTTTCGCGAGGTTCGTTCCTTAATCGAGACGCAATCGCGCCAATCCTCCGAAGGAACGCCATCGAACGAGGCTACAGGAGTAAAAAAAAAATCTATCACCAACAGAAGAATATTTAGCTACTTTTTGTTTTTATCTCTGCGTCCCAGGCGACGGACCCCGGCTCAACCGCGGACCTGATCAAATTACCGGCCGAAAATGTATCCGCACAGGTCGCATCCCAAATCAACGACTTACCCATTTTAAAAGGGAAGATGGTAATGCCATCCGGCCGCTTTCCATCACCACGGTCGAGGCCTACGGGTTCGATTTGGGAAGGGAACCCAGCTGCACCCAAACCTCTTTTGATGATGTTAATTGCTGCATGCCGTGGAAAGCGGCCGGCACTACGACGACAGGAGAGAGGATGCAAACCAAACTCATCGATGGAGGCTCCACAACTGCATCTGTGACGCTCACATAATTTGAGTCCAAGACGGATCGCGACTCCGATCCGAGTGCACTCATCATCTAGAAGGGTACCGGTAGATGAAGAGGGCACTGCGTTGAGCCAGGCGCCACTACTCGGTTGTGAAGCAGATAGTAGACAGGCGAGGCGATGCTGATCCAGAGAGAGTCTCAAATTAGTAAAATTGGCCTCGCATTTTATTTTATCCCAGCTTTTTTGTTATTTAATGTTATTGTTTATGTTTTTATTCTCGTCATTGCTGTTAGCTACCTTAGACAAAACGCCTAATATGGAAATCCAACAATTGATTAGGAAATCCGTTATTAATAATGCGTTTGTTTTACGTTGTTTAATTCTTTAAAGAAAAGCGTGCAAGAGGATGAATTCTCGTGCGCTCTCTTGAGGAAATTTTTAATAACACCTATTTTATATCTAAGCGGGCATTCACTAGAGAAATTAAGATGGCAAAAGTCTTTACTAGTTGGTCTTTTATAAACAGAAGTTTAAAAAGTACTATTACTAAAATCGACGAGAACATCTAAGAAAGGAAGTTCATTTTTTTCACTAAGTTCATAAGTAAAATTTAGGACGGAATTTTGTTGAAATGTAGCTTTCATATTTTCTATTTCCTTGTTGTTTTTCAGCTAAAATAAATATATCGTCTACATAACGAACATATATTTTAGGTTTAATAACTTTAGTAAAAACCTTGTTTTCGACATAGGACGCATAACAATTGGAGAAGCACGCTCCGAGGGGGTTTTCCATACTTACTCCATCAGTTTGTGTGTAAATAGTACCATTATGGCTATAAAAAGGTACTCTAGTGGTGCAACAAGCAGTAGTTTTCTTAAAATATTGGGTTGGATTGATGGAGGTGGAATTGAATTAATTTTTATACACTGAATTAATGATAATATCAATAGTTTCGGAGACGGGAACATTAGTAAATAAATGTTCTACGTCAAGTGATGCAAGAATGCATTGGTTTGTTTTTACTTTTGTACTTTGTTGGAGGAATTCATGGGTAGATTTAATGCTATAGTTAGTAGAGAGATATGGCGTAATAATATCATTGAGAAATTTTGATAGTTGGTATATGTATGTTGGAATCTGAGAAATGATAGGTCGTAATGTGTATCTCGGTTTGTGTATTTCAACATAACCCTATAAGTAGCCAGGTCGGTAATTTTGTTTATTTTTAAGGATCCTGCAGCAGAATTGTGGGCTGTTATAAGTTTATTAACATATTTCTTTAGAGATTCAGTGGTGTTCTTATTAAATTTAGTAAATTTAGAACGATCATCAATAAGATGCTGAATTTTTTTGTAATAATCCAATTTATACAAAATTACGTAAATATTGGATTTATCAGCTTTTCTGATGACTATATTAGGGTTGTTTTTTTAATTCTTTAGCAGCAGTTTTGAGTTTTGTTGGAATGTTCTTGTTTCTATTACGTGGAATATAATCTTTTAGACCTTCTACCTTGAGAAGATCTTTGAGGTTTGGATGGAGTATTATTAATTTGTCCTTTTCCAGTTGACATAATGATTGATGTAAGATTTTAATTTCAGTCTTCTTTGTGAGAAGGTCGGATTTAGGTTGGAGATGGCAATTTGGTCCTAGATTTAGAAATCCCTTTTGATCATCCGTTAATATGTGAGTTGATAGGTTTATGTATTTATCATGGTTGTTGGGATGTAGAATATTTCCTTGGTATAAGTTGCACAACGTTTTTGTAATTATTTGTCGGTGGTCAAGTTCATCATTATTAATATTTATATTGATGTGGTATTATGCTTCATTATATTCAGTTTCTGTTAAAGTGTTTTTTAGTACTGCAATAGGTTTCTGGATTTCATTATTTATATGTTGATTTCGTTCTTAGGTTTAGTTATTTGTCGTAAAGCAAGATTTTCCCTGAAAGTTATAGTGTTGCTTTCCTTGTTGGCTGCCATGCCATGGAATTTAAAATTTATGCATTTAGGCAGCAATCCTTTTTTCTTAATATCAATTTTGAACATGGACACAATATCTTGACCGTGTTTTGAAAATGAATACATTATATAAATACATACATGCAACAAAATACTTATTATTTAACAGTTAATATATTTCAACCTTGAAAATGGATAAATATATAGCTGAAAGCGCCCGGATAAAAAAGAAACATTCGGACAGTTTTCATATATTTTATCATTCGAAAACAAAAAAAATTATTAGATCACATGAGAAATCGTATTAAAAAAATTAATCAAAGCACCTTGTCTGTCGTATTCAATGAAATGTGCATGAAAGGATTGGTGCCTAAACAAACACACACACACACACACACACACACACACACACACACACACACACACACACACACACACACACACATATATATATATATGTATATATATATATATACATACATACATATATATATATATATATATATATATATATATATATATATATATATAGCAATGTATATATAGCTATATCCAGCTATGGGTAAATAGCAGGACTGGGTTCTATAGCCTTGGATGGCAACTGGCCTAGGAGAAGGACAACTCTGAATTCAAAACCTGCGAATGGTCGTTTGGTGACCCTGCGGCACGTAGTGCACCAAGTCTCTGTATTCGGCCCTTCAAAAAGTGTGGATGGTTCTGCACAAAACCTCCACCACTATAATTAAATCTCATGAGCTGGCGTCGGGCTGTCAGTTTCCTACGAACTGATCTGCTTGACCCTCATACGTCGAATTCGACGGGAGAGTTGAGTATATATATATATATATATATATATATATATATATATATATATATATATATATATATATATTTGTGTGCGTGTGTACGTCTCTCTCTCTCTCTCTCTCTCTCTCTCTCTCTCTCTGTGTAGATGACGGCATTATATTTAAGCAGTTTTGTATTTAAAAATATCAATAACTTTTCTTACATATTTTATTTATGTTCAGTACTTGGTAGTTATTTAACTAGATGAATAAATATAACGTATCTTTTACTGTTGAATAATTAGGATGTACACGTAATCACTAGAATAGTGATGAGAATGATATATACAAGTGATACGGTTACAGATACACTCTCAAACAATATGTTTTATGTTTGAATAAGTATTGTCGTATGCTATTTTACAATCTGACGTTCCATATATATTCTCAATGTACATTTCATCAAAAATCGTATTATACAAAGACTGAATTCTATTTTTAAAAAAGTAATAACAAGGAATATCCATTTAAATTGCTAAAAATTAATTCAGATTTATCTCCCTTTGCTAAACCGTCCTGCAGATAAGTGACGATCATAAATAAAGAGTTCTACTTTTAAAATCATTAAAAACGAAAATATCCAAAGAAAGTTAACATGAAAGAAATAAAAAGCAATCTGGTCTCATTATTTATTATTTAAATATTCAGTTTATATAGTAACACAAATATTCAGTTTATATAGTAACACAATGCCTGTTCCACTCCAGTGGTATCTAGTGATGCGTCGTGTCACTATAACATATAAAATAAAATAAAAATATAAGTACAGACTCAATGACTAGTAAATAAAGTAATTTAGAGTTTTATATATTATATTTAGTAATAATACATTACTCTTTAATATTATGTCGTAAACATTGTCATCATGCAATTTAAGGTCATCGCTCGAAATTATTCTCTTTTCGCTAATAAGACGAAAATTAAATATAAATTAACTTAAACTCGTATCATTAATAAGGCGATAAATGCTACGAAACATCTTCATGTAGTTTAAGGCTACTACTCGAATTTATATTTTTCTGTTTAAATTTAGTTAGTTGCGATGAACAAAGTATATAAAAAAAATTGCATTAGTTGAATCGGTCTTTGAGGGAAATAGTTCCTGATATTTGATGTTCTAAAAGTGCTTTTTATAAAAGATTTACAACAAAGATCTACAACAAAAAATGGTGTCTGTTTGGATTGGATAGTCCCACATTTTTGTCACTCTTGTGTATGTGGCATGGCGGGTCCCATTAAATTAACTTATACTCGTAATAATGGCACCTAAAGATGGATTGAAATAATAATATTTTATTACTATTAAATATTAAATGCAATGTTGTGATTGATATCTACATATTCTTTTTCCCTATTATTTGTAAACTGCAAGGACATTTTGGAAAAGACAGTAGTTTCCCGTTGCCTTCTCCATGGTTTTGAATTCAATTCCTTTTCTCAGACTCACTGCTACCCAAGGCTAGAGAGCCCAGTCTACAATGTTATTTAACTAATAGTTGATGTAAGGGTAAGAAATAGCTTACTGCATTTCTTTTTTTTTCACCTGAATCTATTTTGCAGCTTTATAAGTCCGTGCTTCGAATATTGATTTTTATGATAGATAAAATATATTAATGATACTGAGAGACTTTTATTGCTAATGTCCACCCAATACAATGCCGAAGAGCCACTCGAGGTAGAAGATTACGTAAGAAAGGACAAGAAGTGAAATTCATGGGGCCGTGCAGAAAAGATAACGGTTAGATTGAAGAGTTCAAGATTGTACTGATCATAAAAATATCCTGCCGAGAGTCTGTTCCACAAGGATGTTTTCATGGTCACTACAATTTTGACTTCTTCACGTCTAACCGTTATCTTTCTTGCATAGCTTCATGAATTTCACTTCAATAATATGGGAGAAGGACTGGTTTGTGAAATCGAATACAGCTAAAACCATACTAGTAACATTCCACCACCACCACCACCACCACCACCACCACCACCACCACCACCGAGCAGACCCTGAACTTTCACCTATCATGATTGATGGATCTTCTTTCAAGAGAGCTCTTGGCCTTGAAAGTCTAATGTGACTCAAGCTCTCCTCGGGCATCTTATATACGATCTATTGCTAAAGAAGCTGGAAAAATAGTCAGGTCATTGAACCGCTTCAGTAAGTATCTGACTCCACTTGCTATACTTTATCTTTATAAGAGACAGATCAAACCAAACATGGAGTATTGCTACCATATCTGGAATGGAGCTGTCCCTTCCTCACTTGCCTGCCTTTGAGTTCAGAATGCAGCCTTGTGGGTAATTAATTATTTTGCACCTTACAACCGCTTTTTTCTCACAGATGAAAAGTTGTGTACTTCTCACTGCTCTATTACTATTTCCATGGCATGTGTCCTGCTACAATCTTTAGTTTCACCACCCCTGACATTTACAAATGGGGCCCTCCTTTAATATGTTCCATTCGGACAGCTTCTTTGTTTGGTTTTCTGTACGGTTCATATGACACTTTGTGTAAATTTAAAGTTACTTCAATGAAAGCTAGCTCTTTTTGGATTAGTATAAGTCTATATTTCTGAGATTAAGTATTATGTACACTATTTACATTATTCGGACTATTGTCCTCATCTTTGTCGTCATATTTGTTACAACGTTTTGGCCGAAACGTTGCAATAAATATGGCGACTTTTTGGATTAGTTTAATGACGATTTAAAATACTATTTCTTTGAACATTTTTATTTTTTATGATTTTATGTTTTTTTCTGTTGCAGTTTCTTAGGAAATTATGAAAGATTCGTTCCTCTAAAAAGCTATGTATTTTTTGTTAATAATCCTAACTAGTGTGTATGGACAATACATATTTCGAAATTATTTTCAAATAAAAAGTCTCATTAGAGAATATGAGAAAATTGAAAAGAAAATATGCAAGACTATGTTGTCTTTAACATTCAATACTACATGTTTAAAAGAAACGTTGCTGCCAAATTACACACACACACACATATATATATATATATATATATATATATATATATATATATTATTTTAAGATATTACACCGAAAACATGTCAAAATCGCCACACAATTGCAGACGTGTTTCGCTTCGTATCAGTGCATCTCATCAGGTGATTGGACGATTTATTTAGATTTAAAAGCAAAATACAACCTCTTTTTACGAAGAAAGAAAATGAAGGAGATTGTAAGGTTTGTGGGGTTTACTCTTTACTCAACCAATCAAATACTACCTACGTTAAATTTAAACTAAGCGAAGAAGCATTCTCATCTTATCTGGATATATATATATATATATATATATATATATATATATATATATATATATATATATATATAAGTTTTCTCATCTTACCTGGTTATGTAGTTCTACTCGGCCCTAGCTTCACATGATGGCATCCTCTGTTTCCTTCTTTAGCTATATTGTTTTTTGATTTCCATAGGGCCTTATCTAACATAGAATAATTCATGAGTAGATAGAAATACTGAATATTATAGACGAATTTGCATTTGGATTTAAAAAGCAAATTACCTTTTAATTCCAAATAAATCGTTCACTCGCCAGTAATTTAAAATCGCCTGATGAGACGCATTGATATGCAAGGAAACACGACTGCAAATGCGTAGCGATTCTTACATGTTTTAGGTGTAATATCCTAAAATAAATAATATCGCTCTACTCTGTATTGATCCCTCTTTTAAATTAAATGTTACAAACGTTGGACTTGTGTTCTATTTTTTCTCATAGTACCTGGATATATATATATATATATATATATATATATATATATATATATATATATATAAAGTTTCAGAATATTTGTAAAAGGATAATATGAATAAAGACAAAAGGAAAACTTATTTTAGCCGACGCGTTTCGTCTTCTGAAGGAATTTATTTTGAAAAATCAATAGCATCTTTGCCCTTGTATATAAATACTTTTTGTAAAATAAAATCCTTGCATTAGCCCTGATAAAGTCTCTCAGAGGACGAATCGCGTCGTCTAAGATAAGTTTCCTTTTGACTTCATTCATGTAAAATAAATGCAGTTTTATAAAAGGAAATCAGTAAGAAACTTTTCGTTTTCTGTCGCATTCAATGAAACGTGCATACACACACACACACACACACACACACACACACACACACACACACACACATATATATATATATATATATATATATAATAAAATAAAAATTAAAAATAAAAATAAAAATAAATAAAAACAAGCAAAATAATTTGACCCAAATAAATAAACAATTAAACGACTTCCGGTAAAATAACCGCCATAATAGACTACCCACAATAAGCTATATAAACAAATTTTTACTACGCTAATAAAAACACCGATCAAAATAAAAAATAAAAACAAAATAAATATAAAGGATAAAAAAAATAAAATTAAATAAAAAGAAGCAAAATAATTTGACACAAATAAACAAATAAACGACTTCTGGTAAAATATCTGCCAAAATAAACTACCCACAATGCACCACTGACACGTATATATAAATAGCCGAGGAAAATAACAGCACTCGTAGCCTGATGATTACATCTAGCATGAAACAGACTGTCGCCTCTAAGTGTTGACTTCTATGTTCACTTTTATATTTACACACGCTCTATCTCTGATATTGAGCACTTTATCCCATAAATATAGCACACTTTAAGACTATATATATATATATATATATATATATATATATATATATATATATATATATATATATATATATATATATATAACGTAAATCATTCAAACGAAAAACAAATATTGAAGCTAATTATACGGCGAGAATCACTCTCACAAACAATATTTACTAATAAAATATAATCTATAATATAATAATTTGTGAGAGTGATTCTCGCCGTATAATTAGCTTCAATATTTGTTTTTCGTTTGAATGATTTACGTTACATAAATTGATTACGCACTACAAAATTGACATATATATATATATATATATATATATATATATATATATATATATATATATATATATATTGTATTGAATTTTATTCCAGTATTCCATTTTATATATATATCGATTTGTAAGGCTATTGAAATGGTTGGAGATAAATGTATCTTAACATCTCCATTATTATAACTAACATCTGCAATACTATAATCGCGATAAGGTAAAAGTTAGTTCATGGTTGAAAACGGAAAATGACATTTATATAATATCTTGGAGAAAACACTTTATATACATATTTATAGAAAATAGAAACAGACAGTTATCTGTCTATTACGGTTGAGTTCACTTAGTAATCAGTGACGTGGCTAGATCAAAGATGGCCAACAAAATATTACGGTTCAGTTCACTTAGTTATCAGTGATGTGTCTAGATCTTAGATGCCCAACAAAGTATTACGGTTGAGTTCATTTAGTAATCAATGATGTGGCTAGATCAAAGATGGCCAACGAAATATTACGGTTCAGTTCACTTAGTTATCAGTGATGTGTCTAGATCTTAGATGCCCAACAAAGTATTACGGTTGAGTTCATTTAGTAATCAATGATGTGGCTAGATCAAAGATGGCCAACGAAATATTACGGTTCAGTTCACTTAGTTATCAGTGATGTGTCTAGATCTTAGATGCCCAACAAAGTATTACGGTTGAGTTCATTTAGTAATCAATGATGTGGCTAGATCAAAGATGGCCAACGAAATATTACGGTTCAGTTCACTTAGTTATCAGTGATGTGTCTAGATCTTAGATGCCCAACAAAGTATTACGGTTGAGTTCACTTAGTAATCAGTGACGTGGCTAGATCAAAGATGGCCAACAAAATATTACGGTTCAGTTCACTTAGTTATCAGTGATGTGTCTATATCTAAGATGCCCAACAAAGTATTACGGTTGAGTTCATTTAGTAATCAATGATGTGGCTAGATCAAAGATGGCCAACGAAATATTACGGTTCAGTTCACTTAGTTATCAGTGATGTGTCTAGATCTTAGATGCCCAACAAAGTATTACGGTTGAGTTCATTTAGTAATCAATGATGTGGCTAGATCAAAGATGGCCAACGAAATATTACGGTTCAGTTCACTTAGTTATCAGTGATGTGTCTAGATCTTAGATGCCCAACAAAGTATTACGGTTGAGTTCATTTAGTAATCAATGATGTGGCTAGATCAAAGATGGCCAACGAAATATTACGGTTCAGTTCACTTAGTTATCAGTGATGTGTCTAGATCTTAGATGCCCAACAAAGTATTACGGTTGAGTTCACTTAGTAATCAGTGACGTGGCTAGATCAAAGATTGTCAACGAAATATTACGGTTCAGTTCACTTAGTTATCAGTGATGTGTCTAGAACTTAGATGCCCAACAAAGTATTACGGTTGAGTTCATTTAGTAATCAATGATGTGGCTAGATCAAAGATGGCCAACGAAATTTTACGGTTCAGTTCACTTAGTTATCAGTGATGTGTCTAGATCTTAGATGCCCAACAAAGTATTACGGTTGAGTTCATTTAGTAATCAATGATGTGGCTAGATCAAAGATGGCCAACGAAATATTACGGTTCAGTTCACTTAGTTATCAGTGATGTGTCTAGATCTTAGATGCCCAACAAAGTATTACGGTTAAGTTCATTTAGTAATCAATGATGTGGCTAGATCAAAGATGGCCAACGAAATATTACGGTTCAGTTCACTTAGTTATCAGTGATGTGTCTAGATCTTAGATGCCCAACAAAGTATTACGGTTGAGTTCACTTAGTAATCAGTGACGTGGCTAGATCAAAGATTGTCAACGAAATATTACGGTTCAGTTCACTTAGTTATCAGTGATGTGTCTAGATCTTAGATGCCCAACAAAGTATTACGGTTGAGTTCATTTAGTAATCAATGATGTGGCTAGATCAAAGATGGCCAACGAAATATTACGGTTCAGTTCACTTAGTTATCAGTGATGTGTCTAGATCTTAGATGCCCAACAAAGTATTACGGTTGAGTTCACTTAGTAATCAGTGACGTGGCTAGATCAAAGATTGTCAACGAAATATTACGGTTCAGTTCACTTAGTTATCAGTGATGTGTCTAGATCTTAGATGCCCAACAAAGTATTACGGTTGAGTTCATTTAGTAATCAATGATGTGGCTAGATCAAAGATGGCCAACGAAATATTACGGTTCAGTTCACTTAGTTATCAGTGATGTGTCTAGATCTTAGATGCCCAACAAAGTATTACGGTTGAGTTCATTTAGTAATCAATGATGTGGCTAGATCAAAGATGGCCAACGAAATATTACGGTTCAGTTCACTTAGTTATCAGTGATGTGTCTAGATCTTAGATGCCCAACAAAGTATTACGGTTGAGTTCATTTAGTAATCAATGATGTGGCTAGATCAAAGATGGCCAACGAAATATTACGGTTCAGTTCACTTAGTTATCAGTGATGTGTCTAGATCTTAGATGCCCAACAAAGTATTACGGTTGAGTTCACTTAGTAATCAGTGACGTGGCTAGATCAAAGATGGCCAACAAAATATTACGGTTCAGTTCACTTAGTTATCAGTGATGTGTCTATATCTAAGATGCCCAACAAAGTATTACGGTTGAGTTCATTTAGTAATCAATGATGTGGCTAGATCAAAGATGGCCAACGAAATATTACGGTTCAGTTCACTTAGTTATCAGTGATGTGTCTAGATCTTAGATGCCCAACAAAGTATTACGGTTGAGTTCATTTAGTAATCAATGATGTGGCTAGATCAAAGATGGCCAACGAAATATTACGGTTCAGTTCACTTAGTTATCAGTGATGTGTCTAGATCTTAGATGCCCAACAAAGTATTACGGTTGAGTTCATTTAGTAATCAATGATGTGGCTAGATCAAAGATGGCCAACGAAATATTACGGTTCAGTTCACTTAGTTATCAGTGATGTGTCTAGATCTTAGATGCCCAACAAAGTATTACGGTTGAGTTCACTTAGTAATCAATGATGTGGCTAGATCAAAGATGGCCAACGAAATTTTACGGTTCAGTTCACTTAGTTATCAGTGATGTGTCTAGATCTTAGATGCCCAACAAAGTATTACGGTTGAGTTCATTTAGTAATCAATGATGTGGCTAGATCAAAGATGGCCAACGAAATATTACGGTTCAGTTCACTTAGTTATCAGTGATGTGTCTAGATCTTAGATGCCCAACAAAGTATTACTTTTAAGTTCATTTAGTAATCAATGATGTGGCTAGATCAAAGATGGCCAACGAAATATTACGGTTCAGTTCACTTAGTTATCAGTGATGTGTCTAGATCTTAGATGCCCAACAAAGTATTACGGTTGAGTTCACTTAGTAATCAGTGACGTGGCTAGATCAAAGATTGTCAACGAAATATTACGGTTCAGTTCACTTAGTTATCAGTGATGTGTCTAGATCTTAGATGCCCAACAAAGTATTACGGTTGAGTTCATTTAGTAATCAATGATGTGGCTAGATCAAAGATGGCCAACGAAATATTACGGTTCAGTTCACTTAGTTATCAGTGATGTGTCTAGATCTTAGATGCCCAACAAAGTATTACGGTTGAGTTCACTTAGTAATCAGTGACGTGGCTAGATCAAAGATTGTCAACGAAATATTACGGTTCAGTTCACTTAGTTATCAGTGATGTGTCTAGATCTTAGATGCCCAACAAAGTATTACGGTTGAGTTCATTTAGTAATCAATGATGTGGCTAGATCAAAGATGGCCAACGAAATATTACGGTTCAGTTCACTTAGTTATCAGTGATGTGTCTAGAACTTAGATGCCCAACAAAGTATTACGGTTGAGTTCATTTAGTAATCAATGATGTGGCTAGATCAAAGATGGCCAACGAAATTTTACGGTTCAGTTCACTTAGTTATCAGTGATGTGTCTAGATCTTAGATGCCCAACAAAGTATTACGGTTGAGTTCATTTAGTAATCAATGATGTGGCTAGATCAAAGATGGCCAACGAAATATTACGGTTCAGTTCACTTAGTTATCAGTGATGTGTCTAGATCTTAGATGCCCAACAAAGTATTACGGTTAAGTTCATTTAGTAATCAATGATGTGGCTAGATCAAAGATGGCCAACGAAATATTACGGTTCAGTTCACTTAGTTATCAGTGATGTGTCTAGATCTTAGATGCCCAACAAAGTATTACGGTTGAGTTCACTTAGTAATCAGTGACGTGGCTAGATCAAAGATTGTCAACGAAATATTACGGTTCAGTTCACTTAGTTATCAGTGATGTGTCTAGATCTTAGATGCCCAACAAAGTATTACGGTTGAGTTCATTTAGTAATCAATGATGTGGCTAGATCAAAGATGGCCAACGAAATATTACGGTTCAGTTCACTTAGTTATCAGTGATGTGTCTAGATCTTAGATGCCCAACAAAGTATTACGGTTGAGTTCACTTAGTAATCAGTGACGTGGCTAGATCAAAGATTGTCAACGAAATATTACGGTTCAGTTCACTTAGTTATCAGTGATGTGTCTAGATCTTAGATGCCCAACAAAGTATTACGGTTGAGTTCATTTAGTAATCAATGATGTGGCTAGATCAAAGATGGCCAACGAAATATTACGGTTCAGTTCACTTAGTTATCAGTGATGTGTCTAGATCTTAGATGCCCAACAGAGTATTACGGTTGAGTTCATTTAGTAATCAATGATGTGGCTAGATCAAAGATGGCCAACGAAATATTACGGTTCAGTTCACTTAGTTATCAGTGATGTGTCTAGATCTTAGATGCCCAACAAAGTATTACGGTTGAGTTCCCTTAGTAATCAGTGACGTGGTTAGATCAAAGATGGCCAACGAAATATTACGGTTCAGTTCACTTAGTTATCAGTGATGTGTCTAGATCTTAGATGCCCAACAAAGTATTACGGTTGAGTTCATTTAGTAATCAATGATGTGGCTAGATCAAAGATGGCCAACGAAATATTACGGTTCAGTTCACTTAGTTATCAGTGATGTGTCTAGATCTTAGATGCCCAACAAAGTATTACGGTTGAGTTCATTTAGTAATCAATGATGTGGCTAGATCAAAGATGGCCAACGAAATATTACGGTTCAGTTCACTTAGTTATCAGTGATGTGTCTAGATCTTAGATGCCCAACAAAGTATTACGGTTGAGTTCATTTAGTAATCAATGATGTGGCTAGATCAAAGATGGCCAACGAAATATTACGGTTCAGTTCACTTAGTTATCAGTGATGTGTCTAGATCTTAAATGCCCAACATAGTATTACGGTTGAGTTTACTTAGTAATCAATGACGTGGCTAGATCATAGATCCTCAACAAAATATTACCGTTGAGTCTACTTGATTCTCTGTGATGTGCCTAGATCAACAATCTCCAGAGTGGTTGATATTGACTTCTTAGTATCGATGGCACTATCCAGATAATCGTTAAATGCTTCCTGAGTTTAAAGTTATCGATAAAAAAAACTTTTGTGGCAAAAGGGGTCGATAAACACCGTAGGATTTATTAAACTTTTTGGTGCAAACTGAACTTGGAAGAGCATGATGAATTACTAACATTTTCAAAATAAATAGCAATACCTTTGTTTATAAAAAAAAATCTTCCCACTAATGATATTAATCAATTCAATAAATAGATATATTCATTTATTTTTAATGTTTATTATGACCAATATTATTGTTGTGGCCTTGTTAGGGCCAGAAATAAATACACAGGGGAGGAATTGAGTTAAACAAATATATTAACAGAAACGGTAATACAAACGAGAGTGTTACAGCAAGAATGTTCAGTCCAACTGTCAGAGCTGACTACTGAAAACTTTCCACTCCAAAAGGCAGTACCTGCTCCTGTTTATAGCTAGGAGAGTCCATACGTGCGTGGGTGAATTACCATAACAATTATGAATTTCTTTATTGAGGTATTTAGTTATGATTATTATTATTAGTTCGCTACCCCGTCGATTCGCTGATGGCAAGACGATTCTTGCGAAAATGTAAAGTATTATCATTTTATGGCCCTGGTACATTTGTCCCACAAACAGCACTTGATGAACTCATGTGAGTCCGTATAAAAATGACATAACACATGGAATTCAAACAAACAACAATTAATAAATGTATTAAGAATACATATTACAGAAGGATTAAGAAAGAAACGAAGTTATGAACAATTCAATACAATCTTCAGTCTGTGTCTCTGAAGTTCTTACATATCTATCGGAGCGAAAGGAAACGTGTCTTGTCACTCTGAAAGTCAAAGGGAAAAGAGGAAGAGCCTTTCAAATATCGTCAGGGTTTAATCCAACATGATCAAATTTAAAATCTAAATCGTAGTATTTTAAATGGAAAAACATTTATTAGAAAATACATTTCTTTTAAATACAGAAGTAATAATAAAAATAAAAATGACTTTAAAGAACCGCTTATACTTTTTTCCTTTTGTCCAGAGGTTAACCCTTGTGGCACAGATGTCCATCTAAAAAAATAACTTTATTAAATAATTTTATTTATTACCGAATAATATTCAACAAAATCTTATAATTTTCTGATTTTTAAGAAATCAAACATTAAATATTTTTTAATTTTCTACTCTTATTCCACTTGTACCATTTTTACCTGAATTAACTTTTTTGTGGCAATTAATTGTTTTAAATATTTAACCTAAATTTACTTTTTTATTCACAAGTAATAAACAGGATATTTACTTTGTAGCCATCTCTATGTTAACATGTTCTGAATAGCAATAAATACGATATGCATAAATTAACATTGATATATGAGAGATATCAAAAGTCTGATATTGGTGTATACTAGTTATGTATAGACAGACATTAATAAATTGAAATAAACACGAACAGACTGATATTGTTAGATAGGCATGAACAAACTGGTATCAGGGGATAGGCATGAACAGACTGATATCAATCGATAGGCATGAACAGATATCACTAGATAGATATGAATAAATTTATATAAATAAATAGAAACAAAGTGACATAATTACCGATAAGATACAAAAGCTCTCTTAATGTAGGTAAAAGAAAGAAAAGATGATTATTTTTATTTTGTTTCATAGACATACACTAATGTAAACAAACAGACAGTTTGAAAGACATGAAACTGTTCTTTTCTGGTACCAATAGATAGACACGAAGAGACTGATATCAATAGATAGGCACGAAGAGACTGATACCAATAGATAGACATGAAGAAACTGATATCAATAAATAGTCATGAAGGGACTGATACCAATATATAGACACGAAGAGACTGATATCAATAGATAGGCATGAAGAGACTGATACCAATAGATAGACATGAAGAAACTGATATCAATAAATAGGCATGAAGGGACTGATACCAATATATAGACACGAAGAGACTGATACCAATAGATAGGCATGAAGAGACGAGGGTAATGTATTATTCCAATGTCATGTCAAACTCAATCAAATTGTGTGCGAATATGTGCGTGTGTGTACATTAAATGACGCAACTATATATAAGTCACTTACGCACTACACAGATATATGTATATACATTACATATACGTTTGCACAATCACACGCAGAGAAAGTGTGCAGGACAGAGATTCTGCTCTTTGTTTTATAATATAGATTTTTAAACAAATATGTCTAGTATAGTAGAAGAAATAAAAACTGAAAAAGGAATACCAAAACTTATAGGCAAGATCAATTTTATCGAGAAACTATAATGAAAGAAAAGTTTAAAGTGATTTCTATCCGTAAATAATAAAATAAAATAAAAATATTATTGATATTTTTGCACATGTCTAGGAGTTTAAGCGGCATCAAGGATTCCATAAAGGGGTCGGTGGTCTAAAATTTCTGGGAACCTCTAGTCTAGATCATGAAATGCAAAATAATGGGGATATCTGAAAAAGATATGATGTCGTTCTCATAAATTGGCATCAACTAGCGGAATGATTTACATTTCGCGCCTCTAGCCAAACTGTCGTGAGACGTTTCTTATCTTTTAACGATTTTTTTATTCACTCAATACAAGGCTCAAGAGCTACTCAAAGTAGAGGATGACTGAATGAGGAGATAGTATGAAAAGTAAGAAGAGGTGGTAAATAGCGCAGATTATGAGCTTATGTAGGAAAGATAACAGTTGACCCAAGACTTGAAGTTGTTAATATTGTATCGATCCGCGAAGCATCTTCTCGGGAGTCTGTTCTACAAAGTAGCGGTTCTTGCGAAAAAGATTTCCGAGTGGAATTCCCTTTTTACTAATGGAATACAAAGAGAACGAAAATGATTCGACCCCGTGTGCGTAATATGGCGGGGCTCATCTGCGAAGGTCTGAACTGGTGGAACTATGTAATTTAGCTTGTCAGAACATTTGTCATAGAAATAACGATTGAGAACCGAGAGGCTTGTGGCGTTTCGTTTGTGGGAAAGCGGTTGTAGAGTAGAAAATAATTCATCACCCACAAGGCCGCGTAGAATATTTTGGACAGTGTTATGGTTGGAAATAGATGAATTGGCAGCACCAACCCAGATATAGCAGAGAGGTGCTTGTGGCTTTTCGTTTGTGGGAAAGGAGTTGTAGAGTGGAAAATAATTCATCACCCACGAGGCTGCGTAGACGCTCTTGAATTCTATCAAGGCTGGAAAGGGAGGCGGGACAGATTTAGTCTAGATATAACAGCAGCACTCCATTTTTGGTTTAATCTGACTCTTTTGAGGATAGAGAATGGTTGGAATTTTTCTTTGTTTGTTTAGCGGCATATAATCTCCTTATGGGTCATTTAATAAAATTTAATTCTCTTGAGAGCATTAATAATTTCATTTACAAAAATATATTGCTGGTAATATTTTAATGTACTCTTGGTAATATTTTCTAATGTATTGCTGGTAATTTTTTAATGTATTCTTGGTAATATTTTCTAATGTATTGCTGGTAATTTTTTAATGTACTCTTGGTAATATTTTCTAATGTATTGCTGGTAATTTTTTAATGTATACTTGGTAATATTTTCTAATGTATTGCTGGTAATTTTTTAATGTTCTCTTGGTAATATTTTCTAATGTATTGCTGGTAATTTTTTAATGTATTCTTGGTAATATTTTCTAATGTATTGCTGGTAATTTTTTAATGTACTCTTGGTAATATTTTCTAATGTATTGCTGGTAATTTTTTAATGTACTCTTGGTAATATTTTCTAATGTATTGCTGGTAATTTTTTTTTTTTTCAAAAATATTTTACTGGTAATTTTTAATGTAAAAATGTATTTTTATACTTTCATAGTGATTTGAACCCAGTTTGGAGGTAAACTATTTGCCTATAGTTAGCACGCCGGGTCAAGGTGGACCTAGGAAAGATGGCAATTAAGAGGTGGTTCCACGCTCCTCAAAACCTCTCGGTCATAGGCCTTGCTGACAGATGTAGTTTATCGTCATATCCAGGACGGAGAATGGTTGGGGGAGCCAGGTACTTTCTGGAGCGGTACATGGAACCAACGATTTTGCCTATATTTGGAGCGATGGATCGTATATATGCGTTCCACTTAGCTGGGTAAAGGGCAAATAACTAAGTTTTGTAACGTTACACGGTAATGCATGTTTTTATGAAAGGTAAAGTCGTTGATTATACGTAGATAATCTAAGACGTAATAAGATCAGATTTAATAAGTGAGAAATATATCAATTATCAATTATTATCATTCCAAATCTCTTTGTAGCAGGGATAGATTGTCGACAACGGCAACTGTATGATTTTGTTATGTAATGTTTTAATGCAAACGAACAAACATGTGTAACAATAACAAAGAACAATTTAAAAGCATACTTCATAAAATATATATTTTTTGTAATATTCTTCTTACGATTCGTGGTAATTTGTAAGCCTGAGATAAAATTTTCAAGAATCCCAAAAGAGTATATATCTATTAGGTAAATACTAGTATGTTTAAGTCACTGTGTTTGCACTTAATAAGTTATATTTTTCTTTTAAAATTGCGGAAATTTAAATGACTGGGAAGTGTTTTAAAAGAGGACGGAAAGAACGACACTGAGATCCAAAGACGTATTAGGATAGGCAAAGAGGCACCCCAAAAGCTAAGCAGAATACTAAGAAATAGGAAAATTTCGCCAGAAACAAGGAAAAGAGCACTAAACTGCTATGTGATATCTGTCCTCCTGTATGGCAGTGAGTACTGGACGATCTCCTCAAAGATGTACCTGAAACCAACTTGAGCAAACAGAAATGTGGTTCTACAGAAGGATGCTGAGGATACTGGGGACCGAACATGTGAGCAACGACAAAATTTTGGAGAAAATGGAAATAAAAAGAAAACTAATACTTAACATTAGGAAGAGATAGTTAAGATGTTCAGGGGCTACTTTCCTCCTTATGTGTCTCAGAGATATCGACTGTCTTTGATTATAAGTATAAGTGTCTTTTCGTTCCTATTTTCCTTAAAACTACCTCATTGTTCAAATAGTAGCTACGTGGTATTCTCAGCATCCTTCTGTAGAACCACATCTCGGTCGGTTCAGGTAAGATAAATAGTAATTAATTACGTTTTGCTTTACGATAGAATGAAACCTGCAAAAAGCTGTTTTTGTTTAGCAATTTTTCTGCTTGACTCAAAAGAATCGAACCATGAGACGCTGTTGTGGAGTGAAATGTCAAATTATATAATTAGAAAAAGAAAAGGAAGCGAATTGCCCCAAGAAAAAGTTTAAAACTTGTATTGCTGTACCTGGTATAGGGAAAAGATTGAATATAATAGTTTTACTTTGCCTGCTACTGATGAAAGAAAAGAACAAGAGTACAGTCTGTTCCGTTTTTGGATCAATTTGTGGCGTCAATTTAATTTGGGTGGTCAAATTTTTTTAACGGATACTTATTGAAAATAAAGAAACTCTCCTTTAATGACAGCTAATACATGTTATATTATGCAACAATATATATATATATATATATATATATATATATATATATATATATATATATATATATAAGGGAACCTGGTGGCCTGACGATTGCGTCCAGCATGAAACAGCCTGTCGCCTCTGAGTGTTGACTTCAATGTTCACTTTTATATTTAGATTTACATACACTCTATCTCTGATATTGAGCACTTTATCCCATAAATACAGCACACCTTAATACTATATTTCTAATACACGCACGCGCACACACACACACACACACACACACATACACACACACACACACACACACACACACACAATTTCAGATAGAGTATATCTGTATATATGTATAAAGACAAAAGGAAAAATTAACCACCCCTTGAGGGACTTTATCAAGGCAAATTTGCGTTGATAAAATGACAAAATCCCCCAAGTGTCCAATAGAGGGGGGAGGAGTGTAGACCGGGCGGTAGGGAAGCCTACCTACTCCTATTACATATAACATATACAACGATGACAAAACAATAGAGGGAGATGTAGTAGGGATAGTCGCAGGGGGGATAGGAATGACATTGTATTGTATACATTAACAGTAAGTTTTAACTTAGTTAAAGTCCCATTGACCTATATTTTTAAAAAAATGTAATATTACGAGTTAGGTTAGAACAGTTAGTTCTAAAATAAGATATGTTAGGGGGTCCAATAGCGACGGTTAAGAAAAAGCAAAAAAACAAAAACAAAAATACAAATAAAAAAAGATGTCCCTGCAGTCATCTCCGGTGGGCAACCCTGAGGCCACATTATGATTCAGGCTGCGCCAAACTCCCTCTCTGCCCGCGTCATGGTTGATAACCGTCGGCTTCCTTTAACTCAGGGCTTCTCTTTTTCCAACACCAATTATCCACATGAATTACAAAAACCAGAAATATAAACCTAAACCAGCCTTCCAAAAATCACCCAAACCTTTAAATATCTCCTCCAACATCCGTGGCATTAGAACCAACTTCTGCAGTGTGGAATCCTTCCTCATTGCTAAGTGCCCGGATATACTGGCCCTGTGTGAGACCAATCTTGACTCCTCTATCCCTTCCTCTGATCTCTCGATCCCGGGATACCTTCCTCTCTTCAGAAAAGACTCTCTAACCCACATGCATGGCCTGGGTGTCTACGTCAAGGACCATCTCCCTCTGGCTAGAGAGTGCTCTCTCGAATCGCCGGATCATTCGTACTTGTGTCTCCGGTTATCTCTTCTCAATGCTGAAAGCTATCTTTTCTTCCTCTACCGCTTTTTTTACTCTCAGGACTGTGGAATACTCGATGTCATTTCTGACAGCATAGATAGGGCCCTCTCTCTCCATCCGTTCGCTCACATATTTGTGTTTGGCGATTTTAACGCCCATCACGACCAGTGGCTTAAGAATGCTACTACCGACCTCGCAGGCATTCATACTCTCAACTTTTCAGTCTCTCAATCCCTCACACAGATAATTGATTTCCCCACGCGTTTTGCTTACAACCGTGACTGTAAGGCCTCACTCCTCGACCTGTGTTTTACCTCCATCCCTGAGTCTTGTAGTACCACGCAGCTCTGTCCTATCGGTAACTCCGATCATGCTGTAGTGTCTGTTAGCATCTCCTTCAGCCCCACCCCCTGCAAGGAGCCTCCTACTACCAGAACCTCATTCTGCTACCAACGGGCTGACTGGGACTCCTTTCGTGACTTCCTCCGCGATGTCCCCTGGGATGCTGTATTTAAGCTCCCCATTCAAGGATGTGCTTCAGAGGTCTCTTCCTGGGTTTAAGCTGGAATCGACGTTTTCATCCCCTCCAGGAAATTCAAGGTCAAACCGCGCTCCTCCGCTTGGTTCACAGCTGCTTGCTCGGCCGCCATTGCCCATAGGAACCACTTCTTCCACCGTTTTCGTAGTGATATGTCTGACTTCAATAGACGTCTATTCACCTCTGCCCGTAACGAGTGTAAGCGTATCCTCAACGAAACTAAGTCATTATTTGCTGTTCGGATGAAGGAACGTATTGCATCTCGCAAATTCGGCTCCAAAGATTATTGGCGCCTCTGCAAGAGCGTTCTGAACAATAGCAAACCCTCCATTCCTCCCCTGTTCAATCAGTTTGAGGTCCTAACCACCTCTGCCGACAAGGCTGAATGCTTTGTTCGGAAGTTTTCCTCCAATTCAACATTAGACTCTTCCAGGGTACCCATGCCCGATTTCCCTCCCAGAACCGAGGCGGTGTTCCTCAAGGCTCCATCCTAGGCCCTACTCTGTTCCTCATATTCATAAACGACCTTCCTGACGCCATAGACTCCCAAGTCGGCATCTATGCGGACGACACCACAATTTACTCCTGCCTCAAACACAAATCCAGTGATGCTGACAAAATTAACCTGGCATCTCGGATAGAAAAGGACCTCCAATCGGTTGTGAACTGGAGCAAGAAATGGATGGTTAACTTTAACGCCTCTAAAACTAAACTGCTCTCTATTAACCACCACAAGGATCCATTCCTGCATCCCATTAGAATGTCTGATGACCAACTTCTTGAGAGCTCCTCTCTGCGGCTGCTCGGTCTCACGCTGTCCGCTGATCTGAGATGGAACAAATACATCGAGTCAATTGCTTCATCCACCGCAAGGGAAGTTGGCTCCCTGTGCCGAGCCAGGAAATTTTTCTCCCGGAATCTATCCTCCAAATCTATAAATCGACCATTCGCCCTTGCATGGAGTATTGCTGCCATATATGGGCTGGAGCCCCTGCTGTTTGCCTCAGGGTTCTTGATAAGATCCAGAGACGGATATGCAATGTAATTGGCCCCGATCTGTCATCTCGTCTGCAGTCTCTCTCTCACAGACGCGACGTTGCCTCGCTCTGTCTTTTTTATAAATACTTTCACGGTAATTGCTCCGAGGAGCTGCTTTTGCTGGTTCCCAGGCCTCATGAATTTAAACGTCCTACGAGGCTGGCATCCCGTCCCACCCCTTCACCGTTGAAACTGTTAGATGTAGACGTCTCTTCTACTCCAATAGCTTCATGTCTCGCACATCTCGTCTGTGGAACTACCTTCCTTATTCCTGCTTCCCTGACAAATACAAGCTCCAACTATTTAAGTGTAACGTCAATCGACATCTCCAGCTGCCTATCCTCTTCCCTTCTCCACATCCTTTCACCTTTCATTCCCATCTACTCTCACTCCAAATCTTCTGTAACCCCCTTGCCTTGATCGATCCACTATCTTTCTCCACATCCTCTCCTTTACCACTCCTATCTGCTCTTCCTCCAAACCTTCTGTAATCCACTGCGTAATAGTGGCTTCCAGCCTTGCTTGGTGGTGGGGGGGATATGCTTAAAAAAAAAAAGAGGACGAAACGTGTCGGTTAAGATAAGTTTTGCTTTTGTCTTTATTCATTGTGGACATAGCGATCAATATTGCATTGTGACTGTCAGTGTCAAGCTTCACTTCTATCTTGCTACTGCTATGTGGATCACGTGTGGATTATGTGAAGAGTGATCAACGACTAGCTTCTCACATGCGCAAAGGATCTCATATACAAAGAAATGCTCACCAACAACTAAACAACATCAATGGCAAAAATGCTACGTTTTAAAACATCCTTTCAACTTCCGGAGCTGAATTATTTCGACAAAAAATATCGCATACAGACGACAAACAACAAAATCGATTAAAACTCAAACGCCATAACTTATGCACAAACAGCAAATAGAAGATGATCCATAATCCAAATCTTATCCACAATTTCTCCACATTCGCACTTTCTACCATTGAAGCGGAAGTTTAGGTCAAAAATTCGCCAGCGGTCTAAAAGAAAAATGTTACAATCACTACTTTAACCAAGAACCACAATTTCAACCAAACTGATTATAAAAACAACTTTAATACATGGCATATTACCAGTCTGCATAACAAATACCATCGTGACTACATTACCCAGGAGATGGGTAGCACTAAAAAACTTGTCCATGAACAAAAACATTATTATAAGGAGGCGGTATAGTTATTATGGACACCAACATTGAAAAACTAGAACCCCCTCCTAAATAACGACAGCACCTATACCAAAAGCAATGAACTTACCATAAAGATATATATGTATATATATATATATATATATGTATGAGGCGGCCTGACGATTGCGTCTAGCATAAAACAGTCTGACGCCTCTGAGTTTTGACTTTAATGTTCACTTTTATGTCTACATACGTTCTATCTCTGATATTGAGCACTTTATCCCATAAATATAGCACACCTTAAAACTATATTTCTTCATATATATATATATATATATATATATATATATATATATATATATATATATATATATATATATATAATAAAAAGACTTAAACACTAATATTCCATGATCATAATTTATTCCATTGGAATCGTAAATACGATCCAATTCATCAGACCTACAAATTCAAAAAGAAAACAGAAAAAACATCTCCGGGAATAAAAAATAAAATTTAGTGAGAGTGTATGTATGAGAGTGTGGGGCGAATGCTAGAGTGAATGAAAGCCAAAGGGAGGGGTAACAGACGAGAGAAGAATAAGAAGATCTAAAGATGAAGGGGGGATTAAAATTTAGCAGAGAGAAGTTTTAAAAAGGGGAGGCAAAGACGGTTTAAGTGTGAAAAATATGTATATTTTCAAAAGTCTGATACACTAAAGATACACCGGAAGAGTGTATCCATTTCTTGGTGACATACACACACAATAGACAATAAAATCTTAAAGCTCAGAAGATGAGAGACAGAGAGGAAAAGAAAAATGGGGTGGGAGGAGGTGGGTTGGGGGGAACTAAAACCGGAGGGCCTTTCTAAAAGGGCCACTGTGTAATCAAGAAAATTTGACAAAGGTAATATCGACTACAGGTCACAAATCTAATATAAACATATAAAAATATCGATTATCTAAACTAGCAAGGACCTAAATTTCTATGTTCGAAAACACATACGTATACACGCATACACAACAAATATTAATATTTACACGTACATACATACATATAGGCGTGTACACACATACCCATACATATACACATACATATATACACATACACACACATATACATATATACATATACATACACACACATACATATACATATATACACACACATATACATACATATACACATATATCCACACACACCCACTCTTACATATTTACACATTTACGTACGTACATACATACATACGCATACGTGTACATAAACGATATATACATATAACCTTGCGCATCTCCATACAAATACCTACACACAACCATCTAAACAAATAAACAATGTATTCCTCTATCTATCCGTCTAACTAAACACACATACGTACATATATACCCATATACAGATATATATATATATATGTGTGTGTGTGTGTTTATACATACATACCTAAACATGAACACACACACACATATAAACACAACTACATACACATCTACCTACATATACATGCATCCATATACGCATATATACACACACATACACATATACACATATATGTCCATATGTATACACACACATACACATATATATATATATATATTCATATATACACACACACATACATACACACACATGAACGCACATATACATATCTATATATAAATTAAAAAGTACAAGCTAAAAATTTAAAAATTAACTAAAAAACCTTAGAGACCATATCTATCCATATATACATTTAACATATAAAAATATGCGGGTGGAAACTAATTTAATACTTCAAGGACATTGAGAAAGACAACGTTAAGAATATAAAAAATATTAAAAACCGGCAGAGTGAGTAACGCATATCTCTGATTTTGCATCTCAGTTACTAGAGAAAACGTCTACCTGCATACCCACTCACACATATATCACCACATGAATAATGATTAACAAAAAAAAAAAAAGATTTCAAATACATAGCGCGTCACATAAACAAACACAAAGATACATATAGATAATCATAAATGTCATTCCATTAAAAAGTCATACCAGAAGTTTTGAATTTTATCCAACATATTTTTATTACTTCAACATTATTTTTAGCGGACACCCGTATTTGAATAGACGGTCCGTTTTATTTTAAACAGTATTTGTTTCGTCTACCGGCCTGCATACCCCAGAAAATGTTTAAAATAGAACATTATATATATATATATATATATATATATATATATATATATATATATATATATATATATATATATATATATATATATTGAAAAAATTCTCTCAAATTTCGAAGCCGAAATATTTCGACAAACAATATCGCACACAAACAGCAAAATTTATTAAAATTCAAACTCCACTACCTATGCACGAACACCAAATGGAAGATGACTGGTAATCCAAATCTTATTCACAATATCTCCACATTCACACTTTCTACCAGTGAAGCGGAATCTTTAAGTCTAGGTTTAAAATTCCCCACTGGTCTAAAAAAAAAAAAAAAAAAGATGACACAATCACTACTTTAACCAAGAACCACAATTTCAACCACACTGATTATAAAAAAGCTTTAATACATGGCATTTTAGCAGACTGCATCACAAATACAATCGAGACTACACTACCCAGGAGATACATACAAGCACTAAAAAACTTGTCCATGAAAAAAAAACATTATTATAACCCAATCCAAGGAAGCGGTATATTTATTATGGACACCAACATCTATATTGAAAAATTAGAATCTCTCCTAAATAACAACACCTACACTAAAACCAATGAACTTACCATAAACACTGAAACACATAGATTCAACAAAATTATCAAGAAACTATTAAAAAATGAAAACAAATCTTGGTCTAGATTAATAGATTACCTTCTCACTATATCCACACTATATGGCTTACCCAAGACACGCAACGCCGACATGCCCATTAGGTCCATTGCATCCGAAATTAACAGTGCACCCACAATTTAGGTAGAGCCATTAAAAAAACCTTACTCCATTCCTAGACACCATCAGTACAACAAACATCAAACATTCAGGTTACTAACTCCAAAGAATACAACACATAAACATGACTGAATGTATATGGTTAGTGTAGACATCAAATCACTATTCACCAATATACCCATCACCAAATGACTCAATATACTAAGAAATCACATCAATAAATCCATAATAAATAAATTGTTTTTCAAAATTACACAAACATTTTTGGTCATATTATCTCATATCTTTCTGGCGTCAGTTTAAAGTGACACTTTTTTCTCATATTTTGTAACTATTTTGATTAAAGTTCATAGTTTCTAAATTTCAGATAAAAACGTGTAATTTTTCAAAAATATTTCACAGAAATATTCATTCACTTTCCAAAATTATAGTTTATAATCGCACGCGCGCGCACACACACACACACACACACACACACACACACACACACACACACACACATTCCGATTTCTTTATGAATTTGTAGGTCTGATGAATTGGATTGTGATTACGATTCCAATGTAATAAATTATAACCATGGAATATTAGGGTTTGAGCCTTTTATATTATATATATATATATATATATATATATATATATATATATATATATATATATATATATATATATATATATATATATATATAGGGGGTGTCAGATTTTTCAAATACAATATATCTGTAAAATGACACTATGAATAAAGAAAAAAGGAAAACTTATCTTAGCTGTGGCGAATGATATTTTATTTAATGTGGGCTCAACGAAATTTAGAAAAATGACGTCAGACCCCTCCCTGATGCAAACAAAAATAAACACACTATTAACTTATTCTGTCATAACCAAATGCACACTAATTATAAATAGGATGAAAAAGCAATTAAAAACATAATTCGCCGGTACATATCACTCAATAATCCTAAAAGACAACTAAGATTTACTATCTAAAACGTCTTGATAGAATCGTCCATATTTTCTACTCACCCCCGACATAAAATACACTCTTCCATCAGAATCAGTTTTAACCAATCAACACCTCACATTGCAAATGCCGACTTTTTATTGGTCGAGACGACACCAAAATGTGTAACAATTGTCGAAAACCTTTTTTCGTGCCTAGTTCCCTGGAGCCTAATTTGGATACCAAAAACAAATAAAAAGGACCATTTCGACCCAATTCATCACTCAGTCACTTAGCTTCAGAGATATGCCACACGAATCCACGCGTGTCACTATTTTGACTTAAGAAACCTTTCGCGCGTTAACTGCTGACTCAAACACCAACATTATTCTCTCAAAATTCACTTACAACTTTCTAAGAAAAATGTTCTTACACACTACTAAAATAGAAATTGTATTTAACAAAGGATAAATACAGAAAATCCAAGGTAAACAACTCTAGAAAATTAAGACATTTATACTCTACTTTATTCACGCACACAAACTACACAAATTTCTGTATAAGTAATATTTTCCATTTTACTCTATTTGACCAGTTCTTTAACACATGAACAATTTTGAACTGTAAATCAGTAAGACACCCAATTTATACATGGTCGATTCTTGCATTATCAAACCACAAGTTTTCTAATTGTATATTAACTGTACATAAATGCCTGTTGTTTTTTATTGAAACCTTAATTACTGTTGTTTCTTATTCTATTGCCTTGTGATTGATTCGTTTTGAATGCCTATATTCTATATTGTTGTGGATTAATATGGTGAACATGCCCGTAAACTAATTTTTATCGTCAATTTATACATAACTGTGCTATTATACTTCTCCCACTGACAAATCTCCTATCCAAGCACAAGCGGAAGAACCCGAAAATTACATTATCTGTGGATGAGCTAGATTTCTTTCATCGAGCTAAGTAAGCGTCACAGGACTGTACCAAACTTTCGTATATCACATCTTCACCCGATGCAAAGCTGACATTAACCACTGATGCGTCGTCAAATACAGTCGGTCCAGTGCTTCACCAAGTCGTCAACAGTGTGGAAAAACCGTTGTCATTTTTCACCATTAAGCTTAATACGGCCCAAAGGAAATATAGTACCTTCTCCCGTGAAATGTTGGCAATTTATTTGGCCATCAGACGTTACCGGCATATTTTGGAAGGACGTGATTTTTTCATCTTTACTGACCATAAACCACTAACGTACGCCCTAGGCACGAAGTCTGATAAACACAATCCGCGTCATATCCGTTACATGGACTATATATCGCAATTCTCATCTGACATTCGCTACATTAGTGGAACCAGCAACACTGTGGCCGACACACTATCTCGAATAACACTCAGCGCAATTCAGAATACAACACTGAATTTTGATAGGCTAGCAGACGAGCAAATGAAAGATGAAACCCTACAAGCTATCCAATCAGATACTTCCTTAAAGATCGAGAAACGACCACTTCCGTTTACGAGCAAGTCAGTTTATTGTGACACCAGCACGGGTAACCCGCGTCCATACATACTACCAACTATGCGTCGTCTAATTTTCGATCATTTCCACTCACAAGCACATCCTGGAGGCAAGGCGAAGTGGCCCCGCACGTGTCTACATTGCCAAGCCACCAAAGTTGGCAGACACACAAGAGCACCTACATCAACATTTGCCAACCCAGACGGACGTTTCAGCCATCTGCATGCGGATTTAGTGGGTCCACTTGAACGTGTGAACGGATTTGAATACATTTTAACAATAATTGACCGCTTTACGCGATGGCCAGTTGCTATTCCCCTGGAATCAACTTCAGCTGAATCAGTGGCTAATGCTATTTTTAACCATTGGATTACAATTTTTGGATGCCCTTTGGTAATCACTACCGATAGAGGTCCACAGTTTCAATCGGCACTTTTTAATGAATTCACTAATCTGCTAGGAATTAAGCACATTTCCACTACAGCTTATCACCCTTGTTCCAACGACCTCGTAGATAGATTTAACCGACAGCTTAAATATGCTATAACTGCTTCAACCAACGGCCACACTTGGGTTGATAAACTTACCCTGATGTATGATAGAATCGTCCATATTTTCTACTCACCCCCGAGATAAAATACACTCTTCCATCAGAATCAGTTTTAACCAACCAACACCTCACATTGCACATCTCGACTTTCTATTGGTTGAGACAACACCAAAATGTGTAATAAACAACTATCAACATAAGACAAATACTAGTAGATAACACCACGATACCTATTGTCCTGCTTGACAATATTTCTTAAAGGAATTGAGCTGTACCAGCGCTGAATTGGTTTTGGGGACTCCCCTAACAGATTTTAAGCCCTGTATCGGACAACCTACCTATACTAGCCAGATTGTCAGTGACCTTCGGCGAAAAATGTCTGAAACGATTTATACGTCGACCAGAGCTTACCATAAGCCATATTATGTTCCAGCTGATCTACATAAACCCAATTTCGTTTTTCTCCGCAGAGATATGGTTCGCAAACCGCTAACTCCTAATTACACAGGACCATACCAAGTTATTTCTCGAGCGTCGAAATACTTTGTAATAGATCTCGCCGGAAAACACACATTACGGTCAGTATTGACCGATTGAAACCAGCTTACATCAATAACGACGACAGACCTTTGACCACTCAACAAATACCTGTTTCAGAACCTTAACACGAAGATCCATCCTCAACACCTGAACCACAAATTAACACACCTACACGGACTAGGTTCGGCAGGCGCGTTCATTGGCCTGCGAAATACACAACATATTGTACATATTAATGTCCATACTACGCTGACCGTTAATCTAGAGGGGGTATTGATACTCGTCCATATTTTCTACTCACCCCCGAGATAAAATACACTCTTCCATTAGAATCAGTTTTAACCAACCAACACCTCACATTGCAAATCTCGACTTTCTATTGCTTGAGACAACACCAAAATGTGTAATAAACAACTATCAACATAAGACAAATACTAGTATATAACACCACGATACCTATTTTCGCGTCTAGTTCCCTGGAGCCTACTTTGGATTCCAAAAACAAATAAAAAGGACCATTTTTATTATTTTATTCTTTCAAAATTCACTTACAACTTTCTAAGAAAAGTGTCCTTACACACTACTAAGATAGAAATTGTATTTAACAAAAGATAAATACAGAACAATCCAAAGTAAACAACTCTAGAAAATTAAGACATTTATACACTACTTTAATCACGCACACAAACTACACAAATTTCTGTATAAGTAATATTTTCCATTTTACTTTATTTGACCAGTTTTGACATGAACAATTTTGAACTGTAAAACAATAAGACACCCAATTTATACATGGTCAAGTCTTGCATTATCAAACCACAAGTCTTCTAATTGTATATTAATTGTACATGTCTGTTGTTTTTATTACCGTTGTTTCTTATTTAATTGCCTTGTGATTGATTCGTTTTGAATGCCTATATTCTATATTGTTGTGGATTAATATGGTGAACATGCCCGTAAACTAACCATCTTAATATTAAAACCTTCTGATAACAAATTCAAACTCATAGCAATCCCAACAATCTAACTTAATTATTACTAACAACACCGGGCCTTATAAATCCCGATTATGTAAAAATAATGTTGTCTATTAATTCTCATGCTCCACTGGGAGACTACATCTCCAACACTGCTAATCAAATAACAACATTAAATATTTACATTGGGTACACACATACGCTCGCAGATTGACCCGTCACCTGTCGAAACTTAGTGCAATCCGTGCACACATCAATCAGCACATCATGAATAACAACTATCAACATAAGACAAATACTAGTAGATACCACCACGATACTCTACGGCACCCAATACAAGTCAAAACTCTAGAAGCTATTATTATACAAAATAACCAGCCCATATTAAATAAAATAAGATTTACCACAGGATAAGGTATCTTTAAGTGCATATGATATAATTAATGTGCACACATATTTTATGAGTATTATAATAAAAAATATTTAAAATAGATATTTAAATTAAATAAATAAATAAATCTCATTCTTTATGTCAGGTCTTGTTTCTAATGGCCGTTACATATGACGTCACGCTAGACCATTTCAAACAAACAATACGGAAAAAAAAACTTACACCAATAAGTGCATGAAAAAAGGAAAATCGAAAAATACAATCAGTCATTGCCGATACCGCCTGAAGAGTAGACGGACAGGTCCGCCTATGAAACTCTGGAGTCGGAATGCTGAAGATGACATCAGTCAGCTAAATGACAAAATTTTACTTACATATATATATATATATATATATATATATATATATATATATATATATATATATATATATATATATACTAGGGTGGGCTGAAATGTTCATAGGCTGACTATGAAGGTGTGATGCTTGAGCTGCGAAATCTTGTATGTATACATTTCAACTCTTATTAATATAAATTCTTATTAATAACTGCATTGTTTCTTTCCAAGTAAACTGACATCTGAACTAACTAGTAGCGAATTCTCTTGTAAATGGTTAAAATTTGACATCGGGATGTTAAGTATCTGCGGGAAAAGGGTTTAGTCCCCTACAGACATTCATACTGACATGGCTGTTATATTAGGAGATGACGCCCCAACTTTATCAACAGTGCAAAAGTGGGCAGCTGAATCTAAGAAGGGAAAGAGAGTCTTGAAGATGCTCGAAGATCTGAACGTCCTGCAATTACCACCGCCGTTAAAAATATTGATCGTTTTCAAACACCTGGTGATGGATAAGAAGCGATTGACTATAAATCAAATAGTCAATGCTATTAGCATATTCCGTTAGAGAGATGAGGATAATCTACACAATGAACTTGGCATGACGTAAGTTTTTGCTCGGTGGGTGTCACGTCTTCTGACACCTAATCAAAAGCACACCTGACTGGTCACAGCATCGGAAAATCTGACATTGTTTGAGGGAGATCCAGCTGGTTTCCTTGAATGTTTCCTAACCCAGAGTGAGTGTTGGGTTCATCACTTTGAGCCAGAGTTTTATGCAAAGGCATTGTGTTTAACGACTATCTTCAAAAGGGTCACACCATAAATGAAGAATAATGTAGCAACTTGCTGAGACAGTTACAAAAGGCTATCAAAACCAAATACCCAGGAAAACTGATAAAAGGGGATTTGTTTCATCAGGACAATACTCTAGCACACAACTCCTTATTTTCAATAGCTGCTGTGTGTGACTGTGGTTTGAACCCTCCCTGTTTTCCTGATTTGACTATCATCTGTTCCCCAACCTGAACAATGATTTGTCTGAGAAACAGTATCGATTTGATTATGACGTCATATCTGTTGTTGTTGACATTTTTCACCAACAGGATGAACAGTCTTCTTTGAACAGTCAGATGTCAGTTTACCTGGAAAGAAACAATGCAGTTATTAAGAAGAAGAGTTTAAATTAATGCATGCAATATTTCACAGCTCTAGCATCACTCCTTCATAGTAAGTGTATGAAATTTTCAACCCAGCCTCGTACCTGGAAAGAAAATGCAGTTATTAATTAATAAGAAGAGTTTAAATTAATGTATGCAATATTTCACAGCTCTAGCATCATTCCTTCATAGTCAGCCTACGAACTTTTCAGCCCACCCTCGTATAAAGGCATCGGTTTAAACTGACACCCAGGGTATATGGTTAAAAGTTTTTAACTTTAAAACTAAAAGTAGATATCAACACAGACTTATTAAAAATAACTTCTTAAAAATCATTTTAAATAATTTATCTTCTTTGAAGTTAAATTTTTCTTCTGTTTAGAAGATTAGCCTAAACCTGAACCGAAAAAAAAAAGAAAAATTATTTCACATTGAAATAAGGTTTTTAATCAGCATTTTTTGAACATTTGTACTCGTCACTTATCGCTCATCCATTACTGACGAAAAAATGAAAACAACAAATTTTGAAATCTCTTCGAAATCTAATACTTGTTCTATACATTTGTTTCAAAGATAAATTCTTAAATTTAAAGATTAATTAACTGCATTTTGTAAAAATAATATTTACGTCTTGCTCAACTCTACAAAAATAACGTCTATTTATGCACAGTATCTAGTGAGCTGTCATGAATGTGAAAAGTAGTCTTCTATTGTCACCCCCACTTTTAAAAAATTGAGCGTAGATCTGAATTAAGTACGAAGAATAAAAACTAGTCAATTTTAGAAACTGGGATTGTTTATGTTTAAAAGATTGATTAACCGTTCATAACGAATAGGTCATAAAACATAAATATATAGGTTGTTTTAAAACTTACCAGGATTAATTTTTTTTATCACGTTAAGTGTAAGAAATTAATTAAAAAAAAAAAACCCAAAAAACTCGTTGAGTGATACTTTTGATTTTTGCTCATTGCATTTATTTTTTTAAATTATTTTCTAACTTATTTGAAGATATTGCGCCTAGTGATGTTATTGTTAGTGGATGTTACTGCTACAAAGTAACAAAACATATGCTGGAAAATTTAATCGATCGATACTGTTGTTAGTAACTAAAAAACATATGCCCTGGGTGTTAGTTTGTTAGTGTTGATTTCTGTTACAAAATTACTGAAGTATTTCCTTTTTGAACATTTGTACAAAAACAATCTAACAGTTACAAAAAATGTTTTAAAAAACTTCCTTTAAAAATATTCGCACTCGAATATGACATTAAACTTTTCGGTTATTCAAACATGTCTATATTTAATAAAAAGTTTCTTAGCGCGAACTGTAATTGAATGAATTTAAAAAATTGCACTGAAAAATTACGAGTATTTTTTTTATAAAATATAGATTTTTTTTTTTTTGACAAATCTGAAAGAAAATAATGTTTTATTATGCAAACATCAACTGTCAACAAAAATACTTTTTGAGTTTTATTGAATTATTTTTGGTAAGGTTCGGGAAGAATTTTCAATATGTCCATTGTTGTATAATATTTTTTTTATTTTTATTTTTATTTTTATTTTTTACTGAAATAACATCTTCAGGGACTTCTTTATATGACAGAAAAAAAATCTTGATAGAAAAAATTTAAAAGTACTCACAATATATCAAAACGGAAAGGAGGAAGTTGACAATTCCAAAATTTTCAAAATAATGACCACGCAGCATAAAATGAATTCATTAATAAACAAGTACTGAACAATTTTTAAAATCGATATTCCCTGATTTTTTTTTTTTTTTGGTAAATTTTGAAAAAACTGGGGTTTGCCTATTTTTTTTTTTTTCCGAAAATGCGTAAGTAAATACTTAGTTAAAAGATAATTTATAGTCATACACAGAATGGTACAAACATATTTCCGGTTAACAGAAAAGGGATTAACCTTAATGTTCGGCTTGTTGTCGCTTGACCTAAAAATCTCTCATTTACTTATTTGTCATTTTTTTTTTTACCTCTTCGGTCGAATGGGTGCCATTTAGAAGGCCCAACTTCAAAGACCCCATCTGACAGACATAAAAAAAAGAAAAAAATGAGATCGAAATTAGATTACACGTTCCTTCTACGCAGGTATCCCAATCATAGTGTCACGTATTAAATTGATGGAATAGTTCATACCTACCTTTCACCCTTCCGGGAAAATGCACTTTACACCAATAATCATCTATTAACCAATCAGCATCTTAGTTTCAGCAAACTAGACTTTTCATTGGCTCAGACCTCTAAAACTGTAGCAAGTTTAAGCGAAAATATCTTTTCGCGCCTAACGTTTTTGAGCCGATTTTTAGACCAAAAACTCCATAAATAGAAGCGTCTGAATCGATTCGAACCAGTCAGAAATTCACCCTGGAGAGATGCCAAACTAATCCACACTAGTCAAAACTTTGACCAACTACACTTTTCCTGCGCAAACTTCTCTGACTCAATAAACAGCATTTCGCCCTCCCAGGAACAATTGAATACAATACTAAAGAAAGTGAAATAACACACTACTAAATAAGTATTCGTAAACATTCAATCAAACACCAAAATAACTAAAGGTACACAACTCTTACCAACTTTGGACATTAATTTAAACAAACATACGCATTCACACCATTGACTGAATTCTCACAAAAATACATTTTTGTACACGACCAAACACTTTGTTTAATTTCAAACACAAACCTTAGTAAGTTTCACACACACTGAAACTTGGCATAAATACATTACATAATTCAATTCAACCATTCACACTTGTCCAACAATATCTGACTTAATTGTGTATGTTAATTTTATATAAATCAATGTTATTGTTCAACTTTTAATTATGTTGTTTTCACTTTGATTTCTCTTGAATGATTTGCCTTCAATATTCCTGTTTCTTAATTTGTTGTGGATGAATGTCTAAGAAACGCCAACATCACTAACCCTTTTGATAACCTAACCTTCTGATATCTTAAAATACATTCGCCAGTCTGCAACAAAATGATGTATGGTGCGTCCTTCTGTGTCAAAATGCGTGACGGTTGCCAACACGCGCGCGTGCGCGCGCACACACACACACATGCACAGACACACACAAGCATATAATAATTATTTTCTTTTTTTAAAAATATGATTCCATCGCGACACAGAAAATATCCATGTTTCAAAACTGAAACTAAATTTATAAATTTAATTACAAAAATTAAACTTAAAATTCAGTCTCGTTCCATTGTCAAGCGATGTTAGGAATAACATTCTAAGAAATTTACTTAATTTATAAGTGCAGACAATATTAATATTATGAGTTAATGTTAAGAAAAATTCAATCTATTTTAATTAGGGGTGATAAGGTTTTAATTTCCCTAGACAGCTTATGTATCCAATGTATGTTACTTACAAAGTCAGGTTAAGTTTAGGTGGGGTGGGGGTACCTGCTAACAAACGTATACATCGGTTATTTAGCGAGTTGTCTGGGTTTTCAATGACAAGAAAAAGCGATTTTCCGCCGTTGATACTTTTCTTGTGCTTGTACCTTCTATGACTTTTAAGGCCAGCTTTACATCCTACATATAGGACAAGGAATTGCACCCTTAGTAAAGGCTGTAGGAATGTTAATAATCTGTGTCCTTTCAAAATGTATAATGAGTTTTACACATTCTTCCACTTGACAGGATTAGAATATACCAAGTAACTTTACGAGTGCTACTGGTACGATGTAGCCCAGTACTACCTGTCGCATGGTTAGGTCATCAGCGACTTAACCACTTCCACCACTTTTCTGTTAAAAGATGGATAAACTTTCTTGAAGAATCAACAACTATCTAGCACATAGAATGCACAGGAAAGTAGAATATACGTATATCTATATGAGTAATCGTACAGAAACGTTCAGTTTGCTGTTCAATCGTGCCCAAAGCTACTAAAGTAGACTAGGCCCAATAGCTATACATTCAGCCAGTCTGAATTTGGTACCTGGAATTTAAAAAAAAATTTATTATCAGCATTTCCGAAATAAAATGACAAGCAGGTGTAGAAGTTCGAATACAGGGTGTCCATAAAGTTCGAGTGCACTTTAAAAAATTTATAACTTTATTTGTATTTGCGAGAGAAATAATCTGTAAAAAATGTTATAAAGTTTAATGTACCTAGTTTTAAGTATAGCTAAAATAACTAATGTGATTTCAGGCATTACTGTAAATCAGTTGGCAAATGTTTTCCGTGAACTGCAAAATCGTATTACCCTTTGTATTGCTAATGATGGAGGACATGTGGAAACTTAAATAAAATTTCAATAAAACCTTAAAAAATATAGATTTACTTCTTTCTAATCCTTTTTACAAATTATTTCTATCGCAAATACAAATAAAGTTATAAATTTTTTAAAGTGCACACGAACTTTATGGACACCCTGTATCTGGGAAGCGTTTTAACAGGGGATGGAAAATACGACACCGAGATCCGAACACGCATTGATCTAGCGAAAGAAGAAATTCTAAAAGCTAAACAAGGGGCTGAGAAACGTGACAAATCATTAGAAAGAAAGAAAAGTGTGCTGTATTTATTATGTGTTAGCCTTCCTCTTATAAGGCAATGAATGTTGAACAGTTTGCCTAGGGATGAGGAAAGCAGAAATGTAGGCCAACAAAAGGATACTGACGATTCTATGGACGTGGGGGAAGTCTTATAGAAAATAGAACCACTTCAACTTAGAGCTTGTTTGAATGGATGGCAAAACGAGTTGGAGTGCTTAGCAAAAGGGTGGTAGGGAACAAAGAGCCACACAAATAGGAAGTTGTGGAGAGCCATAATTGCTTATGCCCTAAATGGACGCGGCACATAGAAGTTGGTTGTCCTCCACAAGCCTTCAGTACTTTAATCAAATCTCTGTGTGGGTAGATCCAGTCTTCTCTATCTGCTTTTTTTTTATCTAAGTTCACCGGCGGGAAGTTAAAGGCGACGGTTTAAGCAAAGGTTATAGTTGGAGGTCCCTATCTGACGTCTTACACAATGGCGGCCATCAGGTGATAGTTACTCATATTCCGAGCAATTGTGATGTGTGTGTACTCTAGTCATGATAGAGCAGCCTGTTTTGATGTAACACCGCTTTCCTCAAATCAGTGGGTGAGGTGAGAAAACAAGCCCTAAAAATTGCTTGCTCAATTCACAAATTTAGCAACTCACGACGGCTGCTGGTTATTCAATACATGAGCATGAAACATAATCCTCTCAGTATCTGTCTATATTTCAGAGATGAGGTATTATGTACACTATTTACATTATTCAGACAATTGTCTTCATCTTTGTCGCCATATTTATTACAACGTTTCGGCCTTTCAGTATCTGTCTATATTTCTGAGATGAGGTATTATGTACACTATTTACATTACTCGGACTATTGTCCTCATCTTTGTCGCCATATTTATTATGTAATGTAAATTAATGTAAATAGTGTACATAATCCTCTCAATCTTAAAACCTGTAATGCAGGAACCCTCGCGGGCAACAAATGGAAAGAAGAACTGTCAGCATTTATAGCAGGTATCACCGTTTTATTAGACATGCTTTAACCTCTCGGCTATGAAGGGCTTCACAATCAAGAAAGGTTCTTTTTTGCTTTGTGAAACACTTTGGAGCTGAACGATCAAAGCAAGCCTGATCAGACGATGGTTCCTCCTAAAAAGGGGGACGCAAGTTCGAATCCTACGGAGGGGACATTTGCTTTATTAAGTTTTCTAGAGTACACAGTCCAGTAGACGAAATAGTCAGTCAGTTATGTACCATGAGTGATACCCACTTTGGCGATCATGTATCATTCAATACATGACTGACGAGGCAGATTTTTCTCCCGCAGTAGGTTGTCATTTCTTTCTGTGGTAGACCAGTTGCCATCCCAGGCTATAGAAGCCGATCTGTCCTATTTACCCATAGCTAGGGTGGGGGAGAAGAAGAGGATTCATACCTTTAGTTTAAAATAAACAGAACGTCTACTCAAACACGAGTATCCACTAAAAATAACGTCTAAAGTGATAAAAATATGTGGGATTAAAAAATAAAATCCATCATTAATTCTTTGGAAAATACATACATACATACATACATACATAGATGCACACACACACACACACAATATATATATATATATATATATATATATATATATATATATATATATATATATATATATATATATATATATGGAGAGGGAGAGAGATGCATGTATTTGCTTAAATTATGGTATATTTATCTAGGAAGAGTGTTCAATATCGGAGATAGAGCATGCACAAATATATAGACACTGCGGACATAGTAATCAAGACTGCATGGAGAGTGTCAATTTCACGCTTCAATTGATCTTCATACTCTCGCACTTCTCGCTTCATTTAAGTTTGATCTTCAAAAATTTAAATGCAATGTCAATCCTTATCTTTCGTCTTCTTAATTCCTGTTCTTTTATTGTTCACTCTCCTTAATAATGTTTTCTTTTTCTCATATTCTCTCACACTCAGTAAACTCTTGCATCTTAGCGGCTTTATTAAAAAAAATAACCAAATTAAAATCAACATTATACAATGAAACTTTATTACAATCTTGGCGCAGTCTACTTGCTAAGTGATAAAGATCTAATTGATAAAGTATCCCTGCTTGTCCTTTTCAATACGCAATTTATTTGAACATAGCAGAATCATCGCATCTTGAATATGTCGGGTTACCGCCTCCTAATTTTCGAAACTGCTAAGTAGGAGACGCTCTCGGGACTATAAATACTCTGCAAAAATTTTTCTCAATGTCTTCTCATCTTATTCGCCAACATGTAACCTATCGCGTAGAAATGAATATTACACACACACACACACACACACACACACACACACACACACACACACACACACACACACTTTGGGCCATTAGGTTTTCACATTCATTTGACACACACACATATTTGTCACTTGTAACTCTTTATTGTTAATACATTATCATCTTTTGTGCATATTCGTTCTTGTCGTTTCTTTACGTGGACTCACATCCTGAGTCTGCTATGTTTGTTGTGGGTATTTTCAGGAGACTGTGTTATTCCCAATTTCAAACACCGACTAATGCCTGCAACAAGTTGGGAAACGCATACATCGGCCGCAACAAAAAATAATTATAATGCTTTTAAAAGAAATCCTTGACATATCTGAGTAAAAATGAAAATGTTTGTTCTCACAGTCGTCCGTTTTTCAACCTGAAATTAACATATTCCCTCTTATTATCTGATCATAAGATTCGTATCCTTATAAACAGACGAATAAATCAATCTTTGGCTATAGCAATATAAAAATTCATAATTTCAATATTATCAAAAACTATGGTTATTTACAAAAATTGAACAAGAGATACGATTAACAAACAAATGTATATTTTGTATGCATATCATTTCAGTCCCTAAAGGAAAATGACTTTATCTTAAAAGTAGAATAACTTAATGCTGCATAAATTGTAATGATCTTTTGTGGGCCGTTTTCAAATATTTTTTACAATTTTAGATTTTTTAAAAAGGAGAATGCTGTATAAATTGTAATTATCATTTGTGGGTCGTTTTCAAGTTGATACTGGAAATTAGGTAAATGAAATTGTCAAAATAGACGCAATTTCTGGAAAATGTAAATTCATGATATATATTATTTTAATGCACAGGTTCCTTGGATGAAAGGGTAATATATCGAACGTAATCGGCGAAACGTGTTCAGATTCATGCCTAATTTGTTGCCTTCACTTTCGCATATACCCCTAGGAAATATGTTTCGGAACTATAATCGTTCTTCTTCGGGCGATGGTAGATAACTTATGATAAAAATGATGTATTTGCGAAATTTGAAAACATATCGTTACCTCTTTTGAAAGTTAAAAAGGGGGAGGTGGTAAGTTCAGATTTTTAAAAAAATATTTTTTTATTTTTTCCACCCCTGCCCCCACAAACTAGAGTTTGTAAATCCTTATATGATCTATGTCCCCTGTGTTTACACGAAAAGCTGCATATTATAGTTTCCTAACAATGAAATTCTGCTAAACCAAAGAAATGAATTAACGGCTTTATGTCGGCATTGCCTTATTTTTACCTTAAAATATAATTACGCCTTACAATCACTTAGCCGTTATATTATTCGCCTTACAATCACTTAGCCGTTATATTATTCGCCTTACAATCACTTAGCCGTTATATTATTAGTATTAAATAGTCCACCCAATATTTATTAGATTTTTTCAACTCCATTCAATATAATTAGCGTCGTATATAAATGTTCCGATTTTTTAAAACTTTACCTATCGGCCCCTTTAAGAAGTTTCCTGATTCTATAAAAATTTTTGAAAATTTAAAAAACAATTTCCCATACTTAATACTTCTCGTTTTCACTTTCGCGTGGTCCTGTGTAACGTTACGAGCTGCAATGCGATTTTCGCTTCCGCGTCTGGTATACACGAGTTTGTCATGAAATTTTTCAAGCAACAAAAACAGACTTTCATTATTGTTTTGTCCGTTTATTGTTTGATATATTGAAATGTAATTGTCATCTTTGATAATGGCTTATGTAAGCCGAAAGCCTAGATAGGATTAAAACATGTATCAATATGGTGATTTCCTTTCGTCTTTCAATGATAATGTGATTAAGCTTATCAGACAATATGAAAGGAACTTACTTAAAATAAATAGACAAAACTTTCTATATTATTTAATGAAACATGCATATATATATATATATATATATATATATATATATATATATATATATATATATATATAAGGCGTTTACTTTGTAGTAGTTATTATTATCTCAACCTTACATCAGTCAGTTAAGTGCCATACGCAGGGCCGGCGCATCTTACCCCCGACAAGGGTGGGGGCGATTTGGAAGGCCCTGTTGTGGTCTCTATCAATTTTTTTAGCACTATTTTATGGTCATCCGGCATTTTGTAAAATTATTTTAAAACTGACGTTACATCGTCATTCATCAACTAATCGTGTATCTTCATGGCCTGTGAGGTGCGTACTACACAGGTACCCCAAAAGAGCTAATTTCAACAGCGTTTTAGGGATGTGGGACAGAAGTGCTAATTTCAGTAGCATTTATCCTTTTAAGTTTAAATTTAAATTTTGAAAATTTCTTTTAAATAAATTAAGAGGATAATATATCTCGGTAAAATTTTTTATTTTATTCTGAGATCATCCACTAAGAAGGAAGATCTCTGATTTCTTTTTTTTTTTACTACTAATAATATTAACCACATGTAGTAATTAAAAGAAAATTTCTAGTCTCTATTTTTTTTACATCTCTAGAAAGATAAAACAAAACCGAAAAAAATGATCGCATAACAAATAAAAATTTTAAAGATTTCAACACATGAAAAATTTTCACGAAAACTGAAATACTGTTTTTAAAACCAATTTTTAAGACAATCCAGTTTGTGTTGTGTTGGAATTTTTGTTAAACTTTTCTTTTTTCTTTTTCAGCGGAGATACGTCGACGATTAATCCTTATGGAAATGTAAATATTTGCTACTTGAACATTTTTTTCAAGTAAAATTTAGTTATGAAATTATTGGTGGTTATTACAAAAATTGGAACCCATCCACTTTTTCCCTACAAACAAGATATCATGATGAAAAAAGGCCACAAACTTAATATAAACAATTTTTTATCGTCAAAATGTTTATGTTATTATTAAGAGGAAAGACCAAAGTATTTTTTAATTATTTAATTTTTTTTTACTCCTAACACGTTCGAAATTTGGGTTAAAATCTTGTTTTTTCTTATGTGTCATCGGTGTAACGGACATTTTCGCGCCTATTAACAGTAATTTAATTAATTTGAAAAGTCCTGCAAAAATCAAATAAGTGTCGGATTTTAATGAAACTTTCCGGACTTATTCACAAATGAATTAATTTATTTTTGAAATTATTATTTTTAGAAAATCTTGGTAAAAATATTTTTTTACATCTGTTAACCCTCACTTACTTATTTCATGAATTTTTCTAGAATTTAAAATCGTCAACGAAATGTTTTTTATTAGTTAAAACAGGTCTCCTTGGAGAATGTAAATCATCATTTTTTTTTCAAACTCTTACCAAATTCCCTAAAACCTGCTCCAGATCGTAAAATAAAAACTGCAATAAAATTATCTAATTATTTAATTAGATAAGCTTTTAATTGCTTTTATAAATAATTAAGGACATTATAGTCTGAAGAAAAAAATTTTTTCAATGAATAAGGAATTTTTATAAGAATTTTTTGCGTTTTTCTTTTTAATTAATAAAGTTTCAAAAATGTTTTAAAGATTCTTCAAAACCTCATCACAGTTAGGTTATTATGTTAAGTGAAGACCATATTTACTAAGTGAAAATTGAAAATCTTATCACAAATCATCATTTATTGCAGTTTTTATTATTATATTTTTAGAAAGCATCTTCAAATATAAGGTTAAGTACCTAAAAAAAAAAAATCAATCAGATATTAGATAATTGCTTAAAATATTTTGCTAATTTAAAAAAAATACCTGGTAGTTAAAAAGCAAAAACAAACCGTTTTTACTTAGAATTCATAAATTTATGTCGTTTTGATTGTTAATTCTTTAAAATAAAATGACTAAAACTTATTCTAATTTCTATTTAAAATACACCACAGTATTTTGCTTTCTGGAATTAGAAAATTTAATCTTTTAGCTTTCAATTAAAGCTAGAATGAAGACTTCAAGAAAGATTTTTCATTTATGAAAATTCATTTAAACCTTAGGTATACTGAATTATTGGAGTTCTGTACAAAAATAGCATTTTCTCAGATATTTTTAAAATAAAAAAAACTTATTCATTATAGAAGTAAATAATGAATATGTACTGAAATTTTCATTTAAATTGAATAATTCACTGATTTTAGGTAATTTTAAAAAGTGCTGCCCTTCCCGACTCAATTTTCCTTTGAGGGTTTATGGCCCCCTGGTTGGGAAACTTTGAAATCGACATGCAGTAGAGAGGAGGGACTCCTGTATCAATGTTTCAGCCGGATGGGGAAACCCTAGCACCAACCCTGGCCATATGTGATACATGCTTGAGTGATCATGTCTCCTTCAAATCATGACTGACAGTCAGATTTTCTCGCAGTAGGTTGCCATTTCTTTCTGTAGTAGACTGGTTGCCAAGGAAGGTTACAGAACCAATTTGTCCTGCTATTAAAACCATAGCTGGTAGCAAAAGAAATGGATTCATAACTTTCCTTAAGTAAATTAGCCAAACTTCAGGCTGTTGATAAATGTATCAACCCATAAAAGATACCACCCCCATGTTAAAAATAGCTTTAAATATTTATTTCAATTCCCATTAATTAAACAGCTGTTTTTTCTGAAATAAAATATAATTTTCTGAAAAATCTATTTTTGAAAGTTTTTTTTATAAAGAAAATTATGTTGTGTTTACAGATTTGTCAATATTGACAATTTTACTACAAATAATAAAAAAATGAATAAAACAATTCCAATCAATTTAAATCGGTTTGAGATACAGCAAAGTATTTTGGTTATTGAAAATATTAAATATTAGCTTGGAATTAAAAGTAAAATAAAAGCTTCAAAAGAAGTTTTTCATTTTTAAAATGAATTTTAAACCTTAGATATTCCAATTTTTTGTGAGGTACCTATATATATATATATATATATATATTTAAATATAAAAAAAAGAAATACTCAGTTAACTGTGTATAGCAATCACCACATTACCTTGTTCTTAAGTTCACGGTCATCATCTTCCATCCTCTGAGCAGCCTAAACTCAAACTAACCTAATGACCTACATTTACAAGTAACTTAAAGTGAGAAAAAAAACACAATAGAATGTTACAATAGAAACAGTCACAAGGACATTTCCTAAGAAACATGTTTAATCCAGTGGTTGCTGAAACATTAACATCACAAAGATGGATAAAAAAAACAAAAAACAGTCTGCCTGGTGATCCACTTTAAGTAGCCTTTCATTATCCACAGAAAATATTATGTTATATGAGATATAAATAGATTCTGCCTCAATTTTCAATTAACCCATTAATGATTACCATAAAATCGGGTATTAATTATGAAAATAAAAATCTAGCATTAATTATAGGTTTTTATCTATAATACATTAATATCTACTCTCCCCAAAAACAGCTCAGTTTGCATTAGTTGAAGAAACCTCACTGGCCTGACTTTCTTAGTTGAATTTGTGGTTATATAACTTTGACCAGTTTCCAGAATATGACATAAAGAATGAAACGTCTGAATTTTATATCTATATATCTTTTAGAAGGTAAATGAATTACATGGTAGGAAAATTTTTTAGTAGTGCATTTGTCTGCAAAAGGAACTTCAAACAGATACCGTTTTTATTACTAGAACCAATCTTTTATATAAGACAAGGAGAAAGAGAAGGTGAGGAATATAATAAATACTATTTACAGTTTAAATTGAAACTTAGAGAAACAATAAGTCTTTTAATTTAAATTGTAATGTCAGATGTATCTACATGATAAACTTAGTCTTTCACATCCAGTTTTTTTTATTGTTTTTATTTTTACTTTAATTATTATTGTTTTTAATTATCTCCGATTTTATTAGTAGTAATTTTGTGAGGAAAGAAGATATGTTGTATGATCCTGGATGTAAATTTACCTCAGAAATTAGTGCAATTTCAATTCATTTTTCATTTTCTTTCTTAATCAGAACTGCATTCTATTCACACAACAGTAAAATAAAACCCTCAATAATTACCAGCTTCTATTTAAGAATCTTTAGAATGTGTAACCCTAAAGATTTATGAGGAGAAATGCATTGAAAATACTTTTAAACACTTTCAATATCCTAATTATTCCATACACAAAAAAAGCTTACAAAAAATCCACAAAAACAAAAAAGAAAGAAATAAAACTAAGTACTTATTACTATCAACTCTATAATGAATACAATTGAACAGAATTGATCTTAACTTAATATAAAATGTGTTACAACTACTTCAAAAACAATACAAGATTTAATTATTACAAAAATGATTAACATGAAATCATAAGCTGAAAACATGTAAAACAGATTTAAAACTGGTGAGACATTGAAGAATTTAAAAACAAGAATATAAGATTTACAAAAAAAAAAATGAAAAACATAAGAATATAAGTTTTACAAAAAAAAAAAAAATGAAAAAATGACAAAGGCATTAATCATTTATAGTAATAGATCAGATTATAACTTTGATTTAAAAAATATTTTTGATTAAAAAAAGAAGAGAAATTTATTGACTACATGTTTATAAGAAATTTATAGAATACAATCTTTAACAAAAGTTCATTCTATATATTTGTGTCCAGGTTTCTTTTATCATATGCTAATTTTTATTCCAAATCCAGAAATTTTAGTTTATGAAAAATATTCTTATAGAAGATATCAGTTTATCTTAATAGAAATCCTTACAATTTTTATTTGAGTTTTATTCAATATGTATACTGACAAAATTCAATTTGCATCTATTCAGTTTAATGACATTGTAGAAGAAATATTGTTACACTTGAAATAATGTTCTTACATCGTTTCTATATGGATATTTAATAAGAAAATGTAACAATATTATAAAGTAGTTTTACTTATATTATTTACATTATTCACACTATTGTCCTCATCTTTGTTGCCATATTTATTACATTTCGGCCATTGTACGCTCCGGCCTTCTTCAGTTGGTTGGAATGTCGAACTGAACCCTTTATTTTGCTCACTGGGGTAGACTGTTCTAGTTCCATGTGCCATGTTTAATGGATATCAGTTATTGCCTGTTAATTTTTCCTCTGAAAGTTCTCCACTGCCTTAACCAGGTATTGAACTCACACTCTTTGGGTCCTGTCACTGGATCTAACCAATATAGACAGTTAGTTTTACTTATGTCTTCATGTATTTATAATCCTTTTTTTTTTTTTTGGTAAGAAATCATTTTTTAAATTCACAAGAATGACCACATTATTGACTGAAAACATGAATGCATATAAATATATGGGAAAATCATATATATTTTTATATACCAAGAACAATTTTAGGGAAAACTGACAAAATGGGAAAAGATTTTTGTGTGACGCATTTTGTCAGCATCCCCTCTTGGTGTGTGCATGTGGCATCATTGTAAACATCAGTTTAATTCAATGAAATCCTAAAGGATAAAACTCACCACATGAAAACTTTTTCCACTTTGTCAGTTTTCCCTAAAATATGTTTAATAGATTAATATTATATTAATCACTATTAAATATTATATTCAATACGTATCTTTTATTAAATGTTATATTAAATTGGTAGATATTCCTATTTATTTTTTAAACTGTGCATTTGAGTCTTTCTAAAACCATTCAACCTGTATTAACTCTTTAGAAATTACTTATATATTCAATGAATCAACAAAAGTTCAAATAATTTATCTCATTTGTTGAATTTGAATATTCTATCTCTAGTTCACTACAGTGCTTCTTGGCACTTTTTTTCGGTTCAAAGACATGATTATCAATAACCTTAAAAAGAAAAAAAATAGTAAAATATTCATAATTTTGACATTATAACTGACCCCAAGGAGTAGTTTTGCATGAAAATCTGGAGTCAGTCATTGAGATAAGTCAGTTGAACATTTATTGAATATTTTTGCTCTAGCTATTGACCACTTTATAGGCTAGTCTGCTGACCTGGAAAGACATAGAATTTTTTAAATTTTTATGTATTCTGAAAGGCATCTTTCAGTTATTATATACAAATTAAACCTTTTCATCAACTGGCAAAAACAAACTAATATAGCTTTTTTTTCTTCTTATGCCCTTAACACAAAAAGGAGTTGTTGCAGGGATCAAGGTGCTGACTGTTTATCATGGGTCTCTTCAAATAGTTTCTTGGTGGTCTCATCATGTGGAGTGTCTTGGGCGTTTCAACCTGGCGGAGTCCATCCCTCTGCAGGTTAGACCACAGCTGATGTTCTGCAACAAGTTGACCCGCCTTGGTAGTGAACAAATAATTATTGTAGTTTATTTGACGAACCCTTCTGCTCTATTCATGCTAATATAATTAGAAAATAATTTTGCCTATTTTTATCTAAATACATTTTGCATTGCATTCAGAAAATGAGTTTTTACAGTAAGAGAATGCATACGATCATTTTCTTTTTTTTTTCAAATTTAGGAAAAAAAAAAAAATCCAGCAGTTTATCTTTTCAGGAGAAAAAAGATTGAGAGATTATATATTAAAAGATTTATTTCCACATATACAGCAGTTTTACACATTCTGAAAAATACTAGGATCCAGTTGCAACAAAAATAATTGGTCCAGGCTTTAGGGCAATTCAAAGTGAATGATTTTTTTTTTTTAAAAAAGAATGACTGAAAAATATCATTTATAAAATTAACAAAACCCACTAAAGCAGGTAAGGCGACAATACTCCAGTAAGAATATAAATATTAAATTATATATATTATATATATATATATATATATATATACATGCACCCACACAAAATATCTAAATGGAGTTCTTATATCATTTCTTATTACTGTAAATATTATTTTTAATTAAAAATAATATTTACAGTAATAAGAAATGATATAAGAACTCCATTTAGATATTTTGTGTGGGTGCATGTATATATATATATATATATATATATATATATATATATATATATATATATATATAGGGGGTATCAAAAATACTTACAAATTTTGGGGCAGGTTACTCACACCAAAATAAGGAAAATGTCCATATAAACATATGTCTGCAAATCCGTTTTTGAGTTATTAGTTTTCAAGAAAGATTACAATAGATGGCACTGTGTTACCATGTAGACATGGTTACATTTGTCATTTGTGGCTAGTTTGTCTTCAACATTTAACATGTGTCATAGTGAGTTAACTGAGAAGCGTTTCATTTAACAATGTCAGGATTTTTATATAATGAGCAGGCAGATATGATTTTTACATACACCCATGCAAATCAGATTGCATTTCCAGACCAAAATCATCCAACCATTGCTGCTGTTTATCATCATGTTGCTGAGACAGGATCCATGCCACCACAAACTAAGGATTGAAGAAGACCAAGATCCACTCGTATGCCCAACCATGAAGAACACATTCTACAGGCTGTAGGAGACGATCCAGGTATCAACACAAGTTAAGTGGCCCTAGCATGTCATACATTTCATAGTATCGCATAGAGGGTATTTTAAGAGCAGCTCCTGTATCTGTACCATTTGCAATGTGTGCAGGGTCTTTTGACCTCTGATCACTCACCATGTGAGAACTTTTGACAATGGTCTATATCTCCTGATCTTAATCCTTTGAGTTTTTATCTGTGGGGCCACCTAAAACAATTGGTTTATGCAGCAGACATTAATAATGCAGAGATGCTTTATCAGTGTCATGGAAACCTGAAAAACTATCTGACACTAGGTGAGAGTATTTGAAAGGGTCTGCCAGTTGCTGATCCAAATGGTGCATGCTTATGTAGAACCAAGCAGAAGACATTTAGAACATTTCTTAAGAGTTGCTGTGTTGAGATATAACGATGGCTTTTTGGGCATATGTTTATATAGACATTTTATCTTATTTTGGTGTCAGGAACCTGTGCCCAAAGTTTGTAAAATTATTGGGTTGGCAATTAAGTTCCTGTCATTTTTTTTAAATTTTAGAATCTATTGTGTTTTTAAATTTTGGAATCTATTTTTTCGAGAATTCTATTTTGGAATCATTTTGTAATTTATTTTATTTTTGTTTTTGAGTTAATTTAATTTCTGTTTATTTTCAGATCATTAAAATGGAATGTCAAGTTAAGAAAAATGAGGATTTTCGATACCTCCTTCTTTATGCTTTTAATCAAGGTTCTAAGGCCGCAAAAGCTAAGGCTTGTGATTGGCATGCCAAGTTCAAAAGTGGAAATTTTGACCTCAAAGATGCACCTTGTTCTGGCCATCCAGTTTGATGAAGAGTGATCAAACTAACTTTTGCATGAAAATTCTCATCAAATGACAAGGTAACTAGCAGAGAAAATGGAATGCTCCTACACTGCTATAGAAAAGCATCTTCACTCGATAGGAAACGTTCAGAAGTGTGGAGCATGGTTTCTGCATGCTTTAAGTGACAACAACAAAAATCACCAAGCCATAATCTCCACGGGTTTGCTTGCTTGTCACCATTCAACCTATGGACACAAGCAATGATTTCTTTACCAAATCGATACTGGCAACGAAAAATGTATATCAATATGAAGCAGTGCAAGGAATGGCTTAGCCCAGTAAATACCGTGTGTGAAACAAGATCTTCATCTGCATAAAGCAATGTTGTGCATATGGTGGGACTGGGAAGGGATTATCCATTATGAATTGCTTGAACGGAACCAAATGGTCAACGCAGAATTATGTTCAACAGATGGAACGACTCAACATGGCTATTCAAGAGAAAAGACCTAATCGGCAGCATGGAGTTCCTTTACCACATGACAACGTCCACCAAAGAAGCCATTTAAATGCAAGGCTGAGAAGTGCTGCCAAACCGACTGTAATCTCCTGATTTGGCACCAATGGGTTTCCACCGGTTTCAAATGCTATGTGTGGAGTTTTGTTCAATACGGATGCAGATTTGAGAGCTTGGTTGAATGAATTTTTCAAGTTGAAACAGGGTGATTTCTACCAACGAGGTATTGAAAATCTAGTTGAACATTGAGAAGAAGTTGTAAACAACTAGGGAGAATACATTATTGATTAATTAGTCATTTTATATTAAACCTTTTAAAAAATTTAAATTTAAAAAACAGCAGGAACTTAGTTGTCAACACAATATTTTTGGATTGTATAATGGATTGTTCATTTAAAAAATGAATGATTTGCAGACATATGTTTATATGAACTTTTGTTCTTGTTTTGGTCTGAGGAGCCTGCCCCTAAAGTTTGTAAAAGTATGTGTGTGTGTGTGTGTATATCTAAAAAACAATACATGGGTAAGTAATACAAGTAGATCCTATTAATATAAAATATTAAAACTGATCCACAAAAGAGATCAATGTAATTTTCATTATAGAGCAAATAAGTGAATTACAATTAATGAGATCAAAATGATTTACCTCATACAGATGATCATTTTGTCCATGGGAATGTTTTTCCCTGGACTTATCAATGCAAATATATTTACTAAAAAAAGAAAAATAATTTTTTTTAGTAAATATATTTGCATTGATAAATCCAGGGAAAAACTATATTTCCATGGGTGAAATGATCATCTGTATGAGGTAAATTGTTTGGATCTCATTAATTGTAATTCACACATTATATATATATATATATATATATATATATATATATATATATATATAAACTTACTTAGAATTATATAAATACACATAGATCAACAAATAAAATTAAATGTTCAAACTTATTTTCCACTTATTAGGAAGCACGATAGTAAAACATTGCTTTGTGTAGAAAGCAAAATTCTCCAGAAATACACAGGTTGACTAATTGTTTCTTTAACACAATTTATTATTATTTTTTTTGTTGTATGATTCAAATTCAGAAGAGACCTTACAAAAAAATAAATAAAAACAACTTAGATCTGAATGATGTCATACTGACCATTATTAGGCTTTACACATTGTAAATATTTCCTAAACCACAAATATTGAACATTTTGAGGGACTTAAGTAAACTTCTTTATGGCTTATCTGAAGTTAAAAGCTGAAGCAAATAAAAAAATGTTAAAACTTGTTACATGAGCTTTAGAAATAGGTATTGCATAATAATATGAACTATCATTATAATTAAGACTGTTTAATATATTTTAAATACATAGGTTCTTTAGATTGCTACAAAAACATTAGAATACTCAGTTTTTATAGTAATTTGAAAAAAAAACATCTTATGTAACTTTTCAATGTAAAGAGTGATTATATTCACTAATCATGTAGTAAAACACACTAAGCAAAATAATAATAATTTTTTATTATACTTATGTATGATACTTAACATATAATTTCATATATTTGTCATTGATCATAACAAAAATATTAATTTAAAAAAATGTGTTAAATCAATATTTAAATAAATATATAAAGAAAGTGTTTTTGAATAATGGAAAATCCATAGACAACATAAGAAATTAGCAATGTGTACTAAAATGATAATGTTAAAAATTTACCCTCAGAATCAGATAAAAAATGATCTGGCATTCCATAATCATATATGCAGATATGAACTTAAATTAAAATATAAATGTACATTTAATAACTTGAAAGTTATAAAAATGTAGTTGTTTTATAAATATATGTAAAGCTGTAAGACACAAAAAAGTCTGATAAAAATTCAATTATGGTTACAGCAAAGCATGAACATTTTTTATATTTATTTATATATTTTGACATAAAATAAGCAGTTTGATATAATTCAAGAGAGAAGAAAATCTTTAATAACAGGTTTTTGATCAATCATTAATATTTGAAAATAAAACAATTATAAGAATGATTCAACAATTTCTGTATAGTATTTAAATGAAAAATAAAAAAAACAAAACAATAACATTATATACAAGTAAAAAGGTATATATTTTATATATTTTACAGTAGATTATGAATTTTTATATATTGAATAAAGTACAAAAAGTTCTCTTAATTTTGTGAATGGTTCTGTAACTGGCACTATAAAGAAAAAAAATCAGTAAACTCAAAATATTGAACTCCTCCAAACACAATATCTGTTTAGTAGTTTTGGTCTTCATAAAAAAGAAATATACACAATCAGCTAAAGCAGTATTAATTATAATTTCTTTATATCAAGTATTATCATTTTTATTTCAGTTAGATAATTACTGAACAATTAAAGATTTCATATCTTTATAAAATTTACTTAAAATCTTTTTATATTAATTTCATGATGCTGAAACATGAAGATAATTAAAAAAAAAAAAGAAATTGTTTTAGACTGGGATCTTATTTTTCAAAGAAATTATTGCACATTCGATAAAAGTTAAAACAATCATAATTCAATATGACTGGACAATTTATAAACAAATAATTTAAATAAAATGTTGGAGTCATTTTTTTAAAATTTAAACAGCTTTCAAAATTGAATGCAGCAGAGAATAATACTGATTAGTAGAAAAAAATAAATTACATAATGTTTAGAACAAGCCAGTCTCTTAAATAAAATAAAAAAAAGCTACTTGTATTTGACCCTTACAAAAAAAATAAAACAAAAAAAAAAAAAGAAAAAAAATACCAAGGTCAACTGTAAAAAAAGAATCAAGAAAACTTTAACTGATTATTTTCCAAACAGAATAATGTCAGGATAATGATATTGTGACTGTCACCATCTACAGATATTTGATAAGCATAATCTCAAAATGACAACTTAAGATACAATCATTATTTTACTGAAACATTCTTTATTAAGAGGTTTGTTTGTTCATCTTTGTCAGTGGGAAAATAGCATTCAACTTATTTGGGGATATAATTGAGTATTAAAGTTTATTTATACATTTTTTAAATACAAAATTATAAATTGTATAAAATTTTAGGGCAAGACTTAAATAAAATTAAGAAGTTCAATTTTCAAATTTTTGAATGCATCTTATTTGATTCAAAGAAAACATTTAAAAAATTGAAATGATTAAATTATTGGAGAAATGATTTGAGGAATTACTATAGTTGTTCTATTGCAAAAATAAAAATAAGTATAAATTAACAAATTTATCATTTTAAAGTATTATTTAGATTCATAGATAAACTTACAAGGAAATAATTTTTTTATGACATCTATGAATAAAAATTTGAAAATAACAGAAGAAAAATCACGAAAAAGTAAAATTAATTTATGAACAGGAATATAAGAACTGATACAATAAACTGTAAATCCAATTCACTAATATAAACAAGTCTGTAAGCAAATATGTGGATATAGATCTGACAGTATGAGGAAAAATATGGAAAAACAAAAAATCCGAATATGCAAGTTTACTGTTTTTAATGTTGTTTCAATGTCGACGTTTCGGTATAGTAGACCTTCTTCAGGACATAGTTATTTGTAGTGAAAGAGATAATCAGTTACCTCAGAAAAAAGTTTGTGTTCTGTGTGCAATCTGCCGAAGAAAAATTACCAAAAAGTAGTTAGCAAAAATCTACTTCAATGACTAGAATCTATGCTAATTTTCTTCCCTCCTCTGAATGGCGTGACCAATCAGAAAAAATCTCTTGGTGAAGAGAAGCCGTTGTTTTTCACTGATAAAAGCAGAATATTTTCTGAGCTAATGGGAGGAACACGCGTTTTTGCTAGTGTGAAGTTAAGGTTGGATGTGTAACCCAATTTTGTTATGTGTACAAACAAAGCATTGTTTAAATTACCGAGGTGAATATCTCGTTTATGTTCGAAAACACAAGATTTTACGGACCTACATGTTTCGCCCATATATTTTAAATCACAGTTGTTGCATGAGATTTGGTAGATGCAAGCATTAAAATATGTGGGCGAAACATGTAGGTCCTTAAAATCTTGTGTTTTCGAACATAAATGAGATATTCGCCCCAGAAATTTAAACAATGCTTTGTTTGTACACATAACTAATTCTGATCACAATTTCAACTTTGATTCTGTGAAGATTTTAAAATATATTCATAATAAAAATCTTAGACGGATTTATGAGGCAGGCATAATATCTATCTTGCGCACGGTGAATACTAGACCCGGCTTCTTTAATATTTCCCCTTTCTTGGCAAGAATAATACTTGACAAACGTACTTATAAGCTTTAGATTCTAGTAAAATTCTTCTTTTTCACTAATAATAAACTTTATTTTAGGAATACGTTTTCACAACATCGCCCACGTGATTGCATTTCAAAACGGAACGCTGATCTTAAAATTCAGTCAATTTGTTTTGATTATTCTTATGTCTATCGTCTTTTCTTGTTGACTTGAATATCGTCTAATTTTAATTATGTTTTAATAACTATGTCCTGAAGAAGGTCTACTAGACCAAAACGTCTGACGTTGACATTGAAACAACATTAAAAACAGTAAACTTGCATATTCGGATTTTTTGTTTTTCCATATTTTTCCTAAAACAAGTCTATAGAGTTGATTGGAGATTATTGAGCATGCTTCAGTTATTGATTTGAATTTATTGGTTTATTACAATCAACAGAACTTTATTTTAGTTAAAAAATAATAAAATTAAAATTAAATAAATAAATTCAATGAATAAATGAAAATGTCTTTGATATCAGTAATTGATAAATTATCCATTATTTATTAAACAAGATTGAATGTATAAAGCAAAAATAGGAAGAATTCACTTAAAATTGACAATTTACCAAACTTGAACAATTTATATAGAATCTGATAAACATGTGTTTGGCTACTATTGGTTTGCCGAGCACATTCATCAGCTGGAGCAGCTAGCCAAACCCTATTACAGATGCATGCTCAATCTACAGGACACACTTGTGGTTTATAATGTAACTGTGCTGTATAAAACTTAGTTACAGTTTTTGGAAGGAAGTAGATAACCTGGCATGATCAATTTCTTGAACAAAGTCAGTATGCTCAAACTGCTGTTCACAATGACTTGTGACTTTGCACTAATACAACTATCAGTGGCTTCCAAATGATTTCATCTACCCAATTTCACTCACATGGTTTGAGTTAAGCAGTGGTATGGTTTTCAAGCACTTTGCAAAGGCATGCTAAGACTGCCTACTCAGGTTAATAGCATCAAGAAGCCAATTTAATGAACAAATCAATAATAGTGTGATTTGAACCAGGGTCTCATAGACAGAAAGTGAACGTTCTAACCACTCAGCCATGCACTCATAACATTGTATATAATTTACTATAAAATTTAAAAAATGAACACTTGATTCAACATAAAATCCATAAAAATGGCAGCAAATATATATAAAATATATAGAGTATATATTGACATGTACTAAATATGTACTCAGTAATTAAATAAAGGTAACATTTTAAGAAATTAATTTTTATGGGACTTACAAGTATAATCATTTTTATCTTCCATAATATTTTAGTTTTAGTTAAAGAAATGATCAAGTTTCCGTCTTAGTTAAAGAAATGATGATCACGTCTTAGCCTTAAAGAAAGAGATGATCAAGTTTCTCAAGCTATTTATGTCAGTGTTTATAGTAAGTGGGGGGAAAAAGTGAACAAAGAAAGTCAAATTTTAAAAAAATATTTAAAAGAAATTATATAAAACTTTACAGTCATATATGTGTGTGCGTGTGTGTGTGCATGTCACATGGGATCAGCAGCCATCTAATATGTATAATACAGTAACGTGTGCATATAATGTACAGCTAAGGTGGCTAGTCAATCTCTCTCAGGCACATTTGTGTTTGTTTAAAACTTACAGAGCTCACCTGTGACTTATACTACAACTATACTGAGCTGACCTTAGTTACAATTTCTGGGAGGGTGTGTATAATTTGGCATGATCAGCAGTTTGAAAAATAACAGCATGATCAAACCCTCATCTACAATGACTTGTAACTTTGTGCTAGCATAACCATCAACAACTCCGAGACTGTTCTGTCCACCCAGTTTCACTCATAATGTTGGGTCAATCTGTGGTGTGGTTTTCAGGTACTTTCCAAAGGTGCTGCATGCTTGGATTGCTTTCCCAGATTTATAACATTAAGAAGTCAACCTTTCTGACAAATTGACCATGATTAGATTTGAATCTAGGTTTCATGGTTGGAAAGTGAATTTATGTATACACACATTGCAACCCATGGTAACTGGGGTCTTGTGTCGCCAGGCCTTATTATGAGGTATCTTGGAGCTGCAGAGATTTCTAGAGGGGCCTTATTATCCACTGCTCTACAAGTAAACCTTACCTGGTCAGAGGCTAGAGGAGCAAACTCTGAAAACAAATCTGTAATTGGGAACAGGTACAGGTGAAGTCCAAACAAACTGAAACTCTGGTAGTTCCCAGCAGTTCCTACTAGACAAAGGTCATTGTGAGCTTTTTGACGTCTTGAAGATGGTAGGAGTGAGGACCTTAATCCCATCTATTGTGCTGGCCTCTAGTGTCATTGTCAGACACAATAGGCAGCTGAGTATTTTAACTTAGAAAGAGTCCAGGAAATTATATTTTGATCTTATGCATTGTGCAGAGAGAATCTGATCTTTGGTTGAAATGCCAAGATATATGTAAATAATCCCATCAGTTTTTATGAGTACTCTGTGTATATATATGTATGTGTAAAAATATAAAATTTTTATAAGTAATTCAGTTTAAATTTACAACACGAGCAGTACTCTTTATATATCAAAGAAATTTAGGTTTAACTTAAAGAATACATGTTAATAAGGAATAAAGATACATAAAATGCATTTTGGTGAAAAGATATACAATAAAAATAAATAAAAATAAAAATAACCTCCGAGTATTAGAATGAAAATACTGATTAATTATAATAAAAATGATATACATGTATAAAGGATTTTTTAAAAAAAAGAGAAGAGATTTTTAACAGCAATAAAAATTATAATCCAAATAATATTGATAATTTATAAATTAAAAAAAAAAAATTTTTTTTTAAAATAAATTCAGCTCATTGAGATAATGAGTTTAATAAAATATTTCTGAAAATTATTATTATTAACATATTTTTTTTACTTGGTTATATAAAAATTAATATTGTTTATTATTAAGTAAATATTTTGGATTGTTTCATTTAATAAATAAAATAAAAAAAAAAGAAAAAATATTGAAATATGCAAATCTGTCTTTAATAAAAGAAAATTTAACATATCGTATTATATCAAAGATTGCTCAAATGAAAAATAACATAATGCTAGCAATTATTGGTTTAGTTTCACAGCATTAGGAAAGTAGATGCTTGCAATTATGTTTCAACATTTTTTATTCATATATTTTAAAATAATTGTAATTTAAAAAAAAGCAATTAAACAATTAAAATTTTCGGGAAATACAGTTTTCTTAAAAATTGGGATGTTTTATTTTGGTTTTGTTGAAAAAAAATTAATGGAAACAAAATGTTATCTGAATTTATATATGAGAGTGGGTGTAAATTATTTCATTTTATTAATCACATATGTTCGTTTTATGGGGTTACTCTTCCAGGAGTGGTTGGCAGAGCTGTATCTTGGTCAATTTTAATGACCAATTCTCTTAGTTCCTGCAGCTCCCTTTCAGTATGTTCATATTTATGTGCAACTAATCTTTTATAAAAGTGAATTCCAAAAATGATAAAGAGAATCAAAACTGGAATGACCAGTGCCGTAGAAGCAATAGCAGCTGGTTTGCTGTGTTTATAGAACTTCACCCAACATAGTAGAGCAATTTCTGCAAGGAAAAGTAATGTTCCAACACCAGTGGAGAACACCCAGGCCAGTTCTATGTACCATCTCATCTTCTCATGAGGAGATTCTTTGACAGCAGAAAAAGAATGCATATTGCTGACTGCTTCAATATTCGGGAGAATACAAGTACTTATCATCAGGGCCAGAAGATGTACTGCAACAAGCAATGTTGTACAAATACTAAATGCAATTAATAAGTAGTTTGGAATTTTATTCTCAAGCTGGATTTCCACCATGGCAACCTGAAAAAAATAAAATAAAATAAATAAATAAAAAAAAAAAATAAAAGGAAAATATAAATCATATGAGTATTTAAATTATAATTAAAAATATAAAAATTATTTTTCTTAATAGAGGCAAAAGTAGGAGACAAGGATCAGAGTAAAGCCCACAAACTTTATAACCCACACATTTTTTCTTTTCGTAAAAAGAGGTTGTATTTTGCTTTTAAATCTAAATAGTTCACTTGCCAGTAATTTACAATTGCCTGTTGAAATGCAACTGAGTAGTGATTTTTACATGTCTTTGGTGCAATATCCTTATATATATATATATATATATATATATATATATATATATATATATATATATATGATACAGCGAAACAGTCTGTGGATAACAATATATATGCTCCTGAAAAATTTATTTCAGTCGAGCTCTCTGGAGAGGAAGTGTAGGTTTGTAAACAGTGACTATTACTGCTAATAATGCAAGACTCTTTGGTAAATCAAATCGAGTTCACTCAGTCAGTGTTTATCTAAAAATAAATATGCTTAAATTCACCTTCATCCCTGTCATGCGCCAACGGCTTAGTGGTAGAATCCACAACTGATGCCAATTCAGTCAGGTTTCAATCCTAGCTAGAGGCAACCAGATGTCTAGCAACACTGATGAGTTGATACAGTGAAACAGTGTCTGTGGATGACTATATATATATATATATATATGCATGCACTGTTTACATTAATTGGACTATTGTCCTCATCTTTGTTGCCATATTTATCACATTGTTTTGGCTGTTGTATGCACCGGCCTTCTCCAGTTGGTTGGAATGTCAAACTGAACCCTTTATTTCGTTCACTGGGGTAGACTGTTCTAGTTCCATGTGCCATGTCTAATGGATGTCAGTTATCAGTTATATCCTGTTAATTTCTCTCTCCAAGTTCACCACCACCTTAACCAGGTATTGAATCCATACTCTTTGGGGCCTGTCACTGGATCTAACTAACGCCTTTATCCACTGTGCCATGTGTCCTTGAGGAAACACACACACATACATACATACATACATACATACATACATACATATTATTTTGTGTTTCAGATATGAAACTAAGTAGATATTCCTCTCAAGAAAATCTGAATGAGTGAGTGTGCTTTAAAGGCAAATAGAACCTTGCTTGATTGTGAAGCTCTTTGTGGACAAGCAGTTAAAGCACACATGGTACAGTGGATAAAGGCATTGATTAGATCCAGTGACAGGACCCAAAGAGTGTGAGTTCAATACCCAGTTAAGGCAGTGGAGAACTTGGAGAGGAGAATTAACAGGAGATAAGTGGTAACTGACATCCATTAGACATGGCATGTGGAACTAGAACAGTCTACCCCAGTGAGCGAAATAAAGGGTTCAGTTCGACATTCCAACCATGTGAGGAAGGCTGGAGCGTACAGCGGCCGGATCATTGTAATAAATATGGCAACAAAGATGAGGACAATAGTTTGAATAATGTAAATAGTGTCCACTTTGTGTGTTAATATCAATTATGCTACTCACATATCCAATGACAGGTTAATTGTTAAAAAATGCTTCCATGTCAATTGTCAGAATTGAACAGTTTCACTAAGCTGCCAGTTAAATGTCAATAGAATGGCTTAAATAGAACTTAATAAAATAGCTTGCTTCTAGTTTTGGAAGTCTGAAACACAAATCATTCGTTACTGGAACTTTTAAATATTTTGATGCCAAAGTCATTGGAAAACAAAACACATCAATTGCAAATATTACCAATCTTATTTTGATACTCATATTTCAATTTAATATTTGTTCAGAGACCAGATAGATAATAGCAAGAAAATCATAGATTGACATTATGCCAATAAGTTTCAATGAACTGATCAAGTGATTACATAAAAGATTTGGGTAACTAAATTTATTTTAATTGGAAATGTGAAATGTTTTGTCAATCTGCATTTCCATTAAATGTTTGTAGCTAAAAGAATTTTGAACTTTTTTATCCTGCTCTGTTTTTGTTAAGTGATAAATTGGAAAGATTTTTATTAGCTTCCTTAATTTTCTCATGGCTACAAAGAGGACTTCCTGTACTCCATTTAAACTTTGTTTACAAATACTTACAAGCAGTAAAAGGTAACTTTTCAATTACCTACTTTTCCCATACTTACTATAATTGTCTGTAAGATCTGGAGAATGAGGATGTAACAATTTTTACTCAGTGAAAGTCTTTAATTTTATCAGATGTGATTTTGTTTAGTGCCATATCATTATCACAATGGAACATTGCACAACTGACATTAATCAAATATGGCCTCTTTCTTCAAAGCTGTATTTCAATATTGATGGCAACAGATGTCTGCTTTAATTGTAATATTGAGTAATAGCAACATCACTTTAAAAGAGTGTCACCAAATACTTACCAAAACTTTCTTTATAGGAGAGCTGATTTTAAGTGCTACTTTAGTGTTAATTCATTGTCTGCAAAACTTGATATTCTTGCAAGATATCCATTTTTATCGTCAATTGCAAATCAAAAAGTAATGGTAAGATACCTACTTTTGCTTTGTGATTGACTTCTATCAAACATGAGAAACTTAAAGATTGAGGTACCTTTGCAAGTTGTTGCAGATTATAGTGAATCATTGAATAGCTTGAATTCAGTTTTTGAGCTAATTCTTCAACTATAAAAGAACTATTGATTTAAAACAAAGCAAGCCATTGTTAAACTTAGGATGACCTCTTTGTGGTCTATTTCTTAAACTGAAATTTTCTCAAAATTTTCAACTGGCTTTGATAATTTCCTTCATTTAAAAAATCTGTAGCATTATAGGCTTTTATAAATGCAAGGAATATTAGATAATTTGTGTTCTGTAAATACATCAATCTTTAATGGACATACATTAGCATGTGCTGTTGTGTAGGCATTTTGAAAATAATGAAAATATTTAATACTAGCACTACCAGATTTTAGTTACTATAAATTAAATGATCAAATAGCACATAAATTTATTTTATTAGGAAACATTTCTGTCCTTATTATATATCTGAAGGTCCTTCCATGTTAGCCTAAGTACTTTCCTTTGTTGTATCAATGATTATGAAAAAATACTCCCTCTCTTTAAATTAGCAAATTTGACATTTAAGACTCTTTGAAGTACTCAAAGTATATTAGGGAATTGAATTTGTTTCTTCTCATTGCTGTTTCCAATCACTTATGTCACTAGACAAAAGTTTATTTATTGTGAAGATGTATTCATTTTAAATAGATGTGCACAATAATCTAAAGTCTGACTTTATGCTGTCTAATACCAGGCTCATCTTATGATAGTCATAAGTCTTTTGCTACTATCACTGTTTCCATAGAAAATATTCTGACAAGCTACGTTCCTTAGTTCCAACATTTACAATTAAGACCTACCTTGCCATATACACAGGTATGAACCATCCACATTCCATTTGTATTCCATTAGTAAGAATGAAGTTTCATTCAAACAGCTTCTTCCCAACAGCCACTACTTTGTGGAACAGACTTCCGAGGGGATGCTTCCTTGAACACTACAATATTAACCTTTTCAAATCTCAGGTCAACTGTTACATTATTATACATATCCTCATAATCTGCATTTACTTCCCCCTTTATCATACTACATCCATACAACAGCCTCTACCTTGAGTTACTCTTAGGCCTTGTGTTAGGTGAAAATTAACTTTAATATATATGTCATACATTATGAAATGGACAAAGTCTGACAATTATTTAAGACATTTTTATGTTTATAAGTTTTTTTTTATAGATACAAATATTTAAGTAAATGCTCTGTTTGTAATAAACAGAGCATTTACTTAAATATTTGTATTTATAAAAAATGTCTTAAAAATATATGCGTGTGTGTGGTCATTATTCCTTATATTATGCTTAGGTTTCATAATTGGTAACTGCAGTGGTCATAGAATTTGGTAAATAATCCTAAACAGTATTCACCATATTTTATTCTTTCCTACAAGATTGTATTTATTAATGGAGTATATATTCTCTTTGAAATGTGCCTGCACCAAGACTGATCAGTAGGTGTGGCTGAGGTGTGATCAAGTAGGTGTGACCAAAATTTTTCATGGATTTATGCATGCTTATTAATAGAAAAATTTCTCTCTTTCTCTTCTGGAAACTGACTTTGAATCATTCTTATTTCTGCCCATCTGAAAAAAAAAAAAAAAAAAAAAAAAAAAAACTTATTCCGTTAGTGTTCTCGGTCTACAACTGACTTGATTCATGATAGGTGTTGTATTTCATTCTTTGCATTAAGATCTCTCGTCAATATCCGTTTTCCTCTTATATTTTTTTTATTTAAAAAAATACCATATCTCTTTAGGATGTTGACAATTACGGCTCTCCACTGTATCCTTTTCATTATTATCTATGAATTGCCATGACTTTATGGGAAACATAGTTGAATGGTTTCTCCATGGTTTTGAATTCAGAATAAACCTGTCTACCATGCTATTTCATGCAAAGTTGGAGGAGAAGACCCAAATTTCAATTTGGCTTGGGAGGTGGTTTTACTTTCCATGTTCATAACCACTATGCTATCCACATGGACCCTGCCATTACAAAATGAAGCAATAATATGACTTAACCCATCATTATTCCAGGTATTCTTTGCAAACTTCCTAAAAGCATTCTTACTTAAGTTCTTTTCTTGTTTCTTATGTACTATCCCAGATTATCTATTCTTGGAGACCAGGAATTCAAGATTTTTCAGTGATGTATTCATCACTTAATATTTACCATCAGAATTGGCCAATTTTGCTTAGAAACATATTTTTTTCCCTTTGGAATATGGACCCTAGCTATTCTATTGTCTAAGAGATTCCACTTTCAAACTTCTTGCCCCCCCCCCCAACATAAAAAGATAAGATTTAAAAACCCCTTTAGAATCAGGGTTCTTTTTTCCAGCACAATATGATTCAGGAGGTTAGTACATTGTAGACCAAAGTTTATATCATGGAGCTATTTTTGAAAATAATAAAATAGTTCACTACTTTTTATATATATATATATATATATATATATATATATATATTATATATATATTTTTTTTTTTTTTTTCAAGTCTAGTGATCTATCCTTCCCTTGAGTCTTGCTGATCATTCCTAAATTATTCTACTTATAAAAATGTTAAGCATCCAAAATGTTATTTATTTCTTTGAGAATTCTTCAATTTACTTGTCTGTCTTATTTTCTATTAGCTTCTGTTGTTGCTTAAGCGCCAAAATGATCTTCATATACAGCAAGCACTACTTTCTCTTTAAGTGTGCAGTATGTTCTTCATTGACTCTCAAATCCTGATATTATATTAATGGTAGTCTTTTGTCAGTCACCAGCTATCAATTGTGATAAACTAAACCAAACTATTATCTTCACGTCTCCAGGTAGCTATGAATAAGGTCTCTAGTGATATTTTTTTTTGTTATCTGGACAATAGTTTTCTGCTTCATAGTCTTAGGGATTTAAAGTTGACAAAGATAACTTTTTATGGATATAATGTATTCTCATATCTGTAAAAAAAACCTATGTGTCTCCAACAGCATTGGGCATTTATGGACACTTAAAGATACTTAATGTTATTATATGCTTATCTGTCCTTTCAGATCATTACATAGCAAGATAAAGCAGAAAATTTCCTATGTGCATAAAAATCAAAATCTGCACCTATTAAAACATTCTGTTTACTAGTGTTTCACTAATGTCAGGTTTTCTAACAAAATCCAGACATTTTTGGTTTGTTGTAGTTTGACAAGAATATCTAGATAGGTGAGTATTCTGGTATGGAAAATTAATACTAACCTAGACTGCACTAAAAGATTATATAGAAACATATGCACAAGAATATATAAAGATATACATGTACATGGTAATAAAATAAATGAAACAACTTTATTCTCAAAGAAAAGCATTTATTTAGCAGTAATTCAAGAATATTTTGAATTCAGTTTTTAAACTTACAGATACTGAATTTTCAGGTTTAATATTTTCTTTCATATTGCATTCAAAATATGAATGACATCTTTAATCACATCGTTTCTATTTTTCTTATTTCATAATCAAAATTGGCCTAGATGTCCATGGCAGGAAATTCATTTATTCAAGAGAGTAAATACATTTTTGGTCATATTATTATGGAATGGTGCTTATGAGAAGGTTGCAGTTTTTGTTTAAACAGCCATCAGTGAACATTGGAAAAAGTCTCTTTGGAATAGATAAGGAATTTTTTTTTTAATTGATCTTTTCAGTGCATTATAGAAGTTGTTAGTAGCTCTTATAGTTAAGCAGTCTCTACACTCAGTCATTCTAATTTCCTATTTGAAAACTAAAAATATGCTTGAAATGATAACTTGTGCTAAAATTTTAAACATCTGACTTTGAATCAGTTTTGCATTTAATTTAACACAACTTTTTTTTTTTAAATCTATTAAGTCAGATCATAAGTAATGCTTGAAATCTGATAGCAATAGATAAACATTTTCATTCTTATAAAATATCTACAATAAGTGCTTATAGTTTTAAAAGAGTAGCATTATCACAGTATTATTTAGTTATTAACTTGATATTCAAAAAAAAAAAAAAAAAAAAAAAAAAAAAAATGGAGGACATGTAATGATCTTAGTTTAGAAAAGCAACCAGGAATATTTATGGTGTTAATGGAATAGATTCTTTAAAAAAAAAAAAAATTAAAAAAGAGAGAAAATTGCTGAAGATGGTTTGAAAGATTTAGAAATTCTTCAACTCTTAAGTTGATGTCCCGTGAAAAAGTTGTCATATTGAATTTAACAATGACTTATTTTGTCTAAACTATGGATATATACAGTTGAATAATTAAATTGACTTCAATCTATTCAAGGGTTCCTTGTTATCTGCAACAACTTAGAAAGTTCCCTAAGCTTAGGAAATGGGTTCTCCTTGAATGGCAGAAGCCACCCATAAAGAAAGATTGGGTATCTACACTTCTATCCACTCAAGAATGCATCTCACTATTTCTTGTTGATAGATTTAAAGAAATGCAGCCAATAAAGCATAATACCAACTGCACTTTCAGGCAAGGAAAATTTTATAGATGCATTTCATGGTAATGCATTGAAATGGTTCACTTTGAGTTTAGTTAATATTATGAGTATAGCAAGTGTCTTGTTAGCAGTTAGTTTTTAAACATTACTTTGCAGGCAGTTTTTTTCTTTTTTTTAAAAGCATGTTCACCCTGTGTAATGCCAAGATGCAAGAAGGGCACTGGCGGTGAAAGAGAAAGAAATGGCTTAAGAAGGAACCAGAAACCAAGCTCTAAACAGGAAACAAAGGATAAACTTCTACCCTGTTCAAAAGACAGAGGAAGGGTGTGAAACAGATGATAAGCAAACCTATCTACTCATATTGAGAACAGAAAAAGTAATTTAATAGTAAATAAAAGTTCAGAATTTAGGTGGAGATGTCAGAAGTATAGGGTCTAGCAGATTTTAGAAAGAACCAGAAATCCTAAACATGAAACTAGCGATAAACACCAACTCCTGTTCAAAACCTGGGGAGAAGTGTGAACTGGGCAATAGGCAGACCTAGCTACTCCTATTGATTAACTGAAATGCAGCAGTCAGTCATAATAAATACAGATCACATCTAGGAAAAAAAAAATTTTAAAGCTTCCCTTTTCAGCTCTTGTTGTCATTAATTAACATCTATTCTAGAATTTCCAGAACCAACTTGATGAAACAGTTTCTAAAAGTAGAAATTACTGTGGGAGAATATACAGTGTAACCCGGATATAAGAGAGATTTTCTCTGGTCTCAAATTAGAGCCTGTGTTAATGTATATATAATAGACCAAACCTGGATATAAGATACTTCTTCTCCGGTCCCCGACAACTCTTACATCCGGGTTACACTGTAATATATAAATTTCTATATATCAGAAGAATGTTAAGCAATATTAAGAGTGTAATGCGTTTTATCCCCTAGAAGGACAATATCAGATAAAAGTAATGTTTTTATTGATGGAATTATGTATGTGTAGGGGGAGAGGGATATATATAAATGTGAGCATTGGTTACAATTATGTAAAAAACGTAAGTGGAAAAACTAAATTAAAAATTTTTGAGCTTAAAACTTTTTTTTCCTTTGTCAGACATGTCTGAGCAATCTCATTCAGTTTCTTTAAGGTTTTGTTTTTAAATATCCCATAGTGACAACAGAAGATCTACCAAGAAAGGTGAAATATTGTAAGAACTTGGATACAAATTTACTGTGGATTATTTAGCAATCAGTGCACTTTCTATATATTTTTGCCTTAGTAAATTACTCATTTAATTAAGGTAGCATTTTTATTTATTTTTTTTAAATCAAAATTATGGTCAGAGTCATTATTTGTAAATTATTGGAAGATTATTGATAATGAAGTTTTATTGTTTGGTTCTAAATTCAGACATACTTTTCCAAAATCTTTCTTACAATAAATTGGTAAACCGGTTTTATTATATTGAGATTATGGTTTGACTTTTGTTTTTTCTATTTCACTATTGCAAATAAAAAGAAGAAATATGCACAGAAACAGATATAAACTAAATCAAAACAAATTTATTGGTATACACAGTGATAGTAGTAATAATAATTAGTAGTAGTAATAGTAGCATCAGAACAAATCTGTTGGTATACTTAGTAATAGTAGTAATAATAATTATTACTAGCAGTAATAGCAGCAGGTGCTATGATAGAGAAGTTAGCTAAAGTACTCATTCTTTTCACTATCAACCATTGTGGTTTAGTTAGTGAAGAGACAGAATGCGGAAAGAAAATTAGTAGAAAGTGAATATAAATAGTCAGAGATAAATTTCAAATTTAATACCTAAAAACTCTGGTTTTTATTAAAATAATAAAATTTTTATTCTTTTCAAATTATTGGTAATATTTTTCTAGTTCATTTCTTTCCTAGTCAAATATTCTCAAATGTTTTCTTACAGTTAAATTTAATTTATGACATGAAAAAACACATTCTATAAGTCATTACATTATTTCCTTACAAAAATTAATATTTACTATCTGTTCCCATGAAAGTTTCATGGTTTTTCTATTTGAATTTTCTAATGAATCATAATTATTGATTTAATGATTGAGCAAGCTCCTTGCAAGATCAATGACTATAAAATTCACATTGACTGATTCTTTTCCTACAGCTTATCAACCTTTTGCAGGTTAAAGCCAGAACATAGATTGTAAGAATTTTTTTTGTTTTTCAAATAATAGTTTAGTGATAGAAGTCTTACTAATTAATTCATAGCTGTTGGCCAGGGGGGAGTAGAGGGGAGAAGAGGTGGGTTCCCAAGGGTACTTACATGCAATTGAATATAACACAATTGGAATTTGACCCTCCACTTAGCAATTTCAAGCCATTATCCATTATACCAGCCACAGTTCCAAGTTTGATATTCCCAAGTGGTCACCCATGTAGGTATTGACCAGGCTTGATGTTGCTTAACTTCAGTGATCATATGTGAACTGGTGTTTCAATATGATGGTTCTGTAAGCAAACATTTTTATGGAATTTTGCTACTGCATCATTAGATATTTAACTTACCAATTTTAATAAAATATTGAAATAATCATAAATATGAATGCAGGTTATCATGTAAAGCAGTAAGAGGGTACAAATGAAAAGATTTAAAACTGACAAAGTTTTTCATTTCAGTGAAGCACACATTAAATGCATGAGAGCATTATCACCTATATCTTCCATTTCTTATGAATGTTTTGTGTTTCTCACTAAAATCAAACAGTGTCTCTAATATATCTTTTTCTTCCATCAAAACAGAATGGTCTGTTATTTATCTGAGGTAATAGCAATACATAATACACACACTAATTTACTAAGAGATGAACAAGTAGAATTATATGATTACTATTTTTTTCACCTACAAACAGTGAATGTAATAGATATCTCCAGAAAGGATTTTTTGTTTTAAGATAATAATGATTTAGTGATACAAGTCTTACCCATAGCTGGCAGGAGAAGAGGTGGATTCATAACTTTCCCCCAAAATATAATAACCCCAAGTAGAATTGAAACTGCTCTCTGATTAACAATTCCGAGCCATTATTCGTGACACCACCCACACAGCTAAACTTAGAGTACCTGGTATTCCCAAGCAGTCACCTCTCTAGGTACTGACCAGGCATAACATTGCTTAACTTTTATGATCATATGGGAACCAGTGTTTCAATGTGATGTGGCCACAAGCCCAAATATTAAAGACCTGTTCAATATAATACAGATTATAAAATTTTAAGAGAATAGTTTTATTTCATTTGAGAAACCTTATTAAGGGGAAAGTTTATTTACTGATTATCATCAGGTTTTCATATTGTAATAATTTATGCCAAAGTGTTTTGAGAATAGGAATTAGTATTAATACAATTAATATATACTTTTACAGTCAAGCTAGTATATGGATCTTAGTTATTATACTCACAAAGCCTTCTTTGAGTATCTGTTGTACTAAGTAACCTTATTGGGATTTTGAATTGCACTCTTTATTCAATCCACAAAGGTAGATGATTTTTATTCCATTTTCCATGCTTAGTGGATATACAAGTTAATTCTCTCTAGTCCTTTGTGTTGCTTATAGATATATTAAAAGATACAGTTCCAAGTTTCAATAAGGTTTCTAAGTACAATAGACAGCCACAGAGGGTCAGTTGCAACTTTTTCAGCATAACAACTAAGATGAGTATGTTTGTCTGAATAGAATGGCCTATAATATCAACAATTGTTTAAACATAGTAAAATTAAAAGATATAATAATAACTAGTGCAAAAGCTGTTCTATCAGGCAGCATTTAAGTTAACTCCTGTGGAGGGTTCTTGATTGGGCCTTTGGCACAACCATGATACTTCATGTATTAAGTACATATTAAATTTGAACAATATTTTTCAGTTAACAGTTTTCATCAAAACAATAATATAATTTGTCTATTTGGAACTTATTGCAAAGCTGCATGGGAAACATTTTTGGTTTTTCCATTCAGGGTCAGTACAAATAGTTTGTTACCATACCCAACCCTTGAACAGCAGACAGTTGGTGGTGAGAAAAGCAGGGTTCCATCAGATGAAGTCCAGTTACTTTCAATGATTGTCATTGGGAGTTATTGATTGACATTGCATAGCTCATTCTCACTGGAAACTGAAGTCTTTTGGACTCAAAAGGAAGATCTAGAGGAATTAAGGGGATTCTTGGAATTAAAACTCTTTCCTGAACCAGTAAGGATCTCTGTTTCTAAGAGATGAGGAAGCATCTTCTTGACAATTAACCTTGTCCCATTACAAAGCTTTAGTGGATCCAGATTTCTCAATAGCATAATTGGCACATTTTCTTTTAGTTCCAGCTTGTGTGATGGCCTTTCAGGAGGATTCACTGAGTTCAGAAACTTTATTTGATAATTCACTACCTGCTCTTGTTCAACCACAGTGTCAATGGAAACATACTTCATGCTTTCTTTTTGCATTTCTTTGGAGAAGTTTCCAGTTGATGCTATCCACAATTTGATTCTTGGGAGCTGATATGGTCCTCTCACAAAGCCAGTTTGAATCCATGAAATGGTGTTTAATGTTTGGATAAACATGGTTAATCAAGTCTTGGATACCTGAAACTGAAACTTCACAACTATTTGTGGTCCATTTTGATGGTTTCATTGCAAAGTGTCAACAGCAAATCTTCCTGCTCCAAGGTCACCTGCGATTCTAACTCTAATGTTTGTTTTCAGGCTGAGTATTTGAACATGGCTCTAGATATAAAAAATTTTCATGCTAGCATTGGTGCCATCAGCTGGAGAACCTCTTGCAATGACTGGTAATGTTTGTCTAAAATCATCAAAGAGTAGCACCCCCTCCCAATGATTTGTGAATTCTGTCTAATGTCTTTCTGCATTTTGCCCAGAGCCTCAAACGCTTGTGTGCCATGGTACATTCATCTCTCACAATGAAGCTTGTCTCCTCCAGTAGCCAAGTTGGTTTCTCTTTTGATGTTGCAAATAAGGGTTTCATTGTAGTTCAAATCCAATGCAAGTTTAAAGGTGCTATGTGCCCTACACCCTCCAGGCAAGAAAGTAGCAGCAATTCCAGATAATGCTACTGCTAGAGCTACTTTTCTTTAGAGTCTCACTGCAGATAAAAGAAGGTTAGTTACAAAGGTTTTAACAGTACTACCAAGACAAAAATCCCTCCATTGTTATTGCTGATGTCATCAAAGACCTTCAGATAATTGCTGAGGATTCAATTCCAATCCTGGATGAGCAAGTCTTATTTGAAGATGAAATATTTAAAACTTAGAGACTTGTGTCCCTATTGAATAAGGGTGACACACAGACATTTTCGCATTCATTATATAATCTATTATAACTTTATAGATGGGTATTAGCCTGGAATGAGAAATCACAGAGCCAAATTCAAAGCCAAAGAATGTGAACCAGAGAACCTAGTTCCCATTACTCCTTGATATTTTTTTTCTTTTTTGAACAGCAGTAGAGGGTTATCCCTTGTGTCCTGTTTTGGATAGAGTTTCCAGTTTCTTCTAAATTCTATTTTAACTATATTTCTAACATCCCCATCTACACTCTGAAACTTCTATTTCTCCCCACCCCCCAAACAATAGGAGTAGACTGTCCGGTTCAAACTCTTCACAGTCTTTTGAACAGTAGAAGAGGTTGTTTTGTGTTTAGAACTGGGTTTCAGATTACTTCTAAATTCTATTTCAACTCTATACTTCTAACATCTCCATCTAAACTCTGAAATTTAGACTATTACGGGGTTTCTGATTCCTTCAAAAGTCTTTTGCTTCCAGCCATCTTAATGGCATTATCACTTTACCTGGGGGGATTAAAAGACAAAAAGATTCCAATCCATTCAGGTTTATGTTCACTTACATGAAAATACCCTTCAGAAAAGCATGTTCCCAACTATGGGTTAAATAATAGGGACTTGTATCTGGAAAAATATTATTCTTAAAAAATTGTTAATGATATTTATTCACTAACAAAAATAGAATTATTCTTACAATCTAAAATATGTTTTGGCTTTAAATAACACCCAAAGCTGTAAAACCAAATTAATCACTTATAACTAATTTATATTACATATGCTATTATTGATCTTAGTTTAGTCTTATACATTATAATAGTGAGGATCAAATTCATTAAGAATGGTTTTTGATATTTGCAACAAACAACCTATATTACATAGAAAGTGTGAATATTTTTATAGGCCAACCTTATAAGTTAATGCTTCTTGAGAGGCATAACTTGTTGAGGAAAAGAAAGGTAGTCACTGATAAAAGTGAGAAGGAAAGAGAGAAGCAAAAATAGATTTTTAAAAAATTGGTGGTCAGTGTGAGTGAGATTGTAAAGGAAAGGAGGATTGCTGTGTTTTTGATTCAGGCTAAGTGATAAGGGTCAATGTATTTTTTGATACATACATTGTTCTAAAGGACTCACATTCTTTAGGGTTTATCAAATTTATTACTGGTCGACCAAAAGTTATTCATATGTTTACCATTACAGTTGTTATGAATGTGCTTTTTTGTTTTTCTTTTAATTTTGTTATATTTTTTATTTACTAATTTCAGCCTGAATTTCTGGGAAGAGAGTTATTGTCATCGGCTTTGGGCTTTGTTACTCAAACATTTCAGTGCCCTCTGACCTTCATTGGGCTAGTAACCTTCAAGGAATTTTGAACTAGACCCTTTATTTAATCTCCAGGGTTAAATTGTTTTCATTCCACTGCTTAGATCTAGGGATATCTTCTCTAGTTCTTATTTTAGTACGGCTCAGTTATTGCTCATCACATTTTCATTGTGTTCAAGTACACAATGCCTAGCTCAGGGATTGAACTCACAATTACTATGTCATCAAATTCACTAAGTTATAGGATAATCCTTGAGTGGAGAACTTGTCACACTTGACTGCATTTATCAAGGCTTCTCTTTTCTACTGTAGCTGTTCTGGCTTTGCTGTCGTTTCTTTCCTCTTATATTGTACTTATTTCTATGCTAGGTCTACTAAGGAAGTTTTTATAACCTAGCATTTGCACTGATTGTATTAATTCTAATACAAAAATATAAGAAAGAAAATAAGATTTTTAGGATATTTTATTTTTATATTTAAAAAAAAAAGTAGGAATGCAAATCAAGCATAAAGATTGGTTCTGTGTATTGTGAATAATCAAGGGATACCTGATGCTGAACATTTTTTGCTAAACAATCAGGTACCAATCTATATTATGAAAGAAGTTTGATTCTTATTCAATTACACACTGCCTGAATGTTACTTTGTATGAATGCAGGTCTGTGTTGTGCATAAGTGACATATGTACTTTTGTCATTTAATGTACACACAAGCACACTTTAGAAGAGCTTGAATTAAGACATTGAAACAATACATTTTCCTCAAACTCAGCTTGGACAACACCTACCCTCCTAGGTTGAACAATAAAATAATTTTGGAGTCAAAAAATAAAAATAACTTTCATGTCAGTCAAACTCTCACTTTACTTACATGTTTGTATTATTACAAAATAAAATAATAATCTTTCTCATATTGTATTGAAAAAGCTTTAGTATTTAATCTGGCAACAACTGTGTAACAGGAAAATAGTACAAGCTGAAATGTATTCAACTCTGAAGTCATGTTTATGATTCTTGCTGCATTTAAACTGAATATATTTTCTATGGACAAACAATTTAGATTTGAAGTTTGATTGTCTTGCCATCAGTGAATTGATGAGCACCAAACTAGTATCAATTAAATAAACTGTAGATAATAAGTGATAAAAAGTGCCTGGGATTACTTAAGTGAAAGGGTGTAATATTTTATGAGAATAAGACTAAAAGTCAAACTTCTTTGCAAAGAAAAGTTTATTCATCTGTCATATTTTCCAGATGAAACACTTTCCACTTATCATTTACTGTGGTTGTTGTAAATTCAGTTGCATTATTTATTAAAAATTACTTGAAGATTTTTAAAGAAACCTAGAGTAATACTTTGTTTCTAAAGTTTAAAAGTTCTGAAGGGATAAAATTGGGAAATTGGCTGCAAAATAGAAAAAAACAGGGAGACAAAAAAAAGGTTCAGTAATTACTTACATTTGGATTAATGTCCCACCTTTGTTGTTACCACAATATTTCATCTCTTGTGTCCTCTGGTCTTCTTCAGATGTCCGTTAGTCCAGGTAACTGTCAGGAGTGACAGACAACTGAAGAAGTCTGAAGGTCACAATGTCTGAAACATGATAACAACACAGATGAGGACATTAGTTTGATGGATTTTTTTTTATGGCTTAACTGGTTATTTAAAGCCAGAAAATATTTTTAGATTGTAAGAATTTTTTTTTGAGATAATGATCTACTGATACAAGTCCTACTAATTAACCCATAGCTAGGAGATAGAAGAGGTGGATTTATACCTTCCTCAAGAGTATTTGTGTGTAAGTGAATATAAATGAACCCAACTGAAATTGGAACTCAGCTCTCCAATCTCAAGCAGTTATCTATTATACCACTTGCACATCCAAGCTTACAGTACCTGACATTTCCATATAGTCATCCATCCAGTTACTGACCAATCTTGATGTTGCTTAACTTTGGTGATTGTATAAGAACTGGTCTTTCATTGTGATACGATCGTGAGTCTATTAATTTGAATGTAAATAATAACTCCTCATCCCAGAAATTCAGTTTAGTAATGATGTTGAAAAAAACAAAAAAACAAAAAACAAAACAGATTCAGTTCTGTGATCTTCAAATCTTTCATTTCTTACATCACACCTGAAAATGAATGGTTAATTGGATTTTTTTGCTGAAGAATTGGAAATGTAGCAGTTTATACCTTTGCAAATAAATAGATAAGATATGAAGTTTAGCAATTCTATACTATATGAAAACAACTTATCTACATTATTCAGACTAAAGACCTCATTACAATAATAAAGATGAGGATATTAGTCTGAATGTAAATAGTGATAATCCCTTATCCCAAATTCAGGCAGAAAGCAACCTAGTCAATATTCAATATTCCTTTGTACTGAATGGTCAGTAGAGGAACTTTGTAATAATTCAATAAAAAGGATTTTGTAATTAAATACAACTAATTTTTCAAATGTATTGAACAGCCAATGTTATAATGAGATATTAAAAGGATTTTTAAGTGCACTTCTTTAAAATTTAGCTTCTTTAAGTTTTTCTGATTATTATTCTAAAATACTTTTTCTATAAATACTTTCATGGTAATTACTTTGATGAACTTTACTATATGGTATCTAGACTTTATGAATTCAAGTGCAGTACTAGATTAGCAACAAAGTTTCTGAGATGAGGTATTATGTACATTATTTACATTATTCGGACTATTGTCCTCATCTTTGTTGCCATGTTTATCACAACATTTAGGCTGTTGTACGCTCCGGCGTTCTTCAGGTGGTTGGAATGTTGAACTGAACCCTTTATTTCGCTCACTGGGGTAGACTGTTCTAGTTCCACGTGCCATGTTTAATGGATGTTAGTTATCAGTCATCTCCTGTTAATTTCCTTCTGAAAGTTCTCCACTGCCTCACACTCTTTGGGTCCTGTCACTGGATCAAACCAACGCCTTTATCTACTGTGCCATGTGTCCTTGAGGACATCTGTGTATGAGTTTCTGGGTATTATAAACCTAATGTCTTCAGCAACCATTTTTAGCAGTGCTCATATTGCAATTTTTTTTTTTTGCTGTTATCATTGCATGTTTTTCCAACCACCTGAAGAAGGCCAGAGCGTACAACAGCCGAAACGTTGTGATAAACACGGCGACAAAGATGAGGACAATAGTCCGAATAATGTAAATAAAGTTTCATCATTTTATATTTGAATTAGCTAGATGTAACTAAGTTCTTTGCTAACAGTTATTCTTGCACTTCTTGCCTGTGGAACTCTCTTCTAAATTCTTGCTTTTCAGACAAGTTTGATTTTCAAAAATTTAAATGCAAAATCAATTGTTACCTACATCTTTTTGGTTCCTCTTTTACTATTCTCACTCCTTAATGTTTTATTCTTATTCTTTCACACTCTGTAACCCTTTGTATGTTAGTGGTTTTATTGCCTTACTTGGGGTGAAATAATTAAAAATAAAAATTACTGTTTTTTCTTGCTGAAAGTGAATGAATAAAAGTATTATTTTTACCAAGATTCAACAGGACAGTGAAACAACAATTTTGCATGTTTAAGAAGATCTTTTTTTTATATATATATATATAGAAATTGAACAAATTTAAGATCACTTTCAGTAATCTGAGCCAAAATAAGTTTCTAAAATTTAATCAATTATTAACTAACTCTTTCTTCTACCTAAATATATCCTGTTTCATTATATTTTCAGGTATTTTTTTATTCTTTTATAATTTCATTTAACAAAAGATTTTTTTAAGAATCTTATAAATGGACAATTCTTTTGAGTGATGCTGTAGTTGTTGCAAGCTGTGTTTCTAAAAATTATTTTAAAAAATAAATAAAGAAAGAAAAAATGGCAAAGTTTCATGCCTGCACCCACCAAAAAAGAAAAAGAAAAGTTTCAAAAGGATGCCTTTTCCCTTCATACTATGATTATAAGAATTTTAATAAAATCTAAGTTATTGATGACAATGAATATATACATTTTTCTTGAGAATTTACTAAAAATATTAAACACTATTATTTTCAAGAATAATTTTATATTTACAGCATTCTAAAAACTCATAGAATTATATAAAAAAAAAGATAAAAAAAATGATGCAATGAAATATTTATCATTTATCAATTTATAAATAAATAAATAAAATGTTCTTCATTTTTAATTGTCAGTTCTTTATTTATATAAAGGTATTTGTACATTCTAAGCATCACACATAGTGAATGACATTCTGCTGTTCATGTAGTAACAAAAAGAACAAATTTAGGTTTTGGGAGGCAGGCTAAAGAAGCTTATTTGTACTGTTAAGGTTAGCCAATGGTACCGCGAGAAAGTAGGTTACGGTCACCGAAAATGCATGGATTTTTAACCTCTTAAAAAAATAAAAAAAATTTACCTGTGTATAGTGCAACCCCTATTTTTGCATAAAAAAATTAATCATAAAACTCACACTATATTCAAGTATAAACAGTATGCTAAGTTGTGATATAAGTATTTTTGAGAAGTTGAATATATACAGAATTTTATTTTTAAACCGATGAAAATCTCAATAATAGCAGGTAATGACATTCCATTTAGACTAAATAATTCTCCCAAAATCATTTTATTTAAAAAAGGTAGCTAAAGTCAAGAAAACTTTTTAATTCATATATTTATAATATCTACTATTAGAAAAAAAAATGTGTGGATGATCAAAATGGAAAGCAGCTCAGAATAAGAAATTGGGGAGTTGAGTTTGGATTGCAATGGAGTTGATTGCATTCACTTACATGAAAATACCCTTGGGAAAGGGGTATGAATATATCTCTTCTTCTAACTATGGGTAAATAGGATAACTGAATTCAAAGCTGTTTGGACATGGAGCTAGCAACTCCATTCTCTAAAAACTTGTCACTTACAATGGAAACCAGAGTAGCAATTCCCAGTGTGTGGAAAACTGTTGCCCCATACTCCACAGGGAACCTATGGGATTTGAATTATTAGAAAATGTTACTTTGCATTCAAGGCAATCTTTGTTTTGTTACAACACATTTCATCAAGTGAATCTATTATGATTATATAGCACTGGAATTATACATCCACTTTTAATATTCCACAAGCCTTCAATTTGTGAACATGTACTGAAAGAATTTTTAAAACTAATTTAGATGTAGTATCAGTGATTTTGAATGCTGCAACCAAAATTTGCTGAAATATTGGACTGAAGATTTCAAATTTTATCTGATTATTTGGTTAGGTTTGTTTTTATTTTCTGTAGTTAAAAATTTATGTGAACAATTTACCACTTATGTGTAATAACTATTAATGCTGTATGGAAAATATGATAGCGTAATCTGAAGGCACATTGGATTAGTGAAAGATGCAATCCAAAGGTAAATAATATACTAAGAAACAGGAAAAAGTCATTAGAAACAAAGAAAAGAGTTCTAGATTGCTATGTAGTATAAACTCTCAGTGAATGCTGGACAATCTCAACACAGATGAAGGGGCAACTGGAGACAACAGAAATGTGGGTCTGGAGAGGGATGGACTAGGCCAGGTTAAAAGGCCCAAGACAGACTACATGATGAGAACACCAAGAAACCACTCACAGAGACCCAGGTTATGATACACAACAGAGATGTAGGAGAATGGTGAACAGCTTAGCACACTGGCACCATATAATTCTTTCCAGGGTTAAGGGCAAAAGAAGGATGGAGCAAGTAAGCAACAAGGAGGGTCTTAAAGAAAACAGTAACAAAAAATAACAGATAATTAGAATCAGAAAAAGGCAGTTTAAATTTCTTGAACACATAATGAGGAAGAAGGACTTGGAAAACTTAACTGCCACAGGCATATCAAGAGCAAGAGAGATGAAGGGAAGGTACCTGATAAGCTTATGAGAATGGTGAGTGGAACAGTGGGTGGGAGGTTAGACAGAGATAGAAATACTGCTAGGAGCCATGATGGATAGGAAATTGCAGAGTACAATGATCACTCATGATCTGAAGGGACAACACATAGAAGAACCACAGAAAAATTTATTATATTATTTGTACCTCTAATATTTTATAAAAGCATATTTTAAAACCTGAATATATCACCTAAATGTTTACACAGCACAAAAATATTACTCTTTTTTTTTTTTTACTTGAAAAATAGTAATTACTTTTATCCTTTATAATTTTAAAGATGTGTACTGTTTACATATATTCAGAAGAGTTGTGTTTCAAATCAGATGTAAATATTGGAACAACTATGTGCAGCTCATCAGAACATTTGCTTGGGAAATAGGAATAGAGTAGGGAGAGACTTGTGGCATTAGAGGTTGAGTTTTCATTTTCTTTAGAAAATCAACATTGTACTATGTATGAAAACAGGGGTTTGATATGATAAGTACTGTTACCAAAAATTAGAGTCACAGCTTTTACCAATTTTTGAGCATTTAGTTTTAAAGATTGTCTGAAAAAAAAAAAAAAAAAAAAAAAAAAAAAATCTAATTTCCACAGGTTTTTTACTTACAAACTGACTTCAAAATTTTACTATTTCAAGAATAAATCCAAATAAAGTTGATATTACTTATATTAAATACTTGAATGGAAAATATATTCAAACCAGAATTCTGATTATGAATCATTGCAAGCAAAATATGCAATTTTTTTTTTACTGTATTAAATAAGTAAAAATTATAAAAGATTACAAAAATGACTACTCAAATAAGTAAGATCTTACTCCATTAGTTAGGTCATAATTAATTAAAACAAACAATAGATAAGTGTATACAAAATCATAATACTGCTGGGCACTAATTATAAGACAAATTGTTTTAAATTTTCATGGTTTATTGAAAATAGCACTAAAACTATTGCACTGTATAATACATTACATCATAATATATCTAAATTGTTCAGCATAATTTCCCATTGAATTAATTGAAGGTCTTATTTGATGGCACAATGATCTAGTAATAATGTTCTTGTGCCTTGCTTCTTGTCCATATACAATTTGTAAAGCTTAGCGAAATTATCAATTTTATAAGGCTGTGCTATAAGCCTTTCACTGATCACTGGAACTAAATTCCAACACTATAAATTTGAACCTAAACTTAATCTTTAAACTTATTTCCCCAAAAAACATTAACAATTTGTAAAAAAAATATTTTTTGTCATTAATTACCATGTCAAACTCCAACTTTCAAATTGAGTGCAATACCTCACTTCCAAAATCAGCTTGCCTTGTTGTAGAATTGCATCTGTGGGAAAGGGGTTGTAGAGTGGAAAATAATTCATCATCACTATCTTACTATAACTGTACTTGTCTCTCCCTTCGTTAATTCACACGACCATTACATCCTGCCAATAACCCATAAATAATGGACTATTGTTTTGATCGCCTGGAAAGACACTATTTGGTTTCAGTGAGAAAATGAAAGGGAAGATAGAATGTCTCCTGTCAATACCTCATAAATGGACTATTCCATTTTAATAAATAAAACACTTAGAGATGTTACTTAGGTTCTGAAAATGAATAAAAGAAAGAATGAGAAACCTGAAATGTTTAACATCTGTTTCAGTGAAATGGAAAGAGGTTGTCAATTTCATCTATACTTTCTTGCTTCTTAAAAGGCCAACATTCATATTTATGATTGCTATAGCAATATTTTGAGAAAGTTGTTAAGCTCAAATATTTAATGATGCAGTGGGAGAATTTCTATGAATATTTTTTCATAGAACTCACAATCAGCTTACTCAAGCATTAACTTAAGAATTAAGATTCATCAGAATATTAAAATAGGAAAACCATGAAATTTTCAGAGGTCTTTCTAGTACTATCTATATATAAAATCCTGTGACATCTGTTAGTCTGTCCATCACACCCTCTAAAAGCCATAAATTGACTGATTGATTTTGGGCAGAAGTGCAAAAAGGTAGGGTGGTATAAAGTATTGTATTAAATTTTTTAATATAACTTTATATAAGCTGCCTAAACTAGCAAAAACAACTTGATTTTGACTAGTTTTAGGTGTTTCTGCAACTTTACAAACACCATTTTTTTTTTTAAACAAGAATTCAATTTCCAATTTGCCCCTCGCTTGCAAGAACTATAAACAAATCACAAGGCCAATAACTCAAAAAATTTGGAACTTGGGGTGAGAAAAAAATATTTATGCATGGCCAGTTGTATGTTGCATGCTCAAGAGTAAGAAATCCTAAGAATTTTTTTTTTACTTCACTATTAAAAAAGAAATCTTCTCAAAAAATATTGTTTACCACAAAGCCCTATATAATTAAAGAAATTATTATTATGAAGTAGGGTTTTTGTCAAAGTATTTTTCTAAATATATCAACTTATTCAAATTTCATTGA
>OZ038520.1:8550823-8730823 GCA_964036315.1 Acanthosepion esculentum
CTCCTTGTTAAACAAACATGGGCATCTCTGACATTTTAAAATAAAATTTAATGTCGGTCATTAGGCCAGCAGTGACATTTGAGATCAGCAAGTGGCTTATATACCTTTCTACAGACATAACAAACAAGATCTTCTGGTTGTGTCTTTTCTTTGTGGCCATCATTAGGGACAGTGGTACCTTCAGGTGCCTTGATAGACCAGATCAACTTTTTGTATGTGTAGCGGTCTGCACATTCAAGAAATCTCAGTAAAGAAAATGCTTCATGACCAAGAGGTAAAGCATATTGGATCAAACAGTGGTATTCCTTCCAAAAGGAGGACACATGTTTGATCTTTGCCAAAAATTGCATTTGTTTTACTAATATTTTTTAAATGCAGACAGATATCCATAGTAAACACTGTTTAACAAATAACAACATTTAAAATACTAAGTACCCAGTGGTTGAAGAAATAAATACACACACTTATATATTAATGCAGACAGAAATTATATAAATTTGTAGTAGAATCAGCTATAAAATGTAGCTTTATAGAACTTGTATTAAAATTTGCCTGTTTAATTATTGATTCTATAAATCAACAATAATTTAAGATAATTTGAAATACTGATTACTAAAAATATTGTCAATATTAATTTAGTAAAATGAAATATGACACTTTCAAATACAAATTTGTTCATAAAGTTTCTTGTAAAACTTCTAACATTTTCCACTGACCTGAAGTGGGAAGATTATATTGAATCAAATGCTAGATCTGCTGCTAGGAAACTTGGGTCAATGAGTCATGCTAGACAATTTCTGGCAAGAGAAACTATCTTAGATATAAGTCTACCATTCGTCCATGTTTGGAAGATTCTTCTTTGGATTGTATCAAGAATCTAAATACATCTGTGAACTGGTTAATCATCTCAGTCTTTTTTCAGATAACCAATGGCTTTCACTACTCTAGGTCAACTGCTGATATATTAACAATTATTGCTGAAAGATAAGAATGTTGAAGCTTAGGCGGTTGCTTTGGATATCTTGAAAGCATGTTGGTCTTTTTCACAAAGACTGACATTTTCTGCTGACATGAAATGGAAAGATTACACTGAATTAATTGCCAAGTTTGCTGTTGGAAAGTTGGTTCACTGAATGCTGCCATACGATCTTTCTTGCCAGAAACTATCTTACACATAAGTCTACCATTTGTCCGTGCACTAATGTTTTTTTTTTTAATCAATTCATCCCAAGCAAGGCAATAATGCCACTAAGATGCAAGCAGTGACTGGGAATAAAGAGAAGACTTTAGAAGGAACCAGAAACCCAATTTTAAACAGGAAACAAGACAATCTTTCTGTCCAAAAAACTGGAGAGGAATGTGAACCAGATAATAGGTGAACCTATCTACTCCTAATATATATTGCTGCCACATCTGCTCTGATGCTTCTGCTATATATTTAGAAATTATTGCTACAAAGCAGAATCTGCAATGTTACTGGCCCTGACCTGGCATTTTGGCTTTAGTCACTTTATTACTGTCATATTGTAGTTTCCTTGTGCCTTTACTATAAATATTTTTCAAGTAATTGTTCTAATGAGCTTTCCTCTTTGTTATTTAGACTTTATGACTTTAAGCACAGTACTAGATTGGCAGCAAGGTCCCAGCATTTTACAGTTGAAATGACTAGAAGTAACCGTAAGTTTTATGCTAACAGTTCCTTCACTCATACATATCGCTTACAGAATTCTCCTCTGGTTTCCAGTCAACATTGATCATCAAAATTTTAAATGCAGTGCCAATTGTTATCTTCTGCCTTCTTAATTCCTGTTCTTTTAATATCTATCCTTAACAATGCTCTTTCCCTCATTCTCTCACACTCAGTAACCCCTTGCATTTTAGTGGATTTATTGCCTTGCATAGGGTGAAATAAATGCTTAAAAAATCTATACTGTCTTTCTAAAAAAGACAAGCAAAGTATTAAGAAACGGGAAAATTTCACCAGAAACGCAACAGAAAATTGCTCAGCTGTTAATATCAGACCTCCTAAATGGCAGTGAATGCTGGACAATCTACTCACAGATGAAAAAGAGACTTGAGGCAACAGAAATCTGGCTTTATAGAATAATTATTGAAAAATCAAGTTTATCTTTAATTTTGCAATAAAGGCTTCTTTTCCTATTGGATTGTGTGTACTGAAAGTAAAAAATAAAAATTATATTTTGCAGCACAAAAAGATGCACATAAATCTGACCCTCAACAGAATCTGAATAGAATACATGTCGAGCTTTCAGTCTAAATTGGGAACTGTGAATCTCTTTGATAGTGGAGATAACATTTTATTTAGAATGGATACATTTTTCAAACTTTTAATAAATTCGGTGTGTGCCCTATATGTTGATGCCACAAAAATAATGCAGTACTTATCCGGTAAATAAATATCTTAAAAATAAAAAGAGAACAATAACGTCTTACTCTTCTTAAACTGACTTTTTTTTACATTATAAAAAGTCAATTTATTTTTCATAAGAATTCGAGAAATAAAAAAAATCAAATAATACGCGGATGAAACAAGAAAAAAATTTAAGTTAAAAAAAAAAACACCTGATCACAAACATAAATAAAATAATGAATAATAGTTGAAAAAATCTGCAATTTTATTAAATTCTTAGTATTTTAAAATTCATGGCAAAAAATTTCTTTCGATACTAAATTTTGTTTACAATTGCTTTCTCTGAGCAAGAAACCTGTCATAGAAATGATGCTAAAAAACTGAGTTTGTCAAACAAAGAATAAAAAAAAAAAAAAGAATTCCGCCGTATATACAATTATTAATCCATGAGAGGAAAATAAAATTGTCTTAACTTCGAAAAATCTTTTCAGGATAAAATTTTGGTGTAAACTAAATTTACTAAGTGCCTCTTAAGACTATGGTTGAGTCAGTCATCGAGTTGAACTTTACTAAAATAAATGAATTTGTAAAACCAAATTATGACCAGATGATAGACTTAATTTGGAAACGAATATGCTACCAATATTTGATTTGTTTTTCAAATTTTTGGATTTTTTTTATAACAATATTTTAAAATTTTAGTTTTTATTTATGGTGAACAAACAAAAACCTAAATTATATTGTATTCCGAAAACTATTTTTAGTTTTTTTAAATTTCATTTTTATGTATGCGTTTTTGAATCCAAAAGATGCGTGTGGTGTTGTCGGTGGAGGCTCATATGAGTCTCTCTAGTTAAAGAAATTTACCTTCGATGTAATGGAGATAGACCAGCAAGTAGAATGTGATAAAGATTAAAAATTAACTAAAGTAACAATAAATTAAAAACTATGCTAACATGTGCTTTTTCAAGTTCATATAGGTAATTTCATTTCAATTCCACAGTAGTTCAATCCAGAAGTAAAACATTGATTGTGGCATTGTTATTGCCAAAACAAAATCTGCACCGTAAAGAATTGTCATTCAATCAGTTACAGTTTTAATAATTTCTTCAAAAGTTTTAGACAATTCTTCTCATATATAAATAATTAATTGATAAAAGAAAAATATTAAATTCAAATTTATTTTTTAGAAAGAGTAATTCTCCAAATATTTTCTTTCAAATGTACTTTTACATTCAATTCATCGAATATTGAGAAATTGAATACAAATTTACAGAAATTGGGAAAGTACAATTTCATTAAAAAATATTTTTAGGTGTAAATTCTCAGTTATCAAAGAAAGAGTGTATATTTTCTAAACCATTAAAAAAACCCAAAAATCAACAAGTTCTGCATATGACAAAGTTAACGCTAATGTCAAAAACTTTATGAATAATTATAATTTCATATACACTTTTTTTACTTTTTCTCCCCAGAAGAGGAATACTTTTTGAAGTACTATCAAGAAAATAAAATTTAGACTTTTCGTTCAGTAAATAGAGGAAAATGAAGGTAAATTTCCAAAATCTATATTAAGAAAAAGGGCCTTTTCAGTTAGCGGATTAATCACTTATATCTTAAATAAATTTCCAATTAAAAAAAAATACAGAAAAGATTAACAGAATAAATTTTAAAAAATAGTGTTTGATTAGTAGTCGGAAAACAATATTAATGAAAATTTCCTACCATAGCAAATCCGGATAGAAGAGCCGAGGTCCGGCTGGAAGCCTTCAATTTTGCTCGGCCAAGGTAAAGTTTTCTCCATGACAAAATACTTGCAGTGTCATTTGACATCGAAGGCGCCTGTATCTTCTGATGGTGATGAGGAATGTGAAGATGTGACTGACTCATTTCATCTGTCGTACGAGTACTAAATAAATAAATATATCACGCGAACACCTGCGAACTACCTACCAACTAAATTAAGTTTTCCCCAATCGGGAAAACTCGCTACACAGTAACTGGGGACTAATCCCAATAATACTTTACTTTTGCTTGATTATATGTTATTGTATAGAAGTTTTTACGTTTTGAAAATACCTGTTTGCGTGACAAGTATTTCCTGAACATACGCTGTTGTACCAGTTTACTGTACATTGAATTAACAGCTCTTTCAAAATCCGTGACACTCCAGTATCGGTGCAAAGTTTTTATTCCTTAAGTAGACTTACGGACCGGTGTTTAACGAAATTATTTCTTACAGTAACAAATATCCACATCTTCAACCTGATATTGAAAAAAACAGTAGTAAAAAAATAAACATAAAAAAACCCCAATAAACTCATACGTAAAAATAAAACATTTAAAATAATAAAACGCCATTGAAAATATATGACATGTTTAGAATTGAATTATAAATAATAAATATTTTTAAAACCTTTTATTTTCAAATATGTTGATTAAAAAAATATTTCATGAGAAAACGATGTAAAAAAATCATACATATGACACAGAATTTCAAGACTCATTTCTGAATTTAGACATGAATGATAAAAACTACGTTTTCAATACTACGCACTTGCGTTAAAAAAACAATTGATCATTTTTTATGCGTGTGTATTGTTAAAAAAAAAATTACTTTTTGAGTTTAAACATTTAAAAAGAAACATGTTTGCAATAATCAACAAGATAAGAAATCATCACGAAAAATGGATCGGAAGCTACTTATGCTCAAAATCATAACTAGCTGCACAATAAAAATATCATTATACTCAGAGACAATTTTTAAATTTATCTTTTTTTCATTGGCAACAGATTTACCTTTTTTTCCCCCCAAAATGATTTTAATTTGTGCGACGTCATCAAAAACCGAGAAGAACGTCACGGATTTGTGTTAGTCACATGTACGCACGCTTTTCATCACGTCATACTTACATATACAAGTACACACGCACATAAGTATTTGCATGAATACCCCGCTACTTCCTTGTTATATTTCTTTTTACCTCCCGCTCTCTCTTAAAGAGTCCAGTTGAACATACACACATATACAAAGGCAATCGATAGGTATATATACATACACATACACACACATACACACACATATATATATATATACACAGACATATATACACACACGCTTATATTAATACGGATCTGAGTTCAGCAGCGGAGACCATATCAAAAAGAAAGTAAAGCAGGCACACGACTGTTTTACAAGGCTGCTGCTAGTTTAAATCCACAGCTACAACTGTTCTACTATATTTTTTACATACACAAATATTACATTGTGTTAAAATATCATTTAACTAAGCATACGCATTTTCTATACCTAAGAGCACATATAAACACACTTACACATGGCACAATAATAGTACGTGTACGTACATCTATACATATTTTTACAACGCATACACACATAAAGCCTCAGCCTGTTTAGTGCTTAACCATATATGTATAAGTACACACACACACATACATTCATTCTGGAGTACCACTCTCTTCTTTTTTTATTTGTTTTCCTTTTTTCTTGGAAGAAATAACACTATCCAAGGAGGCTTATTACTAAGTACAGGGTTCGGAAAAAAGGGGGAGAGTGAGGAAAAAAAAAAAGAAAACAAACAAACAAACAAAAAAAAACGCAAAAAAGGTTCTTGGATTTTTTTACACGTCAATGACGATGACAGACGAATCGGATTCTGGCCGTAGATTGGTAGGTTTTTTTTTTTTATAAAAATTTCCTTTAAGCTTTCTGAAAAATTGATAAACATGAAGATGAATATAAAATAAAACAATCTTTGTAAATGACTCGGTAAACTATCGTCCATACAGACCAAGCAGCCATTTTTGTCAACAGAGGCTTCACACGGTCGCGACTTTTCCACTGATTCAGTCGACCCTACCGTGCCTGTGCCCCCTTAAAATTTTCAAGCGACACCTAGAAACAAATGTTTTCTATCCGGCTGTATTAAATACATACTACTTGTTTTCTATGATCGACATGATCGAATGTCTTTCCATACTTCCATTATCTGTTCAATCCACATGGTGTTGTTATTGCTTAGTTTGGGGAAAGGAAACACCCTACCTCTTCTTCATTGTATAGTGGAGTGGGTATAAAACAACCTAACAGACCTGTTCGTCTTATCTTCTTTAATATAAGTAATACGTTCCGTAAATATAAGAAATGATTATCAAATTTTGAAAGAATTGTGGTGTTTTGTTTGTCTACTTTGATCTCGTCACTGTCACTGTTGTCTGTGTGCGTGTGTGAAAAGAGGTTTTTTAACTTCTTTTTTGTTCACCTTTCTTTCTATCTCTTAATAATATTAATTACTTACATCTATAAGTAAGTTGAAGAAAGTAAGCCAATCAATCTTCTTGCTGTTAAGTCTTCTTAAATGTCTTCTTTTTTTGTTGATTGCCATTTATTATCGTTTAAGTTTTTTTTTCTTTAAAAAACAAAAAATATTTTAATATTCTTTCATTTAATTTCCAGTCTATTAGAAATACAGATAAGTATTTTATCAGTTCCTAGCGTGGAAAAGAAAAAAACAAAAAACTTTCCCCCCAACCTTGTGTCATTTCTTTTTTAACATGAACCCACAAAACATCCCCTTTCTTTGTGAGAGATCCTTTTATTTTTATAGAAAGGGGGGAAAATCGGATACCTAAATAAAAATCGCCGTTGATCTTGAATTTTTCTTCCTTTAGAAATAAACCATTCTTTTTTTTTTGTTTTTTTTATAAAACTTTTTAAATGTTCTAATTTCACTTGACCTGTTCCAAATTTGAATAATGAACTAGTTATTAGAAATGATCAATAACCAAGATTAGTTTTAAAAGACAGAATAAATAGTCTCTAGTCTTTCATTGAGTTTAAACAACGAGATAAAATGTGGATACTTGACTAGTAGTATTTGCAAACGTGCATTTGTAATCAAATCTGTATTGGAGCATTTTTATAGGACAGATTTTTTTAATACTATCCACCACGGTTAGTGTTAAGCTACAATTATTAACTCTATAATTTTGTTACATATTTGATTTTGATATATCTTATTAGTTGCCATTTTTACAACCTGTCAGTATCATATTTGTAACTAAACAAAATTATAAAAAAAAAAGAAAACAACAACAACACACACACACCAAAAACTAAGGCTTTCCTTTAACAAAGGGTTTCTTAACCATCGCATGAAGTTAGTATTGTATTGTTAAGTTTTGTAGTAACATTGGATTATTTGATCTCTAAAATTTATTTAATAACTGATAAAAGCAAATTTAGTACATATTTTCAACAGATTAATAGCTTAAATCATAAATGCATAAGTATTTTTTTTTATTGCAGTGACAAATAATGAAAACGTTTTAAGTCAAAGTGCTAGCTATATTGTTTGATTTGTTGTTAGTGAAATTCTGATAAATGATTTTTATTTGCTCATTGTTTATTATAACACGATTAACAGTGTTAAACAAATGCACTAAAATTGCATGTGGCGATAGTTGAATAGTTTTAAAATGTATTGGTTAAATTGGCGTGGGTGTTCTATGTTGTGCACAATTCCAAGGTGCGTGCGCGTGCACTCTACCTAAAAATAAGACTTGGATCATCACTGAGAAGATGAAGAAGAGCCTCTCTATTCTTTCATTTGTCTAAGCTTACTTTTACATTGCCAATGCAATAGCATTTGAAAAAAACTATTGGTAACAGTTCCTGATATAAGAATATAATTAATCAACCTTTTTAGTTTTTATATTCATCTCTCTGGCATATTAATGCCAAAAATAATTCACTACTAAGGTTAGTTGTCATTATTGAAATCTCTTCGTGTTTTCAGGTTATCATTTCATTGTTTACAAGCATCAAAGTTGTGCATGAGAGAGAGAGAGGTACAGAGTAAGCTACGCCCCTATATATATATATATATATATATATATATATATATATATATTAATATTCTTTTTGGTTCTCTAATTAGTGAGTGTGTGTACGTGTGTATTTCGCCACCCGACATTGACTGCACTCTAAGTTCAAGCAGGCTAATCCAGCTTTCAGGATTACTTTTTTTGGATAAGGTTTGACGGCTACGTACTTTTTTTCTCTTTATTAAAGAAAGGACATGTTTGAAAACTGGGTCATTGGCAACACAGACAAAAAAAAAAAAAAAAGAAAAGAAAAGAAAATCGTTCATCTCATTAAATGATACAAAAAAAAGCGTTTTCATTAATATTGTTGCTTTCATTTTAATTCAAAGTTGTTTTATTTTCCAGTCATGTGCTTTTCAAAGTTTACAATTGTGAAAAATACTTGTATCCCAAGACAAATTTTATAATTTAACAAAATACTTTTTAATTTTCATAAGTTTTATTTTTCTTGATTTATAAGATAAAATTAGTAAATTAAATATTTGGATTTTGATAGTTTTTTTTGTTTTTTTTAACTAGATGGATTTGTAACTTGTTTTTTTTTTTTTTGTTTGATATGCTTTTTTTGCAATTGAGAAATAAATGAATTGTTAGTTAGCTATTCTTCTGTTTTTTTTTCAATTTTTACTGTAAGTTGAATTTTGTTTTATCCATCTTATAGCCTCATTTTTAAAACAACTATATTGTAAAAACTAAACTAATTTTTTAAATTAAAAAAATGATATAGGAAAAATATCTTAGAAGCTATTCTTAGAAACATTTCATAGCTTTGAAAGCAAATATAATTTTTAAATGTTTTTGTTTGTTAATGAATAACTACATTTTATTTAAAAGTAACTATTTTATCCACTCAAACGATTAAAAGTGTTTTTCTCCTACTTTTAAATGTTTTTTATCGAACAAAAATACAATTGTAGCCAAACGGTAATTTCTAAAATTAAAAAAAAAGTTTGAAACATTTATACCCGAATTAACTTTTTTTACGAGCCGAATTAAATGTGCACCTTTTTTCTAATGATTGTTAAATTAATAACTTTATTAAATTTGGATTATGTTTTAAATAAAAAAATTTGATAACTTATCAAATTTGGAGAATTTTTTCATTATTTGTGTCCTTGATTGAATTTGAAATGCTGGTCAATTATTGTCTTACAGATGCAAGTTAAACAAGTGCTTAACTTTCATTTTCATATCAACGATTTTTAATTATAATCCGAACAAGAAAAATATCAGTGTCGGCCGTTCAGCTTTTTACAATAGAAACGTATTCTAATTTGTCAAACTAAGCTATTGTCAGGTACTCTGTCATGTTCCCGCTTTTAATTTGAAATGCTATGGATGGAGTTGGTGAGTCGATGACATCTGGAAGAAAGGTTTTTTTTAGTGAGTGCAAAGAAAGATATGTATATAATTTATTTTTTCTCTAGAGATCTAACTTCAATTACCTTTTTTCATTTTAATACTGTACTTTTTAAAAAAATTTTTTTTATACATAATTTAGAAAAAATGATTTTTTTGGCAATTATTTTCTAAATGTCATTGTTTGAGTGTCAGTGAACTGAAATTAAAAATCATGTTCGTCATAATTTATGAGAGGAAAGTTAAATTTCCTCTTTTTAAATTGGTGTCTTCTGTAGCGGCAGAATAGTTAAAAAAGAATAAAAAAATAAAAATAAAACAACTTTGTTTTTCTTTTTCAACTTATTTATACCTTACGTTTGCTAAATTGTTGTGTTGTGAGTTTCGATCCTAACAGGATAAAATTAGTAAGCTAATCAGTCCTAGCAGAAATTAAGCTTTCGACTATTTTGAAAGCTTTTAATTGGGTTTAGGAGCAGTTCAAAGCATCTATATATCAAATAATACTCATTTATTTCCACTGGAATTTATTGGTAATGATAAATGTTGAATTGAAAATTATTTAATTCAACATTAATATAACGAACATAATTTTCGTTCAATCAGTTTGTCCTATAAGGGAAATAAATCAGTATTTGCCATTTGATATGTAAGATCTTTTGAAACTCTACATTTTTTCAAAATAGGGAAGCTATTTTCACTGAAATTAGCGAAACAGTTTTTCCGTTCAATTCTCTACCTTTATTTGTATCGCGCTCAATTTTAAATGTACTTTTTCTTTTCATTTTTTTCTTTTCTCTTTTTTTTTTTTTTTTTTTTTTTTATCATGTCACCCCCAAGCAAGTGGGGAATGACACTATGCAGTGGGTTACAGAGAATGAAAGTACGAGAAAAGACTGGGTATATATGGGGGATTGAGGAAAGGATAAAAGATGAAATGGGTTCAAGAAGATGACATTGCATTTAAATTTTTGGATCTTGTAGTTATCAGGGAAGCAAGGAAATGGAAGGGAGTTCAACAGGCGGGAAGTGCGAGAAAAGAAAATAATGGAGTAGAAGTGGCGGTTACATTTAACTATTTCAACAGTAAAAGGATGAAACTAGATGTCAATAGCATGCTTGAATTCACATAGAGCACCAGGGGATAACAGATTGTCTGAGCAGTTGCCATGAAAATATTTGTAGAAAAGACAGGGAAACTGTCAAATTGTTGAGAAAGTAACCAGAAATTGAGATGTCTGGTCAGGATTGATTACATTGCAAATCCTTCTTTGGATTTTGTCAAGAACCTAGAGATGAATAGCAGGAGCACCAGACCAGAAATGGCAACAGTATTCAATGCATAGATGAATGGTAGATTTGTAAATGTGCAAGAAAAACCTTCTGGCATAACACAGGGATCCAACTTTCCTTACAATAGATGCAGCTATTGATATGATGTAGGCATCCCACTTCAAGTCAGTTGAAAACTAGGCCAAGAAGGTGCAGTATGTTGCTCTCCAGGAGTCTAGCATCAGCCATGCTGATTGATAGTGGGCAGAAAAATTTCTCTATCATGGTTAAATGAGAGTAGTTTTGTTTTGGAGGCATTGAAATTTACAAGCCATTTCCTGCCCCTGTTAACCACTGATTGGAAATCCTTTTCAAGAGCAGTGGCCAAGCTAACTTTATAAGCACTGCCAAATTTGCTATTGACACACCAGTAAATGGTAGTGTCATCAGCATAAATGGGAACTGATGACATCAGGAAGATTGGAAACAGCATAGGACCTGAGTTTGTGTGAATGGATCTGGAAGCAAGCCCATTCAAAATGGCCTTCATTTCATAATTTGATAGAAATGGTTGAATTAAATCAAACAATTATCCTGTTATACCATAGCCCTGGAGCTTATGTAGAAGACAAGTGTGCTAAAACCTGTCAAATGCCTTTGAGATATATAGAGCCACAGCTCAAGCTTTGCCATTATTGTCAAGAGCTTGGTATACATCTTCAGTTATGGTTGTTAGTACATTGGCAATACTTATCAATCATCTAGGTATTTAAAAAGGATTTTATGAACACTTTTGTTACTAATGCTCCATTTAAAACCTTGGCCATCCAAAAATTGAATATTTAACAAGACTAGCTGCTTAATTTATCATGACAGAAATGATAAAGTGCAATCTGCATTATTTGTTTTTGAGGTTTCTTTGTAATTGTCAATGTTTTTTTTTTTTTTTAAATAGAGGATCATTATTTTTTATTTTAATTTTGTTGTCTCTTCAAATATTGGAATATTGATCTTTCAAGGATTAGTACCTCATAATGATTTTGATCAGCTTAAAATAAATTTACTTAAAAAGGAGGAAAATAATGAAAATATACATTAATTAACCTTGCTTGATTTTTTTTTTTTTTTTTTTTTTTTTTTTTTTTACTTTATTTCAATAATTGTGAAATGAATAATAGGTGTGTGGATTAAATATTAAATCACTTGTCAACAAAGTTCATGTTAGTGACATTGAATGAGAAAGTAACATCGGTGATTGAACACTTGTGAGGGAGATGGTGGTGAAAGTGGAGACGAAAGGATCTCATTCTGAAAAGAAACCCTAAATAATGGCCTCAGTATGTTAACTGACATTTATACATACTATTTATCTCAATTTTCAATATTTCATTATCATTAGATATTTGTTTACTAATAGACTACATAGAATTAGATAATTTTTATTTATATTACACTTGGACTATTGTTCACATTGATATTATCATGATATTTCAGCTCTCATCTGGTGTTTGCTGATCCAAAAACATTTGTGATAAGAACAATGACAAGGCCATAGACCTAGTGTAAATAATAATCCCTCATCACAGAATCTTTTTTTTTTCTTTTTAGTTAAAATGTACATGTAAGTAAATTTTTAAAAATGAATAATTTACCACTGATGCATTGACACTAATTTCAAAATGACTAACTTAAATGGTTTAATAATTTTAAGGTTTAAAATTGTCAAATAAGTGGAAAATTTAACTTTTTGATAAGGTTTTTGAACAAGAAAGATTTTCAGAATATTGGGAAAAATGCAATTTAGTGGGTAATTTTAAGAGTAGGCTTATTGTTTTTATTAAGCCCTTATGACTTGCGGGTTACTTGTGATGAAACATGTCAATAGTGAAAGGTCTGAAAAAAGTTTTCTTAATCCTCTTTCAACAGTATTATGTAGTAACTAGTATATAGAATGACCAAAGATAAGGTAAACTTGCCTTGATACTTGCCTATAAATCAATTTCAATAAACCAGAAGTTGTAGTAGTCTAATTTACTATGATTTTAATTAAAACCAAGACAAGATAAATATTTTGTGATTCATTGAAAAATGAGTCTTAGTATATGCATTGGCTTTTAACTACTCCTTAATTTCATCACAAACTATTCATTCATACTGCCTTATATAAAAGCATAGTATCAAAACTTATTTCATGATTGTTTCAAATTAGATATAATTTAGCAAATTTCCATTTAAAAAAAATGATATATTAAAATGGGTAACTAGAACTATTTCTTTTGTCAAAGTTTAGGTAGAGCTTTAAATCCATTTTTTTTTAATATGATAGTGTGCTGTGAAATTCTTGGCCTGACCAAGAAAAGATTCTAGTAAGTTCTGATTTTTAGTCATTGGGTCCGGCTGATTAGTTTTCAGTTCTTTCTCATTGAATAAACATTGCAATATAGATTTTCAAGAATGTGCGTTACTATTTTAAAAATAGTATAAAAAATTCATTAAAGTAAAAAAGACTATTTTTTTCTAGTATGAAGAGTGGGATGTCTTAGACATACACAAAACAGATGGAAAAAAGTAACTATTATAGAGTTGGGATTTTATATTTGATAAATTATGAGAATATCTTTCTATTTTCAGTGTTTAGCATATTTTATCAGTGACAAAATATTCAAATTTTACTTTTTTATGTAAAACGAAAGGTTAGTTGTATTTTATATGTCTAATAACTTGTGTTATGTAAAGGTTATTTTTTATAAAAACTAGATCATAATATAGTAGTTAGATTCTTTTGCTGTATAAAATATACTTCTGAACAAAAATATATATATCACATGCTGTTTGTAAATGTAATAAGTCAAAGCATAAAACTCGGAATTTCATATTTATGAATGTTATTGTACTGTCAATACTGTTATAGAAACTCTAGTTTGAATGTTTTCATTATTGTCTGATTGCAATTTAAAAAAAAAATTTAACTGCAAATTCATGTAAGATTTTATGCCCCAAAATATTAAATCGTTTAGTTATTGTTTGTAACTGTGGTGATATGCAAATTAGTATAATTTGCATATGAGCAGGTAGCTCATATATATATATAAACTGACACCAACTAGAACAGGTGAAGAATGCTTCTTAGCATGATACACGACACAACAATGGCGTCACCGATAGGATTCTCTTTGGTCCTTGAAGACCCAGAATACGTAGATACATGGATTCGTTGCTTTGCTGCTAATGCGAGATGTAAAAAGTTGAAAGACAACAAAAACGGAGGAGGGGAAAATGAAATCATTGACTTGTTCATGGCTACCGCTGGTTGTGAAGCGATTATAAAGGTTGCTACAATGGTGTACCCTCGAGAACTAGAAGAAATGACTTTTGAAGAAATAAGTCAGGTTATCAAGGGAAACATGAGGCCAAAGAAAAGACTGGTGATTGCAGAAAGGACCAAGTTTATGGCAATGAAGCAGGAAGTGGATGAACCGATAGTAAAATATTTACACCGGTTAAGAAGTGTGAATAAATACTGTGAATTCGAAAAACTAGGAACAGGAGAGCAGACAACGGAAGAAGAATTAATCCAACTAAGATTAATTGAAGGTATGCATAATTCAGCACATAGATATAAGTTAATGGAACAGTTACAACTTACAAACATGCCCTTGAATATGTGTCTAGAATTTATACAACAGCAGGAATTAATTCATACCTACAACCAAAATAAAAATAAATCTTACGAAGAAATAAGGGCCGAAACATATACGGTACAAACAAAAAGAAAAAATTGTACGTACTGTGGAAAAATTCATGAAATGAAAAAAGAAAAATGCCCAGCCTATGGAAAAACATGTTCAAAGTGTTTAAAAAAAAATCACTTCAAAGCAGTATGTAAAACGAAAAATGTGGAAAGAATAGAGGATGAAAATAGACAGATTTTTAATGTAAAAAATGATAATATACAAAATAATGGATCTAAGAACGGAGATACAAAAATAAAAATGAAAATCAACGACTGTGTTGTTGAAATGCAAATCGACACAGGTAGTGAAGTCACGATAATACCCAGAAATTTGTGGGACAAAATGGGAAAACCGTTTTTAAAAAAAAGCAACCTACAATTGCGTCAGTTTGATGGCTCAATTATAGCAATTATGGGTTACTTTGAAGGTTCAATAGAACTAAAAGAAAAATATGAAATAGTACCCATTATAGTTACAAATTGCTGAAAAACGCATGGACTACTGGGGAATGACGTATTAAAAATAAATTCAACGAAGTTGATTAATGAGATGGAAATTGAAAAAACAGGAAAATTAAAAAATTATGAAGCTAGCCTGAAATTAAAAGAAAATGTTTCCCCCTCCTACTATGAAGCGAGAAAAATACCAGTGCATTTATTACCGTTGGTAATAGCTAAATTGCGAAAATTAATAAAGGAAGGCTTACTTGAACCAGCCCCTCCAGGAGGAAGTAAATGGGCATCACCCATTGTCGTATTAAAAAAAAAAGATGGGGACCTGAGAATTTGTGGAGATTATAAAATAGGGGTGAACCATAAAGTCTGCGCTGACTCGTACCCTATTCCGAATGTGGAAGTAGCTTTACATAAACTTGCTGGAATGAAAGTATTTTCGAAGATAGACCTAAAATCAGCTTACCACCAAATACCGATAAATGAAAATTTTAAAGAAGTGACGACCATAAACACACCTATAGGCCTGTTAAGGTGGAAAAGGATGCCGTATTGCATAAAAACGTCAAGTGCAACTTTTCAAAAAGCTATTGAAAAAGTAATAGGGAATGTTGAAAATACCATCTGTTATCAAGACGATATATGTGTTGGAGATTTAAATGAAGAGGATTTAAAGAAAAAAACTGAAAATATACTGAACCGGCTAAGAGACGCTGGTATGACAATAAATACAAAAAAGTGTGTAACCAACAGTAATGAAATATCATTTTTGGGTTACTCAATATCAAAGGAAGGGATCTCTCCAGATAAAGTACTAATAGAGAAAATTTTAAAAGTGGCTACACCAAAAAATAAAAAAGAGTTGGAGTCCTTTTTAAGTTTGGTAAATTTTTATAGAAAATACGTACCAAAATATAATGAGTTGACAGAACCATTTGCGAAGTTAAGAAAAAAAAATGTGGAATTCATTTGGTTAGAACGCCAACAGAAGGCCTTTGAAAACTTAAAACAAATTCTGGCAAAAAAGCCAATAGTACAAATTTTTGACCCTAAGAAGGACATAACTCTAACTACTGACGCCAGTGAGCAGTCCATATCTGGTATCTTGTCACAAGAGGGGCATCCCATAATGTACTTATCAAGGAGATTAACAATGACTGAACACAATTATTCGAATATAGAAAGAGAGGCACTAGCCATAGTGTGGACAACGGATAGAGCAAGACAGTTTTTGATGGGAAAAAAATTCTTGTTGAAAAGTGATCACAGACCACTGGAATTTATTTTCAACCCAAGAAAAGAACTACTGAAAGTTACAACGTCCAGAATATTACGTTGGGCGATTAGACTGATGGCGTTCGACTTTGACATTGAATATGTTAAAGGGAATACGATACCGCACGTTGATGCCTTATCTAGATTGAGGTTTTATATCGAGGAGAAGAACAAAAACGACAAGGAATTTGAAGACACATTCTTGCACCTTGTAGAAACAGATGTAATATCTGTAGATAAAATGGCTAATGAAGCTACAAATGACCCAGTGTTAAATAGAATAATGTCGAGGATAAAACAGAATCGTTGGGGAAATTGTTCAATGGCTGAAAGACCATTCAAAGAAATCAGACATAAAATGACGATAGAAAACGGGGTAATATGTAATGGAGACTTGGTAGTTCCCCCAGAAACACTGAGGAGACAGGTTATAAAAAGTGTACACGATGACATACATTGTGGAGTGGCAGCTACGCAAAGAAGATTAAAACTGGAAGTGTGGTGGCCGGGGTTCTCAAGAGACGTAGAAGACTACGTAAAAAGATGCAAAAAATGCACAGAACTCAGGAATTTCAAGCAAAGGAAAATACATGTGTGGCCCCGAGAAGTGGAACCATGGAGCAGAGTACACATGGACCATGCCTATGTCAATGGGATAGGATTATTATTAATATTAGTAGACGCATATTCAGGTTGGCCTGAAGTGGTGAGAGTACCTGATAAAAAAAGTACCACCGTAAAACAAATATTAAGAGTAATATTTTCGAGAAATGGGATACCGAGAACATTGGTGACCGATAACGCACCAGAATTTGCAGATATTGATTTGCATGAATGGCTAAGAAAAATAGGATGTAGACCTTACAAGACCCCTCCCTATCACCCTCAAAGTCATGGGACAGCGGAAATGGTGGTCCAGACGGTAAAGAAGGGTATTAAAGCATGCTTGCAACAGAAGGAGGAAATCGATGCTTTTCTACCAAGACTATTATTAAGTTACAGAACAATTCCGCATGCAGGCAGGCCGGAAAGTCCATCTGCCTTAATGGGCAGACAATTAAGATCCCCTTTGACTGTCATATGCCACAAATCAAAAGATGTGGTACAAAAGAAATAGGAATATGCAACCCGAGTCAGCCGAATTCATTATACAGAAAGGACATAATACTGCAATATTAAATAAAGAAAATGGGAACAGTGTTCTAGTTCATGCTGACCAAATAAGATCCCAAGGAGAAGAATCGGATGAGGAAATGCCTTCAGAGATGCCCATTATTGATGTAACAGAAGAGTTAATGCAGAGTGAAACTGCGGAGGAAGAAGTAGAATGGGACGAGTTAGAAGAAGAAGACCAGAGCATGCCAGAGGAACAGTTTGATCATAGACATGATAGATCTAGATCTCCAAGGGAAAGGAGAGAGATAGGGGAAGAACAGTAACGTTAGTCTTTGTTAATCATTATTGCATTTATTTTGCATAAATTGACCATAAAAACTGAATGCAAATGACAAAAAAAAAATAACCAACAGCAGTTAAATTGAAACATAATTATAGTTGATAATAAAAGAAAATATACTGTAAATGTAGATAGTGAAAAAGAAAGTGGTTTTAAGTCTTTTTGATGGCTTGAGAATCTTTAACCAACATAGAGCACTAAAGTTTTCTATAACTATCATGATTGGCCAAAAGTTTATGGTGACCGTCTGGATTTTCAATCACTGTTTTTCAAAATTAATTTACTAGATCAATTCAGACCACTTTCTCTTCTTAAATGGCTTTTCAATCAAATTAACCTATTGCTGCATAAAGTTTCTTTAAAATTTTAGCTCTTTCTGCCTAATCTATTTGGCTGGTAATTATAGCATTGGCAGATTTTAAGTTATAGGTAACCTTCTTGTTAAAAAGAATTGAATGCTGTGCACTAATGGGTCAAATAGTTTCAGCATCTCAGCTTAAGAGTTAGTTAAACCAAAGAATGCATGAAACTTATTAATTATTAAATCCAGAGAATGACCCCAAAATTTTAGCCTTGTGTGTGTGTGTGTGTGTGTGTGAACAAGGCAAGGACATGTATTACAGTGGATAAAGGCATTAGTTAGATCCAGTGAGAGGACCCAAGGAGTGTGAGTTCAATACCCGGGTAAGACAGTGGAGAACTTGAAGAGGGGGATTAACAGGAGATAACTGATAACTGACATCCATTAAACATGGCACTGGAACTAGAACAGTCCACCCCAATGAGTGAAATAAAGGGTTCAGTTCAACATTTCAACCACCAGAAGATGGCCAGAGCGTACAAGGCCGAAATGTAATAAATATGGAGACAAAGATGAGGACAATATTCCAAATAATGTAAATAGTGTACATAATACCTCATATCAGAAATATAAACAGATACTGAAGGCAAGACATATCTATCAAATATTTATGTAAAATTGTTGAAGCATTTATCCAAATATCTTTCAACTCTTATTTCTATTGGTAATGAATGCCAAAGTCATCTAGTATGTTTTTGGAAGGCTTTTATAACCAAGCTCTAATTTTTGTTATTAATTTATGCCTGTAATAGGTAAATACTAGAAAATGCAGGTCTCTTACCTTCATTTATTAATATGTTATAGAAGTTTTATTTTAATCCTTAAACTGCCAGTGTTCTATTTATCAAGAATAGCATAATGGATTTAACTTATACTAGATTTCAGTAAGAAAGTCCAGGATATTATAAATAATTAATAATATGAGTAAACTAAGTATTTAAAATGAATAACAGCAAAAAATGTAAAATTAAATGTCTACTAAAATAGACATTTTTCACTAAATGTTAAAAATGTTTGAAGCATATATACCATTAGTTTACTTCTGGTTTAAATTCACAAAAATACTTTATCATTGCATCTTTACACTTGATTTTTAAACAAACTTTGTTATCAGTTACAAACTTATCCACTTTTTAAATCTAAAAATGAAAGTAATATTACTAAGTAATGACAAGGTATATAACAAAATAAATAACATTGTTTAATTTTTGACATTATTATTTGAATCTAAAGGTTCATTTGCTGAATTCTGATAACATCCATTTGTATAGTTAGGATGAAAGCTGGTTCATTCTGTGCAAATGTAAACAGATCATAAATTAATTAATTTGAAACTTTAAAATAAAACTGAATTAACAGATAAAATGATGCTTACTAACTTTTGAGTTTGTAAAAGATAAAACAACACTTGAAATCGCAAAATAATTGGTGTGCACTATTGAACTGTTAAGAAATTGGTTGAAAATCCTAGATGATCCTTAATAAATACAAATTGAGAACTTGTCAATCTGTGTCCCATGTCAAGAAAGTCATAAAAATGTCATTGCCAATCTATGGTATTTTTAGATATTGTGGTAGCAAGGAAGTATTAAAAAGAAGAAAATGTTGAATCCTAAAACAAGGTGCAAAATAACCAATCACTACACTTGCTTTAAAAGACATCCATAAGGAAAATTAAATAGGTAACATGAAGACTGATTATTCTCCAGCAAATACTGTGCTACCTTAGACAAGTCAGATGGATATCTACTAGTGGAAATCACTTTCAAAGACTGAAATCTCACCAAAGTGGGTATAGAGTATTTTAGAGTAGGATTATAGATGACTAAGTGATGGGCCATTGTTAGTCACAGATGGTAAGATGACAACAGAAGATGTACATTCATTTTTGAAGGTACACGTGAAGCTATTTTAGAACAGTGTCAGAAAGATTAGTTTTATGCACAACAATGCTTCATGACATTTAGCAAAGAAAACTAATATCTGACTAAATGGGTTTCAAAGGCACTCATTTGAAGTGTTGTGTTTGCCTGACCCTAACTAAATTGAGAACTTGCAATACCTTCTGAAAGGAGAGGTTTATATTAACAGAAATGATTAACTTTGTCCAGAATAGTACCCCAGTCTGTTTCATATAAAGAAATCTAACAATTAATAAAAACTAGTTTCTGAACATGGAGCATGTATTATCTGTTTGGATGTGTTCTGTGGAAATGTTTACTTGACTCATTAGCCTAATGAGATGCAGCAGTTATTCCAGGAATTATCACATTTCTCTTTGTTAGGGCACTTATATTTTATATATTTTCTAAGATGAAACTTTCTTTGTTTGGTTAAAAGAATATAATCTGACAAGTTTGTTTACAATTTAGTTTTTTTGTAAAGATTCAAATTTAATTTAATAAGCGAAATTCAGTTCAGACACTTAGACATGCTAAACATAATCCTCCTTGATACCATAGCATTTTAAATAAATTGTATGCAAAAATACTCTGTGGTAAGAAGTTATTATAAGCCATTAACTTCAATATTGAAAATTATATTTACATTAAATTAACTACTGCCTTGAATTTTTATATAATTGACAAAATATATATTTTTTACAACTTGAGAATTTACTGAGAGTGATTCTGGTTGTAATTTTTATTGAATTCATAATTTTCTTTGATGCACTCAGATTGTTGATTCTTGGCACATTGTGTAGCACAAGTTCTTTTTGTGACTTTCTGACAGAATTCTATTGTTAAAAAGCCAATTCTCTACTTTTTGCAAATAAAATATATGTACTGTATGATATTAACAAAAAGTAAGATTTCTTTTATTAATATCTTCATGTACCTAGTTAGGGATATTTTTTGACCATAGAACATTTATGATAAACCAGTCATATTGTATTTGGAAATAAAATTAGGTAAAGAAAATGGTCATGATGCCAAAGAATTGAGCAACACAAAGCAGAATTTAACATCAACATGAAATTTAACTAAAAATTGATATGCTGCAGTGGCAGCATTTTAACAGCTTAATCATACTGAACTGACAATATTTTATCAGTATAGAATGGCTAAAAAAAGGTTTTTTATAATCATTTTTTTATAGATTGAAAGGATGGAAATATAAAATGGGATGTTCAGTTTTTTATTGAGATAAAAAAAACTTGTAAATGACACGCACAGTTATAACAAATTTGGCTATAGGGTACTTTTTGTGTGTGTGTGTGTGTGTGTGTGTGTGTGTGTGTGTGTGTGTGTGTGTGTGTGTGTGTGTGTGTGTTTGATATATTTGAAAAATGTGTTATCCAAATCAAAAAATTGATAAGGTGACCTCTTTATATTTGACTTGCCATGACGAAAATACAATGGCCTGTAGTTGCATTTTAACAAAAAAGATGAGATAAATAATTTCATTTTATCACTTCAAAATACACTTTTGTATTTTTATTTTTTTTTGTCGGGTGGGGAAAGAGTTAGAGTTTACGTATGACAATGACAGTCTGTCGTGATTAACTGTTATCATCCAGGGCCTCACTCAACATGGAGGCCTAAATCAAATACACAGTAGACACAGAAATCAACACTGATGGTGACTGGAAGTTTCATATCTTAAACAATCATCATCAGGCCGTCTGATCACTTGCAGTGTGAAACTGTCAGTCACCATGCAGTATTGATTGATTTATTTTTTTGTACACTTTGTCTTCAAGCTCACTATTCCCTATATAGAGCACTATCAACATAGATGTAGCAAAAACTTAAACATATAGTTTTTAAGTATCTGTAAATAAATAATATTTAATAAATTAATGGAAACAAATGAGGTAAACTAAATAAATTTAATTAAGTAAATTTTTAAGTTGTTTATTTAATTTTTTATTTCTCAGCAAATAATTAATGCTATTTTACCTTCATGTATTTCCAAATATGGATTTTTGATTGCAACTTGAATTTTGACTGGATTTGTTATTCATATATATATATATATATATATATATATATATATATATATATATATATATATATATATCTTCTAGTTTTACTAGACAGGGATTAATAATATAAATTTATTGGTAGGATTTATGCATATTTGACAATTATTATTAATCTATCCATTACAAAAGGTCAATATGTTGCAATAAAAGCAGTTAATTTATATAACTAGTATTTCAGTAATGTAGTGCCAGTAGTAAATTAGCTCAAAATGAAAATTAATTTTGCCAGGGTTTACTTTAGATTTTAATAAAAATCAATTAAAATAACCTTGTTAGAAAAATTACATTAAAAGATTATTTACAAGTTAATTCATTTTGTATGTAAATCAATTTCAGGTGAATGTTTCTTGTCACAAAATACTAATTTTTTGTATGCTTAGAGTTTAATTGTTTTTAGTATAAAAGAATAAAGATTTTAAAGTAACTCTTTTCTATACTTGAACAGAAATGTTTTACAAGATTTTTGTCAATACTATTTGTGTGTGGTTTAATCAATAAAAACTCATTTACAAGTATTTTAATTTTTCTCTGGCTTTCTTCAGGTGCCTGTTGTATTCTAGACTGTTACCAACCCTTTTATATACATCCAATCTAGTGATTGGGTTTCAAATTCATGTTATTCTCCCCTCATGACATCCCATTGAACTCTGCATGTACACTCATCCCTGTGCCATGCTTATAAAATCTTGAATTCATTACCTGATTAATAGTTCTCACAAGATATTAATTTTTATGCTTGATCTGTTGATTGACTTCTCAGAACATAGTATGTGAGAAGATTTAAAAAAAATTATTCTACAATGTTGACTTAATTCCATAAAGGTTTATGTTCTCTTCTTCCATGTTGGGTCACCTATAGATTTTGGTATCAATTTGGTATTTTGATATTAGAGCTTATCAACATTCCTAAAGATTAGTAACACTCTTTTACTTTCTGCTACAAACAACTATATAAACTATTATACATAGGTCTTTTTTTCTCTTTTAAATCATTTCACCCCAAGCAAGGCGGAAATGCCGCTAGTACGCAAGGAGTTACAGAGAGTGAAGGTGAGAGAAAAGACCAGGCAAAAAAAGGATAAAAGCGTAACAGATTTCAAGAAGATAGAGGATGGCAATTGACATTGCATTTAAATCTTTGAAGATTGTAATTATCAGGGAAGCTAGGAAAATGGAGTTCCACGAGCAGGAAATGTGAGAAAAGAAACTATTGGAGTAGAAGTGGCAGTTACATTTACCTAATTCAGCAATAAAAGGGGTGATATCTAGATGCCATTCTAGTAGCACACTTAAATACACATAGTCTGGGCACTAAGAAATAAAAGCTCGTTAGCAATTGCCATGATAATATTTGTAGAAAAGATAGAAGGAAAACATGTCATGTCAGTGAGAAAGTGACTGAAGTTGAGGTGCCAAGTCAGGATTGTTTAAATTGCAAATCATTCTTTGGATTTTGTCAAGAACCTGGAGATGAATAGCAGGACCACCTGACTACATGTAACAGTATTCAATGCATGGATGAATGGTAGATTTGTAAATGTGCAAGATGGATTCTGACAAGAAAAACCTTCTGGCACAAACACAGTGACCCAACCTTTGCAGTAGATGCAGCTATTGATTCAATGTAGTTGTTCCACTTCAAGTCAGTTGAAAACCTGGAACCAAGAAGGTGTAGTGTGAGTCTGACATCAGCCATACTGAAGGGTGGGAAGGAAAGCTTCTCTAGGAGGGACACCTGCATTTGTGTGTAAGTATCTGGAAGCGAGCCCGTTCAAAATGACCTTCATTTCATGATTTGATAGGAATGATTGGATTAAATCAAACAATCATCCATTAATGCCATAGCCCTGGAGCTTATGTAGAAGACCAGCATGCCAAACTCTGTCACACACCTTCAAGATATCTAGCGCCACTGCTTGAGCTTTGCCATTATTATCAAGAGCATGATATACATATTTTGCAATGCCCATTAGCACATCAGTGGTAGATCTGGCAAAACGAAAGCCAAATTGTTTGTCTGAGTGTAGGTCATGAGAGGTAAGCTGCTTAAACACATCAGCATTGCTTAAAGCCTTGAATACTTTGATGAAAAGTGGTAGAAGTGGCAGAAGGTTGATAGTTAAAGGGGTAAAAAGGTTCTCCAGAGTTCTTAAAAACAGGAACTACAGAGGAGCATTTCCAACAAGCAGGAAGCAGTATGGCAATAGTTGTAGAGTTTGTAGAGAGCTGGAGCCAGCTAAGGACCACATTTCTTTAAGGTGATGGCTGGGATACCATCAACTCCACTTATTTTCTTCAATTATAGTTTTTACTTTGGTGGGTTATTTGTGTAACATTGGATCACTTTTTGAATATTGTCTTGGTGTTGTAATCATCACATTCTTTTTTTCTTTTTCTTTTTTTTTTTTTTTTTTTTTTTTTTTTTTTTTAGATGAGTTGTTGGGATCCTAATTTAGATAATGTTCTATGAATGTCAGTTAATGACTTATGAAGCTCCTGAATCGAAATTCTATATGGGTTAGTATATCCAGGAAGGCTACTGTATATACTTATGTATAGGCCAACTCTGTATAGTGCAATCTCTGAATTCTTTTGTGACAAAGCAGATTTTGTTCATATTTTGTAATATGACCCCAGCTTCCAAGCAATCCTAGTAGGCCTACTGTAGTCAAATATTGCAGTACTGGGCATCATCCTGGACATATTATACAGCAAATAAATAGTCTTCATTCTTTTTAAGGTTAGCCAAGAAGTAATATCTCTTACAATATATACTCATGTATGAGTCGACTTCATGTATAGTGCTTCCCCTGACTTTTTCATATAGCTCGTGTATAATGGGAACCCAGCTTCAGAGCAATCCTAGTAGGCCTACTGTAGTCAAATATTGCAGTACTGGGCATCATCCTGGACATATTATACAGCAAATAAATAGTCTTCATTCTTTTTAAGGTTAGCCAAGAAGTAATATCTCTTACCATATATACTCATGTATGAGTCGACTTCATGTATAGTGCTTCCCCTGACTTTTTCATATAGCTCGTGTATAATGGGAACCCAGCTTCAGAGCAATCCTAGTAGGCCTACTGTAGTCAAATATTGCAGTACTGGGCATCATCCTGGACATATTATACAGCAAATAAATAGTCTTCATTCTTTTTAAGGTTAGCCAAGAAGTAATATCTCTTACCATATATACTCATGTATGAGTCGACTTCATGTATAGTGCTTCCCCTGACTTTTTCATATAGCTCGTGTATAATGGGAACCCAGCTTCAGAGCAATCCTAGTAGGCCTACTGTAGTCAAATATTGCAGTACTGGGCATCATCCTGGACATATTATACAGCAAATAAATAGTCTTCATTCTTTTTAAGGTTAGCCAAGAAGTAATATCTCTTACCATATATACTCATGTATGAGTCGACTTCATGTATAGTGCTTCCCCTGACTTTTTCATATAGCTCGTGTATAATGGGAACCCAGCTTCAGAGCAATCCTAGTAGGCCTACTGTAGTCAAATATTGCTGTACTGGGCATCATCCTGGACATATTATACAGCAAATAAATAGTCTTCATTCTTTTTAAGGTTAGCCAAGAAGTAATATCTCTTACCATATATACTCATGTATGAGTCGACTTCATGTATAGTGCTTCCCCTGACTTTTTCATATAGCTCGTGTATAATGGGAACCCAGCTTCAGAGCAATCCTAGTAGGCCTACTGTAGTCAAATATTGCCGTACTGGGCATCATCCTGGACATATTATACAGCAAATAAATAGTCTTCATTCTTTTTAAGGTTAGCCAAGAAGTAATATCTCTTACCATATATACTCATGTATGAGTCGACTTCATGTATAGTGCTTCCCCTGACTTTTTCATATAGCTCGTGTATAATGGGAACCCAGCTTCAGAGCAATCCTAGTAGGCCTACTGTAGTCAAATATTGCTGTACTGGGCATCATCCTGGACATATTATACAGCAAATAAATAGTCTTCATTCTTTTTAAGGTTAGCCAAGAAGTAATATCTCTTACCATATATACTCATGTATGAGTCGACTTCATGTATAGTGCTTCCCCTGACTTTTTCATATAGCTCGTGTATAATGGGAACCCAGCTTCAGAGCAATCCTAGTAGGCCTACTGTAGTCAAATATTGCCGTACTGGGCATCATCCTGGACATATTATACAGCAAATAAATAGTCTTCATTCTTTTTAAGGTTAGCCAAGAAGTAATATCTCTTACCATATATACTCATGTATGAGTCGACTTCATGTATAGTGCTTCCCCTGACTTTTTCATATAGCTCGTGTATAATGGGAACCCAGCTTCAGAGCAATCCTAGTAGGCCTACTGTAGTCAAATATTGCAGTACTGGGCATCATCCTGGACATATTATACAGCAAATAAATAGTCTTCATTCTTTTTAAGGTTAGCCAAGAAGTAATATCTCTTACCATATATACTCATGTATGAGTCGACTTCATGTATAGTGCTTCCCCTGACTTTTTCATATAGCTCGTGTATAATGGGAACCCAGCTTCAGAGCAATCCTAGTAGGCCTACTGTAGTCAAATATTGCTGTACTGGGCATCATCCTGGACATATTATACAGCAAATAAATAGTCTTCATTCTTTTTAAGGTTAGCCAAGAAGTAATATCTCTTACCATATATACTCATGTACGAGTCGACTTCATGTATAGTGCTTCCCCTGACTTTTTCATATAGCTCGTGTATAATGGGAACCCAGCTTCAGAGCAATCCTAGTAGGCCTACTGTAGTCAAATATTGCCGTACTGGGCATCATCCTGGACATATTATACAGCAAATAAATAGTCTTCATTCTTTTTAAGGTTAGCCAAGAAGTAATATCTCTTACCATATATACTCATGTATGAGTCGACTTCATGTATAGTGCTTCCCCTGACTTTTTCATATAGCTCGTGTATAATGGGAACCCAGCTTCAGAGCAATCCTAGTAGGCCTACTGTAGTCAAATATTGCAGTACTGGGCATCATCCTGGACATATTATACAGCAAATAAATAGTCTTCATTCTTTTTAAGGTTAGCCAAGAAGTAATATCTCTTACCATATATACTCATGTATGAGTCGACTTCATGTATAGTGCTTCCCCTGACTTTTTCATATAGCTCGTGTATAATGGGAACCCAGCTTCAGAGCAATCCTAGTAGGCCTACTGTAGTCAAATATTGCTGTACTGGGCATCATCCTGGACATATTATACAGCAAATAAATAGTCTTCATTCTTTTTAAGGTTAGCCAAGAAGTAATATCTCTTACCATATATACTCATGTATGAGTCGACTTCATGTATAGTGCTTCCCCTGACTTTTTCATATAGCTCGTGTATAATGGGAACCCAGCTTCAGAGCAATCCTAGTAGGCCTACTGTAGTCAAATATTGCAGTACTGGGCATCATCCTGGACATATTATACAGCAAATAAATAGTCTTCATTCTTTTTAAGGTTAGCCAAGAAGTAATATCTCTTACCATATATACTCATGTATGAGTCGACTTCATGTATAGTGCTTCCCCTGACTTTTTCATATAGCTCGTGTATAATGGGAACCCAGCTTCAGAGCAATGCTAGTAGGCCTACTGTAGTCAAATATTGCCGTACTGGGCATCATCCTGGACATATTATACAGCAAATAAATAGTCTTCATTCTTTTTAAGGTTAGCCAAGAAGTAATATCTCTTACCATATATACTCATGTATGAGTCGACTTCATGTATAGTGCTTCCCCTGACTTTTTCATATAGCTCGTGTATAATGGGAACCCAGCTTCAGAGCAATCCTAGTAGGCCTACTGTAGTCAAATATTGCCGTACTGGGCATCATCCTGGACATATTATACAGCAAATAAATAATCTTCATTCTTTTTAAGGTTAGCCAAGAAGTAATATCTCTTACCATATATACTCATGTATGAGTCGACTTCATGTATAGTGCTTCCCCTGACTTTTTCATATAGCTCGTGTATAATGGGAACCCAGCTTCAGAGCAATGCTAGTAGGCCTACTGTAGTCAAATATTGCCGTACTGGGCATCATCCTGGACATATTATACAGCAAATAAATAGTCTTCATTCTTTTTAAGGTTAGCCAAGAAGTAATATCTCTTACCATATATACTCATGTATGAGTCGACTTCATGTATAGTGCTTCCCCTGACTTTTTCATATAGCTCGTGTATAATGGGAACCCAGCTTCAGAGCAATGCTAGTAGGCCTACTGTAGTCAAATATTGCCGTACTGGGCATCATCCTGGACATATTATACAGCAAATAAATAGTCTTCATTCTTTTTAAGGTTAGCCAAGAAGTAATATCTCTTACCATATATACTCATGTATGAGTCGACTTCATGTATAGTGCTTACCCTGACGTTTATTATGATATAAAACCTGTCTTTTTTTATATAGTTCATGTATAATGCAGCCCCAGCTTCTGAGCAATCCTAGTAGGTCAACGGTAGTCAAATATTGCAGTACTGGGCATCATCCTGGACATACTTTATAGCAAATAAATAGTCTTCATTCTTTTTTGTACAAAGTTACACCAAAATGGTGAGAAGAACCACTTACCATAAACTATCTGATACAAAAATACCATACTTCTCTATTTTTGATTTTGTTCATGCCTGACTACAGTAACTCCTTTACTTTGGGTCTGCCTCCTATGTAGCCTAAGTTTTCTTCTTCCCTTTTGTTGCTTTATAAAGAGTAAAACCTCATCCATGATGTATGACACTTAAAATCAACCAATGCCTTATATGAAGAATTGACTTTTTTTTCTTTTTCTTTTCTAGCTCAAATTTTCATTCAGCTTCATTTCACAAGTATTTATATTGTTGAGATATTGCCTTTCCAATGACCTTTTTGTCAGGGTTACCAGTACATAATGCAGGGTGTCCAATGAGTTGAGGTACATACTTCATGTTATGATAATTTAAGTTATTCTAAGTAAAAGTACTCTATACACATGTTTTTTGCTTTATTTTGCTAGAAACTGAGGCTGTTTAAATGTGTGTTGCTGGAGTGGTACTCTGCTGCTACCAATGGGTGTTGGTTAACCTACAGTGATAAACATTTATTTACTATATATTGTGGTTCATCTTGTCAAAATATTTTAAGAATATATATGTAACAGAAAATTACAAGATAAAATAATACCAATAAATATAAAGAATAGAATAAATATAAATAAACAGGAAGACAGGATGAGGAACATAACTGAAATATATACAGTATAGATATGTATCAAACAAAAGGGATGCTGTTGGAAAAGCAATACCTCAGCGATGTAAACGTGTGTGAACAAAGCTGAATGCAGTTTGGAGAAAGGAAACAAAGAAAAAAACGTTAATTCTTAATTTATATAAGTTATTTGTAGATTTTAAGTGGCACATAATGAATGATATTCTACTGTTCATGTAGCAACATAAAGAAAGAATCTAGGCTACAGGAGCTTACCTGTACTATAAAGGTTAGCTAAAGGTACTGTGAGAATGTAGGCCTACCAGATAGGTTATAGTCACTGAAATTGCATGATTTTTAACCTTATTCAAAGACATTTTCTGTGTGTAGTGCAAAGCCCCCACTCCTATTTTTTTTTTTTTTTTTTTTTTTTTCTTAGAACAAAAAAAATCATGAAATGTGTTGCACTATACTCAAGTATATACAGTAATTCATTATTTGTTTCTTTTTCTATAATGTACAGTATTAAAAGTTATACAGATTTTTCACTATCACATTTCTCCATCTCTAACTGAGGTAGAAAGTATCATCTATGCATCTTAACCTAGTTGCTGGTCTCAGTGGTGCAGTTCTCAGGGTCATTTCATCAAAGTTATTCCATGTATATATCCATCATTGCTGGGGACAATGATAACCCCATAGCCATACCTTGTTGCTATTGATATCTTTCAGAACACAATTATAAATATATTTTTCATATGCATATAATGTTACTGGGGCATTCTCAATATTGGGTTTGAGTCTAGTTTTTCTCTAACTACTAACATGACACTATTTTGTAGGAGGCTCACCATCTAGGCATATTGAATGGCAACCATTTTATATAGAATAAGGATTTGTCTGTTAGGGTGGTTGTAACTACCAGGAATCTGCTTAATCCTGTTAATCCTTAGCAATTAACAATAGGTCTTGGAGGAATACCTTTTTATCAATTTTGAGAAGGCTGTACATGTGTAGTTTATAGAGCTATCAGTTTAACTGTGATTGTTGTTAAAGTGATCTCTGTTCAGGATGTGTGATAATTTTTTATTTATTTTTAAATATTGGTTGTTTAATTTTCAGTAGCTAATTTCTCATTGTAGGCTTGCACATTTTTTTTCAACGCAATCATTGTGTTGCCTTTGTCTGCTGGTAGTATGGTAAAATTGGTATCATTCTGTTGAATTTCAATCACCATTTCCTTTTCTTAGGATGTTGGGTTTAGGAAGTTTGACTTTCTCCAGTGCTTTTCTTATTTTCTATCTAATCTTATCTGCTGGTGGTTTAGGAATTTTCATAGCAATGTATTTGACTGCAGTTATTATAACTATATATGACATTCATTTGTTAATAGTAGTGAAGTTAAAACCTTTCTACTTAATCTGGTTTGCTGATAAGTATTTTAATGGGCAGAATGATGTTATGTCCCATTTTTTGGTTTTACAGTCTCTGAAGATTTTGTATTTATGATTTTAACTTGTATTCCTCATGGTAAGAATTTTTTAAATTTTATTTTTGCCTTTTTGATTCCATGATTGTGATGGTTTGTTTCTTTAAAGTTAGTTTCATCCTGTGTACATAATTCTGGATTCTTTTCCTGGCCAAGGCCTGTTTTACTTTTCTTATAATTATGTATGCCTTACTGGTATTTAATGATGTTTGGATACTTAAGCCACTTGGAATTAACTTTTGATCTCTACATTTGTAAGTTGCTTGGATGTTTGTGCTAGTTTTTGGTAAAGCTTTTTTTTTTTTATTTTGCCTTCATTCTTGTCATGTTAAGTCTATATCAATCCAACAGTTCTTGTCTAAATTTTGTTAGACTAGGTATTTTAATCATTGTATGTAACTTGTTTGGTTGGTGATATGGAAAGAGGAAATTAACTTGAACTAATCACATACAAAATATTTTTAACAAAGTTCAAATAAATTTATCCAAGAATTATTACTATTTTACTAACTTTTACTATTTTTCTCTTTAATTCTTTTTTTACTTAGTTTAATTACTTAGTTTTACTTAGTTTAATTTAATTCAATTTGTAAATTGCTGCTCCATACCTTATTTTGCTTTTTGATTTTCATAAAAAGATTTGTCATTATTTTCAATATGTCACATTCCTTTACTTTTTTTTAAGTTACTTTTCTTTTTAATCACATTATTTTATGCAAATGCAATGGTTCTTAGTTCATATCACTAAATACAAAGATATAAACTTAACTTTATTTTTAACTCCTATCATGACATTTTAAGATTTCTTTAACAAAATTGTTAAAGACAATACAAATATAATGAGAAAAATTTGTTGCTAAATTCTCCATTAAATTCTTTAAAAAGCATACCCTGCATTTTTATAATACTTATCTTTACAAAAATTGTTTAAAGAAAGACATTCTCAGATCATCTAATTTATCAAATGCTAATAGCTTATGTTATCCTGTGTCATCAGATTAGCTCAAATGACGTCCCATCTTATCTGATAGCTCAGATGGTGCTGTCTATATTGATATTAGCTTCTTTATTTAGCTTCTTTCAAAATTTGGGTAATGGCAATCATACATTCTAATTTTATGAGGAACTTTAAATGTATATGATTTACAATTTTGTAATTTTTAAATTGTCTTTAAATTTCATATGTAACTTTTTTTCTTTTTTTTTTCATCTGGTTTACACCAAAATACTTAGGGACACAAATGCTAAACATTTTGTCATGTTGAAATTTTTATTCCTAGTATTTAAGATTATAGTAAGATGTAAAAATAAAATGGATATTTAATGTTTTGTGATTATATTTCACTTGAAAGTTGAAATGCAAAATTCTTTTTGAATATATCTTTGACTCATTAAATTTCTGAAGCTTAAAAGAATTGCATTAAATGTTTTCCCTATTTTTTTTTTTACCTTTTTTAAGTATTTACTTGTAGCTATTTTATTTATTTCATTTTTGCACATTTTTCCTGCTTTTTAAGATATGAACAAGTGTTATGTCAATTTCTCCTAAATTTTTTTTTTTTTTTGAAAAACAAGTCCATGTTTAAGTGCTTATGGATTAATAGGTGATTCTAGATTACATTTGGGATATCACAGGATAAATATATTCAAAAATCTTTTTTTTATATTGGTAAAGATAATTTTCTGTCTTTATAATGGATATAAAGTAATTAATAATAGTAGCCAAAACGTTTCAATGCAAAATGCTAATTAAAGTGTACTTAAAATATATTGGTTCATTCTTATAAAATTAGGTAAACAAAACTTCCAAGTATGGACAATTTTCTAAAGAAAGGTACAAAGAAAATAAATGAGAGGAATACTAAAATCAAACCATTATTGATGACTTCTCTTTTCTCTTTTTTTTATTTATTTTTTTTTTTTTTTTGTAAGATAAAAGTTTTTGGTACATCCTTTCAATAAGATTACTTTTTTTGTCCTAAGAAAGAAAAAGTGTTTCTTGAAACAGATGTCATTGAAAAAGATTGCTGACCTCATTAAATTTTTTATATTTTTAATAATGAATTTTAAAAAGTGATAGTTAACTTCTTGAGTTATGCAAATTTAAATTGCTTACTTTACAAATTCAATTTAAATCTTCAATTTTAAACAATTTGGTATTGGGAAATGTTTTATGCATAAATATTGTATCAATTTGCTCCAAGTTGACTAATTAAATTTTTCTGAATAATTTCTTGTATGCATCCCTCAAATATTGTATATCTGAATTTTATAGACACCCCCCAACACACACACACACACACACACACACACACACACACACACACACACATATATATAATATATATATATATATATATATATATACCCCTTTTGGAATGTTGCAAATTGCATGTTAGCAAAACATGGCAGCTGTTTTGATTTTTACCATAAAAATGGAATGTTTTAGAATATGTTCAGTTTTTAGAAAATATTTAATTTGCAACAAATTTTGAAAATGTTCATTTGTTCTGAGTAGTCATAAAGATATAAAATTATTTATTCATTTGTATGATGAAAGGAAAACATAAACAAAAACTTCTTTTTTTTTTTTTTTTTTTTAAAAATTCAAATACAGTAGAAATATATATTCATTTTTCAAACATAGGAGTTAAGTATATGAAATTAAATAATCTCTTTATATCCAGCTATTTTAAGGTACTGAACATCTTCAGGAATAAAAAGCAAGAAAGAAAAGGAATTCCTAACTTCAGTAGTTATTGGTTTATACTAGAAAATTCAAAACCTTTTATTCAGCTTCTAAAAGGCTAGCATTTTGAGACTAGGTGCTGAAATAACAGTGATTTAAGGTTTCATGTCAGAATAATGAACATTTTTTTCTGTAAATTAGATTTCAGATTGTACTAAAATTCATTATAATGAAATATTATCACAATTTTACTAAAATCTCTTAACTAGCAGTTTGATTATTTAGAGAAATTGTTTCTTAGTTTTACATTCTATGACTAATGAAAGAAACAAAACTTTTAGCATTTTGACCGTTTTCTCATCGATAGTTTCTTTGTCATTCTTAACCATAAAGAATTTCTTTTCCCCAGTGAATGAAAAAGGATGGAAATAAACTTTTAAAGCATATAAATATTTAGTGTTTGTTTGGCTTCAGTTAGTGTTGAACTTTTATTGTTTTTATCTATAAAACAGTACAAGTGGGTACCTTTTACTTAAAATATATGGTAAAGATAAGAAAATGAAATAATTCAACACAAGTTCTTAATGGTCAGAAATAAGACTTTCTCTCCTCTTCTTTTAAATGGTAATGAACAGTCTTCCCTTAAAGTAAACTTTTGACTGTATAGCTCATATATCTTGTGGGATCAGAAAATAATTCAAACAAGTTTTAAATGCTTTATTTGATATTTATGGACTAATTTATAATATGAGTGTTTTTATATTTATCATTATAGTTTTAAATACAATATTCAGTTGTCTAGTTTTACAAAGAATTATCAGTTTTGTTTTCATTGAAAATAACATTTTCTTTTATTCTTAGAGGTGAACAATTGCAGTATTTCATCCAAACATAAAAGTAGTTGTTTAAATTTGTGTGCACTTGTATTTCAAAATTTTTTCTTTTTTTTTTCTTTTTTTTAAACAATTTTCATCAGTATCTTTTAATGTTACATTTGACATTTTTTTAATAAATTAAAGCTAAAAATTTACAAAAAATATTTCATTTTGCATAGTTTAAGACATTTTTTTTAATTATTTGCAGTTGATTTTGACTTTTCTTGAAAAATGTATAATGGTCATTCACAAAAACTGAAATAAAATTCTATTTAAAATTACATGTTTGTCTTTTTCCTTTTTTAAAGTCCTACATGTCTTAGTTCTCTGTGAAAGTATAAGAAAAAAAATTGTAAGTTGTAAAAAGATTTTTTAATAGATCATTTATCTAGATATTATCGCTTAAATAATTTTGTAAAGTGTTTTATTTTGTATTTCCTGCTTTTTATGATTGCCAAATTAGGTTTAATACATAATTTTTCATTTATCCTGTCATTTATCAATTTTTTATTACTAATGTCAAGTGTTTAAATCAGAATGTTTATGCAACAGAAATATAACCATGCAGCATTTTTGAGTGACTTAGTTATAATTTATAAATGTTCAATTCAAATCTTAAATATTTATTCTAGAATTATTACAAAAGTAATAAATAGTTAATAACAGTTGACTTATTTCTATTTACATTAAAATAGAATAAACTGTCATGTAGATTATAATTTGGCCAATAATCCTTTTATAAATGTTTCATTGAATGTGACAGACATGGAAATTTTTATTTTTTTTATGAGGACGAAATGTATAGAAAATGTCCATGGTGATTATTGTCCAAAGTGCTTTCAGCTAATTCTTAAGCCATTTTCAAGGGATTTGTTGTTAGTATATTTTTGTTTGTATTCTATGTTGTATTTTACAGAAGTAGTAGTAATTCCAAGTTAGGGTAACTTCAAAATGCACCCAATGTTTTGGATGGTTTCAAAATCAAAGCAAATAATTTTAAGGTTGGATTTGTTTTATAAAAGTGTTATTAAACGTCTTTTACAATTAGGTGTCTTTATAATGAGAGTATTGCTACAAGGGTTTTTATGTGTGCGGCATAGTTGAGCATCATTTAAGTGATTCCTTATCAAATTAAGATTACATGTGTAAAGCTTACTATCTACTCTTGAAAATTAATTTAGATAATCAATGTAATCTTCAATTTCATTGTCCAATACAAGGCAGTGATTTTTGTAATAAAAATAAAACTTCAAATTAATACATAGGTCACATTACAAGTTCTTTAAGTAGACATCTAACCACTTAAATTATCTTAGTTTCATAATGAAGCACTTAAAGACTGATACCAACTTCCTGCACCCATAAGTAAAAATTCTTGTAGATAATACTGTCATTTTAAAAAGATCTAATTGTAAAAGACATTTAAAGATAATAGAAGCACATTTCATAAAACACTACACACTTTGACGATCATGTATCTTTTGATACATGACTGACGAGACAGATTTTTTTCCCCGCAGTAGGTTGCTATTTCTTTCTGCGGTAGACCAGTTGCCATCCAAGGATATAAAACCTGCTATTTACCCATAGTTGGCTGGGGGGGGGGATACATACCTTTCCTAAGGGTATTAGCACATAAGTGAATGTAATGGATTAGACGGGAATTGGAACTTGGATCTCCGATTTTTCAATCCGATCCGCTATCTATTACTCCGCCATGCCTCCTCACTTAACATTACTTGCTTTAAAAGTGGTCAAAATATATCTGGTGTGTTTTGAAGGCAACCTAAGATAGCATTACTATTACTCTTGTACAACATGGCATAGAATACAAACACAAAAATTATACTTACAACGAGCCCCTTAAAATAGCTAAAGTGTTAAATGAAAGTGCTTGGGACAATCACCTCTCCAGACAATTTCTGCATACTCTTAATATGCATAAAATAAAATGTAAGGACACAAAAACTGGGGAGGGGTGGGCATTACAAAATTCTCTTCGTCACAATATCGCGCGCACACACACACACACACACACACACACACACGTGTTTGTAAGATGTATAATAGTTTATGAAACAAAAGAAAAGATCATGGGACAATGCATCTTTCTGACATAACATGTGCTGGATTTGGCTTCCTCAGGCCAGAATGAAAGAAAACTGTGTATGAGGAAAATATGTTGGGACATCCAACCTAATCAGGTTGGTGAAGTGCTTCACCTGTAAGCTTTTTTCTACCTTCACCAATTAGCTAAATGACAAATTTTATATTTGCATTAATCCTATATATACGTTCTAAAATCTTAACATAATTTTCTTAATTTCTTAGCTCGGCTGAAAACTTCTATACTCTCATGTGCATATATAATTGTATTCGAAATATGGATTAGTCATTGTATCATCTGATACCCTTATTATAATTTGTGGTCTGTTAATTTTAGACTTTTATTACTTGAATAAAATAATCTTTTTTTAAAATTCACTTGCACATTTTTTTTTTTTTTTTCCAAGTTCAGTATTTCCATCAAACCTATCCTAAAATTAATGATCTGTATAAAATGAGGGTTAGAATTATATCAATATAAAAGACAATGAAATATAATTTGATTTTTAACTTATTTGTTAAATATTTAGAATCTGGAGTCAGTGTTTTTATTTTTCACTCGGCCTATAAATATATATCTAAACTTAACACTATATGAAAAAGTTACATTTTGGCAGCCCTCCTTGTGAAAATGCTAATGATAGTCACATTAAATTTTTCATTTTAGACTGTTTTTGTATTTTGAAACCAGTCAATTAAAAAAATATTTAATCTTAAAATGATCTTTGATTTTATTTCAATAATCAATATTATAATGTAAATAATTAATTGGGACACTTTTCATAGCACATTTTATTCAAAGTTGTGCTAAAATATCAACAATATTTTGAAATATTTTAAGGTTTACTGTTTTTTTATAAAATGTAGGTCTATTTTAATAGATAAATATTTAGAAAAATTAATTGGTTTGGTTTAATCTTTAGCATGCTGTATTATTAATATTACTTGCCTTTCCACTGCATTCTTTTTCAAGACCTCTCCATTGCAGTATCCTTATTGTTAATTTCACTCAAAGTTGTTTTCTGTTGCCATAGAAGGATATGACAACACAACTATAAAATTCAAACACATTGTTCAGGGATCAGTTACCTTCAGTGGCAGGGTAAACATTTTGTACAGCAATTGAAGTCACATACAGTGTGATAAAAATTAATGTTGGAAATGATGGATAGAAGAAAAAAAACAAACTATCTTATTGAACACGTACTGCAGGTTTTATCAGGCATGGCAAAAGTGAAGAGATTTGGGAAAGAAAAGTACATGAAAAAGGAAATTTTTTAGAACCGGCGAATAAACCTAATGGTTCAAACACTCTTACAGATTATAAGGAGATATATACATTTATATCAGATACTGTTTTTGCTTGGATTGCATTGCATTAACATGGCTATGTTTCTCATCTTGGCAACATGATTTCATAATGGAAAGTTTGATCTGTATCAGATGTATGCATTGTACAAACAAGAATTGTTTTCATGGGTGTTAGTAACTAAATGAAAACTATTTTACTGGTATAACTTTTTTTTTATCACTACCCAGAGGGTAATGGTGTAATTATTAGATACAATTACCAGATATTCTTGTTAGAACTCTTTTTTTACTTAGATTTAGAATTTAATTTCATTAATGAAGACTTTAAACAAAGTAGTGAAATTCCTGGCCCAGAAGCAATCTTTTGGATTAATACTGGTGATGAAAGACATTCAATTGTTAATTGTGATAGTCTTTATGAAATTGAATATCTGGTAAGTACACACTAAATGGTAATAATTAAGGTGAGTATGACTAAAAAAAAATTGTATTTTATATTATTCAGTAATTAACTCATTAAATTTAGAAGTGAGAAAAACATTTAAACTATATCTTGGTTATGAAAACAATGTTTCAAATTATTAAACTTTGTTAATTAAACTGGTTTGGAATCATATTCATTACCTGTTAACTACTTTTCTTAAAGGTACTTATTATTTTGATATACTTTAATGAATGTAATTGTTTGACTGTTTTTACAACTGTAGATAGATTAAAATTTGAATCTGTTTGTAAAATCAAGCATTTTCTTTAGCACTGTTTACAATCACATTTTTATGAATGAAATATAGTTTCTGTGAAAAGATGCTAAAGAATAAAAAAAAAATAACTTTTTTAAAGTTGATATTGGTAGGTAAATATAAAGTAGATAAAAATAAATGGATACAGGTAAAAATGATGCTAAGAAAACTAGGAAAATTTACTAAGCTAAATTATAGAAATATGGCAACTATTTAAAATAAATGAATTTTTTGGAAAAGTAATGAATTCTAAGATTTGGAAGTTCTAAGGGTTTACTAGATTATGGTAGAACATTTTACAGAACATGGTAAAGATACTACTATTCACAAAAAGATTTTATTCTGTCTTAACTGCATATCAACTTTGTCGGTTCATGCTGAAAATATTTTTTTAAAAATAGCTTGTAAACAATAATTTTGGTTGTTGGTTCCATCACTTTCCAGTTATACCTTTAGAACAGAGTTATTTAGTACTATAACTTGTGGTATAGACCCAACTTGAAGGAAGTTGGGTCTATACCAAGCTAGAAGGGTCACTACTTTTATCTTCTTGAAGAGGTCGTCTAGATTAGTCATATCATAAAATCACTGGCGTATAGGGGCAAGAAAAAAACTTTTTTGTACATAATTGGAAACATTGTTATATATTCCCAAGCTTTTTCATGTAGAGCCCTATTTATTTAACTCGGAGTAAGGTTTAACGGTGGAGGCGAAATTGTCCCTCAGAAAGGTAGGCTCTACTTCTTTTCTGTTATGCAGGAATATCGTTGATAGTAACAATTACCTTTTGAAACCGTTTGATGTAAGACTATAACTTATTTTAACTAACAGATCAATTTTTCAGCCATAAATTCTAGTAAAGCCATGTCAGACGAAACTTGCATCCCGACAGCTTGTCTTAAAATAAAATTAATACAGTAAACATAAGATAGACAAGAATGAAAAACTAGTCAAAATGAAATAATTTTCATTGTGTATTTTATTAATCTTAATCTCACAATTATATTGCTATTACATAGTTAATCAATACAGCCGGTAATAAAGTAGATAGGAAAACATTGGTTATAATAGCCTAATTATAGACGTTATTTTTTAATGTTTAATATAGATCGGGAAAATGGGCTAAAAAGCGTTGATAAAACGCAAGATGTATAGATTAAGTAAAAAGTATCCGTTAATAACTGAGAAAAAAAACAGCATTTTTTTGAGATTTTTAACTTACCTTGTTTCCAAATTTTTTCTCTAATATTTTGTTTACCAAATGTGGAAGTTAAACTTTTTAAGTTAACAAGCATAATCATTCCTTTTTATTTATTTCTTTCGCATAATTTCCTGTTCGGAAGTTTTACTTTTATTAAAGCAATAGTTGATTCGCTAACATTTTTTATAACTATAAACGTAAACTTAAAAAAATAATAATTGATATATATATATATATATATATATATATATATATATATTTCTGTATAAACTACTAATTCAAGATTAATTCTAAACAATCCAAATGTAGTTCATTTTTAAGGAGGACCAAATGCTTAAAAAGCAAACTGTGGTGTTTCCTTGAAATTAATTTTCTCACTTCATGTATATGTACGTGCGTGCGTATTATAATAAATAGACCAGCATATTTTCTTTAAAATGCTTACACCTTTATAGTTTAATGACGATTTATATAATAATCTTCATTTTTATTCCAATATATAAAGGGTGTTTCATTAAGACGGATCAAAGTCAGCAGTAAATAAATCAGTGTTATTGGTGAAAATTTATTTCTCTATTGTGTCATGTTATTTAAGTCATGGCAATTATGTGTGAAAAATAATATCGCCCAAATGTCCGCCAAATCAGAAAGGAAAAAAAAATAATTAGACGCTTAAACTTAATTCACATTTAAAATCGGTCGAAGTTATTGGAACGCCCTTCATATATATATATATATATATATATATATATATATATATATATGGGGTTGACCATGAAGTTAGTTCGATTTAAGATAAATTTTAATTTTTTAAACTTTTTCGGGCGATATATTTTCCGTTTTTTTCTTTTGTTGTTTTCCCCGACATTTTACAGGCAACTAAATAATATCCTCTATTACAATAAAAGATAAACTAAAATTTCGGTATCTGATGAATATTTACCAGACAAACTAACAATTTTTGCCTGGTCACCAAAGATCTAGTTTAGTGTCATCTCGATGGAATATTAAGCCTCTTTTATTAACCAATTCCGAACTGCCACTTTTCGTTGATTGCCCTGTTCGTTTAATTAGCCAAAAGTTCTGCTTCCAGTCTATCTTCCATATTGTTATATAACATTGATTATTCTCAGATAATGATTTGATCGTTATCAGCCTCAACTGGTTTTCGTGGAATTTCATTAATCGATATATATCTACCGCACGAAACGTCGCAGACCATGTTTGACTGTTTACAGTACCTTCTCCATATGTATCCGTTTTTGGGGGGCGGGGGGCGTTTCTGTTATATTTTTAGTTTTCTTAAAAAATAAAAATGCGTGACAAAGATATTCACTATTTTCTAAAATATTAATAAAAATATACCACTTGACAATTTCCAAATGCGATAGAATGGAGTTACTTTAGATTTAAAATATCATCTAATAGCAAAACCTAAATGAACTTTTTAGTCTAATCTCATATATAAACTACAATCTTAAAAGCCACCCTATCGAGCGGCATTTAAGCTAGCTCCTGCTGAGGGCTCTTGATTGGGCTATCTGCTTGTTCCGGAGTTTGAGATTCCTTACGTCTTTGCATATTCTCAGCATTGGAAGCTCTCCTGCCTGCCGTTTGATCATGGTTTTTCATCAACACGGGACTTCCTCTTCCTCGCTGCAGCCATGGCTCTTTTGATTGTAATTTGGTCCTCTGTTGGCGAAGATTTCTTTTTGCGAGGCTCTTCTGCTGTTGTATGCGATAGGCAACAAACTACCGAAGAACTCAAAATTGATCGCTTCATTTAAGTATTAATATAGCATTAATATCTAAGCTTACCTTTTAAAAGTTCAACGATAATTCTTCTGCCACCACTTAATTTAAAGACACTTTGATGTAAGTAGATCCTTACTTTCCGTACAAACAATTATTTTTATTTTATGGGTGACTTTCGCTGGATTTCGTAATTAATTTCGATTATTCCCAAATTTATTTCCAAGTTATAAAAATTGTTATCGTACAAAATATCACGTTAAAAATTGCCTAAAACAACCGCAGTAAAGAAAACTTGAATTCAAAATTTCAGGTTTGCGGGTCTGGATCCGGACAGCAGGATCGGCCTGATTCCAAAATGGTATATTTTGGGGTATGGCTTCTAGGAGTAAAGTTGAAAAAGTGGACACACTGACGTTTGCATTTAGAAGAAATTGGCAAAAAATTCATCTTCGTGTTAGAAAATACCTTATACTTTACTAAAAAAAAAAAAAAAAAAAAAGTTTTTCTATAGTGTTCATTTTTAACTGTAAAAACGATTTGAGTTGATTTTGGATAAACTATTTTAACTTTGTGTGACGTTGTTCGGTATCTATTTTCTTTTCTTAAACTTTGACAGGTGTACACATCAAAAATTGTTAATTGACGGATCTTTAACTTAGTATTCTTTTTCATGGAAATTTTTTTAATTCTCTCGTTCATCATTTTGCTGTGCTATCACTTAGTAATAGTTCGGGAAACGTCTGTAAACGTTCTCTTAAATGAAGGCCAACGTCATGTCCTCGCTTCAGAGCATTGCTAGCGTACACTGAAACAACTGCTTTTATTTTCACTTATTGAAGCATTACATAAAATGGCGCGTATTTTTCAAGTTTACAAGGGACATGTTAGAGATATTCTTTAAATTTCCATTGGTCTTAATTGTATTCTTTTTTTAATATTTATATTGATGCAATAAATATTTTTCTCAATTATTAAAAATAAAAATTAGGGATAAAATGGAAATCTGAAATTTAAAAACAAATCTGCATTATTTTTTAAAATTTAACCGCAGAACGGTATCCCATTCCGACGGGCACATCTCTATTTATTTATTCTCTAATTTGAATAGATCATCCTATGCATTGTCTGCTAAATAATGTTGCCAAACAAGTATTTTTCCTAGATTTTTCTTTTTTATTAACATTTCGCTGTCTGTACCATCTTTTGTCATACTGGTGTACCTTTCTAGGTTTAATGATGTGAATCTTTCAAATTCGTAGTTTTTATGAAATTATTTTTCTTTGTACCAACGTAAATTGACAAATTATACCAATTTTCATATGCGTGAGCAAATACCAGAAAATCTTAAAATCAGAAATGAATTTTCACTTCAAATAAATTATTTTCTATTGTTTTATTTTTACAACATGTTTATTAATAAAGACATACTAACTAAAAATATCGCTGACAAATTTTCATTTCTATTAGCGGTTCAAGTATTAGTTTTGGGTTAGACAGTTTACATTTGTTTAAAGGAGAAACGGGTAACTTTTCTAGGATCATTTATGTAGTATTAATTCACCCCAAAATAAAAATAATTTACTAAAATTCACGCCAAATTTTCCCAGAATGAGACCCTACAATTGCACTCCGGTTAGATTGACCTTTGTGATCGCCCCAAATATGGGCGACTAGGGTGCGCTATTTCTAAGTGTGGGGTCTGCTTCACATTCACCCCGATAAACAAGCCAAAAAGAGGATTTTTTTAATAGATTGTAAAAAATTCCTTGTAAGTGTCTTGAATATCATCCGCACTAAATGTGAATAACTTCCTGATTTTTGTTAATTTTTCGTTCTGAGGGTTGGAGTTGTTGCGAGGCAAGCTAAACAAATTTTGATTTATAATTTCAAAAGGGTGCCAAAAATTTAATAAAGAACAAATTTTGATTTAAAATTTATAATTTCTTGGGTGAATTAATATTTGCGATAAGTAATTTTACATTATTTGGGTGAATTAAAAGATCTCTTTTCTAAACCTAGTAATTAACATAACTAATACCAATCAATAATGATGATAATAAAAACGTTTAATTTGAGAAATGGTGTGCTGGTCATTAAAGAACTAGTGTTAATATTATATGTAAGTAACGAGGAGGTTTGAAACAAAACAAAAAAAATTATCCTTAAAATCTGGAAGTTAACATTTGTAGGACACAACGAGGAAAGACGACTTGGAGAGCTTGACACTTGCAAGATATTGAGGTGAAACTGTGAATAACCTACTTAACGAGCTTGTGTAAATGGGTGGAAGAACTGGGATAGTAGAGACACACATTGTTTAGAGCTACAAAGGATAGAAAGTTATGGAGAGCTATGATCGCCTGTGTTCTGAAGGGATACGGCAATGACCAAGATATGTTAAATTGGGGAAGGAAGCATCTTACAACGAGAAAGCAAGTGAAAAAAGATAAGTGTTTATGCTTAAAAGAAATAAGTGTAAGATAGATTTCAAAATAATGTTGCATTATCGCATATTTGGAAGGAACAAAAGTAAAACCCTTTAAAAATAAAATTGTACGCAATTGTTTTCAGTGTTTGGTGATCATTAATTTCCTAAAATGATTGCTTTTGGACTAGACATTTTTAGATCTTGTTTATGCTTTTGATAAGTTATAATCCTAAGTTTTGTCATTAGTATTATTGAGTTTGATCCCGATTGTATATCCCGAACTTATTGCTTTGTATTTAGAATTGTGTCACAATTCATAACTAATTTCAGTGTTGCTAGCTTAAAATTAGGATTAAACTTAAACATTGCTTTTCTGTTTAAGCCGATTTTCAACATAACTGTTTTAAAATCCAATGATTGTGTTGTAGATTAAAAAGAAAATAGATTTTTCACTAAATCTTTTATCTTTAAAAAGGTGCCTTAGGTAATATTCAGATGATAGGCACTTATTGGTAGACTGTAGAGTAAGATGTTTCTACTGACAGCTACCGAAAAGTTATTTTTATTTACTGGCAGCATACTTGGCGTTGCCGGCAAATTCCAAAGTGGTATCCATCTTTTCATTCACACAGATAAGCGAATGCTGACGAAGATCGTAAGATCTGTGTAGTACATTTATTTTCTTTATCTCCAAACTTCGCGATAATATTGCGTCTCTTTTCCATGTTATTTGTCCATTCATGACCAAGGCAACCTTACAAGCGGTCTCGTTGAATCTATCCAGATGTTTTCCATATGGAGTCTTTTATCAACATTGATTACTATTTTGAGTAGTTCAAACTATAAGCACTTTTAAACGTATATTTAACTTTGTATAATTAGAGTGGAAAGATCTTTCTAGTGTTTTTCTTTTTTTTAAGTCGGTGTCGATAATCTAAATAAGTCGAAATAATCTAAATAGATTTTCTTAAAAACTACCGAATTAAACAAATGAAAAATTGTTTTGCCGAATTATTTTTTTATTATTAAAGAAAATTCAATAGTTTTTTTTTATCGTGTAGCTATGTCTACATTAAGAATTCAAACGGACTTAGTATAATGACAAAAAGAACTTTAGAAAATAGTTGTCTTGCTGAAAATGTTTATACAGAAATTTTAAAGAGTTAGACAACTTAACTTCTATTACAACTTGGCAATTTACTTTTTGTTCTCTGTCCGTGGGACGGGTAAGCTGAGTAGTAAATAAAATTGATGCAATTTAGAACATGACTTTCAAACATTCCTACATAAGTTTATTTGTGAATATTGTAAATTTGACCAATTTTTATTTCTTGCGACTTTCAACTGATTTCGAAAGTGATCACTGATATCCAATGTGTTCCTGACATTTTGAATTTAAAAGTTAGTCCCAATTGACCTATTTTGACATTTGTGAAGTGATTGACTTATATCGGAAACAAAGACATTTACAAATATTTCATAGATTTCTTTTATTTATTTTTGCTACTTCGTAGGTCGCTTGAGAGCACTTATTGAATAGTTGCTACGACATCAATATATTTTCATGTTTTATTACCAGTGAAACATCAGAGAAACCGGATGTAACTATAGTCAATTCAATTGTATCATTACTTGCTCGATATCAAAGCATTTTCTATTCATAGAATTTCTTCTAATTTACAAAAAAGTAGAGAAATTTTATGTTATTTAAAATAGACACAATTTTAAATGAATAAAATTGTGTTAATAAAATTTTAACAATTTAGTGATTAAAATTTTAAACTATAAGCTTTTCACGATCTAAATTGTCTGTTTCATTCAGGTTAAAAACGTAATTGAGGGTCATTTGACTTCACTGGATTTTTAATAAAAATGATCGGAAATTTTTTATAGTTGTATTTGCAATTCATCCTACATTCGTTTGTCATTGGTAGCTTTCGTATAAGTTATAAGCATTATTAAATCACTATAGATTAAAAAAATATATAAAGACTTTCTTGAAATGAAATGCCATATTGGAAAAAGTGAAGTGGAAAAGAGTGGAAAAATTAAAGGATTAACATTCTTTTTTAATGATTTATTTTGTCAGTTTTGTTCCTGAATTTACTCACACAATTTATTAATTGTTCAGTGAAATAATTATGAATTTCACATTCTGATGTAGTTTTCGTTGTTATTGAGCTACAGGGTGGTTCGAAAGTCTTGTCATCCCCATATCAAAAAAGTAATGAGAATGTTTTCGTAGTGACTTCTTGTGTGATCGTAGCACAGATACCTCCATCTCTGCACGTGTGTCCCTTCCCCTTGGGGGTCGTCCTGTTCTCGGTTTCTCCTTAATTGAGTCTGTGAGAAATAGTTTGTTCCCAGTGTCGTCCTGTTCAGAGTAGCTGGTTTGCCGTATCTTGGAGTAAAGTCATGTCGCACATCCTCCATGCTCTTTCCAGAATGCACACGATCATGTGTCCATACACTTGCAAGCAACCTCTCTTTCAAACTGTAGAAAGCCTGTGTCAGCCATCTTAAATAGAAAATTATATTATTTAGGAGTGACAAGACTTTCAGACCATCCTGTAGTTCGGTTTTAAAGTAAAACCCGATCTTTCAGTAATGACAATAATTGACATCCCAAAATAAGGAAAAAATATAGCAAAAACTATTTTGTTGAAAATTATAATGAAGAATACTCATTAATTTTTTTTACTCATTTAAAAACGTTATCACTGTAAAGTGAAAACTGTTTTTAAAGAACATATTACGCTAGTATTTTAAGAGTACAACTAGTAGTTTTTTTAATTGGTTCACCTAGGTCCTAAAGTAAGGTGATACTGGGAGTGAAAGAGAATGAGAAGGCTTTAGACGATTTCGTTAAACGGAAACCCAATCCAAAACAAGAGATAAACCTCTACTCTTGTTCGAAAGACCGAGGAACTATGGTTTATAATTTGGGGGACGGTGGAGTAATGGATAGCGGCTCTGATTGAGGAATCGGAGAGCCGAATTCGAATTCTAGTTGAATCCATTACATTCACTTACGTGCTAATACCCTTGGGAAAAGTATAAATCTTCTTCTCCCTCAGCTATGGGTAAATAGCAGGACAAACCGATTTCTATATCCTTGGATGGCAACTGGTCTACCGCAGAAAAAAATGGCAACCTATTGCGGGAAAAACGTCTGCCTCGTCAGTCATGGTCGCCTACACATGTATTACGCATGGCACATAACTGACTTTAACTGAAGTTTATAATTAGATTTCTTTTTGCAAAGAATAAATGTCATACACACGTCATAAAATCACATTATTTCAGTTTTTATCATAATCATCGCCATTATTAGTTCCTTGGTCGGGTGTGGTCGTATGGTTACCGTGTACTTGACCCCTTTCTCTCCACATTGAAAGCCGGGGAGCTATTCATTCTTATGTAGCGTATCTTGGGCAAGTAGACCTGGTGGAGCCCATCCCTCTCCAGCTCAAATGACAGCCGATGCTCTCCAACTTGAAAGCTTAGTCATGGACCGTTGATTCCATCAGGAGAAGCACTCCTTGTTGACCGTTGACTTCAGTTTAGGAAGCCTTCTGCCCTGCGATACCGCACTGGCTGTATAATTAGCTACAGAGGCCAGACTACGTCCTTGTGTTACAATCTTCAAATGATTCCTATGCATGGCCTGGACATTGGCCGCGTACCGGTAGTTGATCGTTCGCCTACTGGCACCGGTCCGCCACTTTGAGCAGCACTGTGCTTGATGACCGTCGACCAAGAGGTTCATACACTCTTTGACAGGTTCTTGTTTTTAATCTTGCTCGATGTCAAGCCACGCGCCTTACTAGAACAGCCCGGTGGGGGAATCGATTTAGTCGTCGATGGTAAAAACGGGTTATATTTTAAATAAATTCTTATTATTTTCATGGAATTCTTATATTATTAACGTATAAAATATTTCCTCAGTTGCGAAAAATTAAAATTTAAAATGCAAGTATTGTTTGTAACTTAACTTTTAGTCGCCTAGCTTTTTTAAAAAATGGTACTTCAATTTTTAAAAGCTAAATACCTGCGATTAAAAAAAAAATAAATAGATATGAAGGATAAAATTCAAGTTTACAGATCGCAACATCTATCAGAGAGATAAAAATTAAATTTTTATTATTATATTATTTTAATATTTTAACACATCAGCAGATAGCTATTAATTAACGTCAACAACTGAGCGCAACTAGTTATTAATTAAAAAATTAGAAATGAATGTAACTACATGTACAAGAATGTCGTTTTTAATTAAAGTTTTAAAAAATAGCCATAAATAATAACTAAATTCGTAAAAAATGCGTATGCTGTCGAAAATTCCCTTTTCCACAATATCGCTATTTATTTGTGCTATGTTAATGCTTATTACCTAAACAATACTGAATATTTTTTTAAACATTAGCGTATATTTAATCACATCTCCCGATCGCTTCTCGGCCTTTTGGCTAAGATCAAAGTTGTTTTTTTTTGTTTTTTTTTTCCCCATCCCTCGATGATTTTGTAAATAAAAATTCATGTTAGGGCTTTCATCGAGAAAATGTGGTATTTTGGTGATTGTGTTGTGACAGCGAATAGTAAATGTGTTGTTATGGTGAAAAGAAAATTGTAAGTACGAATGGGTCAACGAATGAGACTAGTTTCAGGTAGGACTAGAGAAGACCAGTCTTTTTCCCTCCTCCCCATTTTTAGCCCTTGTGGCACATTTTGTATTTTAAAAAGCAAATAAATAATAAGATCAAAGTGTAGTATCTGTTCTCAGATTACTCGCTGAATGATCGCCTTTTGGCTGAGATTCGATCACTGATACATGCCTGGCACAGGATTTCGTCCCTGCGCTGGTAGTATCGCGGCTACGTCTAGCTATGACCAGCTCTGGCCAGCTTGGACAAGCCATGACCAGCTATGACCAGCTTTTACCAGCTTGGACAAGCTAAGACCAGCAAAGTCTAGCGGCCCGGGTGAAAACACTCGGGTTAACCCCCCTCTCTTCCCACATTAAAAACCGACCTTGTGTCACAACCTGACCCTGTGGGAGGTCAAGTAAATACATCGCTTCTCGGCCTTTTGGCTAAGATCAAAGTGTAGTATCTGTTCTCAGATCGCTCGCTTAATGATCGCCTTTTGGCTGAGATTCGATCACTGATACATGCCTGGCACAGGGATTCGTCCCAGCTCTGGTAGTATCGCGGCTACGTCTAGCTATGACCAGCTTTGACTAGCTCCGCCCAGCTTAGACAAGCTATGACTAGCTACGATTGGACAAGCTAGGACCGGCTAAGACCAGCCATGACTAGCTCTGACCGGCTCGGACAAGCTAAGACCAGCAAAGACCAGCGGCCTGGGTGGAAACACTCGGGTCCCCACGTTAAAAACCGACCTTGTGTCACAACCTGACTCAGTGGGGTGGGGGTCAAGTAGATACCAAGATCAAAGTGTAGTATATGTCCTCAGATCGCTCGCTTGATCGGCCTTTTGGCTGAGATTCGATCACTAGATACATGCCTGGCACTGGGATTCGCCCCTGAGCTGGTAGTATCGCGGCTACGTCTAGCTATGACCTGCTTTCACTAGCTCCGCCCAGCTTAGACAAGCTATGACTAGCTATGACCAGCTTGGACAAGCTAAGACCAGCGGCCCGGGTGAAAACACTCGGGTCCCCACGTTAAAAACCGACCTTGTGTCACAACCTGACTCAGTGAGGGGTCAAGTAAATACCTCTCCCTAATAGCTGCCGTGATCTTGTTTAAAACCTTTTTATCAAATTGTCATTATTGTGTTGTTTTTAATGCCTTCAAATTCTATGCAAATATATATATTCAAAAGCATTTGTCTCTGTCCATATTTCTGAGATGAGGTATTACGTACATTTATTTACATTGCTCGGACTATCATCCTTATCTTTGACATATTTATCACAACGTTTCAGCCGTTGTACGCTTCGTCCTTCGTCAGGTGGTTGGAATGTCGAACTAAACCCTTTATTTCGCTCGCTGGAGTAAACTGTTCTAGTTCCACGTGCCATATCTAATGAATGTCAGTTATCTCTTAATTCCCCTCTCCAAGTTCTCCACCGCCTTAACCAGGTATTGAACTCACACTCTTTGTTTAAGGCCGTGGAGAAATTTCAATTATTTGTATTGTTTTTAATATTGGCTTGTCAAGTAAAAATAAGACTTTTTTTTCTCGAAATTTCATTCTTCTGTCATCTTTGAAGCAACTTCATAATCGCCCCAGAATATTTCTATCTTTTCTCATAAAAACTGAAATAATTGCGAGAAATTCTAGGAAATTGTTTTTCTTTAAGGAATTATTCTAGAATGAATCGTAAATCCAAAAGGTACAATATCTGATGAATATAGCAGATGAGTATACCCCCCCCCCAAAAAAAAAACAAACTTCAAATTGTAAAAATTTTTTGCCTGGTCAGTGGTCATCATGCACTCTAGTCATTAGTGTTATGTACTAATGAATTGTTACACAAGTTTTCTTAACTAATTTCAGACTTTTCATCGATTACCGTGATTTAGTCTAAATTGGAATTGATCCTAGTTTAAAACTCTCATTTGTTTCTCTTGAATAGCTTTACAATCGAACTTCCTCTTACCCCCGCGATATACATAACATCAGCTCTATTGGATGAAGATCAGCCTTTTACTACGGTTAGCTTGATCCACGGTTCTATATTGTAATGTAAAGTTTTAGAATTTGTCTCAAGAACGAAACATTTTTGTCAAATTTTAAAACTGCACATGGGTATATCGTCATGTATTTTCTTCGTTCGCTTTGAAGTATTGCTTTTTACATAACCAAGCTGTTACAAATTGATTTTTTAATGTTGCACAAGGCTATCTTAAATACTACGGTTTGTTCCCTCATTTATATATCGCACTGATTACCCTAAAGTTATGTATCGATTTAAATAGTTATATCACTATCAGTGATCACCCTCAACTCTTCTTCCGATCGTGGAACATTGTTTTCCACTTTTGACAGTCTCTGTTGTAAGGAATAACTTTTTTAAAACTTGTAGGTAGGAAACGTCACAGCGAAAATATGTATTATTTCCATTCAAAACGGGTAATTAATAAAAATAATAATTTAAATGAAATTTTACAAAGTAATCATTTAATTTTAATAAACAATAATTTAATATAGTAATTAATAGTTTAATAAACAATTGTTATCGATAAAATTAAATAAATTTTTCAGTCCAATGACTGAATGTGGTTTTAGGGTCGTTTCGCAGAGAAGCCCCTGATCATTCCCATTCAGTAGTATCTACCAGTTAGCCCACGTCGTAACTGGATGTGACACAAGGTCAAGGTTTAAAGTGTGTTTATCGGCGCCGGGCAATACACCTAGCCCCATCCCGTGGGAGAGGTATTGCCTGGGGAGAAAGCTCCCCACCACCGGATCTTGGACATATGAATCCCAACAAAGGTCAGGATTAGTTCGATTTAGTTATCTGGGTTGAAAACTGGAGAGAGATCTATTTATGCATAAGCGAGTATTGAGCAAGTAGTCTTGACGGGGCCAATATCTCTTCAGGTCAAAACGACAACCACGGTACTCCAATCTGAAGGCTCGCCTTGATCACGGACACATGGCCGTTGATTCCATCGAGGGATCCTCTCAGCTGCTGACCTTATTAGAATATATTTAAATAAATTAAAATATTACTTATCCATAACCCGAAGGTGTGATTGGTTTGTTTTTTTTCGTCAATCATTTGTAGTGCCTTTTCACCTCAGTAAATGCAGAAATTAAACCTTTTAGAGAAAATTTTACTTTTTTTCCAACTTCAATACTAGAATAGAAATTAACTAGATTTTACAAATTAAAAAATGGGCACTCATATGTCAACTGCTATAATTAAGGTGATCTTTTTTTAATGTAAAATTTAACACTCCATTTCAAATTTCATCTAACGACAAATGTAGAATAAACTTTTTTGGACCAACCTAATATCTTTTGGGACAAATCAGCACAATTTTACATTATGTATTTTATTTTTAAGGTTTAATTAGTTTTTATAAATTTATTATAAAATTCCTTAAAATGAAAATTAGAGACACTTGTCGTCAAACTAACAATGGAACGATAACCTCGACTACATTGATAATGATAGTAATTTACAGTTGTAGAGCTCTACTTTTTAAAATGTTTCTCAAACGATAACTTTTTCTTTCTCCCTTAAAAAGGACCCGCTGAAAAGCTCTCGACTTTAGTTTAGTCAGATTTTGCTAAGTGAGTTGGGCCGATAACATTTCAGCACACCTTTGTAGAAAATAATTCTGAATGTCTAATTCAGAGAAACCATATAATTTTAAAAAATTGAGAACCGTAAAAAGTGTGTTTCGTAGCAGACTTTTTAGAAAAAAACATTAAGAATATATATATATTTCCATTAACCAGCACTAATGTAAATTTAAATAGTATAATTCTCCTATTTAAAAGGAAATTATAAGGAAGGCTGAATCATGCATTTTAAAAAATGTTTTTTTTTTAGTGGGATCATTTTTATTTTTTATCAACGTTTTCGGGTTTTGTACATTTGGCGTTCGTTTTATTTCTAAGAAAGAAAAGTAAAACTATAGAATATATAAAAATTGCCTAATATAACGTAATTTCATTAATTTTTGTTTTAATTCTTATTGTAGATAATCCAGAAGAAATGGAGTCGAAAGTTTGTCTTCAAATACTTCTACGCATTATGTCGCCATCTTTGAATCGCATATAATCCTCTCCCTCTTTCTCTTCTCTACCCGTGCACAATTACGCGTTAATTCATTCTCCCACCAAATCTATATTACATGCACGTATTTTTATACTTTTTCTTCTCTCTTATTGGTAGAATTACAAGATAAGAATTTACAGTTTAAAAAGTTATAAAAAGAATCTACGCTGATGTAGAATTGACGTTTTTGTTGCTATATAAACTTCCGAAGTAAATGTTACAAATGTACAATAATTCAGTATAGGCTCGTCATTATATTCATTTTATTTAGTGGGTTGGGATGACATGTTTGTATATATAAACATTTTGCTTGACTCCATGTTACTATTTTTAGTATTTATTTTATTATATATAAATCCTCTCAGTTTCTGTTTTTTATCTTTTGTTTATGCTTACATTTTTGGTTTTCGCTTTCCTTTTTCTTTGTGTTTAAAGTTTATCGCTTAATTGTTTTTTATTTTACACAATTTGAATTGTCAACAAAGCATGTAATTTTTTAATTGAAGAAGTAATAGCTGCAAATTGATTTAAAAAAACGAAAACAGTTACATTGATATTTTCGGGGAGATTTTAATTGTTTTCCCTATTAATAGATTTTAACCATAATTTTTATTTTTTACGTTTTTAACAACTTTTATTTGTGCTTTTTTTAAAGTACGGCAACTATTTTTTTTTTTTTTAAAGTTTTAATATTTTGTCTATTTCCATAAATTCGATATTTATTTTTTAGCTTTGTGATCAATTTTTTAATTTATTAGTGGTTCTTCTATTTTTCAAATATTAATGAAACTTTGTTTCTTTCAAGTTAATGAAAACAAAATTTAGATTTTTTTTGTGGTTTCCGTTTCATTGTTAGATTGACATTGACGTGGTTTTGCTTTTTTATATTAACTTTTTTGTTTGTTTTGAGTTTGACATCTTATAGAAATAAATCGAAGAATTGTTGAAAATGACTACTAGCAAAATTAAACATCTAAGTTTTAATATCTGAACAAAAATCCGCTAGATTATATTTTTTATATATTGAACGATTTGAAACCCTTTTTCCCTGCAGATTTCACTTACTAAAAAACAAACTTCTTAAAAAATCAAGCACTCATAGTTACTTCCCCTTACGTAATGAATAACATACATTGTCACGTGATTTAGCAGCATTCAACCATGTGTGTAACGGTAACGTAGACAGGTTAGGACTCAGTTAATTTTACCAGCTTTTCTTGATGCTGTTGAGTTTTGCGTAAAAAAAAACATTGTTAAGCATTCACAACAATTTTCTAGATTTCATGTTGACAGCTTTATTTTTAACTAGTTAAGATAAAATAGAAATTAGGATTTGAAAATAAGTTCAGGGCTTTTTTTTTTAAGTTCATTTTTTTAGTAAATTGATAAGTTTTCTTTTCATTTTATCTTTGGGTACTTTCCCTCCCCCAGTTCAAACTAGAATAAATAATTGATAATAGATTCAAAATTTAGAATATCTCTTTAATGAATCTAATAAAGATACAAAAAATCAATCCCGCTCATTATTGTTATTTCATTTGAAAAAAAAAAAAAAAATGGCAAACAATTTCTGTTTTAATTTCACTTATTTTATAAATCATGACAGCAGAGCATACTAGTAGAATTTCCCTAGTTCAGCAAAACATCTTCACTGAACCATATGTGTTTATTTTTTAAAAAATTGCTAAATACCCACAAATCAGTAATTTTCACATAACACGCCGCACGGCATCATTATTATAAACGGCCAATAGTAGTTTACTTTTTAAGCAAATTATACAATTTATGTGTAAACTTTAAAAGTAACTTAATTTACTAAAAATATTTCGTTTCAATAACATTATTTACTAAACTTGTGGAGAGCATCATAAAGTACAGGGTGGTCCGAAAGTCTTGTCGCACCCTATCAAAAAAGGGAATGAGAACAATAGAATAGTAATACAAAAAACACATGTACTGGATTCAGTTTATTCACTTTCATTGATGCTGTCACACATGGAGAAGGTCTGTATGAACATCGTCATTTTCGTGTAGGAGCTCGTGTCAGCAATCTGAAATAGAAACTTATATTATGTAGGCCCTTGTAGGGATGATAAGACTTTCGCACCTCCGTGGAGAAAACGAGGCTTTTAGTTTCAATTTTTACTTGAAACTATTATTTGGGCAATGCATATTTCCTTTTTTTTTTTTTTTATATAGTTCAAATATTTTCCTGCTTTGTTTTGATATCTTTTCAAGAGAGAATTCTGTCGCTACCAACAGTTTTACAAGTACAAATACAACGATTTCAACTTAAAAATAAAAGAAATAAATAGTTTTGACTTTTTGAGTTGTTAATGACAAAAATCTGATTTTGGAAAAATTCGTAAGTTTTCACTTTTCACTATTAATAAATAAGTTAATTTGTGGAGTATATGTTTGTGAAAATAATGCTGAACCATTTCTGCATGAATTCTTTTCTGTTTTTTTTTTTTTTATCCATGGAGATAAAATTAAAATAAATTGATTTAAAAAATACTTTGACCCGCCGTATAAGCACTGAAAAAATGTTTCAATAAAACAACTTTGTGAGAAACGTTCGTAAAAAATTATTTCTGTTGGATATGACATCTGAAAAAAAAAAAGGCTTTATACTTTTATCTCTCTCTCTCTCTTCCTTAAAAACAACATAGCATTAAAAATCTAATTAATCTGAGGTGAAAAAATACAAGTAAAAATTTCTTCAAAATCTACTTGGTAAAAAAAAAAAGTGATTTTGTTTTTCTTTTTTTTTTTTTTTAGCATATGTGCCTTTCTCTTTCTCTCTCTCTCGTGTATTATAAGCTTAAAAACTGATTCATTCTTACTGCAAAATATAACTTCTGAAATTGTTCGTTAACACAACACTAAACAATAATCACTAACAAGTAGGGTACTACAGAAAATAAAGTTAAAAAAAAAATATGTGTACAATACGGAGATTAGGGACAGAGGAATCGGGTGCTAGGTGCAAAAACTCAGAGTAAGTTCGGTAATTTTTCTGATCCACTTAGTCTTAAATAAAAATATCAATTTAATTATTTTATATAACTCTTATAAAAATAATAAAATTAATATTTTTATTTTTTATTTAGTTATCTCACCACTGGAAACTTTTTGTTTTCTGGAATGAAGAAATATATAGACTATTCTTTTCCGCAATAAAACTTACATGAAAATTTTAGAAGTTAATGTTTTGCAAACCAAACTGGAAATGAAGTTTTCTTATTTATTTTGAAAATTAATGGTAGAAATGATTTTATTTGGACAAATGATACAGCTTATCAGCATTGTCATAGATTGAGGTCAAGAGGACAAATTTGGTCTTTTGTTTCACCAAAGATTAGAATTGTGACGGGAACCCTCCCAGCCCCTCCATAGTGCTGTGGATAAATAATAGATGCAACTTCATTATTATAAATTTACTGTCATTACCGGGCATTGTGCAGGATGTGCCCATACACTTTCTTATTTTTTTAATCTATTTCACTGCTTGTTTTATTTCATGACACAGCTGTTTAGTTTCTTTGTTTAAGAGATTTACATATGCTAAAGGTTTAATGATAAAAATGGTATTAGCAAAATTGACATATTTAAAGCAGTTTGACTGATTTTAAACATTTTTAGTAGTCATTTACTTTTTGTTAGATTCTTGAAATTATACTATTACAAAAAAAATCAACATTGCTTACTTCCGCTTACTCCGAAGCTGTAATCTAACTAACATTGATTATGACAGAAAATGGCTTTATTTGACACTATTTACATTATTCGGACTATTGTCCTCATCTTTGTCACTATTTACATTATTCGGACTATTGTCCTCATCTTTGTCACCATATTTATTATGTTTCGGCCGTTGTACGCTCTGGCCTTCTTCAGGTGGTTGGAATGTCAAACTGAACACAGTGGATAAAGGCGTTGGTTAGATCCAGTGACAGGATCTAAAAAGTGTGAGTTCAATACCCGGTTAAGGCAGTGGAGAACTCGGAGAGGGGAATTAACAGGAGATAACAGATAACTGACATCCATTAGACATGACATGTAGAACTAGAACAGTCTACCCCAGTGAGCAAAATAAAGGGTTCAGTTCGACATTCCAACCACCTGAAGAAGGCCGGAGTGTACAACGGCCAAAAAGTAATAAATATGGTGACAAAGATGAGGACAATCATCTGAATAATGTAAATAGTGTACATAATACCTCATCTTGGAAATATAGACAGAGGCTTTATTTGAATAACTAGGCATTTTTAAGTGATTACTTTATAATTAAATTATTTATAAATATCACAAAATTCCAAATTGGAAATAAATGACGTTTTTTTTTTTTTTTTTTTTTTTTTAAATGTATATGCAAATTAGTTATTTCCTTAAGCAGGGAACACTAAGTTGGACAATATATAAGATACATGTTAGAAGATAAATGATAAACCTGAATCTATTTGATATCAATTTTATGTAACATTTGCATGCACAGGGTTAACTGCAGTACCATGCAAATGTCTTCATCTACTTTAAACTATTGTAAATTTCTAATAACTATCACCTTATAAGATTGTTAACTGATAAATGTATATGATGGAAATTTATTATCAAAATGTTCGTTTCATTGTTAATATTCCATGTGGCTCTCCTTAGTTTGAATATTTGTTTCACTTGAAAGGGAATGGATACAATTCTTTCACTATTTTCATAAGTATAAGATACCATTTTTTTTTTTTTATGGCTAAGCTCCTACAACTCTTCAGGATTGTATGGATTCCTTTGATCTCTTGTTTTTCATTCTCTTCCAATTTGGGTATGAGCTGTGATAATCTTTCAATATGGTGATGCCATCATCAAGACTCTGTTGCATTGCATGCAATCTATAGCATAGAGCTGTCATACTGAAAAGTCTCATCTTCATCCAAGTCTGGTATTAAATTGTCCTTTAGTATTTACATATATTTGGTACCAGTCAAGTTACTGCTAGATCTAACCATCTTTTGTATTCTGAAAACTTAAGATTCTTACCCCAAAACTTCATTTCACTTTCTTGTAGGCTTTGACAAATTATTAGAATGCAATTCTACTTTTGTTACTGAATGTGGACTTATTCCAAGTTTCTGCAAACTATAGTTCACACCTATTTAACCAAAATCTTGCCTTCAAATGTTTAATGCTGCTTTCTTAGCTGATATGCACCCATTCAACCTATGATCTCAAAAGACAAACTTTGCAGTTTTCTTTTGCTGTTTTGATCAATTTATGTACAGTTTTTTATGCTGTATCTTTCAATAACAACCACATTTTGGATGATTCAAAACACTTACTGTGGTTTTGAAATACAAAAGGGCTTTGGAGATGCTACTTCTTGAAATTCATACTCTTCCTTAGCTATTACTTACTGTCTTATACTTGTAATCTTGTCCATCTTTACTATTTTCTGGTTTATTTGAAAGATTTTTACCATGATTTCAGTCAATGATAGAATGCAAGGATTCAGTATGATAGTTTTCACAATAGGTAGGGAAATTCATAACAGCACTGGGAAAAAGGAAAAACAAAAGTAGCTAGCTAAAATCTTTTGTGTGACTGTTATTTTGATGTCTTACATCTTCCAACCTCATTCTGAACCACCTATTATAAAATATTAAATTAGGTATAAGTTCAGGTTTTATCTGAAGAAATGTAATGGAGAAACATCTACTCATAATTTGACAATTATTAGAATTTTGCAATGATTTAAAGTGGCCAGAGACTTATAATAATGTATAGTATTAAATTTTAAAGTTCTGAAAAAAAAATGTCAGTGTTGCAAAAAATAATTTTATACAAAACTTATATTAAAAAATAACTTATGCTTAGGAAGTCTTTTATGGAACCCACAGTTAAAAATTTAAAAAAAATAATAAAAGGATCACTTATTTTCTGTAGTAGGAGCAACAGTTTAAGTTTGACATGAATAGAGAAACAGACTTGAGAATTTATAGATTTGATTTCTGTTGGGGGTTAGGATTTTTAGTAATATTTAATAAATTTATTAATTTTTTTTTTACTTATTTTTTTGTTACTGTTGTCTAAAATTTAATTTAATTAAAATTACCCCATACCTAATTTTTTTTATAACATTTTCTGCAAGTTAACTTTTCTGTTTGCTGCTATTAATGCCGGCTTCCTTTTTAACTAGATACTTCCATAAAATGATTCTAGGTACAAAATAAAATCTGTTTAATGAAATATTCAATTTTTGTTACTGTATTTATAAAACCTTTTCCGTAATTTTACTTACACCAGTTTGATTTCACTATTTCTCTTGTGAAGATAAAATGCATTGATAACATTAACTCTTAAAAACCAGAATCTGTTACATGAATGTGCACATCAAATGGGTTTAAAAATGATATATTTTTTTTTTAGTTTTGTTTTGTTTTTGTTTGTTTTTTTAAGGTAATTTTTATGCTTATTTTTGGTTTAATTATATACAAAAACAATAAAATATTTTAACTCTCTCAGGTCATTAAAAAAAACAAATATTATTAGGTTCTTAATTCTAATATTATTTTGACAATATGATACATTTTTAAGCATTCCAGTCATAATGGAGTGATGCATGATTTGGATCAAGATGTCATCATTTTTTGCCTCTTTTTTCTATTCAAGAAGTCTGCATGCAGCACTGTCTTTGGCTTCTTTTTCCTGCTTTATTTGCAGGCAAGTATTCCAGGAAATGATGTAACATCATGAATCTCAGTGAATAATAGCCTCATGAATTCTGGAGTTGCCAATTACTCATTTAGGCTCAAATCATGAGCAAATGATGTCATATTGGAGGAAGTTTAAATTATCAATTAATTATATTTGCTGATTTTCAATGAAATGTCAATTGATGATCCTGTAGTTTAAGGGTTAACAATCTCTTCAGAAGTATCTTATGACAAATGTATTTGTAATATGTAATAACATTGAACCAGGAATATATCTGTTCTTTTTTGTGTATTTTTTTATTAGTATGAAAAAAATCCAGCTCGTTTTATAAAATGCTCTGTGATACTTTACAAATTTACATCATTAGTCAATATATTTTCTTTAAAAATAATCCAGGTATAGGTAGACCTGATTCTCCACAACTTTGCATTTAATTTCTGTACATTAATATGACTGTTCTTGGGAAAGGTGACAAAATGTGTTCCTATTATATTCTCCACAATTTTTAATACTGTTGTCGTTCAGCTAGATTGGTTTTTCAACTAAGGCTAGAAATCCCAGTCTACCCTATGATTTTCTCCAATATTTATATTGGATTCATGCTTTTTCCAAAGGGTTCAGTGTAAAGCAATTATAACAGCCTCTGCCAGAACTTGAACTCTGCCTGATGATTCCATTTGCTTTTATGCCAATAACTTATGTTAACTGCACATTACTTTACTGTTTTTAAAAGGAGACCTTACAGAATATTTTACAGAAATATTTTTCTTGCTGTATTAACAATCATAAAAAAATGTCTTGTATTTGGTTTGGATAAATCTTTTGTAGCTTTGAAACCCCACATTTTTTCTTTTTAAAAATGTTTTAAAATGGAGTTAATTTTACTGATCAATTTCAAATGGTTGCACCACAAAAAACTAGCAATTTATCAACTTGATAAAGATGATTTTACTTTTTTTTTTTTTTTTTTATGCCCAAATGGGAAAAGAACATTTGTGAAAAAATGTTCTGCTTAAGGTGATAAGCTGTTAATACTTATCAAGGGAAATATTAGATTTCAATTGTCAGTTGAAATCTCTTTTTACATATGTAGTATAATGCTAATATAATAATAAAATCACTTCCTGGCCTTGTTTTCAAAGTTTTATAAGTTTTTTTTGTTCACCTAACCTAAATAGTTTGCTTTTGAAATTATATAAGATATGTCCATATTTCCTGTTCAATTTGATTTGTTTAATTAACTTTTGATAATTTAATTTTACTTCTAGTTGCTATTTTTGGTGATGCTTTCTCCAACCAGGAATGACTTTTGACTAACCTACACCTTTAACCCTTTAATTGTTAATTGCAAACTTTGTCCATTTTGTTGATTCAAGTCTTACTATTTGTAAAAAGTCAAAGAAATTCTAAGTATAGGTGTCATTAAAATCTTGGTGTACTTCTAAAAACCGTCAGTATAAATTACAAATGTATAAATTATATTTAAAATTATTAAATGCTGTTGTCTCTGTTTCTGATAATCAAAGAATTATAGAGTATTTTAATACTTTTTTAGAATTATAGAGTATTTTAATACTTTTTTAGAATTATAGAGTATTTTAATACTTTTTTAGAATTATAGAGTATTTTAATACTTTTTTAGAATTATAGAGTATTTTAATACTTTTTTAGAATTATAGAGTATTTTAATACTTTTTTAGAATTATAGAGTATTACTTTTTTTAGAGTTATAGAGTATTACTTTTTTTTAGAGTTATAGAGTATTACTTTTTTTTAGAGTTATAGAGTATTTTAATACTTACAAGTATTTTGATTTGTTTGAATATACTATAAATATTATAGGTCTTTATTACTTTAAAACAGTTATCCTCTATAATTACAACCTTCCTAAGAAAACAAATCTGTAATCTAATATATTCTTAATGGACAATTGGATCAACTAGATTACAAAACTTTATGGATATGTATTTTGTTCATTATATTCTACCAAATTTGACTAATTTTTATCTTTTCATTATTGAACAAATTTCTACTTGGTAAAGAAGTGTTCTAAGAAACTGTTTTGTCATCTTCTAGGTAATTGATTTATTTTTGATTTTTTTTTATCATTAAGTGTATTTGGCACAGATCAGAATAAATGCTAATTTGAAGTTGCAATATCAGGTGAATAATAATATTGATTAAGCTGACTGAAAACTTCCCAGTCAGGTTGTAACAATTCTTACCTGGTTACCATAGAAACATGTAGTTTAGCATTATCCTGATAAACATTATGCTCTTTCTCTTAACTAAAAGCAGGATCTTTCATCAATTGCTATTTTCAATTAGTCTAATTGTGAGCAGTATTTCTTTCTTTTCTTTTTCTTTTTCACTTGTTTGATTCTGTGAAAGGAAATTGTAGCAAGGACTTGCATTGATCATGTTCTTTAGATAAAAACTTGCATTTGGTGCAATTAGTGATGGTCTATTATGTTTGTTCCCATAATCTCTTGTACATTGTTGTTATAAAGTATCCACTTCTTATTTCTCATCATAATTTGTTTCAAGAATTAAACATTTTTTCTTAAGCAGTGAATTTCATATGGAAATATGATCCAACAAGTTTCTTTCCTCTATTTCTTTTTCTCACTGCACACCAAAGCAGCTAGCATTACTAAACTGACTTTTTTTAATGTTTGCTTTATATATTTTGAATATGTTTGTGCCATATAATGTTGATTATTTGAACACGATCAACCTCAGTTGGTTTACCTGTCTATAAAGTATTGTTCAGCAAAAAATATCTGTCTATATTTGTGAGATGAGGTATTATGTATATTATTTACATTATTCGGACTATTGTCCTCATCTTTGCCGCCATATTTATTACAACGTTTTGGCCATTGTACGCTCTGGCCTTCTTCAGGTGGTTGGAATGTTGAACTGAACCCTTTATTTCGCTCACTGGGGTAGACTGTTCTAGTTCCACGTGCCATGTTTGTCCTCAAGAACACACAGCACAATGGATAAAGGCGTTGGTTAGATCCAGTGACAGGACCCAAAGAATGAGAGTTCAATACCCGGTTAAGGCAGTGGTGAACTTTCAGAGGGAAAAATTAACAGGAGATAACTGATAACTGACAGCCATTAAACATGGCACGTGGAACTAGAACAGTCTACCCCAGTGAGCGATATAAAGGGTTCAGTTCAACATTCCAACCACCTGAAGAAGGCCAGAGCGTACAACGGCCAAAACGTTGTAATAAATATGGCGTCAAAGATGAGGACAATAGTCCGAATAATGTAAAAAAAAAAAATCTATTGCATGGTACTTTGTAAACTATTTCCTATCCATTAGATTATTTACAGTATTTGCTCATACTTTTTATATTTTTCATACTTTTTATATTTGTCATAGTTTAATATTTCTTAAAGTAAAAAAGAAAACTGATAATATACTGAAAATGTTTATTTTGTTTATGTTCAGATTTAGAATCAATAAACAAAAATATGCCAATTTTTAATTTTTTTATCACATGCTGATATGACAGCTGTTACAATGCAATACATTTTCTTTTTTTTTTTTTCAACGACATTACTTAAAACTAAATTCTTGTAATTCTAACAAATGCCAAATTAACTTTTTGACCAACCCAATAATAAGAAATAAGGATAGCACCTAGTCTTGGATAACTATGATTGGAAAAATGTACAACTGCCTTTCTCCCAACACCTCTAATCTTTCTTATAATTAGAATGGAATCATGCTTGTGTATAATTTTGGTATTTATTGCAAACTTATAAAAATAATGAGTAAAAGAAGTTTTTATTTAATTATCTGTAAGAATGATGAAAAGAAGTAATCAGTTTGGTTAATTTGCAATATTAGCACCAAAAGCTCCCGGTATTGAGAATTTACCATTCTGGTGTGAAATTGCCTGGTTATTTTGAAAATGTCCATAACTTCTAAACAGTAATCAAACGCAATGCTTTAATGTCATTTTCGAAATAACCAGGCAATTTCACACCAGAATGTTACATTCTCAATACTGAGGGCTTTTGGTGCTTATACTGCAAATTAACCATCAGTTTTTAGATATATTTGAAAACTGTAAACCCTCCCTCTAGATTGCTTAACTAGTGAATGTTGGACAATTTCCATCCTGGTGAAGGAGAGGAAAAAACTAAAGATAATAGAAATGTGGTTCTACAGAGACATGCTGAAAATTCCTTGGACAGCATGGAAGCAATAAGAGTCTTAAAGAAAATGACAACCGAAAGAACACTTATACTGAAAATCGGGAAAAGATTGCTGAAATTCCTTGAATACATAATGGAGGGATTTGAAAACTTAATCCTCATTAAGCATATTTAGGATAAGAGAGATGGGAGAATGCAGTATTTCGCATACCTGACAAGCTTGTGTGAATGGATGGTGAAAGTGGGGGTCTTAGCAGAGGAAAAGAAACTGCTAAGAGGCGCACAAGGTAATAAGTTTTGGAGAGCTTAGATCGCACCAAGTGTCAGAGAATATAGAAGAACCCCCAACCAACATCCTACCTAATGCTGATATCTAACTTTACTTAAGCTCAACAGATACAAAAGAACTAGATTTTATATTCTGTGTTTGCTGAAAGTAGTGTAATTTATTTCCTTGATAAGCACTTAAGGTAACAATGACTTGATAAATTTACCTAAAGAATATTGACAATTCCACTGATGCTTCATTTCTGCAAATTTAACATGAAAGATAATTTTATAATTCTCATTTTTTTCTTCCACCTTTATTTCCAATGTTCTTTGAAAAGTAGGTATGCTATTTCTTAGTTTAATTTTTTAGTTTACTGAAATAAATGTTAATGGAGGCTAAAATAGCTAATTTTCACTAATCATACAAATACATAGCATATTTCAATGCAGTCAAACCATTGCAATAGTCTTGATTATGGATGTTTATAATCCATTTAGGGAGGCACGGTGGTATAATTGATAACAGCTCAGATTGAGGAATTGGAAAGCCGAGTTTGAATTCCAGTTTGAATCTATTACATTCATTTACATGCTAATACACTTGGGAAAGGTATGAATCCTCTTCTCTCCCCCATCTATGGGTAAATAGCAGGACAGACCCGGTTCTGTAGCCTTGGATGGCAACTGGTCTACTACAGAAAGAAATGGCAACCTACTGCGGGTAAAAAAATCTACCTTGTCAATCATGTAATGAAAGATATCTGATCGCCTAAGTGTGTATCACGTATGGCACATAACTGACTGATAGTCTTAAACATTATCAATGTACATGCATAATGGATCATTATGCATGTACATTGATAATGTCTATTTCCTTCTTGGTATTCATATAGCCCTGAAAACCATAGCATCATATTAGCTACAATTCATATCTGTTGGTCCCCTAAATTTATATCAGTAAACAAATGCCCATTTAACGACTAATTGTATATATTACTAACAAATTTTTCTTTACAATATAAGCAATAAAATTTAATTTGCATAACAATTTTTAAAAGCATATTTGAACAAATATTAGATCTTAGATATTTATTTAGTTCAATTTTTTTAAAAAATTGCCATATATAAGCAATGTTTCTGTCAATAAAGTAAATAATTTGAAAAAATAATAAAATTTTATAGAATTCTATAAATTTTATATCCAGTAACATCTGTTACTTTATTTCCTACACTGTTTATAGTCATTGTTGTAGGACTTTTGACATTACTACAAATTATTTGAGCAAAGCTGAAACTCCATTTTTATGGAGTTATTTAAGTCAAAATAATCTGTTTAATTAGATTTTCTTAAAAATGTACCAAATTAAACAATTGAAAAAAAAATAGCAAATTTGCTTAATTATTATTTTTATTAATATAAACATAAACAAATTGTTTAAATGTTTCTTTCATGATTAACTCTATGTAGCCATGTCTAGAATAGAAATTTCAGTTTATAATGGACTTAGCATAATAATGTAAGAAACTTTAGAAAATAATGTCCTCTTGGAAAATGTTTATATTACATTTTTTTTTCTCTGTCTGTTGAAGAAATATTTGGCCAATTATAAAAATATATTGATTTTATCATATTGTCAACTCGATATTAAATTTACATTAATGTAATAATTTTTTGTTTTTATATATACATGAAATTTCTTAAAATGTTACCCTTATCAACTTATCAAAGTTTATTAGTAAATTTTTGGTGGTACATACAGTAATTATTTTGTTGATAACTTTAAATGAAGCATAAATTTTAATGAACACTGTATAGTAATTAATATGCTGTATATCGCATCCTTATGTCTTTTATTTTAGTCTTCCGTAAAGCTGTTTTATTTTCTGGGAGAGACTGACCAGTGATAGCCTGGTCAGTTTTTTCTTTTCTTCTCCCCCCCCCATTTTCAAGTTGCTGTTGTTGATACTATATAACCTTTTTTGAGTTTTTTTTTTCTCACTTTGTTTATATGGCAAATTAAAATTTTATATGTCTGGAAAAATCAATATACATGGTGTACATATATAAGTGTATGTATAGCCTCTTAACTGTGTTTTTGTCAGTACCCATTTCATTCTTTTTTTTTTCTCAGTCTGTGAAAATCCTTTGCTGGATGTAGGCTTTCCCCAGATTCATGGGGTTTATGGGCCCTTATCCTGTAGTGCTGACCCAATGTGTGTTGGTAGGGGTAAATGTGACATGCTCGGGCGATCATGTCTCTTTCCAATTCATGATCACCCAAGAGTACTTCCATGTAAATGGATGTAACAAACCTAATTTGAATTCAAACTTTATTCTCCAATTTCTTATTCTGAGTTTTTATTCATTACTCCACTATTACAGCCAATAATACAGCACCTAGTATTCCCAAGTGGTCACCCATCTGGTATTCATTTCACTCAGTACTGACTTGTAGGATGTCCTTTGGCGAGGAGAAGCTTGGTAGGAGAAAACTTACTAGTTTTGCTCAAGCAGATCTTATCCACAATGACAATTTTCATTTGCCCCCAAAATAAATGCATTTACAAAGTATGACAAATTATTTTGCCATCAGTTGCCAGAAGAAAGTCATGTCTTTCAGAAAAAGGCATAAAAAAGTGAGGTAAAAAAATGAAAATAAAATAAACTTACTCATTGCTATTGGAGTATGAGTGACTATATGACCATTAGGGTTAAAAAAGGAAACATGTAATGTTGAGGGTGCCAACTTCAACAAGTGGCAGTACAAGGGTGTTTGTGGAGGGTAGTGGAAAAGAAGAGGACTTTTACAAGCCAAGTTAATATTTGTATTAATAAAGGTGTCACAATCCAGGTAAGTGCTTACCTAAGCTTGTTTATTTCTTTTTTTTTCCAGTTGCTACTCCAATTATTGTGGTTCAAAAATTGCCATTAGTTATATTCATTATGGTCCAAGAATTGACATTTATCTTGGCTATTACAAAAACTTTCAGTAAGACTCGCCACTAAAATCTCATCTGCTAGTTCTCAAATATCTTTAAAAATAAAGTGTGTGTGTGATACCAAGTGAGGATGGCAGGTATCAATTATAAGAAAAGTAGTCAAATGTCAAGTAATATGCTATCTAGACCGCTAAGTAAACTAGTGAGACTAATCCACTACTGATAGGCTTTATACAGAGCTAAACTTAACCTGCCATTAAAGTTCATTCCCTTCACTGAGGGAGATTAGAGATAGTCAAAGTTTCTTATATTTCATATCTAAAATATGATTGGGATCTAGCTATAATATATGACATTAAGAAAATGATTGTTCAGCTATTCTCACCAAACATTGGTATTTCTGATTCTAATAATTTTTTTTCATTAAGTTTCTAAGAGATTAATAAATTGATATTGATATATGAAAAACTAGACAGGGCTCTACTCAATTCTCAAAATTAATTTTCCTTTCAAACAATTTATACTGATTCTCTGTTTGTTACACGTAATTACTTTATTATGCCTCCACATACAGAGCTTGAGTGTAAGTGCACAAAACTAGCATATGCTTGAGAAAACTAGAACCAACATAAGATTGCATACATCTGTTTCATTAAACTGTGTACATTAGTAGTTGAAATTAGAATCTGTACTTATCTGCCAAAATTGCCTGATAAGTATTTTTGACAATTTTTAGTTAGCATTTTTTTTTTATCTCAACTCTTTCCATTACAATTAGCATCCATTTTCTATGTTCACCTCTATCAGACCAAAACTGTGGCCTTTGCTATCCAAAGCCTTTTTAGTTTGTTATATAATTATCACTTGATTTTGAGCACAATCTCAAGTTTGCTAGCTTCCTGAAGCAAATTAGCTTTAAATAATTATACTGTTTTACATGTATCTTTAGTAATTTTATTTAACTTTCACTAATTTTGCAAACAGTATTAACCACAGATGATGAAAAAGCAATTAATTTGTTTTGTTTTTCATCAGCTTTAAGGAAATAACATTACTTTAGATTTGCTTGTGATAACAGATTTCAAAAATCAACTTCCATTTACTTTAAAGGAATAAAATTAATTATCACTGAAATGTGTGGGTAGTCTAATGGTTAGCAACTCAGAAAGAGAAAATGACAAACTGAGTTTGAATTATGTTCACTTTCACACAAAGAACCCTTCGAGGGTGGGGCGGTATGAAACTATCTCTTCTCACAGTTAGAGTTTGAATAGCAGGGTTGTCTGGGCTCTCTTGCTTTGAGGTAGCAACCCATCTAGGAGAAGGAGAACTTTGAATCCAAAACCAACTTTGAACAGAGATGGACTGGGTCAGGCCCAGGCTATTTTGCCCTAAACTCACCACTGATACTATGGCTGCTGTACATGGGTTATTGGATTTGTGATGTAATATAAAATATTTTTGTCACAGACCAAATGTTTGTTTTAAAGAGTAACATACTGGGGGTGATTTTATCCTGTCATTGCAAATCACTCAAATGAATAATAGCATGTTTGAATTTTGCATTTGTGTTGTCATATCCCGCTATGGCAACATAAAATGACCATGACTAAAATTAAGTAGTGAAGTAGAGGGGCCTTGAAAAACATTGCAGTGGAAAGGAAAATAGTGAATAATGCAGAATGTTAAATAAATGTCAATAGTTGAATTAATTATGTACGTAATTATTCCTAATATGCTTGTTATAACAAGCAAATAAGGCATTCTATCAAGTTATTTATAGGCAATACTGAATATTAGTGGTCCACTCATAAAAAAAAAATGGTAAATAATTTTTGGAGATTAGCATTAGACTTTTTTTTACTACTCGCGACATTTATCAGAATTAAATGTTTAAATCATATTAGGAATGGTCCTCTTCATAATACAGTGTCAAATCGATATGACTAAAGGAATTTTTTGTTTTTTATTAACAATATCATTGGCATTTGCAGGTTTGTTTTTATGAGCGCTCTTGCGCGTAAGGCAATTTTGTTGTTAGCTTTGAAGTTTAAACTCCAGCTATTTAAAAATGTTAAATGCGTTTTTTTAAGACACCTGGTGTTAGTGAGATTTTTAAGTGATTGTGTCAGTTGATAAAACTGTCGAACTAAGACTTTTTATCTATTTTTTCATGACAATCGACAAGGACGTCATTTGTGAAATAAGACATGCTCTATTTCTGTACGTAAATAATATAGCCTTCATTGTGCAGCAACAAACAAATTTTTCTTTTTACGTTCATTTGAATTCTCTTAGAAAAAAATTATAAACCATTTTCTTTTTATAGATTCATTTATCTGTGATAAACGTGTTTTTTATGTTTTTATAAACCAATATTTGAAATTTATTGAACTTAGTTAATTTGCATTTTACTTGAACAAGTTCTGCGTACTTTACACAAGTGCTGCAGAAACGCTTGTACGAAAATATAAACGATGGTCTATTCTCAATGAAATTAAGTAAAAAAAAAAAAAAAAAATAAAAAAAAAAATAAAAAGCTTTGAAGCAATAGCTCCTCAAAAGTACTAATTTTTGATACAATTTTATTTTATAGAGCTGGTTAATTTTTACATTGCATTTCAGAAATCCTTTCCAAGTTAAATGCTTTACGATTTGAAGACAAGGAAATTTTCCTATGAATCAGATTGTCTAATATTCGATTTTTATCGATCATGGCGTTATTTACTGTAGTGTAGTGTAGTGTAGTGTAAAGAATTCTATGTTGTCGATATACGAGTTGATTTAAAAAATATCTTTAGCTATCTAAAAAGTTCAAATACAGAACTATGATTATTGGTTTAGTTTCTATTATTGGAAAGGTTTCATTGGATACATGCTTAGACGAGGCAGATTTTTCCCCGCAGTTGGTTGCCATTTCTTTCTGCGGTAGACCAATTGCTATCCAAGGCTATAGAACTCAGTCTGTCCAGCTATTTACCCATAGCTGGGGGGACAAGAAAATTCATAACCTTTTCCAAGGGTTATTAGCACGTAAGTGAATGTAAATGTATTTGACTGGAATTCGAACTAGGCTCTCTGATTCCTCAATCCAAGTCGCTATCCATTACGCCATGAATCCTCATTTACTTAATTTTAATTTGATGGTAAAATAATTTAAAAGGATAAGACATTTACATTGTTTTGTGTTTTTATACAGATAAGATTTTTTTTCCTTTACTAAATTAGGATGACACAACCAATCCATGCCCAGAAAAACTGACGCTAAAACAGGATTCTTTTTAATCTTTTATTATTTTTTTTTAGTAAGATAAAAATATTGGAGTACTTCCAAATCATCAAGTTATTATCTCAAGATAATACAATAACTTAAAGCAATTTTTTAAAACTTTTTTTTTTGTTTCAAATATTTTTGTATACACGTCCTTTTTGGATGTCTCTTCTTCCCATCATACAAAATAAAATCTTTTTCGTGAAAACGAAAAAGATTTTATTGAAAAAAGATTTTTTTAAACAGTTCTTTGTTGTAGCGTTCCAGTGTCTTATGTCATGAGGTTGTATATTCATTAAAAGCAGTGCTACGAAGAGTATTCTATTCAGTCTGAATAAAATACATTTTCATAGAGAAAATAGAAAAAATAAATTAAAATCAGGTACAAATGTAATTGAACTTTTAGTCATTTTATTAATCGATGACAAAGTTAATTAACGCTTTTAAAAAATGAAAACAATTCTTGTAAAAAATTAATTTTTCATTGAAAAAACTTTAATAGTGTCCTTAATAAATCGTATTTATCAAAGCAATTAAAAGATTTTCTAATTAAATAATGTCATAGTTTTATTGCATTTTTTATTTTACAATTCAGAGCAGATTTTCGGTGAAAGGAGCAACTGTTTTACAAAAAAATAAGAAAGATTTACTTTCTACAAGAAGTAAAAAAAAAATCCCCGCCCTAAAAATTTAATTTCTCGAAATTTCATGAAATTAAGTCAGTGGTAACATATGTAAAAATAAAATTAATAAATATGCCTTGAAAGTTTCATTAAAATCCGACAATTATTTGATTTTTGCAAGAATTTTCAAATTAATGTGTTTCACCGGAAAAAGTACAACAACAACAAAAAAAACTAATCTTTATCATTGGTTCGGCTGCTGACGTAAAGAAAACTAGATTTTTAATGAAAATTTCCAAAATGCTAGAATGGATTTTAAAAAAATAAAAAAAAATAATAAAAAAACATACTTTTGTTTTTCGTCTTAATAGCATAAACATTTTGAAAACAAAACTTTGTTTTTATTGAGTTTATGGTTTTATTTTTTTAATTTAAACTCTGACTTCTGAATATTTTGGCAACAATGAAATGTTCCAGCTTTAAAAGTAAATGACAATCTGCTGAAAGTATCAGGTTTGGTGACTATTGATGAAGTAAATTATTCTAGCTTAAATAAATGACATTTCCTACAAAGTTTGTCATTTTCCTAAACCGAAACTTCACATTTCATTAACATATTTATTGTCTCTCATTCTCAACAGAAGTTTGTGGTCGTACTGTCAACAGGATATGGTAACTCATAGTATAGGATACCCGACATCGACTAAAAGCATAGGGAAAACTTCTTATAATCAATTTCTAGTTTCAACATTGCAGTAGCTTTCGTTGTCATTTTGCATTTGTTGCTTCTCCGGTGTCGAAAAAGTTCCATTCTTGGTTGGCTGAATCTTAGATTGTCAGGTGATTCGCTTTCCTTTTCTTTCCAATTTGCTCGAAATATTTCTGTAAAGTTGAATCTTGATATAAATAACTTGTGCGTTTTTATTTATTTATTTATTTTTATTAATTTATTCTCGAATGCTTTAGGGGAATCTACTTCGACGTATGCTTTCAAAAGATTATCGAAAATAGTGGGTTTTTCAGAAAGAGGTTTAGTCAAAATGATTGGTCATTTTTTGAATGCTTTTTTTGTATTTGTTGTTAAAGTCTATCAAGTCTCCTATGCTATAACTGGTGAAGAAATTAATTTTTCCTTTTTGGTTAGTAGATTGTTGCAAATGATTGAACATTGTTAGATTGTCTGATTCGCTTTCGATTTCTTTCCAATTTGATTGAAATATTTCTGTATGGTTGAACCTGATGCTTCAGGGCATCTTCAAGAAATGCTTTCAACAGATCATTATTCAAAGTAGATGCTCTTCCAGAGCGAAGCTTGTTAGTCATCTTTTTAAAAACTGACGAAATCACCGGTAGCATTTAGACTTGGTTACAAAAAAAACATTCTACGTCGTCTGTATTGCATAACTGCCGCTATGAAATTGGCATTGTTATTCAAAGAACTTAAAAAACAATTACTTAGTTACTTATTTTGGGGCCTCTTTTTATTTACAATTATTACCACGTGAGTGAATTATTTAAACAAATTAGAGTAGACCTAAATAATCAAGTGTCTTTTTATAGTCATCTGTGTTTACTTTATTCCCAACTAAAACTTTTTTTTAAATATTTACATAAGTAGCAGCAAATCGTTCGAAGTAATGCGTTTATTCGAAATTTGAGTCATTTTTGTGGCGTATGGAAATCATACATCGTGCCTTTGTGTCTCGTAGGGTTGTTAAGATTTACCATACTTTGATTTGATATATAAGAAGCCAATGGATGTTTAGGTGACAGGTTGGAAAAACATTTACTTCGATATTTTTTTTCCGATTATCATCTGGAAAAGAATTCTGTTTAAAAAAACCAAAAAAAAACACTACATTAATGAGACGAAACGTGATTCACGTTAAATCTCTTATTTCAACAGTATCTTTATAGAAATTAGATTTTCAATTTTAACTCGAGGACGAAGAAAAAAAAAAAAAAACGCAACTACGTGTTCTGGGAGAGATGAAGCGGCCCAGAAACAGGGGCAGCACACTTTTCGGACCGGCTCTCTCTCTCAACCACGGACCCACTGAGCTGAATTGGTAATTTTAAGTGATAAGAATTTTGATTTTTAAATGATCAAAGAGGAGATGTAGGTAGGTAAGATTTCGCACGTATAGTCGTTTGTCCTTATCAAGTACAATTTCTAAAAAATGGCAAATTTACGCGTAATTTCTCAAATGAGTGACAATCGGCAACCGTTTTTACTTGTCACAAAAATACATATATTCACATTTTCCTTGAAAAGTTCATTTCTAGGTAATTTTCCTTTTCTTTGACATTGCCGACATTTTTCTTTTTTGTTTAAATTATGTAGTTGACCGAAAAGTTTTTCCCTTGAAATTTCGTTTTTTTTTTTTGTTGTTTTTTTAACAATCTTCTCTCTAACCTCTTTCTAACATGATTTCCTGTCTTTTGTGATCATGGACCGAGCGTGTGAGCAACAAGGAGGAGGCTTATACTTAAGATCAGGAAAAGGCAGCTGAAGTTTCTGGGACACATAATGAATGAGGAAGGAGGGCTTGGAGAATCTGATACTCACGTGTCGAATAGAGGGAAAGAGAGACTAGGGAAAACGACACGTGACATACCTGGTGGGCTTGACAGAACGTGGTCTGGGGGAGGAAGCAGAGTGAAGGAACTTGTTGAGAGCTGCAAGGGATAGAGGGGAGTGGAGAGCCATGATCGCCTACGTCATGAAAAGACATAGCACATTAAAAGAAAAAAGACATTATGTACCTCCTCCACCTCAATGAGATTAGATCTAGTCCTCTCGTAATGGGAAAAAAATCTCATTTTCTGTTGTCTAAACATAAACTTCCCCACGCCAATATGAGTAGCCAAATATATCCCTTTTCACCTTATATATCGTTATCCTATGATATCAAGAACAATTTTGGGGAAAAGATGTATGACAAAGTGGAAAAGAAACCCAGAATTTTAAATTTTAAGTTATTTTTCATTTTGTTGTTGTTGTTGTGAATATAAGGTATCAGATTTCATGTAGATTCCTTTTTTTTTCTATCACTTTTGTAACGTTATTAGATATCCTACACTGTAATAATAGATCTGCCAGGAATGGTGAAAATGCAATGTAAGATCCGGGGCGCAGATTTACTGTGGCTGATCAAGGCATAATTGCGTTCGAGCATGAAACAGACGGTCGCCGCTCAGTTTTTGAATTCTGTATTCACTTTTATTTACACACGCTTTGTTTTGGGGCACTTATACCCATAAATATAACATACCGTAAGTTAAAACTAACACACACACACATATGCAGTAATAATCCACTGTTCGTTTTTTTGTAGCATTTACTTTTAGTTTTAAAAAGTGCTCAATACAAAGTAGAGCAATATCTTATTTTTATTTACATAAGAAGACTAAGTAAGAGATTATAATAAAAACAATCTCTTATAATAAAAATATAATAATACAGTGTAACCCGGATATAAGAGAGTTGCCGGGACCGGAGAAGAAGTCTCTTATATCCGGGTTTCTCTTATATCCGGGTTTGGTCTATTATATATACATTAACACAGGCTCTAATTTGGGCCCAGAGAAAATCTCTTATATCCGGGTTACACTGTATATAAACATTCTGTATTTATTTCCGCTTTCTCTAATATGAGTTTACTAAATCTACTTAACAAAAAGAAAACGAGACTATAAGTACATTTATACTCCGATAAAAGAGGAATAAGTGGTTAGGGACGCAGTGTTCTCCACTTCCCTAGAGAGGAGCTCTTAGTCAATTTTAAGGTCATCGAGGTTTGTTCTATCTGCCTGTACTTGGATGATAGGACTGCTACTGCAAAAGTATGGAAGGGGCGAGGGACAAACTTATTAAAATTTGAGGAAAATATTGATCACGAAAATGGTTCCTTACGGCCGCATTCGGCTCGTGCGTTTGACATCCACGATGTTCCATATTCCCATGTTTTAAATTAAATGTGATGTTACTTTCTAAAGCGCACGCATCAAGTTTTGATAAATGTCCACCAAAAAACTTACGCTTGTAATTGTTTTTCATTGAACATAGTCACTAATGAGTGAAATAATGTATTTTTTTTGTACTTGTCTTAAAAACTTTGCAAACATCAGTCAAGTATGTCATAAACGTATCTCTTTTAGTTTGACTAAAAGTTTTTTTAGTCTTATTTTTTTTTTGTGATAAATAACGGCTCCAAAGAAAATTCAGTTGGTTATCTTTGTGCCGATATTAAACATAGCATTTATTTTTTGTTAAAACGATACATAACTAGCAAATTTATTTAATTCATGTCTAGTTCATCTGTGTTTAGTTTTAGAGATAAACATCAATTTTTTTTAAATGCATAAAAATACCTAAATTAAAAATTCAATGGTGAATTTTACGCATTCGTTCTTTTTGTTTTGCTCATTCTGGTGTCATGTTAACATTTGATAAGTTGTAAAGAAAATTAATTTTAAACAGAACTCACCACCACTCTCCAAACAAAAAGTTAATAAAATAAGGCAAAAAAAATAATTTTTTAGATCCAAATTCTGTTCATCCTTAGCAACAGATATTTTATTACTTTCTTTGTGATAACGCTGTGTATTGATGCATTCATTTGCTTTTTTGTTGTTTACTTTTTTCCCGGTGATGCATGTCTTTAAAGTTTAAAAAGGGTTGGGTGCGTAAAAGTTCTTGGCTTGATCTGTTTCCGGAGATATTTTTTTGTGTTCATGTCGAGAACTTTCCAGCACCGCTTATTCACTTCTTATATGACACGTATTAAAAAAAAGTTATCGTTTGTTTTCCTATTTCACACTATAAAAACATTCTTTAGTTTAAAAATAGTAAATACGTTTTACTTTAAAATTGAAAGTCATGCTTGATCACTTGCGTTTTCTTTTCTTCTTTCTTATATTATTTTGTTTTTACAATTTTTCTTTTGAAATGAAAAGTTTTTTTTTGTCTTAGACAGTTTTTTAGTTATTTTTTAGTCGCGTAAGAGTGAATAAAAATTTACTTCAATGGAGAAAAAAAAGACTATTGTTTTTTTTATTTTTTTATTTAATTTAATTTAATTTAATTTTTTTACGTGTGTATTATTCACTATTCAATTACCTTGATCTTTCCGGAAAACTTGGGTGCCATGTGGTTACTTTTTATATGCAAGTATTTTTGAAAACTTTTTAGCTTTTTATACAATATTTTTTGCTTCAGTCCCACGGACAGTTTTGAAAAATAACTAGTGTTTTAACGTGAACTCAGAACACCTGCGAGAACTGCTTAATTTGGCGTACAAACGAATTTAACTTAATTTAATTTAAGCAAAAAAAAAAAAAATAATAATCGTCAGAACGTGTCCCTGAAGTTGGCAAATTTGAAACAATTAAAAATACAAAAGAAATCGCTATAACATAACTTAAAGAATAATAAAAAATGCGTTGAAACCAGTAAATATATATTTTTTTTAAATATATCTAGAACGAAACTTCTAATTCTGTAAGAATTGCGAGGGAGTGAACACTAGCTAATAAAAAAAAAAATACGTTTTCGTGGTGTCAACTTTTAGCTTTTAAGAAATATTTTTAGGAATATATTTAATTTTGGAAAATATTAATTTTGATATGTAAAAAGGTTTTTAAAACCGTTTTCGAAAGACTGATTCTCTACTATTCCTGTTGAGTGTTGATCAATAAGGAAACAAATTCGTCTGGCGGGAATGAAAAATACAACGAATTTAATTTAATCGTGTAACATGTGATTCGTATGTAACTGGTATTTTAATCTGTTCTTGAGGCAAATGAATTTGTGGTTACATCCTGTTGAAGGGAAAATTTAGTTTAAAAAATTAAAATTATATTTCATGAATTGTTTTCTCAGTTGTAAAATAATGAAATTATTGAAATTGAACATAAGTACTGTACACTCATTGCTTCTACGAAGAAGCAATGATAAGTTTTCAATCCTAAAATTTCTCTTTGTATTGTTATATAAAAAAAAAGAAGGTATTCTTCTGTTAGTACATATGCAATTTGTCAACTTTAGCTTTTTTTTTAATTTTCAAAACAACTTTTGTCGGAAAACAAAAAAATATTTGGTAGAAATATTACACTTCGACAATGGAAACAAAAACAATTCGTTCCTTCAAATTAAAATTCTACAAAACTTGTAAAAACTTTGGTTTTAAATTTTATTGTTATTAACAAGTAAATTATACGCTATATAACCAGTTTATTTCCATCTTCATCAAAAGCGCAAAGGAAAAAAATTGCATTTACACTATTTTTGCATTTCATACACGAAAAAACTTTTTTCTTTTTAAATTTTGTTTTAGCTTTAAAGTTAAATTTAGAAGTCATTTGGATGTTGGGATCGAGATTTTATTTATTTTTAAGAATTGACCTTCGTAACTTTTTAAAGTTATCTTTCGGTTCCATTTTTTAAGCTTATTTATGTAAATAAATCTGTAGGCTAATATCAACCCTCACTAAAAAAATGCATTCCAAATTGTAAAATTTGTAAATATTTGCAATAATTATGCGCGTTTATTGAACGAACTAAACCAATGTATCTTTTTTTCCATATACAAAAAATATAAAGCAGTTACTTAAAAAAAACCCTTTTAAATTTACAAATGATGCATTTGTTTTTGCCACAATATTTCACATTATTTTATTTTTCAGTTTTGTTGGGTCTGTTTGAATTAATTACGTAGACATCATTTGATTATGCAGGTCCTGCTGCTTTTTCCCTTAAATATTGACTATTTTTTTGGTATCGATTCCTTTCAATTGTTTTTACTTATCAACCTTGATTATTTTAATGTTATTCATCAGTTTTCAATAAAATTATTGGCATTAGGTGATATTTTTTTTTTTAGTTAGAAAAGAAAAGGCTTAAATTAGCGATTAGTTTTACTTTTAAGTTTTCAAATATCCAATTTTTTTTAGTATGATTTCATTTAATTATCAGAACAAGCGCTAAAAATAAAAAATTGCATTTTTTTTATTTTTTTTTTATAGCATCAATTTTTGTCTCTGACAATAATTGATACATTTCATGAAGAATACTTCAGAGGGAATATTTTATTTGTTTTTGTTTTCCCGTGTTTTTTTTTTTTAATTTTTAATTATTTTACCTTATGGCGCGAAGGAAAAACAACCCTGCCTGGCTTTTGAAATTAAAACGAAAAAACAATTTTATTTTTATAAATTACTTCTAAAAATGAACTCGACCTTCTGTAAATTTGTTATTATTTATTTGATATCAAGGTCAGGTAAAAATGATTTGCAAAGCGCATATAAACTTAATTCAAATGATAAATAGTTGAGTATAAAAAAACACATTTTAACTGCGTCGACTGCTGCTACACAGTGAGTCGCCAATCCTTTACTTTTTTTCAATAAGGCTTTCGCTTTACATAATCCATTAATGGTAAGGTTACATTTATAATACATTAAAATTTACAATGAAAGAAGTTTTATCGATATCCAAGTAGTCGTGTATTCTTTATCACTTGACAAGCAATAAATTTAAAAATGATTTCTTAATCATTATTTAAAAGGCTCCTAATTCCCGCGGAAAATATTGTTTTTATTAGGACAATGTCAAATATTGTTTATTTTTCAGATATTTATTTCATACACAAACTTGTGAATCAAACTACAACATTACTATGTGCATATTTGGCGCAACGTACGATATATATATATATATATATATATATATATATATATATATATATTAAATTTCTATTTAGTTTACACTAGTTCACTCATTCATAAAGTTCAGGTGGTTGAAGAAATATGCATTGTAGAAAAACAAAAGTAACAAAATTACCAAGAAAAATGATTTTCTTTCCGGTTTACTTATTTGACCTGGAAATCTACATAGTTTTCTTTTCACGTGATTCAAGAGACTTTACTTCTCTTCGTAGTTCTGAAGCCGTTGTATATGAAGTTAATTTTTTTGTTTATATTTTTTTGTATAAACGAATTCTTGAAGTTAATAAAAAAAACAAAACGACTAACTTAAAAATGTGTTAGACTTAAATTTCAAGTTTTAAACGTTTTCGTGTGGAATATCAATATAAAATCATAGAAATTGACAGCACAATTTCTCTTTTAAACACACACACACACACACACACACACACACTGTCTCTGTCTCTGTCTCTCTGGGTAATTTGAACTCCTTGAACTTTTTTAGGGGACAAATTGTATTAATTGTGACGTTGAAAAAAAATCAAGAAAACTTGCCAAACCGATTAATAATTTCTGGTGATATAATAAAAATAAAATATATTTATTTTTGTAAAGATTTCTATATAGTCCGCTGAATGAAGTGCTTCAACAGACATCTTATTTCGGAATAATGGTTTTCCGATTTTTTTTTCTTTTTGTTTCTGGAATTCGTATCAATGTGAATTTTTTTTTTTTTTTTTTTTTCGTAAAATGTCAAATTGTAATTCGCACAACATGGATTGTTGGTTAATTTATGGCGTACAAGTATTAAATATTATTTATAGAAGTTATTAGATGGCGGAAAGATTTTTGAAAAAAAAAAAAAATTATAAAATATAAATAATTTAAGTATTCATTTAAGAGACAATACAACATGAGAAACATTTCTTTTTCATTTCTTTTATATATATATATATATATATATATATATATATATATATATATATATATATATATATATATATATATGAGAGAGAGAGAGAGAGAATCGAGTTATCTTTTTGGGAAGTTTTATAACTTCTGAAAATATTGGAAAAAAAAAACTGTCCGTAAAGATTTAAGCCAGTAATGCCAACGTTGGCCAACGACATCAGAGGTGGATATTGGTGGTACGGCAACAGAGGTTAAACTTTCCCACCAATAACTCATGTTTTTCTTTTTACCTTGTTACAGAAAACAGCCCAGTGGCAGTCTGGCAAAATAGAGCCTGACATGAAAGTGCATACGCAGCAGAGGTGAATAATTGAATTCCTCCAGAGCGGAAAAATTGCATCAGTTCACATTTCATCGACGCTGGTTGAATGTTTATGGAAACCAAACAGTGGATATAAGCACAGTTAGCCGGTGGGTAATGCGTTTTAGCAACGATGACAGCAATGTATGGGGAAAATAGGTCACTTCCGTTGGTGTATATTTTTACGAGCGTGGTATACAGGCCTTTTGTTTATCACTGGCAAAAATGCATAAACAAGGGTTGTGACTACATGGAAAAATAGTATTTTATATCCAAAAGTATATTCTCTCCAACAACATTGTGTTCCTTGTGTCTGTAATTTTTGTGGTAATAAATAGGTCATTCTTCTTTTATAGAGCGTCCCTAGTAGTATCCATATTATGGGCTATAATATTGATTTCTTTATCTTATAACAAGAAATCGTAGTGGTAAAAATAGCATGCAACTTTGTTATTGGTATTTCACAGAGCAACATTACGAGACGATAATATTGGAATTGATTCTTACATTTAAGATTATTTTTAGCCCCCCCCCACTCCACCATTAAATTTAAACTATTGGACGTAGATATTGAATATACGCAAAAATCAGTGATTGTATTAAGAGGTTTTCTGCCAATTTCATGAATAAAATTTTGTTGCATAAATCTCTTAGAGTGGCATTCAAATTTGATTTATTACTGATAAGACGAGAAACAGAATGGCTTACAATGTTTATCTATTTGATTTGTTCATTTAACTTTTCAAATTTTGAGCCAATTTTGATTATTTTAAGCAAGGAAGTTTTAAAAATGTGGTTGTCGGTGGCTACAATATCAGGGTTGTAATTGTTTCAATATAGTTTGGTTATTCTAAAATACTATAAACTTCAAAGTTTTGAGTTTTGATTTCGAAACGAAAATGTATTTTGTGAGAAATTAAACTCCTTGGTATCGTAAAATTAAAGAAAAAAAATTGACTGGATTGTAAAAAATGAACCAAATAATTTATTTAAACTTTTAACCTTTTAATTTAAAAAAATCCAATACCTTACCTGGCTATTTGAGGTCGTGCAGAATAGATAAAACTAGTAGTATAATTAACAAAAAAGAAAATTTTTATCCTAATTTGTAAAAAAAAAAAAAAAATCAACCAGTACTAAAAATGTATTCACAGTAATATGTTTTACTCTCACCATCTCTCCTTATTTTATTATTTACATTTAAGACATTTGTCAATTATTACTTTTTCAACTAGTATTTCTTACGGTGATGTATCAAGCGGTCGGAGAAGATAAGAGATGGCTATAGTGAGATTTGGATTAATACTGTTAAAAATCTGTGGCCTTATCAGTAAAACAGGCCTCCCGAGGAAAAAGTATTCGTGTTAGTCTCGCTATTTTTATTTTGTTAATTATCGATCCGTGTTACTACTGGTCATTAGTAAGTATCGCAGCTCTTAATAATCTGAGACCCGTGATAAAACTTGAATTTAAAATGAAAAATATGCTAGTCCAAAAAATTACTAATAATATATATTAGTTCAATTTGATCATGTGAATACAGACTATATTAGTAATGAAAAGAGATTGATAACAAATTTGCTTTTTGTGACCTTATTTTAAATCTGCACAATGTGTTCCTATAAAAAGAAAAGAACAAATATAAAGACTATATTATACTCGAATTTTCGCCAAGTTAAATGTTATTCCTGCCAATGCAATTTGAGTTTCTTGGCAGTTTAGTCATATCCTTCTATGGCAACACCTAAAAAAAAAAAAAAAATATTGACTAAAACTTAGATCCAGGATACTGCAATTTCAAATATATATATATATATATATATATATATATATATATATATATAAACTAATATATGAAACATTGAAACACTATATTTTGAGGAGATTCCATATACAGTAAAAGGGGAGGTAAGATTTATAAATAACTGCTAACTTAAAATTAATTTCATTCAATAATGGGCAAAGGCATGCTAAAGGAATGATTATCCATTTTATCCCATATGATGTCAGATACTGAGAACAGAAGGAAAAACTTTCAACCTGACCCACTTTTCAAAATCAATAGTTTGGTCATTGAAATAATGATTTATGTGAAATGGTTCGGCTGAGAATTTTTCAGTGGTTACTCATTGCTACTGTATATTTACCACATGTAAAAGGAGCAGCTGAACGGATCTAAAGAACATCAGGATGGTTTTCAATTGTTTTTCCACTCTTCACCAATTTTTTACGAGGGAAATGGATGACCAAAGATTGCATTTATGCAGAAAAGAATACAAAGAAGAAATCAACCGACTCCTGAAAGTTAAGCTCAACAAACAAAAGGTGATGTTAAAAGAAAAAGTGGATGTTTAAAAAATTGTAGGAAGATGCTTATATTTGCAGATCAATGGCAAACCAGGATGTTTTTGTTTTTTCTTTTTGTTTTATTTATTTATTTTTGCGTAACAAAGAAAAATTTGGAGAACAACACTGTTTATAAAATATAGAATCACCTATGTTGCTACGAGGTTTCGTCCGATCAGTATACATAAAATCATTTTCTCTCTTATCGCAACTATTTTTGCAGATCGGGGTTTTTTGCCACCAATGTCTTCGGACAAGCAAGCCAGAATAGACTAGAGGACTAATGATAATGAATCTGTCCTCTAAACAGAATCCCGATGTCTGCAGCAATAACTTAAGGAACCATATTTTTTTAAATTTAAGGTGCCCTACAATAAATTGCGATCTTGAGTTGTGTGTTGAATCAAATGGATATGCAGATCATACACAAAAAGAAAATAGTGTTAAATTTTGCTTTCGTGTGACGTAAAATAAATACTGGCTTATACTATTGGTAAACAATTCTCTTTATCTTGATTGTATACACGAAGAAAGCCAAAGAATATATCAACCGAAACCTGAGAGCAGAAGCATAAAAAATGTATAGGCTCAGTAGTTTGAACAATTCTTTGAGTCATAGCCTTTTTAATTTTTATTTTTAATAAAATGACAGGTCAATCGACTTTTATTTTTATGAAGGTTCAGGAAGAATGTCTTTTTGCTTTTATTGGAAACTTGTGAATCTGAGCAACTGAGATAATGAAATTGAAATGTTACACATCGGCTAATGTTTAAAATAATGTTCCTCTTACAATAATAAAGAATGGAAAATATTAAAGGATTTATCAAGAATTTCAAAATCGAAAAATAGTCCTTGGTATATGAATGCTTAACTTTGCAACTGCAAATGCATAGATAATTTGATCTGACTTTTTCCTTTATTTCCTTATTATACTGGAATTTCTAATTTTTTATTTTCTTTATTGAACACTTAGTTGGGTTTTTTTTTTTATGGTTAATTCTTGTTTTTAATCAACTTAGCTTAATTTTATAAATCAGCTAATTCTATTTTAGATTTGGAATTTTCTATTTAATTTCATATTTTTGTACAGTGCCTCTTGATTCATTATATTTCTACCAATATTATTTTTTTTCTTTTTTTTTTTATGAATATGTTTTACAATCGATTTAAGCTAGCAAAGAATATCTGTAAACCGAGATCCTATGAGAATTAGTTATCCGGGTGGTTATGTAATATTAGACGTTCATATTTGATATTTAAATATACCAAAAAGTATCTAATTAATTTATAACGGACCGTAGGGTAACAAAATTAGATTTAAAGTCAAATCTGTGTGTTAGAATATATTTAGTAGATTGGTTTATGTGCTTTCATAACAATCTGCGGCATTAAATCATAACAGAACCAGTGATATATAAAATATTAGAATATCAGATTATAATTTAAAATTTAACTTTCTTATCCATACGAAGAGGTGCTGAAAAATTCTTAAAACTACTCCAAACACAACTCCCTATATATATGCTTTTTGGTCAGGTCGAGAACTTTTCAGTACCCATCTAGTACTTTATGTATAATTTTGCTACTGAAGATTTGGGAAGGAGCAATTTCTAATGTGTACTAAAAAAATCTTGAATTATTTAATTAAGTCAAGTTAAATACATAACGAATATAGTGATGTTTAGCGGACATGCGTTCGAATAGGCATGTGATGTCGAATAATAAAAGATAAAAAGAATTAACTGCTTTAAAATTAAAGTTAGTAAATATAGACTTCTTCTAAATTTCCCAGCGAGAGATGTGCATTTCATAAATAGGGTAGTTGAATCATACTTTGCCATGATGGTTTCTCAGAGCTCTGGTGAAATGTGCTTGATTTGAAAGTGATTTTTCAATTTCATTAAAAAGGGAATATATGTTCGATTCTTCTTTAGAGGTTTATTTTTAATAAGATTTTCGATCTGTGCAGTATGTATGTATGTATGTATGTAGACATTAATTTCACTGTTAAAACACATATACCCATTAAACACGTTTATAGTAATAAGTGGTGGTGTCGGATGAAAAAGAATTCATTAATAGCTTTAAAATATTTTTTGGTGTTTCCACAGCTCCAATTATTGTCACAAATTGTTTACAAACGTGAACTTCGTAGAACAAGTAACAGCGAGTTTGCACAAATGTATGCTTTCGAATATTCAGCAGTGCGAGGGCAATATCTACTCCGATCTCATCGATTTCGGATCTTTGTGGTCGTTTCCAGTATTTAATTAATAATTTATATATATATATATATATATATATATATATATATATATATATATATATATATATATATATAATTAATAATTTATAATTTAGTTAAGAATGGTATATGGCAGTTTCCACTGCCATATACCATTCTTAACTTCAGACTATTTTGATATTTTTATCACAATTTTTTCAGCTTCGCACCGTGGTTTTCAGTAGAGTTTCAGGTTATCACATTTTTATTTAATTTAATTTTAATTTTTTATTTATTTTGTATGTTCAGAAGTGTGTATGAATCTCAAATTCGAAAAAAAAAATTTTTTTCTTGTTGTAAATTTACGTTTTCTTAATATTATTAATATTAAATGTATATTAAACAAATTTAAACATAAGACAACTTTGCCACTTATGAAATGACTATTTTCTGCCTATAAGGTTTCCCCAAAAAAGATGTCATATTTATGACTGATGACGCGCCATACTTCACGTTTTAGATTAAAAAAAAATAAAATTACAATTCCCTATTTGCTGTTTTGTTTTTATGTAATTATTTATTTTTGATTTCTAAAATCTTTAAGAAAATGTAGTCTGCACTAAGAATTGTAATGTTGACTAAAATTTTTTAAAATTTTTTTATCTCTTATAAAGGTTTTTTAAGTTTAAGCTGCAGTTGCTCATAAATTTGAGCGCCTGTTATAATAATTATAAAGCGGTAATTTAAAACAAAAACGATTATTATTCTGTAGGTTAACAGTTCAATCTTCACTGGGTTCCTTGCTATTCTGGTTCTGTGGCTCACCTTAGATAAATATACGCTGATTATATTTTATATGGTATTTAGGTGCATTTATATATATATATATATAACGAAAGGTGCCATCTCGTAAATAGTGATTGGATTGGCTATTAAAAATGTTTACGATTTTGCCGCTCTTTATAGGCTGCAATGACATCGATCAAATGCTCAAACATGTATTCAATATTTTTTATGTTTGTTCATCTTTTCATGGGTGATACGCTGATTGGCAATTTAAATTATCCCTATAATGAAAGATGATTTAACTTGCTGATTTTGTTTAGAGAAAATAAAATTGGCTTATTTTGAAAGATTTCAAGAAATTTCAAACACTTTTGTTTCTTTTTGAGGCTTATTGCCATCTTCTCTCAAGATCTAAATAAATATTATGGATTGAGTTAATGTTGTTTGCTGCTAATTCGTTGTGAAAATCGTCCTGAAGCATCAATTTAATCTTTTTTTTTTCTCTTTTTTTTCTCTCTCTCTCTCTCATGGTAAATTGATTTCTGCGTATCATTGTCCTCTCTCTTTAGAGAGAAGGAGAGAGCGGGGAAACACACACACACACTGGTCCATTATCATGAAAATGACTGCTTTTGAATGTCATTAAGAAAAATATCCGCTACTACTTTTACATTGTTATGCCAACCTTAATGCAAACAAGTAATTGATTAAATATCAATTATTTTGGGATGAGTCGTTATCACTCATCTTTTATATGTAGATAGTACATTTGAAGAAGGCTACAGATAGGATAAGTCAAAACATCGTGATATTGGCAACAATGAATTTGATCGTTATCTGAATATTATTTATTAAGTGATTTAATCCTATAGCATGGACTTATTATAATTTAGCCATATGCTTTTGCAAGTGTATACTTTTGTAAACTATTTTAGGAGTTACCTAATATTTACTTAGATTATTATAAAGCACAATAAAAAATGTTGTGTTCTATTTCATTAAAAACAAAAATGAATTGAAAGAACATAATTGTTTAAAAATTTTAATTATTTTTTCCTTGGTCTTTTATTAAGTGTTTATTTTATTTTCTGAAAATAATAACTATTGAATTTCTGTTAGTGAAATTATTTGAAAAAGTTAACGTAAAATAAACGTTGGTATTTTCAGCTGTAACGATTAAGTACTAAAATTATTTTAAGCGTTTTTGCTTAATGATTTAAAATATAGGTTATTTCTGGAAGATCACACTTTTAAGACTTTTTTTTTTTAATTATAGTTCTCAATATCAATTTTATATATATATATATATATATATATATATATTAATAGTGACAAATAAAATTAAATATTTACTTGTTTGTCGCTATTATGATTTTTGCGAAAATTACATCCACACATCGAGAGGTGGGGGCTTTAGTAAAGCTCCCCGGAATAGATGTAATCTTTGCGAAACTCTGTGTAAGGACAAGTGAACATTTAATTTTATCTGATACTAAAATCAATCGTAATAAAGGAAGCACGACTTCAATCTGAAGAAAAAAATATTAATTGTATGCAGACGATTATTTTTCTATTTTTGTGTCTTTAGGATATCTAAAAATATTGTTTTATGATAAATTATTTTTTAAATACCCCTCTAAAGAAACAAACAGAACTTTTGTACAAGGGGATTCTAATTCACGAATAGATCTATTTGTGTTTTTTGTTAGCTTTCTTAAATTTTATTTTAACTATTGCAGCTTTGAAAAAATCAAAATATGTACAAACTTAATTTGGATTTTTTATATTAACGTTTTTAATGCTAGCTATTAAAACTAGTAATTAATATACGTAAAATATTCAAATTTAACCGTTAAATTTGATACACGTTAAATTTTAACGTATATCAGATTTAAGAGAATTTCTGCTAATGAAATATCAAATATTATGCTCCAGCTATAAGTATCACTCAATTAGATATAATGTTCAAGGCTTATAGAAGGTCGACTCCATTTCATGTGAGTGATTGAAAATTATGAAACACTGACTAGGCCTTCAATAAGTACAGAACGTTACATTTAAATTAATAGACACTTCGCTTTATTATATGTACTATTTAACACTTTATTTGATATTTCGCAATGGCAGTGCAATGCTTTCTTATATACACCAATTCTTTCTGACAGTTGTCCTCACATTTGTTGTTTATATATTCACAACGTTTCAGTCATCATTGTACACCCTCATGAATTTGTGCCATTAAAATAGGGAAATCATTGAAACTAGTGACCACAGAAATATTTCGGACCCAGAGAAGATTTTAATTATGCATTAATCTGTGAATATTTAGTTTCCTTTGCAACCAAACTCTGTTGGCGCTGTGTCTAGAACAGAGCAGCCTCTGAAAAATTAGTTATTGTAATCACTTCCTGTATTGCTGTGGTATTGTTTTCTTGTAGTGACGAGTTTTTGCAGAAGTTTAATTGACTGTGGTTTGCCATCATGTACGATTTCCGGTCTACTCCTAGCTCAATTGGTTTCATCTTACATTACTGAACATTGAGATTGATTTTAATGGAATCTTTGTAGCATTTTATTTTCTTCTTGTAGGTACTTCTGCCTTTTGCCACATTTCAACTCTTCAAGCAGCAGACGTCTTCGCATGCGGGGGAACTATACATGTTCTGCACTGCGGAGTTGGGACTTGATGGGGGAAGTAAAAGTAATGACTTCAAAATAATAGGTCGTTATAACCATTATTTAAGAGTCGCAAAAATGGTCGGAAAGTAGAGCGACTGAAACAAAAGTCCAAGACGAGGGCAACAGCTCGATCTAACTGATCTGTAATGAAATTTCTCAAAAATTCTGACAGAATTCAGTGGTGCGATTCCAATGTGGTAGATGAATGCGAACGTTTGGTGAGGCTCCAAGAACTAAAACGAATGCGAACCATTTTATATTTCTTCTGCAGATGCACGGTTCTGAAGTTTGTTGTAACATTGAATATTAAAAATCTTCATCAATTTCGGAAGAGTTCGTATAGTGGCGGAGAGAGCTGGCCACACTGTTGTTGAGATTGCCGTCAATTCAAGAAAATGACATCAGTCCCAACTAGAGTATAATGAATGTTCTACTTGAATCTTTTACTTTATTTATTATTCTTCGAGTGATAACCCTATTTTAATGCCACAAACATTTGATGAGGACCGTGTTAATCTGTGTTTAATACCTCGTCTTCACAGGAAATGAAAAAAGCAACATTTCTGAGGCGAAAATTACGTTTCTTCCGTCCTTACTAAAAGCAAATGACCTTTTAAATCGTTACTTGCTTACAAACGGTTTTCGTTTTTCGAAAAATAAATATTTAAATATTTTGGTAAATTAAAAAAATATTTGTTCGTAACATTATACAGTATAAAATTTCCATCTTTAATTATTCCTATACACATTCAAATTTTTTTATTTCTAGATATGAAGGATGATCAAGTTCTTGCTAGCTATCGCATTAATTTATACGAAGTTATATATAATACTATGGACAAAATTGTCGTCTAAATTATGCAAAAATGAAAATAACAGTGACATTTCATTTTAACAGATATATTTACCAAAATTACAAAAAAATCTTGAAATACTAAAGTGCAAATGTATGCAATAAAATCGCCATTGGCTTCAACAACTGCCTCCAGACGACTTCGGAATCTTCTGTAACTCTTCTGGACGGTCTCTTTGTTTAAGTTGGTGAATGCTGCCATAATCCTTGCTTTCAGTTCATTTTTGGTGTTACACATAATAATCAAGGAGATTGCAGTCTGGGAAGTTTGGTGGCCAGATGTAAGGAGTTGATGTCACAGAAATTGTTCGACAGTCATGGCTGGGTTCTCCTGCTTGTGTGGTATGGTGCAGAATCCTGTTGCTAGATATTGGGTCTTCCAGTAACCACCCTTTTGACCTAGGGAAGCACGACATTAAGGCACAATTTAGGCCCACATATTGAGTCTGGGTCACTGTAAGGAAGATGAATGGAGGCATAACGTCGCCATCACTAGTGATCACTCCAGACACTTTAGTAATCACATATTAGACTCATTCAACTTTTTTTCGAATCCTCTGAATTGTCTTCAAATTGACATCCAAATACTATGAAATGTTCGTATTTCAGTTATTTTCCTTTAGCAACTCCACTCTCCAAGCTTTTGTTCACTTCTGCTGTGGCCACATATTGGACTCAGAATTCGTTGGGTCAAATCATAACCAACGCTTTTATCCATTGGGCCATGTATCCTTGGGAACGTTGTGAATATGACAATAAAGATGAGGACAACAGTCGAAACAATGTAAATAGTTGCAATACCCCATCTTAGAAATATCAACAAACATATATAATATATATGTAATGTAAAATAGTAAAAAAAAAGAAAGAACAGTAAGATATACAATCCGGTATTCTTTTTTATATTTATTTTTACAAAACAGTGCTCACTGTAAATTTACTGATTTATTTTGAAACATGGTAATTTCATGCAAAGGAACCATATTTTTAAATCAGTTAATTTACAATATATATATATGAAGAAATATAGTCTTAAAGTGTGCTATATTTATGGGATAAAGTGCTCAATATCAGAGATAGAGCGTGTGTAAATATAAAAGTGAATATAGAAGTCAACATTTAGAGGCGACAGTCTGTTTCATGCTAGATGCAATCGACAGGCAACTTGCCTGACGATTGCATTTAGCATGAAACACTGTCGCTATATATATATATATATATATATAATATTGTGTTTGTGTGTAACTTTAACATTAATACTCCAAATGAAAATTATTTTTGTAATGATCTCTAAAAAGTATGATCAAATAAATGATATCAGTTAGATTTATAACTATCGATCTACTGCAGTGATTTTAAATTCCGGTTTTTTAGCACCATACTGTATAAAATCGGAAAATAAGCTTAAATTATGAAAACAAGCGTTCGTTGACATGTTTACTTTTCACCTAGCAAAGATAATAATGTTTGCACCACCATATAGTATTTGATGGTGTGACCAAACTTTGTGATGAAATGGGCAGATGCCATAAAGCAGTTGAGGAGAGGGGGCGAGCAAATTACCATTTACTTGAAATAAGTAACTTTAAAGACGCTGACTAGGATTTCTCACGGGCACCACCACCACTTTGCTTTCGGTCGAATACTCTAGAGTACAGACTAAACTAAATGACACTGCTTATACTTAATAAGTCACAAAGACTGTTCTTATTGTACACTAATATTTATACGCTGGTTTGGAAATATCACTAAGCATTAATTAGTATATAACACAAATACGAAAAAAACAACAATTCACGGTGTCTTGAAATTGTGTGTTAAATCCCGACAGATATGTTATTGAAATTTAAAAAAACGTTCATGAAATTGTTTCATTTTCTTTCTCTTTTTTAGTCTCGAGCAACGCCAGCTTGGGAAAAATATAAGATTTAATAATTTTAAACACACACACATACACACAGACAACACATCTTTTCGTTATCCATTTGATGAAGCCATATAGGCGACATGCATTATTGGATATTATTTTCGAAACGTGCTTTCATGAACGTTTTTCCAAATGTCAATATATATGAGTGCGTGAGTGAGAGAGAGCAGGTGATGCAAGTTTCGTAAAGACGTACATCAACAACAGTAGAAGTATTAATATAATAACTGCAATTAATTCGACTTGTGGTCGGACCAGTGTATGGGTTTCATTATTTTTTTCAGATTTTTCCAATTCATACAAAATGCTAAACTTGTGGCCTATTTTTTAAAATATTACACTTTTAGAATTATTTTTAATACTGAATTTTAGACTTGTCAATAAGCAGATAGGTTTGACGTTAATTACTATAAATATAATATTTTTCATACATTTGACTATACACTCCTGATTTGTTTTTAAACAGTGAAATTAACGTCTACGTACCTAGAGATCGAGAAGTCCTATAAAAGAAACTGTCTTCCGACAGGAATCAAATGTATTCCCTTTTTAAAATCAGGAAATCCACTTTTAAGCTAAGTATTCCTTACTAATTTAACCATGGAAAGATATGATAAAAAAAGAAAAGTTCAATTACCCACACACTGAAAACACCGGTTCTCGTTCGATCACCGAAGTGAAGCAGTGTCGAACCCAGTCAGTACTTAGATGGTGGTGACCGCTTGGAAACACCGGATACTGTAAGGAACTTCTTACAAACCGAAATTTGTTTAAGCTTTAAATAACCCAAAGCAAAGGGTTGACAATCCGTAAAAAAAAGCAAATCAATCAATCGCCCTATTTAAAATAGCTGTTTCTGTTTGAAAATCTGGGATGAGTTAACATTACGCTCAGACTATTTTTCTCATCTTTATTATGTTAAAGCTATTCCACATTCATAGATTATTCTTCCTCCGCTGTCCATCGCTTTTATTTTAGTACTTACTACCCAGTTATTGCTCGCCCTGTTTCCGCCTTGAACGAGACACTAGCCTAGTGTATTAAAGCGTTGGTTTGTGTATTTGGTGATAGTAAGTGTGAGTTCAATCCCTGGCTCCAGTAGAGAAAACTTAAACTCGATAGAAACAGGGTGAGCAATAATTGAGCAGTACTAAAATGAAAACAGTATATACCTAGATATATACAGCAGGACGAGAACAATATACTCACGTAGATTAAATAAAGGGTTCAGTTCAAAATTCTCAAAAGGTTACTTATAGGCAATTATTATTTGTATTGACCGTCATAGAACGATTTAACAATCTTATTAATTTTTTTTTTAAGTTTTGTTTTCCTATGGGGAAAGAAAAAAATGCAATCTGATTTTCATGGTAGAAAATGAACGTAAAAATTAACTTGCAAATTTCTATCTGGAAGTAATATTTTTCAACTTAATAGCTGAGTTTTAAATTGCAATACATTAAGTTTGTTTTAAATTTGTTTGCATGAAGATGATTGGAGACTGAAAAACTAAAAAAAAATTCTCTACCGCAATGTTTTACAAAACTTTAAAAAAAAATTTTTTAGCATGTTTCCATTGATGTCAAAATACTTCTATTTACACTTGCTGCACATATATAATTTCAAGCTAGTATGAGTAAGTTTAGGACGTGCGGATAGCGTAACAGTTATCAGCGAGGCGGATTCAAGTTCCGTCCATGTTTGTTGCATTCACTTTCGCGCTAATGCCGTTGGGAAAGACACGAATCCATCTCTTCTACCAGGACTGGATTAAATAGCACAGAATGTGCTCTCTAGCCTTGGAAAGTTCTTTGGCGGACAATTCTGAATTTCAACCCATGCAAAAGGCAACAGGAAACCACTACATTATCTTTCTGTAGAAGTCATGGTAATTCAGAGATGATAAAAGAAAGGCGATCATGATTCTCCATAGATTCCTATGTACGGAAAGGACAAGACATAAAGTTTTTAATATCGTTTAATTATTATTTCTTTAAATTTTTGAACCCCTTTTTTAAAATTATTTTTCCTCTTTTCACGTCTACATCAAAATAAAATTAATTCGCTGTTTCAACTGAAAGAATGTTAACAACTCCATGAATGTTATGCAACTCCAAAGTGTGACTTGATTGAGGGGGAAAATTTAAAAATGCTAAAATTTTCTTATATATATTAGGTACTGGCGTGAGATTGCTGGGAAAATGAGCATAGCATAATAAAAACGGCCTTAAACTTGACGAAAATAAATTTTTATTGTCTAAATGTTTGTTATTATAAAGAGGAAAGATCAAAGTATTTTACGATTATTTTTTTTACATTTTTTAATCATTCCTCGCACGTCCAAAATTATCGTTTAAAATCATGTTTTTTTTAGTCCGGAAAACTCGATCGAAGTGAGACCTACTGCAATTATTAATTATTTTCTTGTTTAGATTCAATTTTAGGATCAGAAACAATGCAGGGTTTGGACATACTTTCATTTAAAAAAAGTACATAGAAAAAAAAAATCAATAAAATATTAAACTTTTGAAAATATTTATTTTTTTAACACTACTGTATATAGTTAAATAAGCTGGTTCACTTAAAATTCGAAATTACCATCACTTTTGTCCTTCCGTCCTATAAATTCCCCTGATGTTAGTTGTCGACACATTGATGTTAAACGTTAATTCAAACCTCCAAAAGCAATCATTACGATTAGACATGCTTCTCTTATTTCCAACAAATTTTTTTTCTGCTAAAACATTAAGTAATGTTTGTTTCCAATTACATTAAGTAAACTTTAAATTTTTTAATTTTCCTCAAATAACTTTTGAAAAAAAAGTTATTGATTTTTATAAGACTTTTAAACGGAGAATTTCACTTTTGTTTACAAAAGTTTCAAATTGTGGACATGATCGATTTTATTGCAATTTTGTAGACTAAAAATTCAAAACAAAAAAAAACAAGATTTTTAACTAAAATTTCGAACGTGCTTGGAAGAATTTAAAAAAAAGGTAAAAAAATAATTAAAAAATACCTTGGTCTATCCTCTTAATAATAATATAATTCTTTTATTGTTTAAATGTTTATCAAGTTTGGGGTCTTTTTTCATCAGGGTATGCTCTTTTTTTAGCGAATTAGTGAAGATATCTAAACTTCATGGAATATTGTACGCATTTGCTTTGCATTTATTTCTGCATCATTATAAGCATTTGAAAAACGATATTAATTTTGTCTTTGTATACAATTTGGATATTATTCTGAATTATGCTAGGAGTACAGAAAATTTCTCTACCTGACCTACTTCCATAAATCTGGCCTCGTATGGCGAAGGAAATCTCTCTCAATGGATATATGCTCCAGAGCTTAATAATTGACAGGTAAGAGCGCTAAAATAGTTTTGAAACTCTAACCACGGTGATGTATACCCTAACACAAAAAAGCGATACCTAAGGTTTAAAATGGATTTTAAATTCGTTCTTGAAGGTTTTATTTTAGTTTTAATTCCAATCTAATAGATTGAATTTAATATTTACAATAAGTAAAATACTTTGCTGTATTATATTTAAATTGAAATGATTTTTTAAGTCCTTAGAATCGTCCATAATGACAAATCTATCATTAATATTCTCTTTATTAAAAAACATTCAAAAATAAAATATACTTTTCTAAAATTTTATTTGAGGATGATAAACTGATTTAAAGTTTAATTATTCTGTATTTAAAAAATAATGCTAGTTTTAGTTTAAACCATCGCAGAAAAACACTTTTTTTTTTTTTTTAACACGGAGGTAGGTACTTTTATGGGGTTTTGATACATTTATTTGACGTTTGGCATTTTTAAGTAAAGGGCACATAACTGTAAAAATTATTTAACGAATACAACGTCAACGCTTATTTATTTATTTATTTTTTTTTTTAAGTACCCAGTAATCTTTAAAATTTAGCAAAAATTCGAAATAGTCTAATATTTTGAATTTTAGATACATTGGCTTTATAGTCTTACCTACGAAAACCTAGTATTGTCTAACTTAACCAGGGGTGGTTTCCTGTGAACCCTCGCCTAGTTAAGTTAGACAATACTATGTTTTCCTAGTTAATATGAATAAGTGTTGTTTCCGGCCTGTTCCTGGCATACTCTTTTGTTATGACCCATTTTGAGATTCCTAACCTCCCCTAATTTGTTTTTGTTCCCCATTTTTCATATCGACTGGGTCAAGCTTTTGATTTTCCCCCTTTCCGTCATTTATTTTTTAAAACCTTCCCATTCTATTAGTGAATGAGCTTCTTGATTTTGTCCCTCGACACAATACAGCGGCCACTCTTATTATTTTGAGGGATGGACGGGTCTTACTAACATTGTTTTCTTTTAGTTTTATCTTCGCATTTTAATTTTTAAGTTTGTTTTTTTAGGTTTCAACCTCCCCCTCCCCCATCATTTAATGAATTATGAAATTTTCATATAAACAACGGACTTTATGGACAATGAAATGACATTTTTTTACATCATGGGATGTTTTGTAGGTCCCCTGTGAATATGTGGTAATATGGTATATGTAGGATTGAATGGTGATGGATGAGTAAATTGTAATGAATGAATGGATCGTGATTCTGATTGACTAGGACTAGAATAGCTAATGAAGACCAGCCTCTCCACATTTCCCCTTCGGTCTTGTGCCACAATTTTGTATTTTTTATGAAATAAATAATCTTATATCTAATTTCAGATTTCGAGTGGAAATAGTTCATGTCTCTCATTAAATGATTCCTATTCAACATGAATCATGAAATTTTCATATATATATTGTCCACTTTATGGACAATGAAATGAAATTTTTACATCATGGGATGTTTTGTAGGTCCCCTGTCAATGTGTGGTAATATGGTATATGTAGGATTGAATGGTGATTGATGAGTTCTTGTGGTCAATGGGTAAATGTTCGTGATTAGGATTAACTAGGATTAGGATAACTAATGAAGATTAGCGTTTCCCTACTTCCCCTTCAGCTTTGTACCAAAATTTGTATTTTTTATGAAATAAATAATCTTACATAGAAAGACGTTTGTTGAGGAAATGTTAAGAAATTACCAATTTTTTAATTTACTTTATTTACCGCTCTTATTTTTTGATAATGTCGTGTATGGACGTCCGTATTTACAAAAATCGGCACGTTTATTCACACATAAAATATATTCAAAATTCTTTTTAAAATAATTGTAAATTTTTCTGTTTATGACTAATAAATATAGACTTTACTTAATAACACTATCACCTAACTGCTACAAATTAATACAGAATTTTAAAAGATTTAAAAAAATTAAAACAATTCTTGTAAAAATTTATTATTCATCAAAATGTTTTTTAAGACAATAGTGTATATAATATATCTTATTCATTATCCATAAAAGCAATTAAAAGCCTTTTTAAATAAACGATGTCTTAAGTTTTATTGTACATTTTATTTTACGATTCAGAGCAGATTTTCTGTAATTTGACTAAAAAGTATTTAATTTAAATTCTCCAAGGACTTGTCCTTATAGCTAATATAAGCATTAATCTCTGTAAAAATGAATTTCTTCAGCTTTCATAAAATTGTGTGGAGTAACAGATATAAAAAAAATATATTTTACAAAGATGAAAACAAATTTCTAAAATAATTTAATTCATTTGTGAATAAGTCCTGAAAGTTTCTTTAAAATCCGACAATTATCTAATTTTTGCAATAATTTCCAAATCAATGTGTTTTTCACTGCAAAAAGACGTTAAAATTTCCTATACTAACTTATGGTTAATCGTTGACTCGAGAAAAACAACATTCTTAACCAAAATTTTGAAGATTCTAAAAAGAATCAGAAAATAAATTTAAAAAAATCCTTCAGTCTTTTCTCTTAATAATAATTTTGACGATAAAACTTTGTTTTTATTAATTTGGGTTCATTTTTTTTTTTTTTCGTTATGAATACTTATTCTTTAGCGAATCTTTGGCGGTACCTATAAGTGAACAATTTTATTATACACATATATATAAAATTTAATGTTGCTTGCAGTAGTTTACTTATTGTTATTAAGAGAGCAGTATACCAACAAAGCGACGCTGTGGTACAAATATACGAAGTTCAATATACCCATCATAATAGTACAATATGGCGTCAGGATTTGACAAAAAAAGAACCGTATAATCTTAAGTGGTGGACAACCAGCTAAATATACCTTTAGGCTGAGCAACCCAATCTGCTCAAATGTTCTCCGATTGAGAATGTTCCTAAGTATCTACTGCGTTATTGTACTTTTGCGCATCTCCCTCAATACACTATCTTCTTACTTCCTGTGCAGTAAAACTTGCATTATGACATTTAAATTGTACGTTTGGAAACTATAAATCAGAATCATTACATTTCTTTTCAATTGAATACAATTTAAATAGCCAATAATATTAAACAGAATATAAATTCATGGCGATTTGGTGCCAAAAATAATAAAAAAAATTTTAGTCTTTGATTCCACGTAAAATCCATCATATCACAATTTGTTGGTCCATGTGTTACTTTGACTTTTTTTTTTTAAATTTGCGTCTTTGCCACATAGCTTCCATGCAATTTATGGCTGCAGTGGGTATAGAAGTATAATAGCACCGTATATAGATGTGACTTCTAAATCACATTGGCTGCCTCATCCTTAAAAAAACCCATAAAACTCGACACTCGGCTATGATGCTCTCACGCTCATGAAAGGGTTTCAAGGCCTAAAAAACATGTCCAAATGATTACGGTCAGGTAATTGACAAGCACATCTCTGGAACTGAATAAGATATTCACCAAAACAGAACATGTGCATTTTAACGCTTCAATTAAGATCAGGAACAATGAAGGCCGTATCTAGCATCGAGACTTTTATTATTATCATTGGATCTGTACAAAACATTTATAAAATCCAAAACCATTGTTTAAATAACAAAGGGCGTAGCTTTGTTTCTAAATCAAATGATCGTGATAAATTTTATACTCACATTATCATCTGGTATTTGCCCATTTCTTTAAGAAAAAAATATAGTTTACGATATTTACAACGAGCAGTTAATTACTAACGCGAAAACATTAATTTTTTTTAGATTTCAATTTTTTATGGAAGGAAATACTTTAAAATGGCTACCAAGCTTAATATTGTGTGCATCACAATGCATCACATAATCAATTGCAGAATGTATTATGGTGTTACTGATCAAAAATTAAGTTTCTGAAATGTTTGCTTCTGTAAGTTTGCTTATAGACTATTGTATATTCTATCTAAATCCCTACGATATGCATAAATATCAGTTTAATTTTGATTTATAAGTAAATTCAGTAAATTATTTGGACAAAGCATAATGGCTTTATGCGGGCGAATTCTTTAGGCATTCAAATAAAAAAACAAAACAACAATGCTATAAACTGGCGCTACAGAATCATAAAGAACTTTTACCAAATAAAAAAATAGGAGCCACTTGAAGACTTAACAACTAAAATAGTAATATAAGCAATTAGAATGGAAAATAATGATATAATAACTTTTTTCACACTCTTTCAAACCTTTCGCATTTCATAAATTCTCATCGATACATTTTTAGTGGACTTGAGAAATCTATTTTTTTAAAAAACTACTTAAGAAAAAAGATTTAATAAATTATAACCCACAATAACACTAGCTATTCAGTCAATGAATGCCAAATGTTTACCATAAGCCTTTAAATTACAAAGAGTATTTTGTTTTTACTGTGCGCAGACACGAAATTGTTTTTCATTCAAGAGTGTTTTTTACTTTTATTTTTTGTGCAAAATAATTCTTAACAGTATTTATTTCAATTTAACAGTTTTAAACTATTTACATTGCATAATTCTGCACGGATATGTGTTCAATGTAAAAGACATTTCCATGTAAAATTATGCATTCACGCAACATTAGAAAGAAATGCATGAAGTTTAAGCGTTGTACTTCGTTGTTTCTTTGGGATTACCCAATTTAGATGAATAAATTTTTATAAAATAACATTTGTAACTAGATTCAACTTCTCTTAACGGTGTTTTAATATGTAAAGTATTTCCTTTTATGGCCATAAATACACAAGTTCAAATCTGAGCAAAAATAACTTGTTTAGGCAAATAGATTGTGGACAGGCAGATAGGTTCTTGTTAACCAGTTGTGTGGATAACTCAGTTTTTCTAGTCAGCATTGCAAGTAAACAAAGATTAAAATAGGACGTTAGAAGATCTTTTTTCTCCGAGCATTGCCGTAGCCAGAAAATTCATTTCGTTTTTGTTTTTTTTAATTTCACGAGAAATATTTATTCTTTGAAAAAGACAGATATAGCTGTCTAAAAAAGCAATATTCACATTTTTTTAACTGTTAAAAGTGTTATCTTTAAATTGACTCTATAATTGTAGTTGGAATAAAATAAGCAATATTTTTGGCTAATGCTTTTATTTTAATAAACTAAAGGTAAAAAGCTACGTGCAAAAGATGCTTATTTTATTTATTTTTTAATTTACTGTAAATGATCAAGAATTAAAAAATCCATTTGCACCAACTTGGTTAGGTGTGTGGTTTTTCAATAACGAAAATGTTCTACTTTTAATACCCCCCCCCCAAAAAAACAACATTGTTATTGGTGATGAAAAGTGGACACTTGACGTGTTATACAAGAGTTACTTGGCAAGTGAAATAAACCCTACCAAAGGGCGAATTTTTTTTTATACAAAACTTTTCATATTGTAATATTTTTCATCGTCCACCACAATTTTCCTAACAAAAACGAAAATTTTCGTTAAATTTAAATAATGAATTATACGCGGAAGTCTGTATCAAAAGCTTGTCTTAATTCGAAGCCAATGTTGTGTATATAACAGGATTTAAATTGAATAATCTATTTTTAGTTTATTCCGGAGAATCAAACGACTGATTCGAACAAGTGCTTTTCACATTTTGTCCACTAGAAGCCAACAATGGACAAAGACTATATGGAATTAGGAGAAAAAGGCGCCTTTATTATCATGGTAACAGAATATTGCACTTTTCCTTGGTGACTGCAAAAACTGTTAAAAAATGGCTGGAATTTTTTTTTTTTTTTCACTCGTTTGCTCTATTCAGCAGATGTCGAACCTTTTAGGTTACCATTCATTCTGTTCTTAATTCCTCTTAATAACGGGGTTAACCAAAACAAGTTTTCACGGAAGAAAAAAAAGTTCTGAGAAGACTAATTATGAATTTGGAAAAAAAAAAAAGATAATTAAACAAAATGGTAAATTTGTTCAATAAAATTACTGTTGCAAAATATAAAACAAACTTAATTAAAATATTTTATTTTAATTAAGTTTGTTTTATATTTTGCGACAGCGGAAGTTTTTCGTTACCCAGCAACAGTCACAAAACGTGTCAAATTCAGCCTCTGAAGAAAGAAAATTGTTATGATTAGATAGAGAATAATACGTATAAATGTCACGAGAAATTTTTATTTTGTAGATATAAAATCACAAATGGGTGGTTGACATTAAATGAGACGGGCGTGCGATGTTTTTTTTTTATGAAAATCATTGTACAAATGACAATAGCTATTAAAATAAGTGATCATAGAATCGAAGAGTTTCTTAAGTCAGATTCTGGTAAATTTATCAGTGAAAATGCAACACGTATAATATATTTCTTCTGCATATTGAGACCAACTGGCGGCATTACCAAGACGAACAAGTACTCATTTATGATGAAAAAAAAAAATCAAATCGGAATAGAAGTTGGGGTTATTAAATAAAAGATAAATTATGCATAGTTTTGATGGCGGAGATGGCTAACACTGGTTTCTAAGAAAAGATAACATAGACATTTAGAAGCAAAGTTTTGAACGGAATGCATCTGATTTTGACAAAACAAATACTGTAATTGTTAAAAATATTATATCAGTCTAACAGAGGAATAATAATTTGAAACTTCTAAATTGGCATCTATCTTAAATACCAGTCTACACCGTTTATGACGTCAAGATTTGGATCGCAACTGCTGGTAATTACAGTAAAATGATTATTAATACTGGTGAACTAGTAAGTGTTGCTTCTGCCTGCGTTATACAAAACAGATGGATATATATTAGGTACATCTAAGGAAAATCGATACCCAAGTTTAAAATTAATTTTTTAAAATGAAATTCTTGAACCTTTTATTTTAGTTTTAATTTCAAGCTAACAGATTAAATTTAATATCTCCAATAAGCAAAATTCTTTGCGGTATTTCAAAATGGATTTGAATGAATTTGCTTTTGTTTTAGATTTTTTAAATCGCTGATTTTAGCCATATTTAAAATTCTCTCGGCACAAGAAATTCTCTTCATTAAAATATCTTTCAAAAATAAAAAAAATTGAGGAAGATTAGCTGATTTAAAGTTTAATCAATCTGATTTGAAACGAATATTACTTTTAGTTTGAAATATTGCAGAAATGCATTTGTAATAAGGACGTGGGTGTTTTATTATGAGGTGTTGACAGCCTGGGAAACTTAAGTAACTATTTTCTCCGGGGGACATATCCGTAAAATTACTTGACAAAAATAACATCAGCGCCATTTATATATATATATATTTTTTTAACAACCCCGTAATTTTTTAAATTTAGAAAATTATACTAAGTAATCTAATGTTTTATTGAATTTTAGGTGCTTTTGTTTCAAATTTAATATAGTTACTACTCTTATTTTCTGATGTGTATGGACATCCGTATCTACAAAAATCGGGACGTTTATACATAAAAAAATTTCAAAATTCCTTTTAAAATACTCGAGGTCGCTGAATTGTAGTAAGAGCATCCATTTATGATTAGCAATTATAGTGTGTACTTAATAATGGTATTACCTAACTGGTACAAATTAATACAGAATTGTAAAAGATTTCAAACTTTTAAAGTATATAACTAAGAAATTAAACATTTCTGAATCTTCAAAATGTATTACCATTCTTTTTTGTTAATAAAACATGCTATCTTTTATTATTGCTGAAGATGCGGCTATACATAAAGGCTTCCAATATATACATTCGTACGTGTCTCTAGTAGACATAACAATTTGTAACACCCTAAAAGAAATACAAAATACATTCCATTTGTTCTTGGTAAGTTTCAATGAAAAAATACTATTAAAAAATAGAAAATATATAGTTGGAGGTATGGAGGCATTGTTTTGCGGAATTACTTTTTTAAAAGACAATTGTTTTTCTCTTTAGGGCGTTAATAATAAAAGAAAGTATAGTTTTACATCGAACGATTGCAAACGGTAGTTTATATTTATAACAGACACCAAAAATTATACTTGGACTAATGCTTGTGACCTTTTTGTATACTAGTGTTATTCATTTGAACTAGCGACATCAATTAGTAGTTTTTTTATGACAATATCAAACTCCTCTAAGATGATTACGATGCCTATAGGTGACACAACTGACTTCGTAAAAGACTAAATTCCTAATAATTGGAGGAAACTCTCATGGGGAAATGTTTCTAAGTATAGCAAGACCTTTTGGAGGTATTGGTAAACTAGTTGTGACTATAAAAAAACAAATTCGCTGAAGAGAAATTATATTTTATGAACTTAATATTGTTCTGTGCAAAATTTCCTGAAATTTTGTAAATATATCTTTGCCTTTGAATGAGGCTTAAGAGATTTATCGATTTAACTTTTTTTTTTAAATCAGAGAGAGGATCTGGGTTGTTAGTCCTAATTAAGCAATAATACGATGTATTTAATTATTTTACATCATCGGCTTGAAGAAGTATCGATGAACCTAATTAATAATTTTAAATAAATTTTAGTAGACATCTCGTTAATTTTTTTTAAGTTTGTAAATTTAAATTATGTACGATTAGTCACGTCCTACAGCAAAATTGCTTTTCACTGATTGTTTATTTTTACAGACCCCTCCTGATGAGATCCTCCATCTTTCCTCAAGAGGATATATATATATATATATATATATATATATAATGACACAACAAAATCCAAAATTACTTCATATGACTGAATATAGATCTATTTCAACCAACCTTAAGTACGTAGTCTTATTCAACCCCGGTGTATATGTTCTGTTATAATAAATACATTGAGCTCTTTTTGTGGATCAGTTTTAATATTTGATAATACTAGGATCCTCTTGGATTATATATCAACGGATTTATTATCTGTACTATATATGTTAAAATCTGGCTCAAATAAGCGTACATTTCAAAGCAGGGGGCTTTACGTAAAACAATTTGACCATATATAGTAAACAGGCAAATATACACTTTTCAGTTATCTATGGTGTATCAGGAAACTGAGAATAAACTAAAATGAAAAACTATAAAAATATTCAATAAAAAATATAATCAGTATATATACATGTACAACGCCTGGCAGCTTTGTCGGTTAGTCATTCCCTGTTGCGGACGCCTGCTCAGACACACTTGTGTTTGTTTAATTCCCACGGAGCCCACTCGTGGTTTCTACTTTAATTATGCTGAACGGACAGTAGTTACAGTTTCTGGGAGAGAACGCATAATCTGGTGTGATCAGCAGTTTGAACATGACCAGTACGCTCAAAGCCTCGGTCGCAATAACGGAATCAAACGGTTCCATCTGCTTAATTTATTTACAAGGCTTGGATCAACCTGTGGTAGGGTTTTCAGAGACTTTCCAATGTGTCACACGTTAGAATCGTCTTCCCAGGCCAGTCACCTCCCTGACCACCCGACCATGACGAGATTTGAACATTGGGAAGCGAACGTTCTAATCGCTCAGGTGTCTTGTGTTATTGGTAAATTTGCCAAAGTTCATTTTTATTCTTATTTTAAACACATAATTCGGAAATTTTGAAAATTAAGTTTTAAAAATGAATGATAGAACTTGTCCATATTATTTAACCAAACATGTTTGAGGGAATTATTGCTGCCGAATTCCTTGTTTAAATTATGATTTGCAACGAACAATGACGCTAACATCAGATCATTCTGACCTTTTCTCATAGAAAGAGAGATCAAAACATCGAGGGAGAGATATATATGTCCTCAACCTCTAAAGTAACTGTATTTTCGGAAATCGTTTATGTGGGCCATGGCGGCTTTCAACAAGTCCTTGATATTGTGGGGCCGCTGGTTAGTCTCTGTCGATGGTTTTTCACGACGCTCCAAAATTAATTGTCTATGAGAGCTAAGAGTTAACTTGGTAACATTTTTTACCAGCTCCAAGAGTTACCTCCACCAACATGTCCAAAATATGTAAGGTCTCTGGACTTCTTCTAGATTCAAGAATTGACCACTACCCACCACATCTGTGTAGGCAATGTCTAGATTCTGAAGGAATGGCATAGGCCTCTTTGTGTGCATTGCTGTAGGTCCGCATAAAATCACTTTTTAGAATTACCTTGATCGAAGTTCTCATTGGAAAAGAATGAATGTATGCTTAACAAGCGCACTTCTTCTCTCGCGTCTTGTCAGGTATGAACTATACTTTCCACATCATGGAGAACTCGTAACTGAACTCAGAGGCCATGGGATTCTAATCTTGATAGTGTAGAAACTATCCACTTTCAAGAAGCTGGCTATCTCTAATTTGTGGTTTGTGCCACTAGAACTGTGCACCATCTCACTTCTCTTATTCAGATTGGAAACTTATATGTTAACGCTTTCCATACATCGGAAAGAGGAGAACGTTATATTTCAGTTAATTTTCTTTCATGACCAACAAGGTATTTTCAGATATTTAGCTCATGTTCTCTCTCTTATATATATATATATATATATATATATATATATATATATAATTTCAAGTATGTTTGGTAGAATAATTTTGACATATTAAAAAAATACAATTTAATTATTTTAAGATATTACTGTTATAGACATTTTAAAACATTGTTGCTATACCCATAATTAACTTTATTTAGCGTTGTTGTATTTTTATATAGAAGGTCACAAGTATTTGAAGTTTTTTTTTTTAATTTTCATGGTGGAGTATACTTATATTGTCAATTAATATTTCTCTAAATCGTGAATGTGGACAAGAATGTTCCTTTAAATATTGTGCAATAGAACTTGAATTCGACATATGTAATGTAAGTCTCCTTGAATACAATTATATAAATAAAAGCTACCTCCCTTCGATAAAACATAATAGCTTTAACAGTTAATCTTTAATTATAACGGAGCGCGTTTCATGCGCATTTACAAAGAAAACTCACAACTATCAATTAGATTAATTTTTTGTTTTAGCAGTTCACTTCTGAAGATGATCTTGGATGAGATTAAAAGTATTTGAGAAAATAAGAAATGAAAAAAAAACTTCGGCACATTCTTTAATTAATTTAATATCAACATTAAGTTGATCCGAGAATTCAAGAGGATTAAAATAAAAATAGATATGTTATCCAGATTATTCAACCAAACATGCTTGAATGAAGATATACTACACCCCCCCACATATATATGTATATATATAATGTCTCTCAATAAAAACTGTTGACCAGGGTATTTCTGCAATATAATGTTTTGTAATTAGAGTACTCGATATGAAATCAAGCAATAGAGCATTAATAATAATAATAATAATAAACAAAATGATTACTCTGCTCAGAGTTTTGTAGATCTTGAAATTCATTCGTCAGGAGACAACAATTTGAGTTACTTTCACATATCATGGTGTAATAGATCGCGGAATGAGAAATCAGAGGGCCGAATTTGAATTACAATCAGGGCAGTTATATTCACATACCCATAAATACCCTTGGGAAAAGGTATGAATTCATATGTACCTCCCAGCTATGAGTTGAATAGCAGGGTAAACTGGACTCTATAGCCTTGGTTGGTAACCAGTCTACCGCAGAAAGAAACGGGAAAATCTGCCTAGTCAGTCATGAATCTATAGAGACATGATTGTCCAAGCGTGTAGCACATATGGCAGTTGACTGACTGACGGGCAAATACCCTTGAGGAAGGTATAAATCCATCTCTTCTCCCTCCAGAATAGCAGGACAGACTTGGTCCTATAGCCTTAGTTGGTAACCAGTCTACAGCAGAAAGAAACAGTACCCTACTGTGGGAAAATCTTCTGCCTAGTCAGTCATGAATCGAAAGAGACATGATCACCTAAGCGTGTTTCACGTATGGCACTTGACAGACATATTTTTCTTAAAAGACGCTGACAAATAAGCATTGCATGAAAATTAATATAATATGCAACGGAACTCTGAGTGGAGATAAATAAACATTTTATTATATATAATTACGATGATTATCTAATATTTTGAATTATATGATTGCTATTGAATTTGATGGATTTATTTTCCTAACACTTTTTACAATGGCGAAATTATGAAAATCGATCAAATTAAGTTTAATGTTATCATGTCATAATATTTTTTTTTAATATTGCCATATGATAACAATTTTTTTTTGCATGGAACATATTTGAAATGTTCCTTATTCAGTGTATCTAAACGTGATATCTGCTGATGAATTCAATAGGTTTATTTGACACAGCGTTGTATCTGCGAAACTTAAAGTCGGCACTAAGATAAGTATTTTGAACTTTTCTGTATATTGCCTACTGTTGCTCTAATTTTATATGGGGTACTTTCCTTACAAAAATCTGCTCTCCTTAAAACGCGCTAAAATTTAGTAATTTGTGTATTTTTTGTTAGGTGTAATAGACTTGTTTGTATATACTTGCGTTTAATGAATACGTCGATAATTAATATATTTTTCTTTTCATAATGGCCAAGCAATATGAAGGTAGTACTTTACATAGATACGCGGGATTAACTGAAACTTTGATATATCACAACTGAAAGTACTAGTGATTAGCCTAACAATAACCGTCTACATAAAAAGTAATTGATACTATGGAACTTTTTCGACTTGTATTGATGTTAATTACCCAGAAGAAGAAAAAAACAAACCTTTCTCTAAGCATCACAAATACGTATTAATTATTCCTAAATTAATTCAGATTATACCTTGCTTTTCAATAAGTGAAAGGTTATTCTCGATCCCACATCAAAGGATCTTTTCTTTACTTAATATCGATTTCTTTTATCCACATTGAATCGCAATCATGTATTAATAAAATAAAAGAATAAAACATTTTCTAATTTACTGAGTTGACCAAAAGCTTCTTTTAAACTCTTTATTAGGAAAATAAAGATTTTTTAAAAATTTTATTTTCGCATTAAGTTTAATAAACACTATAGTTTACTGTTGTGTCTCTATACCTTCTTCTTTGTTTTTAAGCAATTTCATAATTCCATTCTCTTTTTTAAAAAAATATTATCTTTCTTTGAATTCTTTCAGGAAAAGGAAATTGAATTTTATTTTTTAAGAAAATTCTGTAAATATCACATTAGTTTTTCATAAGTAATATCTTATGAATACACTTGATGAGTGAAAACCTTTCAACCAGATTGTAGCAGTTTTTGCTTGATTACCAAAAAAAGTTTTTTTTGGTTTTTTTTTTTTTTTTTTTTTTTTTAGGTTATCATGATAGGACATTAAGCATATTCCTTTAACTAAATCTATATGGACTTTTTCTGTTAATTGATGTCTTCTAAATGAAAACAGTATTTGATCGAAAAAACATCGTTTATTTCTCTGGGTGGAGGCCATAATTGAAGAATCCTTTTCAACACCAGCAGATACATAACATCAATTTCTTTGAATGAAGATCAGTAATAGGTGGTCGCTTATTTCACATGCTCCACAATCTCTTGCATTACACATGGTTGTAAAAAAAATCCATTTTCGTTGACGATGAAAGTTTCCTTTAAAACACGAGAGATTTTTGTTGCCTTTTAAGTAGTGAACTACACACAAGAATATGTCTTTGTCTCTTTTTCCCCTACTTTTAACTTATGTGACTTTCACATAACAAGTGACAAACATACCAAAATTGGTGTAAATGATTTTCAATGTTCAGTTTGTATATTTTTAATCTGCTACATCTTATTCCCAAGTAATGTCTCGATCTGATCGCTGTCAACTTCATCCATTCTGCTTGACCGTGGAGCATCGTCCAGTGAAAAATTTCCAGCACGAATTTCTTATCTTTTAGACAACGTCATAATTCGATCTACCCTGTGCTTTTTACATTTCTCGGAAAATAACTGTTATAAGTAGTTTTTGCAGTTTTCCAGAGAATTGAATTGTTTTTCTCACCTTCTTTAACTGAAGATCAGATTTTGATACATTTTGTACTGGTTCATTTCGCTTGACCCAATATCTCTTGCTTTAAATCATACTTCAAAAGGTCTAGTATAATCTAACTGATGCAAATGATTTTAAACATTATTTGAATTTGGGGGATTTTAAATCTTCCGCATCATATAATGATTATTCTCAATATTTCGATTTGTTTGCTATCAACTTCCAATGGTCCACCCGACCACGGAGCATCTTTCAGCAACAAATATCTAGGATGGAACTTCGTAAACCACTTTTGACCCGTTTGTTCTTTCACAATACCATCTGCAGAAACTACACAAATATTTTTTTTTTTTAGTTTAATTTTCAACTTTACTTTTTACTAAGATTAAAAATGCTTATGCGTTTTATCTTAGAAAAAATGTCGAAAATATTATTTTCTACCATATTAGAATCAAGAAACAAATGTACCAATTTTGATAATAAAAAAAATTCTATGAGAGTTGACACAATACAATCCAAATCAGTTTTTGAATGAAGATAGTTAAAACTAATTGCTCTTAATACTAAAGACAAAAACAACTTCGTGACTAACTTGTGTGTCGGGGAATATTTTTTTCCTAATGGAGAATTATCACTACATATACAAGCCTAAACTAGTAGTGACTAGTACTCAGTTGTTTTTATCCTAGACTGGTTGCCAACCAAAGCTGCAGAGCAAGTTCGTTCTACATGAAGACAGCATTCCATAATGGTTTCACTTTTCTCAGACATCGCACCAGAAAACACGACCAAGAAATTTGTATGCAACACTCTACGCATACCAGCCGCCCACTAAAAGGTCTGAGGAATATCGAAAAACTAATCCATGGCTTTGAATTTAGGTGTAGCTGATCATCTGTATGAAGAAATGGGGGGCACGGCCACTTTTCTGGGACGAAGTTAAGATTATCCTACTAATTTTTTTTCTCTTTTTGCAGAGAAGCGTCACGCTAAAATTAGAAGTTTCTAATTTTAGTTTTAGATCAAAAGTATTCCCTGGAAGTGAAGAATTCAATATTTGGGGGAGAAATGTACATCGACTCAGTGAAGCAACACTATAAGGAAGATGTGACAATTAGGTAAGATATCGGCCATTAAAGAAATGAAAGCAGCTTAAATTGATTAATCAAATTAAAGTCTCCATTCAAAATCTATGGAAGTTTATCAAATAAGACAACGGGAATATTATAATGAATAGAACAAAGGAACGGAAACTGGTTTGAACGAATAACTATATTTCATCATGTCTTAGAAATTGAACCTGACTTGTTTATACTATTTACATTATTCGGACTATTGTCCTCATCTTTGTTACCATATTTATGTTTCGGCCGTTGTGCACTCCGGCCTTCTTCAGGTGGTTGGAATGTCGAACTGAACCCTTTATTTCGCTCGCTGGGGTAGACTGTTCTAGTTCCACGTGCCATGTTTAATGGATGTCAGTTATCTCCTGTTAATTCCCCTCTCCAAGTTCTCCACCGCCTTAACCAGGTATTGAAATCACACTCTTTGGGTCCTGTCACTGGATCTAACTAACGCCTTTAACCACTGGGCCATGTGCCCTTCCAACCACCTGAAGAAGGCCGGAGCGTACAACGGCCGAGACGTTGTGATAAATATGGCAACAAAAAATGAGGGCAATAGTCCGAATAATGTAAATAGTGTACATAATACCTCATCTCAGAAATATAGACAGTTACTCGTTTACATCTGATATTTCTATGTGCTGTGTCTCTTCAGGGCGTGGGTGATCATGGTTCTCCACAACTTTCTACTAGAAATAAGGGTTAAGGAATCTAGTAAAGTTCTAATATGCAGAGTAGAAAGACATTGGAATCAGATATAGCTGATCATCTGTAGAAAGACATGTGCGCATGCCCACTGTCCTGTAAGGAAGTTAGAACCAGTCAGAGAATAAAACTGATGATTCAAGTAACAACGCATATTCTGTATCCCAATAATCCTATTTGGATTATTTCAGCAGACACCTAACATAAATATAAACACTGTTGAGTGATCTGCCTTGAAACTAGAACTATTCAAGTCACTAGAGGGCGTGCTGTTGACTGGCTATTATTCACGATGACATTCACTTTTGAGTAACCGCGGAGCACCTGACTAACGACAGACGAGCGAGTGGGAATCTACTTTCTAAATGACACGGTCTAGTAGTCAGTTAAAACTCACGTAGTTCACAGGAAGTGTGGAATTCAATATTTGGGGGAGAAATATACATCGACTCAGTGAAGCAACACTATAAGGAAGATGTGACAATTACGTAAGATATCGGACATTAAAGGAATGGAAGCAGCATAACTAGAGTTTATTGTTTGTAACTTTGAGAAGAGTTGATATTATTCGGACGCTCAACAAATGTCTTCGTATTTTTGCTGTTGTCATCACAAAGTTTCGGTCGATCTATTCTTCACCCATTGTCAGTGAAAAAAAAAATCAATTCTTACTCATAGAACATGTCGCTGGACGCTGTAAAACAGATCAATTGATAAATTAATTCGCCGGTTGTATATACTCGGGGAATGGGTGAACTGGAACATTGTGATGCCATTCACTTCACCTCACCCAACTTCAGTAGGTTCAGAAGCACTTCCATATATCGTTGTCTTCTGTTAGTATAAACAACAAGATTGTATACATCACTGGTTTGCTAGCCCTGTCGCGTAAATTACAGCACCTTGTATTCCCTAGTGGTCACCCATCTGAGTACTGACCAGATTCAACGTTGCTTAACTTTGATGATTGGACGAGAACCGGTGTTTCAATGTGATATGACCGTAAACCGCGTTGTGTTGTCAACAATAAAAATTCAAAGAAGTGATTTGAACGTTTGAATAATCTTGGATATATACCGCCACTAACTCCAAATTGGAGAAAATGGTGTATAAAATTTATATACGAGAAAAAAAAAAAAAACATAATTTAAAAGTTAAAAATGTCAGCGTTCAAAAATATACAACGTTTCCTATCTGTGCATAATTATAATCAACGTTCACGTTTTTATATTACCCCCGCCCCTTCGTGCGCATGTGTAGTTACATCAACAGAAACATCACATTAGTCCGATGAAGTCCTTAAATGACGTAACGCGCCACACAATTTTTTTTAAAACTTTGTCATTAATTTTCTTAATATATACATCAAACATCGTAATGCGCATTTCGACGCAAAACTCATGAGTCGGTAAAGCAGATAAGTCACTTGAAAACTTTTCTTGATTTATTGACTATATATAGTCCGAGTTATCTCTTGAGCGATTTCGGGCGTTTCTGCTAGTCTGAAATATACGTCAAATTCTCTTAATCTTCACGTCTTTTTTTTTCAGTTGTATTATTAATGTTATCGTTACTATTAATTTTGACTCAAACAGGTACTTTCCAGATTATTTGTTACTGAGCCAATATTCTGTTTTACTTCAGAATATTTCCATAAAATTATATTCATTTTAATGATTTACACTCCAAATGTAAAGTTTCTGAAGATAACTTCAATTATATTTAAATAAAAAAATAATGAGCTAATCAGCTCTTTAGTGATATAAAAATAGTTCCATTCAGACAGCTTCGTCTTCAGAATTGTTGCATTGTGGAATATACTCCCTAGAGGATGCTTCTCCGATTACTACAATCTTAACTTCTTTAAGTCTACCCTTCATATTCTTATAGTATGTGCCTCTTGCTCCCTTCTCGTACGCCCTTACAATTACCAAATTTAGAAATCTTCTACTTGGAGTGGTTCCTGGGTCTTGTATTGAGTGAACAATAGTGAAAAATAAAAACAAAAATGTTAAATTTATAATAGGTATAAATTATTTCTATAATTACAATTTTAATTTTTGTATCTATATAAGACTTGTCAGACTTTGAAGTACCTTGCTCTTAAACAAGCATAGTTGATTTTTAAATAATATCTACTTTTATCATTCAGGAATTAAACTATAATCTCTCTGCTATGATTCAATACATTAAATATACGAATTGTTATACATTAAACATATACGAATCGTTATAATTTGACACTATTGAGGATACGTATTCTAAGTTGCTCAAATATTTTAAATCTGCTTGTATCGAAACAAAGAGGACACTTATACTTAACATCAGGAAGAGACACTTTAAATTTCTCAGTCATATAATGAAGAAAGAGGTCTTGGAAAATTTGATACTCACAGGACAGATTGAAGGTAAGAGGCACAAAGGAAAACAACACATAACCTATCTAGCGAGCTTAAGTAAATGGGTGTCATTTCAAGAGATAACAAAATGACAAAATTTATTAAGAGTTACAAAGGACAGGAAATTGTGAAGAGCCATGATCGCCAACGTTCTGAAAGGACACGATACAAAGAAGAATAATTAAAATGTAGAATAAAAATATGTAGCATTCAATATGCAATCTTATTGAAGTATGTGAATAATAATAATAATCCCAAAATGCGTCAGTATGGCAGAGCTTTGCGATTTTTGTAAAATAGGACTATACTTATTTTGGGTTACTGCAGACAAAAATTACTGATTAAGCTTACTGTCTACTGACTATAGGTAGACGATAAAAGTTTATCCCTTTTTATTTACATGAAGATTAAGCACGCAAATTATCCTTGTACAAAAGACTATGTTACAATTAAAACTCGGAATTACTAGAAATGATTATCGAAAAACCTTCAAATAATAAAAAAGGAAGAAAAAAATGAAAATTATTATGCGATTTTGCCTGGGAAGTTTTAATTTTTTAAAATACGACTTTCATGATTATCTGTTCAGTAATCTGTTTGTAAGCGATTATTACTCTCCATAGACTCTTTTAATATCTGTGAATTGCTTCTTTTTTTTTGTTGTTTTAGAAAGATAGTGGAATGGCTTCCTGTTGCCTTCTTGACCTTTTGGCTGGTATCAAAGTAATGGGATTTAGATCCAATTTTTAGATTAGGTTGTTTCTATTTTTATTTTAATTTACGTCAAATACTTTTATAGAAAATAAACGAAGTTCATTATTTCATTAGACAATCTCTTTAGTTAAATTGAAAATCATTTTGAGTCTTTTTACACCGCTGAAAAACATTTTTTAAAGGTAAGTTTATCTTTGAAAAAGATGCTTCGCAAAAATATATTCCTTAAATGATCGGTCGTAAAATTATAAATTTTCTTGTGAATATTTTCATTGTAACAGTATCTGTTTTCTTCTCATTCGAGATGGGATAATGTGCCGCAGATTCCAACCCTGTAGCAGCACCTCATCACATTGTACTGAGAGAGGTTGGTTCGTTGTAATATCGACGCCATTGTGACAATTTTTGTCCTTTGCCCATATGTACAGTGTAACCCGGATATAAGAGAGTTGTCGAAACCGGATAAGAAGTCTCTTATATCCGGGTTTGGTCTATTATATATACATTAACACAGGCTCTAACTTGGGACCAGAGAAAATCTCTTATATCCGAGTTTCTCTTATATCAGGGTCTCTTATATCCGGGTTACACTGTATATGTATGCGTATAGGCTCCCCACATGAAAAAGATTGTGTCACATCCTGCCTTAGTTCGGAAGACAGGTAAATTACGCTTCCTGTCGCCTTCTCCATGGTCTTGAATCCAGTAGTCTTTCTCTTAGACTGGCTGGAAAGTCTAGTTTACTTACTATAATTGGAGAAAAAAAATGTTATAAATTCATGTCTTTCCCAAGGGTATAAATACAAAGTAAAGGCAAGAAACTTGGCTTAAATTTGAACTCTGCTTGCCTATTCCACCTTCAGCGCCAATAACCGTTTGGCTACCTGCACATCTCATTAACAGAAATTAAACAAATAAATAAGAATAATACTAAAGATAAGATTCACTGTTTTGTCTGCAATGTTATTCATTTCAAAAAGGATCTAATTTTTCTCTTGACAAATTTATAAACCTTTAATTATTGAGTTCTCCCTATTCTCTGCGTTTCTTTTTTTTTTAGTTCAGTTTTTAATCCTATAAAAATAACTTGAATTGGTTTTAATGGATTGGATTATTATCAGCGTTGGATGTACAATGAAAATATTCATTAGAATAAAATTTGTAAGTTTATGATTGGTCATTTAATGAATATATGTTTGTGAAGCATCTTCCTCAAAAACAAACTTAAAAATGTACTTCAGAAGTGTAAAAAACTCAGAATGACTTACAATCTAACTAAAAAGATAGTTCGTTTATTTTTATAAAATTTTCTTATTTCTATAGACAATCTGACGCAAATAATAATAATAATAAAACTGGAAAAAATACGTGGAAATTACGAGAATTTAGCATATTTTCAGGATAGCAGAAGCTCTGCTAAAAAGTGCTCTAGCTATTAAATGCAATGAATAAAGAAAAATTCAAATGATTTATCTGGTTGGCCGACTTGATTTTCACGTCCAAACGCTCATCACGGCCAAATGTTTAATAAATCTATTGGACTTATCAGATCTCATATTTATACTCTTCTGGTTAGTGTTCATTCGTTACAAAGCGTATAATCTAACAATAATTTCAATAGATTTATCAAACACCTGACCCTGATGAGCATTTTGACGCGAAACTTTTGAGTCTGTCAACTAGATAAGTAGCTTGAACTTTTATTGAAGGAATTTTCATTCGTAAGGAAACGATAAACTAAGGCGTGAAATGGTAATATGTGATAAAAGTTATGTGCAATTAGAAATGTACTCGAAAGTTGTCTGAATGTATTTTTTAAAAAGTTCCAGTTGCGATCTATGAATATTTAAATGACGCTGTTTAATTTACATAAACACAAGGCGAACACGATTTCTTTTGAGATCATTTAATAATTAGCACAATAGATAGTGATCAAAACAGATTAGAATGATTGGCTGATGGATTCGTTTTTTTTTTTTTTTTTACAGTTTATCAAGCTTTTGTAGGTTATTTAAAGACAGAAAAGTTTTTTCTATTGTAAGATATTTTTATATAATAATGATTTAGTGATAAAAGTCTTAGTAATTAACCCATAGCTGTGGAGAAGAAGCTAATTCCCAAGATTATTTACGCGTAAGTGAATATAACTAACCCAACGGGAGTTGGAACTCAGCTTTTCAGTTAACAATTCTGAGCCATTATCCATCCCGCACACACAAGCTTACAGTACTTGATATTCCCAAAAGGTCTCCCATTTCTGTACTGACCTGGTTCGACATTGCTTAACTTCGTTGATCGTACGGGAACCTGTGTTTCAATTTGATGTGGCCATAAACCACAAAACAGATCAGAAACATGCTTCCCTAACAGAATCGATATTTTTCTTCAATTGGAAGCATATGCAGGCATATATTTTATAAGAGAAATTCTTAAACTACATCTAATTTGCATACAACATTTGGCATGCCAGAGTGTAATCGATTTTAGATTTTTAAAAATGCCTTGTCCTAACAGGACGTGGTCATTTATGACTTTCTATGTATTCTTTTCCTTTATTATCTTTGGATATGATACGATATTTGGAGAAATATAATGAAGTAGTTTCCCGTTGCTTTCTCTCCGGTTTAGAATTGAGAATAGTCAGATTGGTTACCAGCCCAGATTGAAGAACCAAGTCTACCCTGTTATTTAATAGTTGGTGAAAGAAAAGCGATGGGTTCATGCATTAGTAAAAAGTGAACGTAACATTTGAACACGGCTTGCCGATTCCACGTTCTACACCGGTAATCGTTAGGCTACCTGCACATCTCATTTTATGTTATTAGTCAGCAAATGGAGTAAATGATTGATTCATTCATTTTCTACGGCTTATCAACCTTTTGCGGGATTGTAAGATTTTTTTTATAGATAATAATGGATTAGTGATACAAGTCTTGCTAATTAACCCATAGCCAGGGGAAGAAGAACTGGATTGATATCTTTCCCAAGGGTATTTGCGTGTGTGAACATAACGAACCCGACTGAAATTGGAACTCGAGTTAACAATTCTGAGCCATTATACCACTTACAGCACCTGGTATTCCCAGGCAGGTACCCATCTAGTACTGACCAGGTTCGATGTTGCTTAACTTCGTTGATTGTACGGGAACCAGAGTTTCTACGTGATGCGGTTGTAAACCACAAATAGGGTAAAAAAAATATCTGCTATTCTATTATTTTCATAGTTAATTAACTAAATATTCAATATTGGATTTATATATGAACTATATAAAATAATCCGTTGTCCGAGAACCGAAGCACTCAGTTTAATGACCATTTGATTAAGAGGAGAATAAATTAAAACATTTTCTGTTAATTGTATTTTAATTATATTTCTTTCTAATTGAATATTTATTTTCTTTGTAAACGAAGAGAGGTTCACGAAGAAACCTTTATAATTAATCCTATCGAAAAGTTAGTTGGGGATGTTATGAAAATATATTCGAGAATTTCAGTCTTCAATAGTTTGTCTCTTTTATCGTTTTCTAGGATACTTTTTCACAAATTTTCCCTTTTTCCATCTATAGAGACGTTGTATTTTACCCCCCCCCTCCCAACATATACACTAGTCTATAAATCATTATTTTTTAATGGCGTTTAAGAAGCTTTCGTCCGCTCAAATCCAGATGTCTGCATTGACGGATATTATTTTGATTGGATTAGTGTAATTTAAAGATCAGAACCCGGACATATTTTCTTTAGATCAAGCCCGAGTTAACTTCAATTTTAATTTTATACAAAGAAGCTGCTTCCTCAAGCAGACATGCTTACTAATTAAAATTTTAATGTTAACATTCAAATTTCAAGATCACCAGTATATCATTTATTTTATACCTTGATTAGAAATCAATTGTCTTTTTATTTTAATATTCATCGATTCACAAATTTATTGACTAGGACGATATGACTCTTAACTTTAGATAACCTAGTTTCTATCTTAAATAAACTTTAATCTTTTTTTAATTTCATGTTTTGGAATTAACATTTTTAGACAGTTATTAAGACTCGTTTAATCTGCATATGTTGATTATCGACTGGCCTTCGATGTGAAGTAATATTCTTCGATTTAGGTTTGCTTTAAGACAACATTTGATTTTAACGTAATGAAAACCGAATTTTATAAATATTGATCAATTATCATATTATTGGGATTTGACTACGCCCTATATCGATTGTTTACTTCAGAAATAATCCTTGGCGTTTCCTGGCGAATTGTTCTTGGAAAACAGACGACAACCATTTTCCTTATGGAATTAGCCTTATATGATTTTTCGCCTGAAATACAACTTAAAAAACATTTTTAATCATGTACTGATTTATTTCACGACATTTTTAAGACTCGTTCCTCTTACATATAACTTGATTAGTGTCTAAATTGGATTTGGAGTAATTTACGATCTACATAATGACATTCACAGATCATATTCATCTCACCAAATACACTGCATCTGACCATCGATCTACACTATTATTTTCAGATAAACTCTCTGATACAACATCATACTCCTCGCCAGATACTAAGAAATTAAGACTACTTGGTCATAATGCATTTTGTGGTGGATTTTCCAGTTAAATGATTGTATAAATCGATTTCTGTCAAACAACCAGTACCACGAAACATATCACAGAATTAATTTCAATTTTAACTTAACAATGCGCAATAAAAATAAACATAGAATTTGAATTGCCATAGAAATTCAGTTCTAATTATTTTCATGGGGAAAATAATTTTCACTGGCTTCAGTAACTTTTATCTCTCCGTTTAAATAGTGATTCTTTATTGTAGTTTTGTATATGCTTTATATTTTTAGTTCTTTAACCTACAATCCAGAATGAAATGCAAGCACGTTCGCATCTACTTAGCAAGATGCTTCGTCAGTGTTGCAGAATGCTGGGGTTTGAAAATATATTATTACGGCGTTCGCTAGACTAAGGCGACATTGAACATGTATATAAATCTAAATAAATGGTGCAAAATCATTTCCAACATTGATGCAAAATATAAATTATTTCATGGGTCTAGCTCATAATTTTAAATAAAATTCTGGATGGATACGCACGCACACACATGCGCTTAATTTTATATTATAATTCTAAAAAATTCATTAGTAGGAGTAATTCAAAGAAAGTGATTAAATATAAAATATGACGTATTCAATAAAAAACAAAAATAAGGAATTTTGAATTTCATCAAATTTAAAATCTTAAATCTACAATTAAAATGAACGATAAGCGATAATTCTTTTTTAAACAGCGAAACTCTTTTGGGTCTATTTCTAAACGGAAATAAACTGAAATGCCCAAATCTTAGGGATAGGGGTACACTGGGTATTTTCTCTCTCTACTTGTAGAGAAAAAGTCAGTCAGATGGTATAATACTAACAGGTAAAGAGGTAGTGTAGTTATAGCAGTCATGTGACGCGGTCATTTTAAATGGGGAATTGTTTCGACTAGAAAAATGGGACACTATTTCCAAGATGATAACTGCTTTGGTTTTTCCACCGAGGAATTATCAGCGGCATGTGAAAATTGCGATCGCGCACTGGTGATACAAGAACTGCATTCCATAGCGGTTTTGTAATTATTGATCAACAAGGATACCATTAACGACACCGCAAAACCGGTTACTCCTGAGCCAGAGAGCATCGCCACTGGATGGTGGAACAGTAGACCTGTGTCTCTTGGTCAGACGAGTCACATTTTTTCAGCTCTTTCAGATAAACGGTTGAGTTCGTCTATGGAGATTGTATTGGGCTATGAATCCAGCTTGTCATTAGGTCGTTGTGTAAGCTGGGGGCACTTCTGTTCTATTGGCATTCGCAGGGGTCACTAGTGTAAGTAGAGTCTGTCTTAACAGGTGTTACGCACCCAAATCTTAACCCAAACCATTTTCATTCCTTTATACTCACCAGTGTCCTTAGTGATAATAATTTCTTCTAATAAGATAGCATGACTAATTGCAGTAACACTCGCCTGGTTAAAACCCATTGAACATATATAGAGAACAGGTTAGAAACTTCACTAAATTTCCTGTAGCTACCATTAACAAACAAGCACAACTAAGTTATCAACAGCTCTGGAATTTGTCTGGATAGATATATCAATGCAACAATACTTACCTAGCACATATCAGAGAGTATCCCCCAGACGAGGCTCTGCCGAAGGGCAGAGTCTCGTCTCGGGAAACTGACTCCGTTTTTACGTAGTCTATAGGGAATTTTTTGTCTGAGCCTACGGGCTCGGATACCCTTGTGCCACATATTGCTGCGTGGGGCAGCGGGTAAATAATTATACCAATGCAACAACTACTGTACTTCGTAGGCTCATGCCACTGTTATTCAATCAAAAACGAAGCTACATATTATTAAGTAGTTATCTTTATTTTTTTGGCATTTAACATTTTAACTTTAAAATTTATTTCATGTATTAATTGCAGGATAATTAGTTTGGGAATAAGTTTCTTGTCAAGATAAAACAGATGAGAAAAGTTACCATATATATATATATATATATATAACTATTTGGACTTTATGTAGATGTGTGCATTATCTGTTTTAAAAAATGACAAAAAAATTTTTTAATGCTTTTCCACCTTTTCATCGTCGACAACAATTTATATTTGTAATTATTGAAACACTTTTATAATTTGGTTAAAATATCCGAGAGCGGTAACGTTTGTTACTTAAAAGCGCTTTAGACTTTTAATGTTGAAGAAAAATTTATAATTTCGCATTTAAATTTTTAAAAAACTTATTCATAAAATATGACATTAAAATTGGGTTAACAGGATGTAGTGAAATTCAAAATGAAGGACAAGGTTTAAAATGTGCAGATTAAGTAGGTTGCACAGTGATAAAATCAAACGTGTTGTTCTGGATAAAAAATAATTACGATTCAATTATATTTATCGGATTTTGTTATAAACAAAGGAAAGAGCACTGAACTGTTATGTAATATCGATTCTCTCGTATAGCAATGAATGAAGAATAACCTTCATTAAAAACAAACAAACAAAAACAGTATAAATGTGGTTCTACAGAAGGATACTGAGAATACCATGGACTGAATATGTGAGTAATGACGAAGTTTTAAGAAAAGGGGAAACAAAAAGGACACATACCTAGAATAAGAAAGACAGTTGAAATTTCTAGGACATAATAAGGAAAGGGGGCTTGAATAATTTGACACTCACATAACATATTGAAGGTAAGAGTAAAGCAGCGAATGACCTATCAAGAGTGTGTAAATGGTTAACAGAATATAGTTTAGGAGCGATAACAAAAATATAAACTTTACAAAGTACATGAAGTTGTGGAGAGCTATGATCACACACATCTTGAAGTGGCACGATACATCGAAGAACAGCTGTACTTCTTAGGTCAAAGATAAAATTGTTTGACACATTAAAATCTAATTTCTATTTATGGCAAATTAAATTATTTTTTACGTAAAATACTAATTTTGTAGAAGTCAGTTGTAAAACATTACAAAGCCTGTTGACAGTGATTTGAGTGGTAAAGAGTGTGGCCTTTTTAATTGGGACTGGGGGACCTCGAATAATTTATTAGATTGTCATTAAAAATAAAAAATAAAAAAAAGAATAGTTATCATGCTTGTCATCAGCCGTAACAACCCAATTCAGTCAAGGTTGGATTATGACCTTTTGGGGCCCATAGACTAATGAAATTATGCCCCCGCATTCAGACGGAGCTACCCTCAAACTCGTCCGTCTTGAATATTTTTACATGTGATATATATAGCGACATTTATATAGGTTGAAGTAAACTTATTGCAAATTCTTTAAATAAACTAGAATAGAATTTTGTTTGACAATAAAAAGTTTTCTTTAAGAAATCCCACTATTGCAAACGAAATTAACGTACATTTCAACACAACCGTGGTTAAAGAGAAAAAAAAACAAACGAAAATTTTTTATAACCATCATGATAACAATAAACCAATCAAAATAAATATGGGTTTGTCATACTTATATTTCAGTTTATGAAACTATTTAGAAGTTATAACATCTACAAAATTAAAATCACTGCTTTATAAAAATGGTTAAGATTTAAACATTCTGAACTAAAATCAAACATGTTACCAGACCTACTTGAAATACAATGGCACAAACTAAAACATTCTTTCTTTTCCTTGCTTTTGCAAAGTCAACTAAATTTGAGTGTCGTATTTATTTCATTTCAGTTTATGAAACTATTTAGAAGTTATCTAATATAGAAAATTAAACTATTGCTTTATGAAAGCTTGAAGGGACCTATGCTGCGGCCTATAGTAGCCAAGGGGATAATCTGACCCTGCTTTCAGTCTCGACATTACATAGTCGATTTTAATTTGAGTAATATTTTAACAGACAGCAGACTTTGAAACCATTTCCCTCTAAAGCAAATGTTTTCTAACGTTTTTAATCCATGCTCCATTTTGAAAAGATAAAAATATGAATATATTAAAATTTCAGAGACCAAATACTTTTCGTTATTCTCATTTAAATTCCAAATTTTTTATTTTTTTTAAGCGTATCACCCCAAGCAAGGCTGGAGGCCACTATCACGCAAGGGGTTAAAGAAGGGTTGGAGGAAGAGCAGATAGGAGTGGTAAAGGAGAGGATGTGGTGAAAGAGAAAGACAGTGGGTCGATCAAGGCAAGGGGTTACAGAAGATTTGGAGCGAGAGCAGATAGGAATGAAAAATGAAAGGATGTGGAGAAGGGAAGTGGATAGATCAAGGCAACTGGAGATGTCGATTGACGCTACACTTAAACCGTTGAAGATTGTATTTGTCAGGGAAACAGTAATAGGGAAGGGAGTTCCATAGGCGAGATGTGTGAGACATGAAGCTATTGGAGTAGAAGAGACGTCTACATCTAACAGTTTCCACGGTGTAGGGGTGGGAGCGGGAAGCCAGCCTCGTGCGGCGTTTAAATTCACGAGGTCTGGGGACAAGCGAAAGCAGCTCCTCGGAGAAATTACCGTGAAAGTACTTGTAAAAAAGGCAGAGCGAGGCAACATCGCGTCTGTGAGAGAGCGACTGCAGACGAGATGACAGATCAGGGCCAATCACGTTGCCTATCCGTCTCTAGATCTTATCAAGAACCCTGAGGCAAACAGCAGGGGCCCCAGACCATATATGGCAGCAATACTCCATGCAAGGGCGAATGGTCGATTTATAGACTTGGAGGATCGATTCCGGGGAGAAAAATTTCCTGGCTCAGCACAGAGAACCAACTTTCCTTGCGGTGGCTGATGCAACAGACTCGATGTATTTGTTCCATCTCAGATCAGCAGACAGCGTGAGACCGAGCAGCCGCAGAGAGGAGCTCTCGAGAAGTTGGTCTTCAGACATTCTAATGGGATGCAGGGATGGATCCTTGTGGTGGTTAATCGAAATCCATGCTTCCTGATGGTGTATGCACCACAGGTTAGGAATCACTACAGAGTGACGGTTATCTGAGCAGGGGGAACTTGTTTCCAGACTAAGGTGTTACACCTCTACTATAAGAAAGACATGCATCAAATACATATATATTTAGAGAGATAATTCTTTGTTTATATATAAGGCTCAAACACTAATATTCCATGGTTATAATTTATTACATTGGAATCGTAATCACGATCCAATTCATCAGACCTACAAATATATATATATATATATATATATATTAATGCATGTTTCATTAAATAATAGACAAGTTTTGTCTATTTATTTTAAGTAAGTTCCTTTCATATTGTCTGATAAGCTTAATCACATTATCGTTGAAAGACCTGACTATCCTCTCCGTCCTATCATATCGCAAATTCCTACTCCAGTATATCAGCTAACAAAATACATTAATCAACTCATTACTCTTTACCTTCTTAGTAAATTTAGTATCAGTTCAACGTTAGAAGTAATCCAAATCCTAAAAAGTGAAAACCTAACAATGCAATCATAGCTTCACTGGATGTTGAAAACTTATTTACCAATGTCCCTGTTAGTGAAACTATTGACATAAATATAAGGAATATATACAGTAACTCATCTTTACCCCCACTTAAAATTAATCCAAATCTATTACGGAAACTACTATTAGTTTGAACTACTGAAGTCCCTTTCTTAGATCATAATAATAATATATATATACAACGCGATGGCGTCTCCATGGGTTCAGTACGGGGTCCGACATTTAGTAATTTCTACATGTCGAACTTAGTAAATAAGATATTTACTGATGTTAAAAAACCTTCCATCTATCTAAGATATGTTGATGATATCCTTATTTTAGTTAAAAATACAGATGAAATACTTCAACTTCAAAAACGTTTTCATGATAATTCTGTCCTTAAATTCAAGTATGAACTCAATACTAATAATAAAATTCCCTTCCTTGACATATTGATAAACACAAATAACAAATTTACTATTTCGCCATACAAAAAACCTACTAGCATAAATTCTTGTACACTTAACTACAAAAGCGAATGCCCATATTACTACAAAATAGCAATTATAAAAAATCTAATACATCGCGCAGAAGCTAATTCATCCACAAAACAGATTTTTTACAATGAACTAAAGAATATAAAACAAACACTTAATAGCTTTCCAAACTATATAGTGGATGAACAAATAAAATACTTTTATTTCTTAATAAGTCTTAATACTAAGCAAATAAAACATAATACTGCTTCAACTAATTCCAAACATATTAATCTCTTTTATCGTAGTCAAATGCATACTAATTATAAAAAGATGAAAATATACTAAAAAAACTAGTAAATACTAATATAACTACAACAGATCCTAGCAAAAAAAAAAGAAAAAAAAAGGTTAATCATATGCTACACTAAATCTGGTATGTCCAACTTAACTATTCGCAATGATTCTTCCCCCTTCCCCTGTTTACAAATTCAAGTGCTCTTTGGGAGATTGTATCTTCAATGGATTAAATAATATTTATGTTGGTCACACCACAAACTCGCTTTCACGGCTCTTAATTCTACATTTAAATGGTAACTCTAACATTTTTAGACATTTAAAACAACATGCCTGCCCGCGTACTCAATTCCGGAAAATCCTTGTTGACAACACAATTATACTTAAACATGAAATCAATAAACAAAAATTTTAAATCCTTGAAGCTATATACATAAAACAGTTGAAACCTAACCTGAACACAATAAACTATGAAATCTCCACAAATATTCTTAAATGCCTATAATTTATAACAGAAGCCATTGGTTTATACCAATGGCTCCCTATATTTAATACTTCTCGTTTTTCACTCTCGCGTGGTCATGTGTGACGTTACGAGCTGCGACGCGATTTTCGCTTCCTTGTCTCGTATATACGAGTTTGTCGTTACTTTGAGCTTATTCAAGCAGCAAGGGCAGACTATCATTGTAGTTTTGTCTGTGTGTTGTTTGATTAATTAAAATTGTCATCTTTGATAATGGCTTATGTAAGCCGAAAGCTTAGAATGGATTTAAACATGTATCAATATGGTGTTTTCCTTTCGTCTTTCAAAGATAATGTGATTAAGCTTATCAGACAATATGAAAGGAACTAACTTAAAATAAATAGACAAAACCTGTCTATATTATTTAATGAAACATGCATTAATTAAAAATTGCTGCCGAAATATATATATTGGGTATATTTACGTAGCATATTTTTATTCAAACAGGTTTGGTTAAATAATTTAGACATATCATGATATGTCAAAATTATTTACCAAACCTATTTGAATATATATATACCCGAAAATGCATTTAAATTATTTAAATGTCTTCTTTGAGGTTAAATTTTTATTTTCCGTATGAAAAGAAAATAAATTTCCGTATATAAAGTTTTAAATAATTGACATGTCCACTCATCGAACCGCCATTATACAGAAAAATATGAACAAAAAAAAAAAAAAAATTGTCCCATAGATGTATTTCAAAATCAGTTAGTAAATTTATGGATTAAATGGATTTTTTTCAACGTAATGCTTATATTTTGCTTAAAACATAATGAAAATTGCATTATTCTATGTATGGTAGCCTGTGATGTTTATGTCAACAACAATATTTTGTCCTGTAATCCTTTACTTAAAAAGCGCGTGAAAGATTAGGAAAAAAAAAAAAAAAAAACTACGGAAAACCAGCATTGCAAAAATCAGAAAAATAGTATTTATGTTTAAAAACGAATTATATTTTATCTTATATAACCAATAGTTTTCAGAATATTTTTATTCTATACGCTTTCATGAAACTGTAGAATAAATAAAAAAATTTATACTACATTCATCATCATCATCATCATCAACATCATTTATTCAGCGCATTTTGCACCACTGTAATCGCCACTCCACCTATCTCTGTTGTAATTATGGTTCATAGTGACATTCAAGGCAAAGTAGTGCAATGGCTTGCTAACTCCTTTTGCACTGGAGATGTTGAGGTTACTCCATCCCTCCTCTCAGAAGTTCCTCTGCCCCCTTCTAAAGCCGTTGACCTCTGAGACGCAGCTCCTATACTGGCAATTAGTCGATGGCCGCTTGGTATAGTCGATCGGGAAACCTTCTGCCACAGTTTAGGTCGATGCCGTTGATCGGTATGTGGCCGTTGCAGTACTCATGCGACATCTTGGAGCCATGTGTCAGAGTTGAATGTAGGCCATGGACCAGTACGGTTCCGCACCCCAATTCACCTGAGTAAAGCAGAGTCGACCGCTTCGCTGCAAAGTTACAAACACTGACGATACATCACTATATTACATTAGAGGGATAAAAAAATGAAATTAATTAAAAATTAGTGAAATCATACTTTTAAGTTTAATTCATTGCTTTTATGTTTGATTATTTTCTTACATGTTTCATGTCATAAAATATTTAATTGTTGCAATGAGGTATTTTTTAAAATTATCACAGCATTTAAGAGTTATTGGATTATCATATATCTTACTAGCAACATGGCCCGGCGTTGCCCGTGCTTGATTCAAAAATCGTATGACTCATACAGCAATCGCTATCACTTGACTTAAAATATTTTTGCTCTTCCTTGCCTTTAAAGGAGTGCCCTTTGCTGTGCTGAGAGGTTGCTACATGCCTTACTTCTTGCCTCTCACACTGCGAATTTTTTCTAAGCTCTATACTAAACATTAAATCTGTTACGAAAAAAGAACTAAACAAAATGAACACAAAACGATCAGCTTTAAAAAAGGACTCGTAACTGGAAAAACCGAATGAAAAAAGAATGTTAACAACAAATACTTTTTCACAGCCAACCCAGTTCTGCGGAATCAGAATCAACGTTGAGTTTAAGCAAGCGAATGAGCCAATTGGAGAAAAGTGCCATGCAGATTTAAATTTTTCCCACTTGTGACGAATGCAGCTATCGATTTTTTTTTGCATGCTAGTTAACATTCGTGTTAGTCAGCTGTTGGCTCTCACGCTGGCCAATAGAATTTTCCTGCCTATTCGTGGCAGCCAGCTATAGGCTCTCACTCTGGCCAGTAGAAAATGGCCGCAAATTGCATGAAAACTACCGTAGAAGCATGAAAAAAATCGATTATTTCCACTATCGATGGTAGTTGGGAAATGCAAAGACGGTCTTGGCCTTCTCGCTAACTTGGAGCATGTGCATGTAAATTTTGGTGCAAATCCGTCGAAAATTGCAGCCGTGCATTCGTCACACACATACATCCTGCCTTTTATAGATAGAGATTACTCTTCCAATATTGAAGTATTGAATCAAAGGCGGTAATTCAGAATTATTTCCTTTTTTAACACCCATACAAAAAAAAAAATCTAACTATTGCTAAAGTGAAAAAGAAATTCTTTTAAGAAAATCATACTCGAAAATGGCTTCAAACTTTACATTTTTCGTTTCTCAAACATGTGTATTTAATGAAAAAAGAAAAAAAGAAAACAATTTTCTGTCCAATCTGAAATAAAATATATTTTATTAAATTATGCAAGCACCAATTTTCAGAAAAATTATTTTTTTGAGTTTTATAGAATTATTTTTCATATAGTTCGGGACAAATTTTTCCGTATGTTTACACTTTGCATCAATGTTTTTACTGAAATGACACCATCAGGGATTTTTCTTTATATAACTAAATAAATTTCGCGAACAATCCCTAAAACGTAAGATAGCGAAAAGTGTGTGTGTGTGTGTGTGTGTGTGTGTGTGTGTGTAAAACAATCCTGCCAGAAAATATTTCCACAAAGTTTTCTAATAAACCTATTCAATGTACAGTTCATTCACTAATGATAAGTACTTAAAGTTTCGTTTGGATTAAATAATTCCTTGATTTTTATCATTTTTTTAAAAACATATAGTATCGATATTTTAAAACTTTCATTAATAAAGTTTTATCGTCCAAATAGTTTGTTATCATTAAGAGGAAAGACAAAGATTTTTTTATTATTAAATTATATTTTTAATCCTTTTTAGGACCTTCAAATTTTGATTAAAATCTTGTTTCTCTTTGCGGTAATGAGGGACCATAAATTAACGCGGGAAATTTGAACGTCTTTTTGCGGTGAAAAACATTGATTTGGAAATTTGTACAAAAATCAGATAATTGTCAGATTTTAATGAAACTTTCAGGACTTATTAAAAAATGAATGAAATTATTTTTGAATAGTTTTCTCTACATCTCTTACATCTCATTCGTTTAATTGTAAGAAATTTCGAGAATTCATTTTTATAGTGCTTGATGTTTATATTAATTATAAGGACAAGTCCTTGAGAAATTTAAATCATCAATTTATTTTGGCCAAGCAGGATCCCTAGGTAGAGAAAATCTGCTCTTAATCCTAAAATAAAAAATGCAACTAAACTAAGATATTATTGAGTTAGAAATGCTATTTGTTTTAATTGCTTTTACAAATAAAATACATTATGGAACACTTTTGTCTTAAGAGAAATCTTTTTGATAAACAATGAATTTTTATAAGAAGTTTTTCATTTAAAAAAAAATTAGAATAATTTATAAAATTTTAAATGTTAAAATTCTCTAGTAATTTGTATTGGTCATTTTGTTATTTAATAAAGCTACATTTAATAATCATAAATGGAAAAGTTTATTACAATCCTGCGACCCTGAGTATTTCATAAAGAGTTTTGGATTTTTTGTGAGCGTGTATAAACGTGCTGATTTTTGTAAATACGGACAGACATTATCAGAGAAATAAGTGCGGTAACTATATTAAATTTAAAGCGTGTTAGTAATTTTCTAACATTTTCTTGTAAGACAAAGCTAAAGTACCTAAAATTCAATAAAATATTTTAAAAATTTTAAATTACTGGGTAGCTTAAAATAAAGTATGTAAAAAAGGCGTTTACATTGTATTCATCATGTAATTTTACTACAAGTACGCCCCCCCCCCATCCCGACATAACTCCCGCTAATATCAGGTTATCGGCAGACGTTTCAATACCTCATAAAAACACTCACCTCCGTGTTAAAAAAAAATATGCTTTTCTGCAATATTTTAAACTAAGTAATATTTGTTTTAATTCAGATTAATTAAACTTTAAATCAGTTAATATTTCTTAAATAAAATTTCAGAAAAATATATTTTATTTTTAAAAGAATTTTTAATAAAGACAATTATACTGTATTGACAGATTTGTCAATATGACTAATTTTAGCGATTTTACTGATAATAAAAAATAATTCCAGTCAATTTAAAGAAATAAGGTAAATGAACATTTTATTTTATTTATTACTACTGCGCTATGAGTTTATATTGTTACAAAGACTGCTTTTTAAAAAAGTCATTTTTCGTTTTTTAATCATTTCACCCTAAACAAGGCAATAAAGCCACTAAGACATAAGGCGTTACAGAATGTGAGAGAATATGAGAGAAAAACAATACAGGAAACAGGAGAGAACAATAAAAGAACATGAAGTAAGAAGACAGAATATAACGATTGACATTGCATTTACATTTTTGAAGATCAAAGTTGACTGGAAAGCAAGAAGAAGGAAGAGAGTTCTACAAGCGAGAAGTGCGATAGAAGAAACTGCTAACATTATTGTTAAACCTGGTCATTTCAGCTGTAAAATGATGAGACCTTACCGCCAATCTAGTACTTCGTTTAAATTCATAACGTCGAAAAAACTTACCTTTAAAACATCATCTTCCAGAAATACTCTTGTCGACCTTTTTTGTTGATTTTTTTTTTCAAAACACAATCTTTATTGTGTGTGTGTGTGTGTGTGTGTGTGTGTGTAAACACACACATTTTGCGGACTACCAAAAATACATAGACCAGCTATTCCGGTGAGGCCCATTATATCTAGAATAGATTACAGCCTACATAAATTAGCAGGTACACTAGCCAAAATTTTAAACCCTCTAATCGGTACAATTAATTCCTCACACATAAAAAAAATTCTCAGGTGATCTTATTAATAGATTTAAAAATATATGGACAAATATATTGCCAATTTAGATATAAAATCTTTGCATAAAAATGTTCCCATAAACAAATGATTAAACCTACGCTTAACAAAATCAAAAATCAAATGACCTCTCCCCACTCATAATAAAATATGCCAATGCATTACTAATTAGTGTTCTTTCACTTTCGATAACCTTTATAAACCAAAAATTGGTTTTATCGATAGCAGTGTTTTTACATTTTTCTTTTTAGAGTTTGTAGAAAGTGGGCTTTTCTGAAATATTTTACCACAAAATTCTTCTTATTTTACATACATAGACGATACTCTACTTATATATCACCATAGCACAATATTACCAGACCTTGTAAATGGACTTAATAGCATTGAACTTACGATAGATTTTACTTTTGAAATCGAAATGAATAACTTCTTAGATATTATGCTAAATAGAACCAATATTGACATCCAACTAAAAACTTATAAAAATTCTGCTAACAAGAATGAATGCATAAACTATTCTCGTCACTGTAATAATATAAAATCTGGGGTAATTATGGGAGTTTATTTAAGAACACTAATAATCTGCAGCCCCTAGTATTTACATGAAAATATACTTTTTAAAAACTTCCAATACCATTATTATTTCATGCACAATACTAAAAGAAAAGCATGCAAAATCTACACCAAAAAGGATAATAATAATAAATGAGATAAAATTAGGCATATCAAACTCCATTAAATCTACTATTTAATTATAATATATCCAATCTTAATACTGAATTAATTACCACCTCATCCAAAACTATTATGATCAGAAAAAAATGAACAGAATAACAATTCTGAAGCAGGCATATATAAGATAAACTGTAAAATATAACATTATGCATTTATGAACATTGAGTTCAAGACTGCTATACTTTTTAAAAGAAAAAATAACTTATTTAGTTATTGATGGATTAACGGTTATTGTTAAAAGAGCCTATCAAGCTTTAGATAAGAGTAGTAAAGTTCGAGATACTGCTTTGGATATTTCGAAGGCCTTTGACAGGGTTTGTTTTCCTGGTCTTTACAAGTTGAAAGGTTATGGTATTTCTGGATGAAATATTGATCCGATTCAATCTTTCTTACCAAATCACGAGATAAAAGTTATCTTGAATGGCTACTCTTCTCAATATTTTTACATTTATGCGGGTGTCCCTCGGAGCTTTATCCTTGCATCGACATTGTTCCTAATGTTCATCAATGACCTTCCCGATGTTATCAGTTCTCAATTTGGTATCTATGCTGAGAACACAATAGTAAGTCAAATTGGCAGCAGATCTCAAAAATGATCTACAATCTGTTGTTAACTGGAGCAAGAAATGGCTCGTTAATTTGAACGTATTCAAAATAAAACTGCACACTTTTAATCATCTGAGACAACATTTTTTCTCCTTCCATGGGCATGGTTAGTGTTATCTTCCAAATTGGTAACTCATTGCACCTTCTCGAGCTAACGTTTTCCATTAACACGAAGTGGAAAGATTATATTGAATCAGTTGCTAGATCTGCTGCTAGGAAAGTTGATTCACTCTAGACAACTTTTCCGCCATAATCTATCTTACACATTTATAAGTCGACCATTCAGCCATGCATTTAATATTGTTGTCACCTTTGGTTTGGGTCTTCTGATATGTATTTAGAAATTCTTGATAAATTCCAAAGAATCTGCAATATTATTTGTCTTGACCCGGTTTCTCGTCTTCAGTCACTTTCCCACTGTCGTAACTTAGCTTACTTCTTCCTATTCTATAAATATTTCATAGTAATTGTTCTGATGAACTCTCCTGTTTGGTACCCCGACTTTACGTATTTAAGTACATTACTAAATTGGCAATTAGGTCTCATACTTTACAGTTGAAATTGTTAGATGCAACCGTAGTTTTTATGCCAGGTATGATCAAGCTTGCTTAATGTAAGTGCCACATACGATAAAATTCAGATGTTTGAGAGCTACAAGATATGAAAAAAACTTACACATATGTTTTTTGTTGCATATACGTGACCACTCTCATACCCAAATCTTTAATCCCATAACCCCAGTCTTCTGACATTCCTCTGTAACCCTTGCTGGCTGGAGATGTCTTTAATTCTTCTGCCTCCCACCATTCCTTCCCTCAGCACTAAAGAACAATACCTCACTCAGATCTAGCATTAAAATTAGGATTTAAATTCTTAAATATTTTTACTAACCTGAAAATTAAAATTGCGTTTTAATCTAATGGAGTCTCAATTCGTACCCAGTAAATAATTAAAGCTTGAAATTTTTCTTTTTATATTAACTGTGATGGAAAAAGGAACTCGGCCAATATAAGCTGCATATTAAATATAAAAAAGTTTCGAGTCGCTCGCAAGCTGCAGTTTAGCCACCTCTGTTCTATCCTAACATTTTCTTTTATTGATTTTCTCGCTTATGAACTTCTTTTCCATCGTTATGTTCTGTCTTCTTAATTTCTGTTCTTTTATTGTTATCTCTTAATGTTGTTTTTCTTTTTCTTTTATATTCTTTCACGCTCAGTAACCCTTTGTGTATTTAATGGTTTTCTTGTCTTGCTTGTGGTGAAATTTTTTTTTAAAATAAAAAAAAAGGACAAAAAGTTTTTAGAAATGCAATGATTGATTCTTGCTAAAAATATTAACTTACGCCCTGGATTTTTCAAATATTTCCTTTCTTAAAGAAATGTTACTTTCTCAAGCCAACATATTTGTCTGTGACCATAAAAAATTAAAATAAAATACTTAATCCCTGCCATTTATAAAATAAATAACTGTAAAATAAAAATAAATTGCATAAAAATTAGCAAAGCAACAATAACGACTACAATTAATTCACTTTTGTTTAATATACCAAAAACTAACGCCACTTAACGTCCGTCTTTATCTTTCTTTTTTTTTGCAAGATGATTTTTAGAATATTTTATATTGTGTCCACTTTTTAAACGCTTAACATTATTTTCATCTGCGATACTTTTTGTCTATATATATAACATTGACGAATGCTGTCTCCAAGAAGCCAAAAGAAGGACTTGCTATTTATAGAGGAGTTAATAGCTTTGGAAATGGGTTCTATCATCAATAGCAAATGGAAGAATAACATCCAGTTACATTGGGCGAATAATCATAGCATACACACCATTACCAGTATCTTTGAAGAGCTGCAGCATTTTCATGTGTTAACAAATACAGGGAGACTTAGAAAGATATTTACAATGTTGGTGAAGATGAGAAATCACACTGATTTGCAATGTTCCTTCTAACCAAAACACTTCTGATGATGATGAATTCTGTGTATAGAGGTACACGAAAAACGCATTTTGAATCATGTAAATAAATCTTTTGGGCATTTTTAAAACATTAACATATGTTTTCGCCACTTATTGACTCATTGATTAAACTGTCTATGTATACAAAAAATGTAAGCAACAAATTTAAAGTTCTCTATATAATCCAAAATTTGTCCCAGAGATGTTTCGAAGTCTTTAGGAAATTTAAGTATTAATAAACCGGATTTTCTAAAAGTAATGCTTACGAATGAAAACGTTTTATTTACGCATGGTAGCCTGCAAGGTCAAAGAAAAGGAAAAAAAAATCTGTATCCCACCCAGTCCCAAAAAGCGCACGAAAAAGTAAAAATACATAACCAATATTTTAAGAATATATTGTTTATTGTAAATTTGAAGACATTTAAGGGGCTGCCAAAACAAAAATATAGCTTAAAAATGTGAAAAGAAAAACATTTTCGAGAAATTACAGTTGAGTACATTATCAAAATTCAAAATGGTTGTTTTTTTTTTTTCCAAAATGAAGGCAAAAAATCGCTACCATCTGTTTCAAAATATTTGCCAAAAGTCAGAGAATTATCCGATTCAGACGAAATTTCAATACTGATAGGTTATTTTATTAAAAATATTGGAGTATATTTCAAATACGCATTTTCGATATCTCTTGTGCATTTTAGTTTTTAATTAGGATGTGTTCGTCCAAAATTTTTACGGTTAATGAAAATTCCTTGAAGATATTATTTGAGTAAAAAAAAATGTAATATCAAGTGTGAACATACGGGAAATTCGTCCCGGATCTTATAAAAAAATAATAGGTTTCGTTGTAATTCTGAAAATTTTCTTGAGCGTGGGGAACAATTTATGCAGGAAAAAAAGAAGACAAATACTTGTTTTTAAAATAACTTGCGTTTATTTAAGTATTAAAAAAAAGTCTTGTAAGAATCTGTAAATGCAGGAAAACAGAAAAAAAGAAAAGAAAAAAAGCAACAACAAATAATAAACATTCGTACCGATGGATCTGAAAACGGTTCTTATGTCCCGTTCAGTTATTTTTGTGTCGAACAAAAAATGACTGAACGGGACATATAAAATTAGATTAATATTATAATGCTCTTTTGATATTGAATAGTAGTCAGTCAATGCGAGATATCAGAATTATTTCCTTTATGTACATCCATACTATAAACAATTTAAATGTTGCTAAAAGGAAAATTCTTTTCAAAAATGTTCACCTACGAAAATGGCATTAAAATTTTTTTTTTTTTTTTTTTTACATGTTTTAATCTTCAGTTTTATTTAACAAAAGAAACTCTTGTGATCAACAGCAATGGGATAAATTTCAAAATCACACTGAAAAGTTACAAGTAATTTAAAAAAAAATTAAGTGCAGATTTTTTCTGTTCAAGCTGAAGTAACGGATTTACGCAATCCTGAATATTCAAAAAGAAATTTTTTTTGAGTTTTATTGAATTATTTTATTTTTTATAAGATGCGGGGCAAATTTGCCGTATGTTCACATTTGATATTGCAAAAAAAAAATATCCTTTTTTTTACTGAAATAACATCTTCAAAACTGTAAAAAAAAAAAAAAAGTTGGACAAACTCCTCTCCCTACACACGAGATATCAAAAAGTGTGATTGTGAAACGTACCCCAAAAAATGTTTTCCCAAAGCTGTTTTTTTTTTTTTTTTTTTTTTTTTTTTAAATAAAATAACGTATTCAGTAAAAAAAAACAAACAAACAATTCATTGCCGAATAAGTACTGAAAATTTAGTTTGAATCGGGTAACTCCCTGATTTTGGGCAAATAAATATTTTTAATTTTAAAACAGGAGGTAGCGTTTTTTTGTTTGTTTTTTTTTTTTTTATTTCAGAAAAAAAAAAAAAGCACCCATTGGCTTGGTATTGCCTACTGGTTACGAAAAATATGTCTGATAAAAGTTTTTCCTCTTGTTAAAAATCTAATCGACATTAAATATTTCTCAATGTAGATATAACCTTTATCACAAGCACTATTTTAAAAATGTATATGAAATTCATTAATTTTTTATTCACATAGTACTTTTAACGCTAAACGTTCACGTGCGATTTCTAACCAAATATTTTGTAAATGCGTGAACCATAAGCAGTATGAAAAGAATTCGAGAAATTTATGCCTTGTTTAATAAAATAAAATGCACAATGTTAAACTTTGAGACATCCATCTCGAAAAAGAAGAATTTTTGTATTCTCTTTAATGCAAAAAAGTAAAGCTGATTCATATAGCGATGAGTTAATAAAAAAAATAGTTAACAATTGTATTTAATTTATTTATTTAACGTAACCACTGTTCAATTTTTATTAAAATGTGTTGAATAATTTTTTACACTGATTTATTTCTATATTATTGTGCATTAAAAATCAAGAGATTATTGCCAGTGGTGGAAAAACGTTAGTTGGCTGCTGTTAATGTTGCAATTATTATTCTCTTCTTCTCCCACCAAATTTTCTTTTTTTCTTCTTTTTTTCTTCTTTTTTTCTTCTTTTTTTCTTTTATTCATCTTTTTTTTCTTTTTTTCTTCTTTTTTTAAAAAATTAATTTCGCCGCCGCCGCCGTAGTAGTAGTAGTAGTAAATAATAATTTAATAATGGTATGAGATGGGTCACCTGTTCAATTCAAAGTTATGGATAGCGTCGACATTTTCAGTCGTAAGAATATTTTTGTAGACATGCCTGAAATTTTTTTTCTATCATCTTTCTTTGATCGGTACAGTTTGTTTGTATACAAGGTAAGGATAATAATGTTCTTTTCTTTATAAAATGTTATATTTTTATTTATTTATTTTTTTAGTAATAATGTTTGCGCACCAGTGACCAACTTACATTTCGTTAAATTTTTAAAAAAATTGGGTAATATATGATTTATTTATTTTTTGATTTTATTTTTTGATTTTATACTTAAATCATCCTACCATATCTGTTGCGTATCATGTAGTTTCTGCATTTTTTCATTTTTTTTTCTCCCCGTTTTCTTGTTGAACCAAAAACTTAAGGGGAAAATATCAAAATGATTGGTTCGGAATTTATTTAACAAATGTCATATTTTACATTACAATTTATTTAAAAAATGTCATATTTTACATTACAAAGTTTAAAGAGATTGGTTGAAACTTGAAACATATGTTAGCAACGACTTTTCCGTTAAAAAATCATGAAAATATTTTAAACTAGAGACGTATTTATTTTTGAGGTTATTGGGAAATCAATTCTGCATTATTCTCTTTTGCTTATGGAATGATAAATTGTGTAGAATATTTGTCGATTTCAGTTCATTTTCATCAGCCTCGTTTATTTTTAATTGTTAATATAAAAAAATACAAGATGAAAAAATAATACTGATTTTTTAAAAAAAATTTCTATTGTGTTTTTACTTTACTTGAAATTGACAATAAAGATATCGTGAAATTGTATAGAATATAATTTTCGATTTCAACGCTTTGTGGAATATTGTCAAAGAGTGAGTTTCACACCTCACAGGACATGGCGCCGCATTATTTTGTGCCACGAATATGATGGTGTTCATACAGACGTTCTCGTTGTGTGACAGCGTCAATGAAAGTGAATAAAATGAATCCAGTACATATGCTTTTTTGCATTGTTTTCAGTTAGTCAGTTAAGTGCCATACGTGATACACGCTTGGGCGATCATGTATCTTTCGATACATGACTGACGAAGCAGAATATTTTCCCCGCAATAGGTTGCCATTTCTTTCTGCGGTAGACTGGTTGCCAACCAAGGCTAAAGAACTCAGTCTGTACTTCTATTTAACCCCTAGTTGGGAGGAGAAGAGATGGCTTCATACCTTCCCCAAGGGTATTTGTGCCTAAGTGAATCTAATGAACTTGACTGGCATTCGAACGCGGCTCTATGAGTTCTCATTGCGAGCCGATATCCATTACACCACAGCTAATGTTCTCATTGCTTTTTGGTAGGGAGTGACAAGATTTTCGGACAACCGTGTACGATACACGCTTACAAATTTTGCTAGTGATCAATGAAAGAATTTTAAAAGAAATTCTATTTCGGGCAATTTCCCTGGTTTCCGGTAGAATATTTAAACATAAATTTTCCATTATCTGAATATTTTCTCTTTCTCACTCTTTCTATATCTGTGTGTTATCGGTTCCATCATTTTCAAATGTTGCTTTTTTGGCTTCCATATTGTTGTAGCAATGTGTCCACTTTCCATTGCCCGTCACGATTGTTTTTGAAAACGAAATACACGAAAATATGGACAGATATTTTTGTCTGTTTTGTTTGTATCATTTATATGGAAGTCACACATCAAAGTAACTAACTGAGTTGATGCTGATGATTTCCATCGTTTTCTTTAGCAATCTCTTGCGTCGTATAATATTGATTATTTTTCCGTTGATCATTATCAATCTCGACCGATCTACCTAACCGTGAAGCATCATTCAGCAAGAAATCCCCGGAATGAACCTACTATCTTTTAGGCAACGCCATAATTTTATTCACCCTCAGTTAAAAAACAAAGAAAGGAAAAAAAAAAGAGAGAGAAGAGCTTAAAAATCTTTTAAAGCACAAAACTGCTGTAGATGCCTTTTGCAGTCTTCCAGAGAATTGAATTGATTTTCTCTCACCTTCTTTAGCTGAAGATCAGCCTTTGGTATAGTTTCTATTGGTTCATTTCGCTTGACCCAATATCGCTTGCTTAAAACCACTCTTCAAAGACATAACCAAATTGATGCAAATGACTATTTGAATACTTCTTCCGCATCATATAATGTTCATTATTTCAATGTCTCTATCAACTTCAAATAGTCTACCCGACCGTGGAGCATCGCTTAGCAAGAAATATCTAGGATGAAACTTCGCAAACCACTTTTAAACCATTTGATCATTCACTGTGCATAAATCCGTAAAGTTTACGGCGTAAACGACACAATTATTTTTTTTTATTATTGATCTTTAAAAAAGGGTATTGTCTAGAAAGTTACTTATTTTCTTTCCTCTTCAGTATGAGGATCAACTACACCAATTTGTATATCTTAAGAATCAATAAAATGATAACTGCCATAATTGAAAATATTTTTAATGAAGGTATTGAAAAGATTTGAATTGAAGAATCGGAGAGCCGAGATGGAAAACCTGAGCGGTCAGTGATTAAACCGGTTCCCACGCCAGACCCTGGTCGGGTGAGGAAGGTAAGTGGAACGCCAGCAGCACAAAACAAGAACTGCTAAATTAACAAACTCCTGGGTCATTGGCCACCTACTCCAACTATTGGTTAAATAGCCTCCCGCAATTAACTAAGCGCAGTGAGTATGGCTACATCCCTGAAGATAGTCAGGGTGGCTTCCTTCAACGGGAGTGAGAAGGCTCCGGATATGGATTTGGATTGAAAAGTGATCACTATTTGATCTGAAAATTGTTTTTTTTGTTTTTTTTTTTCATTTGGTATATGTCAAAAAAGATTTTTTAAAAAAGAAGAAAAAAAGACTGCACCATTCTTGCCAAAATATATTTCCTGTCAGAATTTCTGATGTGAAAAATAAGAATTGTTCGCTGTAGTCTTCTTCGTTTTGGTTGACGATTTAAGAATTACCTAGTATGAATTATGTTCCTTTGGCATGGATCGCGGAATAAAGAATTTCGTTTCGAAATTATTCGAAGATTATCGAATACAACAGAAACTAAATAATAAATTTAAAAAAAAAAAAATGGGAATTTCAACAGTCGAAACATTGTGACTAAAACCAACTAATCTGAATAGATTAATTTTATTTATTTATTTACGTGACAGTTTCCAACCAAACAAATTCTGAATCACACTGCTAAGTTTCTTTAAAATGAACAATAAATAAAAAAAACTATATTAAAAAGCCAGGCACCAAAGTGTCTTCTTACCCCAAGCAGTACTTCTCCTTCTGGAGCGGGCTGGGTTTATTGCCCTGTGCCTGAGGCATTTGTAAAAGTGTAAATGACTAGGAGACTTGGACAATTTTTCCGCGGTATTGCTATCCGGTTTAAACCCACTATAAACCTCAACCTTGTGTCACATTCCGTAGAGTCGAGGGCGCGCTGAAAAATAAAGAGTAAAAAGTAAAAAGACATAGTTTGCTTTTAGGAGTCAACAAAGTTTATCAGTTGCCAATTAGGTTGTAAAAATCGACCACAGTAACGAAATGCATCGGAGAAGTTATTTTCTTTTCTTCTATCGATCTTCTTGTGTTAGTTTCAGAAAGAGAAGCGAAAGACAGAAGAGATAACACCCTGAACAGTAAAACACCCATGGCACAATCGTTCACGAATTACACTGATTTTTCTCACATAGCCAATAAACATTTGGTTTGAATAAGGACAGCGATAGTTAAAAAAGCGGTGGTGGAGTACTAGGAGTACTCTGAATTCCTTTCTTCCTGATAAGAACAGAAGCCAGAATGAAAAAAGGGGGTTTCAGACTGTTAAGAATAAGAATTTATTTAGCACAAAGCAATGTCAAAATTGCAATTGATTTTGTTTCTAATTAAATCAAATTATTTTTTAAAACTCAAATGACCTCAATCAAATATATTTTTAAAATAAATTTTTAAAATTATCTTTCAAAAGTAAGTTTTTGTTTTGTTTCGCTTGTGATTAGTTGATTTTATGGATTTAGATTTATTTAAGTTTATGGGATTGTTAATTTTTTTTTCCTTTTCATTTTTTACAATTAGCTTACTTTAAACAACAACAACAACAGCAAAAAAAAAAACTTATTTATAATCTATTGCCTAAAATGTCATTATAAGTAATGTCACTTACTAGTGACAATACCAAAATAATGGCATTTGTTTTAGTAGTTAGGTAAAAGTGAATAAATGAATCAAATGATTGTTTAATTTTTTTGTGTGAAATCATAGATGCAGCCATGTTTTTCAAAAAAACAAAAAAGGTTTTCCAAAGGAAGAATCCGGAATTCTTCACATTGCAAGTCCTGTTGGGGGCAGGTCTCCCCGTTTTTTTGGTGGTAAAATAAAATCCGAGTGTCATGTCCACAAATTACAAAAAAACTATAAACAACGCGAAGAAATGATCTTCACAGAAAAGGAAGAAAACCAAGCTAAATAAGACAATACCATTTATATATATTTTACATCTTGAAAATAAATGTTCTTTGTAGTAGCTATGAAGAGACCAAGAGTTCGATGTGATTTGTTACTAGTGAGTTTTTACAAAGTTCGAAGTTATTTTGTTGCGCGCGTGCGCGCGCGTGTGTGTGTGTGTGTGAAGCACATGCCAACGACGAAACGTGTGTGATTGCTGACTGTCGTGTGCGATAGCAGTGATTTTTTTTTTTTTTTTTTTTTTTTTTTTTACGTCGACAGTCGACGTAATATTTACGATTAGTGTTTTAGCGCCTTTTTTTCGGGTGGAAAACATTAATTTGGAAATTCTTGCAAAAATCAAATAATTGTCGGATTTTAATGAAACTTTCAGGACTTATTCACAAATGAATGAAATTATTTTTTAATTTTTTTTTTTTTAAATCTTTGGAAAAATCTTTTACACATGTTACCCTCCACTTATTTAATTTCATGAAATTTCGAAAAATTAAATTTCAATCTCATAATTTATTTTAATTAGTTAAAAGCAGAACTCCTGAGAATGTAAATCATTTTTTTTAAACTACTGCACATTTCCCGAAAATCTGACCCGAATAAAAAAATCAAAAAATGAAATAAATAAAACTATGATATTATTTAATTAGAAAAGCTTTTAATTACTTTTATAAATAAGATTTATTAAGGACACTTCTTAAGAAAAACATTTTTTCAATGAATAATGAATTTTTACAAGAAATTGTTTCATTTTTTTTAAAATTTTAATTATAATAATTTATAATATATAAATAATTTAAAACCCTGCATTACTTTCAGCCGGTTAGGTGATATATTACTTTAAATTAGATAATATTCCTCAAATAAAGCTTTAAAAAAATACATTTTATTTTTGGAAGATTTTTAAAACCGAGAATTAACTTTTATTTACAAATGTGTCAGAATGTGTAAAAAATGATCGATTTTGTAAAAGCGACCAAAAAGTGGAGATTCCAATCAATATAATTTATATTTCAAATACACCAGAGTATTTTGTTTACTGGAAATATTAAATTTAATCATTTAGTTTTCAATTAAAGCTAAAATGAAAGCTTCAAGAATGCTTTTAAAGTTTTAAGTAGTTTTCCATTCATAACCATTATGCACAAAATGCGTTTCTCATTTTTAACAATAAAACTATAGTTTCTTTCTTTAAAAATTAAATAGATAAATAATTCCATTATTAAACGAATCAAATTAACTATTTTATTAACAATAATTTTAAAAAAATGATCATTTAGGTAATTAAATTTTTTATTTAATAGATTTTTAAAATAAAACTAAACAAATTTCACTAATTGTTTAATTACTTATACGATCTATCACCCAAAAGGCCATAATCCTTATTAGTTGCAGGGCGGGAGTAATTTGAAAAAGTAATTATAAATGCTATCAATAAAATAATCCTTTATTTATAAAGATTACAAAAAATAGAAGATTGGAAAAGAAAATCAGAAGATTTATTTGTCATAAGTTGATTTTTGAACTTGAATATAAAAATTATTAACTACGTATATTTAAGCAAGAGCAAGCGCTAAGCCGATCAAGAAGTGACAAGTTGATAGATTTTTAAAATGATTAAATATTGCAAAGAACAATTCACGGGTGTAAACGTTAATTATTTTTAAGGAATTTAAAAAAAAAAGAAGCTTGTTATTTACTGTTGGCATTTACTTCCTGCTGTCGTTTTAAAATGTTATTAAAAATAAAGAAATCCTCAGCGGAACATAATTCGTTCAGAAATATTGCTTGATTGATTTTTCTTTTTAAATAACGCAAATAACATTCTTTCTCTTAGTTTCTTCCTTTTTCTTTCCTCTAGAATATGAATATTTCAATTATGAATCATATGTCAAAGTTTAAAGACGTGGTGTTTATTTATAACTAGCTTAAAAGCCGCCACATCGTGCGGCATTTAAGCTATCTCCTGCAGAGGGATCTTGATTGAGCTTTCATCACAATAGGTAGGGAGGAGTAGATGCGATTGGCAACAATAAATTACAAAAAAAACTCAAAATTGATCGCTGCATTTAGGTATTGCATTAATATTTAAGGTTACCTTTTAAAAGTTAAAAGATAATTCTTCTGCCGCCACTTAAAGACAGTTTGATATGCGTCGGTCCTTACTTTCCGTACAAACAATTATTTTTATTTCATGGGTGACTTTCGCTGGATTTCGCAATTCATTTCGATTATTCCCAAATTTATTTTCAAGTTATAAAAATTGTTATCGTAGAAAAAATTCGTTGCAAAATAAAAATAAAATTAAAAAAAAATATCGCCGAAAACTATTGCAGTAATGAAAACTTGGGAATCGAAAATTTCAGGATTGCAGGCCCTGATGTTTCCGGAATGTTTTTAATTTGCTCACGAAGTCGGCTTGATTCCAAAATGGTATATGTTGGGTTACGGCATCTAGAAGTAAAGTTGAAAACACGAACATTTTTATTTTGAAACACTGTAATTTGAGAACAGTATTTTTTTTTTCATTTGAACAAGAGCTATTCAAAGTTAGAGGGTTGTGTCCCTTTAATTGATTTTATTTTTATCAGTAGAAACCAACACGGCAGAATCCGAAAACAATTGGAGTAATGAAAATTTGGGAATCCAAAATTTCAGGATTGCGAGCCCGGATCCGGTCCGGAATGTTTTCAATTTGCTCACTGAGTCGGCGTGATTCCAAAATGGTATATGTTGGGCTATGTCCTCTAGTAGTAAAGTTGAAAAAGTGTGACACACTGACATTCGCATTTATTATATAGATAGCTGTCATAGATCAGTGGACTATTCTGTTAGCTCCACCCAGAATCAAACTGTCGCTCCCCAACATTACCAGTGTAGTACTGTTCGCTCTGTTAAGAGACACACAAAAACATGTATATTAAATATTATAATATAGTACACCAAGTATTTTTTTCCGTAACTTTTTACTGTACGAGACTTATCTTTATTGTACTGGCAACGCCAAACGCCACTGCGTTTATGATAATGGAAAACTACTCCAAGATGTTTGTGAAATTGGAAGGTAAAAAAACTGACTAATGAAAGACCAGAGTTCAACAATAATTGGGGAGAAAATTACATGTGATAACTTAATGATAGTAAAGAAAGAGCTGACAAAATATATCCTCATGTTTAACGACACGAGTATTTTTATTTTTTTTAAATTAATTTTTTTAATTTATTCTCTCTTAGTAATGAGATAAGTATTATTTTGAAATGTTGATAATAGTTATATTTAATTTATAGTAAGTAAATGAATAACTAATATTTTAATCGAGTTTTATGTAGGATTTTAGTGCCATTTTAGTCATCACAATGTAATTATCTTTATTAATAAATCTTCCAAAAATAAAATATACTTTTCTAAAACGTTATTTGAGTAATATCAATTGATTTAAAGCTTAATTAATCTGATTTGAAACCAATATTACTTTTACGTTAAAATATCATAGAAATGCATATTGTAACACAGAGGTAGGTGTTTGCTTAAGATGTTGACAGTTTAACTGACAGAGGATTTTTTTTTTTTTTGCTAGTGACATATATAGTAAAATTACTTGAGGAATATAACGTGAGCCTTTTTTATATAATTTCTAGCTACCCAGTAACCTTAAAAAGTTAGGAAACTGTTCTTAGTAATCTAATATTTTAGATACTTTGACTTTTAATTTATTATAGCAATCGCTTTTATTTTCTGTAAATGTCGTGTATGGACGTTCGTATTTTCAAAAATCGGCACATAAAGACACACCATAAAAAATTTCAAAATTCTTTTTAAAATATAGGGGGTCGCTGTTTTGTAGTAAGCTTTTCCATTTATGATTTGTAAATATAGTTTTTATTTAATAACAATATCACCTAACCGGTATGAATTAATACAGGAATTTAAAATTCAATAAATTTTTCTAATTTAATTTAAAAAAAAAAAATAAAATGAAAACAGTTCTTGTAAAAATTCATTATTCATCGAAAAATTTTTTTTCCTTAATACAATAGTGTTCATAATATATCTTATTCATAAAAGCAATTAAAAGCTTTTCCAATTGAAAAATGTCTTAATTTTATTGCATTTTTTATTTTATGATTCAAAACAGATTTTCAATAACAGTTTTACAAAAAATATTGATGATTTAAATTCTCCAAGGAGTTCTGCATACAAAAATAAATTTCGCGCAATTTCATAAATTAAATAAGTGTGTGTGTGTGTGTGGGGGGGGGGGGTCGTCAGATATAAAAAAAAATAAAATTACCAAGATTTCCTAAAATGGAAACATTTTTAAAATAATTTAATTTATTTGTTAATAAATCCTGAAAGTTTTGTTAAAATCCGATGATTATTTGATTTTTGCAAGAATTTCCAAATCAATTTGTTTTCACAATAAAAAATGACGCTAAAATGTTTTGGTCTGACGCAAGAACAACATTTTTTATCAAATTTCGAGCGTTCTAAAGATGATCAAAAAATAAAATTTAATAATTAAAAATTCCCTTGGTCTTTACTTTTGATAATAAAATAAATCCTTTTACGATAATTTTTTTTTTTTTTAAGTTAGAAGCATATTTTAGCGAATCCGGGCTGCTAGCTAATTTTTATGTAGATTTATTAAAATATTACTTATTTTATCACTTTTCATTAGATACCTCCAAAGATTCGCTAAAAATGATCCTACCTGATGAAAAAATGCCCCATACTTAATAATAAACAAAATTTTATCGTCAAAATTGTTTGCTCTTTCCTCTTAATAATAACAAAGGCTTTTTTGCTTATTAAATTATATTTTTTAGAATCTTCGAAATTTTATTTAAAATTTTTATTATTCTTACGACAACAGGTGACCATAAATTATGGAAAATTGAACGTCTTTTTGCGGTGTAAAAACACCACATACGAAATAAGAAGCACATTCAGTTTAATCAACATTGTTTAAATTTCATTATTTATTTTTTGTTTAAATTAGAATATTTTTTTGAACGATTCTGAATATATTTTGTACAAGAGGTTTGTTTATTTTCTTTTTAACCGCATAACGTTTAATTACTCAAATTATTTTTTATGCTCTCCAAGTAGCATGGGTGCGAAATTAATAAAAATTCCATCTTTCACTGAAATATTTCAATCCTCGTGAATTTCAAATACTGATTTAAAGTAAAGTTATAAATTTTAATAGGTTTTTTTAAATTGCCATGTCTTCAGGGCCTAAACGGTCATGGTTCTCTACAGGTTTCTGTTGCTAAATCTCGTCACGAAGGCTTTGAGCTTACGAGAACCTCCAGCTTTCACGGTCTTGGCGGAGCGTCAGAACCTCCACCAGTGCCAGATTGAATTCCTGACGTGACCAAGTCAACGAACACGGCGATGAGGGATAATTCAGAGAAAGCTTTAGCGACCGGTCTTTCTTGTTGGATAGTGAACTCCTTCGATGGTCTTCATGACGCATGATTCGAAAGCATGGACGCGGGAGGCGAAGGTCTTGCTGTCGACTTGTAACTTGGTGTGTCAGGAAATGTCGCGACGCCGCCATAATGGTATCTACAAATTTCTTTTCTTTATTATCTGTGAATTGCCAAGAATTATTTAGAAATTTAATAGTACATTATTTACATTATTCGGACTATTGTCCTCATCTTTGTCGCCATATTTATTACAACGTTTCGGCTTCAGGTGGTTGGAATGAACTGAACCCTTTATTTCGCTCACTGGGGTAGACTGTTTAATGCCAATGGATGTCAGTTATCAGTTATCTCCTGTTAATTCCCCCCTCCAAGTTCTCCAGTGCCTTAACCGGGTATTGAACTCATACTCTTTGGGTCCTGTCACTGGATCTAACTAACGCCTTTATCCACTGTGGCATTGTGTCCTTGAGGACATTAACAGGAGATAACTGATAACTGACATCTATTAAACATGGCACGTGGAACTAGAACAGTCTACCCCAGTGAGCGAAATAATGGGTTCAGTTCGACATTCCAACCACCCGAAGAAGGCCGGAGCGTATAACGGCCGAAACGTTGTAATAAACATGGCAACAAAGATGAGGACAATAGTCCGAATAATGTACATAATACCTCATCTCATAAATATAGACAAATTTAATAGTGGATTGGTTTCCCGTTGCCGTGTCAACGGTTTTGAATTCAGAGTAGTTTTCTTACATCGGTTGCCATCCAAGGCTAGAGAACACACTGCCCTGCTATTTAACCCATATCTACGGGGGGGATGGATTCATACATTTTACAAGGGAATGAGAGCGAAACTGAACACAACCGATTAGGCCGAAATTTGATCAACTATCAGATTCCACTTTCTGCACCGTTAATTGTTATACTACATGTACGTTTAATTTTTAATATTAAACCTTAAATTTTTTCATAATTTTTCTAGTTGCAATATTGTTTGTCCTAAGAACATTTTTGAATGGAGGTAGTTTTAATTATTTTCATAATTCTACACTTATTTCCGTGACAGTCACTGCTCTTATTTAACGCTTCACATGTCTAATGTTTTTTGTTTTTGTTTGTTTGTTTGTGCGCGCCTGTGCGCATGTCTTAGGGACCTTTTAAGAAGTGTTATCAAATAAGAAAATAATTGACCAGTTACTACTCGTCTCTTAGCACACACGTCAGTCAGGGCGGCTAACCCAACCCTATTACAGATGCCTGCTCAATCCACGGAATTTATACTGCTGCTATGCTGAGCGGACCTTAGTTACAATTTTTGGGAGAGAGCGTATAGTCTGGCGTGATCAATTAAACACGTACACTCAATCCAGATGACTTGTGACTATCATCGACGGCTTCCGAATGGTTTCGTCTATCCAGTTTCACTTATCAACCCTTAGTATGGTTTTCAAATACTTTCCAAAGATGCTGCGCGTTGGGATCAACTCCCCAGATCGATAAAATCAAGAAGTCATCTTGATCAACAAATGGTGAGATTTGAACCAGAGTTTCATGGTCAGAAAGCGAACATTCTACCCACTCAGCCCATAAGAAAAATAGGGCAAACTTGGACATTCGTGGCTGCAAAGAAACTGTGTGTCAAAAGGATGGTTATTATTTTAACTACCTTCACTCCACGGCAATGTGTATTGTTTTAAACAGGTTATTAGAATTGTAATGAAACCTAAATATATGATATGATGAAAGTGAATTTATACATTTTTGTTGCTGTTGTTGTTCTTGAGAATTTACAACAAAAGTATTCAGCACTATTTATTTATTAGCTTGTTTAATGTTTATTTAAGTTTTTATATGTTTAGGTTTTATTACAATTGTTATCATCGTTTTATAAAAAATAAACATATCCGAGGAGTGAAGGTACTTAAAATAATAGCGGTATCAATGGAAAAACCGTCCTTTTGACACTCCCCCTCTCTTTTTTTCTTTTTTTTTTGGGTGGCCACGAAGTTGGACCGAAGTTTACTAAAATAGGCTGCTTTTTACCATCAAATAGCACAGATAGATCGTAATTTATTGAGCTATCTACGTGCACAAGTTAACTTTTTGCAATAAAACAGGCACTACTTTAGAGTAGTCCACTCATAAAAAGAAATAAAATAAAAACTTTCCTTTTTAAATTATTTTTGTAGATTAGCATTCTTGGACCTTCTTTAAGCTGCGATAATTCGAAAAATATTGATTTGCTATCATTTTAAGAGGGAAGTCTTCTTTATAATCTCGATACAGTATAAAATCGATCCCTGACTTTTTAAAAAGTTATTGATCCTAGCTTTTTATTTATGAATATCAAATTTGAAACATTGCTTGCGACAATAATATAATATCTGTGCTCGAAAACATTTTTACAAAAATATTTAAAAAAAATAAAAACAAACGGTCTTATCTTTATGAGTTTTATTTTAAGAAAATATTTTGTTTGAACAAGCAATTATTGTTTAACGAAACATTTTTTTTCATTTTCTCACAAGAGAACAAACATATGCATACATTTTAAAAATTGTGCCATACGTAAATACAAAATTAAGTACAGATAACTCTGTAAAAGTAAAGGGTTGATTTGACACTGTATGGATATTATGAAGAGGACCCCACTTTTAATCTGATATTTTTAAAAATCTATATTTTTCGATTTTGACAAATGTCGCGGCTCAAGGAAGGTTGGGAAAAAAAAAGATAATCAACAAAAATTATTTCTCAAAAATGTTCTACGAGTGAATTAGTTTTTTTTTGTTTGTTTGTTTTTAAAGTATTTTTCATTTTTTAATGGATTTTTTAAAATCAAACACCGAAAATGTGTTTAAAATACCTTACGAAAGTTTTCTAACTATAGAAATCAATACTTCTGATATCTTGCACTTTTTTTACTTCACCCTTAAAGGCGAGACAATTCATTAACGATGACGTTATATGTCATTAAAATTCGAGAATATATGCATTGTTGCTATTCATAGAACGCAATATTGTTCGACAACAGCTGATAGGTTTGGAGGATGCTATCAAGTATTCTCATGGGCTATGCGCTCAATGATGACCTAAATAGATTATTCACTTTGAGTGGCTCCAGTTGATACGTTAGAAAGGTACGGTGTCTACAAAACATAGGACAAATTTGCTGGAGGCAGTAAAAATATTTTTTGTGAAATCATGAATGACCTCGCTAACAACTGCACGCGACACGCGCAGCTTGATTTGGTTTCATTAGTGTTTTTTTTTTTTTTTTTTTTTTTTTTTTTTCATTTTAATTTATGCCTTTGCTTAAGTCGTTAGTCTTTCTTTGTCCACATCTGACTGTTTAATTATTATTAACTTACGTATTGTGTGTGTGTGTCCGTGTAAAGATTTATTTTGCTTCCAATCATTTTTTACAAAACTCAACAAGTTTGTTAACTTAAAAATACTTCCAAAAAATAGAAAAGAAAAGAGGCTACTACATGATGAAAACAAAAATACCCAGCCCCCCCCCCACCATTTCATATCGTCAAATAAAAATAAAAAATCTTTGTTATTAATGAGATCAAAACATTCTGTGGTGTATTAAAAAAAAAAAGTTTTATCCTTCTTAGAACCATAGAATTTTAAAAAAATTTTTTTATAATTATTTTGGCGTCAACGCGGGTCCATTAATTTGAACGGGAAATTTGACCAATGAAACATTCAAGTCTTATTCAGAAATTAATTTAATTTACTTTTGAAACGCTTTTTCTAGAAAATCTTTTTTTTTTTTTTTTTTACATCTGTTACCCGCCACTTATTTTTAATTTTATGAAAGTCCTCGAAGAATTTATAAATCATATTTTATTTTTTAATTTTGGTCAAACAGGACCTCCATTTACAAAAATAATTTGAATTGTAAAATAAAAAAATGTAGTAAAACTAAGACATTATTTAATTTAAAAAGCTTTCAATTGCTTTTATGAATAAAATATATTATGGACATTATTGTCTTAAGAAAAAGATTTTTTCAATGAATAAATAATTTTCACAAGAATTGTTTCCATATTTTTAATTTTAATTATAATTTATAAAGTTTTAAATCTTTTAAAATTCTGTATTAAATTGTAGGGTGCCAGTGATATTATTAAATTTAAAACTATTTACTAATCATAAATGGGAAAGGTTACTACAATTCAACGAACCCCAGTATTTCAAAAAGAATTTTGATTTGTTGTGTGTATGTGTGTGTGAACGTGTAGATTTTTGTAAATATGGACATTTATGCACGACATTATCAGTAAATAAGAGAAATACCTATCAGTTATGTCCCATGCGTGATACACGCTTAGGCGATCATATATCTTTTGATACATGACTGACGAGGCCGATTCTTTCTGCGGTAGAGAGATTCCACAATCGAAGCCGCTATCCATTACTACACCGTGCCTCCCCATACCTATAGTAAATTTAAAATTAACATTTTCTCAACAAACGTCATCGTAAGAAAATCTAAATAAAAGTACCGAAAATTCAATAAAATATTAGAATGATTAAAATATTTTTAAATTTTAAGATTCCTGGGTAGTTAAAATATATAAAAAGGCGTTCACGTCATATTCGTCATGTAATTTTATTTCAATTACGTTTAATTTAAATTTTCCAAATACCAGGCTGTCGATAAATCACTTGCCACCTCAAAAACATCGCCACGTTTTGTTTTTTGTTTATTTTAGATAAATTTTTGAATATTAGATTTGGGAATATTAAATTCAATTTATTAGTTTGGAATTAAAACTAAAATTAAAAAGTGAAGAAAATTTTTAAAAATTCATTTTAAACTTAGATATCATTTTTTTCTTTTCTTTTTCCTTCTTTTCTTTTTTGAGATACCTAGTTAAAACCTATAGAATGAATGTGAATGTCACTGTGTTACACTTTTTCGACTTTACTCCGAGAGGCCGTAGCTCAACATATACTATTTTGGAATCAGGCCGACTCCGTGAGCAAATTAAAAACATCCCGCAATCTTGAAATGTTGGATTCCCAAGTTTTCATAATTGCCATTGATTTGGGCGATTTTTTTATGTGATTTTTTTATGTGATTTTTTTGCGACAAATTTTTTGCACGATAACAATTTTTATAACTTGGAAATAAATTTGGGGATAATTGAAATTAATTGCAAAATCCAGCGAAAGTCACCCATGAAATAAAAATGTTTTTACGGAAAGTAAGGACCTGTCTTTAAATTAAGTGGCAGCAGAAGAATTACCGTTGAACTTTTAAAAGGTAAGCTTAAATACTAATGCAATACTTAAATGCGATATCAATTTTGAGTTCTTCTGTAGTATATTGTTGCGTATCTACTCCTCTCTACCTATTGTGATGAAGACCCAATCAAGAGCCCCCAACAGGAGATAGCTTAAATGCCGCCCGATAGGGCGGCTTTTAAGTTAGTGATGTAACATTTTAACGATCGCTCTGCTTGTTGCTCAAAGTAAAATTTTTGCTTTATCTGTATACTAGTTTAAAAGCCGCCCTATCGGTCAACATTCAAACTAGCTCCTACAGAGGGCTCTTAATTGAGCCTTTAGCTTGTTCAGGAGTTTGAGAGTCTTTGCATATTTTCAGCATTGAAGCTATCCTAGCTGGTGTTTGATCTGGGTTTTCATTTGCACTAGACTTTCTTTTCCTCGTTGCAGCCTTGGCTCTTTTCATTACAATCTGGCCGTCTGTTGGGGTCGGCCTGTTGGGCCACGGCCTCTAGGGATAAAGTTGAAAAAGTGTGACACACTGACATTAGCATTTATTATATAGATGGCTGTCATAGACCAGTGTACTATTCTGTTAGCTCTAACTAGAATCAAACTAGCGAGTAATGCTACAATTTGTATTGGATGAAGTTGCTGTTGGTCACCAAATTGTAGCAGGATGAGTTACTTTGTAAGGAATGCGGTTGATATAGTAAATGAATTCAACACGTGGAAGAATTTTATGTAAAGAATAGCATAATTAAAGAAGAGATAAATAAACTTATGTGTACACAAATGAAGAAGGAACAAAAATATTTATAATTTCCTTTACTTTTGTTTTCTTTTTTTGCTAAGATGTTTTCCCCAACAGAGTTTTTTATGCTTATTGTTTGAATCATTCACCTTTTGCACTTTTGCGTGTTCACTATAAATAGAAGAGAGAAAGCAATCCGTGCACTTATTTCAGTTATGTCCCTTATATTACGTGATATTTTTTAACTTGCACAAATACAGTAATCTACACCTATTTTTAGCTATACATTTCTTTTAAAAATACTATTTTAACGAACAAAATATTTCCTTTGGAATTGTATTTTTACTGCAACATCAATAACTTTTCATTAAAAACTGAACTTTTTACAACGAACATTTCCATCAAATTTACCGAGTTTGAAAGTTAAAATAAATCAGGATTTTCGCATTTTTTGCTTTCTAGTTTCCTTGTTTTACTTTAATGGATAGTAGTTTGGAATGAGAAATCGGAGTGCCGAGTTCGAATCTAAATTGCATTCATTACATTTCACTTTCATACAAATACCCTTGGAAAGGGTATGAATGCATCTCTTCTTCATCTCCGATCTTAGCTATGAGTTTTAGGACAGGCTGAACTCTCTAGTCGTAAATGGCAAACTGTCTACGAGAAAGACAACTTTGAATTGAAAACTGTATGGTTGCCCTGGCGAAGCAAACACACTATACAGCCGAAATGTGGAGTTTACAATGACTCTTTTTCTTATGATCCCGACCGATTTTATTTTTTTTAAAATCTCATCGTCTTTTCTTTGCATTGGTTACATTTATTTATAAATGAATAAGTTTCTGTATGTGGGAATCATTTTCCCTCACGACATGCCATGTGATATTTTTGAACCAATCAAATTACGTTAGTTGTGCAATTTAATTTGGAGCCTATGTTTTGTTTAATTTTTGAAGTTTTGAGAACAATATACTATAGGATCTGGATCCTATAAATTTTAATATGTTGGGGTGAATATTTAATTCCTTGCGTATTCTGTCATTAACTTTCTCTAGATAAACTCAACCTCTTATTACATTCGTCTTTATACATTAAGTAGAAAACATTTCGAAAAAGAACCCTTAATAATACACAAAAAGTAACATACACTCAGCTCAACCCTTTTAAATTACACCCCTTTTATCTTCAGCGGTAGATAGAGCCACTACAAACCAACATAAAAATGCATAAGGATTTCAGCTCAGCGATTATAAAATGAGGTACTGTTCCACAAAATAAAAAGTCGGGGTGTAGCTAAATCAGATATTAAGAGGGGTGGTTGGTTAAAATAAAAATCCGATGTTAAATTTTAAAGATCCCTTTTTCAATAATTTTTATCTGATCTCAGAATGAACATTTTTTTTTTTAAATAGATCTTTTATCCTTCTGTAAGAAACATTTTCGTTTTGATTTTTGATACACATTTCTGCTTTTCGTTTGTACTTATTTTATGGAATGTGAACTTTAGATTTTTCTCGCATAGTAAGGCTTAGAGAAATTTTCTACTGTGTCGAGAAAAAAAAAATGAAATAAAGTTAACTCAACTGATTTATTTTGAAAATTAATCATACTAATGATTTCTGACAAATGATTGTCATAGATTGAGGCGATGAAGACAAATTTCTTTTTTTCCAGGAAAAGGATACAGAAATCCTCCCTATTAGCGTTGTGCATGAAAAAAGTATATTTTTCTAGTTAATAATAACATATTTTTTTTGTGTATAAATGCAATGTAAATGTACCTTTACAGTTTCACTGTAAAAGCTGTAATAATCATAAATGGTATGTTGTAGTGGCATACCTCAAATAAATGTGACTATAAAATAAAATAATAATAATTATAATAATATAAATATAAATACAGTTAGGCTGTTTTATTTATTTATTTATTATTTATTTTCATTTTTTTACAAAAAATGATCAGTGAAAAATGCCATGAAGCTATTTCTGACCTTAGGTCTCTAGCTGGGACCCGGAAGGAAATCTGCACAACAGAAACACAAGGAAATAATAATAATAATAATGAGGAGTCCAGTAGTCTAATTGAAGGGATTCCTGGAAGCACATGCCTTAAAGAAATACAAAAAATTGTTCTCACACCTTACGAAGGGCTTTATCTATGTATTTTTTTTTTTTTTTTTTTGCAGTGGAAAATGTCCTGATGCCATTTCTAACCATAGGTCTCTGGGCGGGACCCGGAAAGAAATGTGTACACACCAGAAATCAAAGGAAATAAAATAATAATAATAATAAAACACTTATCTGTCTATATTTATGAGATATTATGTACATTATATACATTATTCGGACTATTGTCCTCATTTTTGTCACCATAACGTTTCGACCGTTGTACGCTTCGGCCTTCTTCATGTGGTTGGAATGTCGAACTGAACCCTTTATTTCGCTCATTGGCACGTGGAACTAGAACAGTATACTCCAGCGAGGGAAATAAAGGGTTCAGTTCGACATTCCAACCACATGAAGAAGGTCGAAGCGTACAACGGCCGAAACGTTTTAATAAATATGGCGACAAAGATGAGGACAATAATCCGAATAATGTAAAACACTTAATATTATTAATGATAATCAATCAATAAACATTATTATAACAACAACAGCAACAATAACACAAAAGCGGGAGAACAAAATTATCAAATCTTTCTTTTCTTTTCAATCAAAAAGAAAGAATTGTGACAATTTTGAACATTAGTTTGGATAGGGAGGAATTATTATTTTAATATTATTTATCTGATTTTAGTTTTATGCACAGAGATCAGAAAAAAGAAATAAAAAAATAATAAAATAAGCCCTAAGTTTAAAAATGTTCTACTTTTTGCTAAAAGATATTAAAAAAACTCATTTAAAAAAAAGAAAAAAATACATTAAAAAATTCATTTATCAAAAATTAATTTTTTTTTCTATAATTTTAAATAAAACCTCGTAATTATGAAATTTAAACTTTAAACAAGTGAGTAGGTAGGAAATATATACATCAATTTTCGTATTTCGGCTTCTAGACAAGTTAATAAAATTTACAACTTACAAGAGGGAAAATTTATCGTACAATTGACATTATTATCTTACAGCAAGAAAAATCTTTTGGAAACATTTGTACTTTCATTTGTGTTTATGCTTTTCTTTCTAGAAATTTCTAAAAATCAAATATATATTTTTTGTATATTTTGCTGCTAGAAGTAGATTATATTGCCATTGGTTACACGAAACTAATTTTTAAAATACCAATTACAATATCACGTGAAATCATTTTCCGATATTTTATACTTTATTTTAAATATAATCTTACAGTTGAAATTTCTAGATGTAACCGTCAGTTCTAAGTCAATAGTTTCTTCTCTCGCACTTATCGCTTGGGGAACTCTCTTCTGGCTTCTTGTTTCCCAGTCAACTTTGATCTTCAAAAATATAAATGCAATGTCAATAATCATCATATTCTGTCTCCTAGAATCATGTTCTTTTATTGTCTTTGTTCTTTAAAAATATTTCTTTTCTTTTTTCTCAGACTCGCTCACTCATTGCATCTTAGTGAATTTAAAATTCAATTTATTCAACAAAAAATGAAAACCGAGAAATAACTTCTGCACTCATAAGCTCGCACCATAAGATCTAAAATGCTATCTCTCTCAGTCTGTTCTATCTCTCTCTCAGTCTGTTCTATCTCTCTCTCAGTCTGTTCTATCTCTCTCTCAGTCTGTTCTATCTCTCTCTCAGTCTGTTCTATCTCTCTCTCAGTCTGTTCTATCTCTCTCTCAGTCTGTTCTATCTATCTATCTCTCTCTCTCTCGGTCTGTTCTATCTATCTATCTCTCTCTCTCTCTCTCGGTCTGTTCTATCTATCTATCTCTCTCTCTCTCTCTCGTTCTATCTATCTATCTCTCTCTCTCTCTCTCGGTCTGTTCTATCTATCTCTCTCTCTCTCTCTCGGTCTGTTCTATCTATCTCTCTCTCTCTCTCTCTCGGTCTGTTCTATCTATCTCTCTCTCTCTCTCTCTCGGTCTGTTCTATCTATCTATCTCTCTCTCTCGGTCTATTCTATCTATCTATCTATCTCTCTCTATCTCGGTCTGTTCTATCTATCTATCTATCTATCTATCTCGGTCTGTTCTATCTATCTATCTATCTCGGTCTGTTCTATCTATCTATCTATCTCGGTCTGTTCTATCTATCTATCTATCTCGGTCTGTTCTATCTATCTATCTATCTATCTCGGTCTGTTCTATCTATCTATCTATCTATCTATCTCGGTCTGTTCTATCTATCTATCTATCTATCTATCTCGGTCTGTTCTATCTATCTATCTATCTATCTATCTCGGTCTGTTCTATCTATCTATCTATCTATCTATCTCGGTCTGTTCTATCTATCTATCTATCTATCTATCTCGGTCTGTTCTATCTATCTATCTATCTATCTCGGTCTGTTCTATCTATCTATCTCGGTCTGTTCTATCTATCTATCTATCTCGGTCTGTTCTATCTATCTATCTATCTCGGTCTGTTCTATCTATCTATCTATCTCGGTCTGTTCTATCTATCTATCTATCTCGGTCTGTTCTATCTATCTATCTATCTCGGTCTGTTCTATCTATCTATCTATCTATCTCGGTCTGTTCTATCTATCTATCTATCTATCTCGGTCTGTTCTATCTATCTATCTATCTATCTCGGTCTGTTCTATCTATCTATCTATCTCGGTCTGTTCTATCTATCTATCTATCTCGGTCTGTTCTATCTATCTATCTATCTCGGTCTGTTCTATCTATCTATCTATCTCGGTCTGTTCTATCTATCTATCTATCTATCTCGGTCTGTTCTATCTATCTATCTATCTCGGTCTGTTCTATCTATCTATCTATCTCGGTCTGTTCTATCTATCTATCTATCTCGGTCTGTTCTATCTATCTATCTATCTCGGTCTGTTCTATCTATCTATCTATCTCGGTCTGTTCTATCTATCTATCTATCTCGGTCTGTTCTATCTATCTATCTATCTATCTATCTATCTATCTCTCTCGCTCTGTTCTATCTATCTATCTATCTATCTATCTATCTATCTATCTCTCTCGCTCTGTTCTATCTATCTATCTATCTCTCTCGCTCTGTTCTATCTATCTATCTATCTCTCTCGCTCTGTTCTATCTATCTATCTATCTATCTCTCTCGCTCTGTTCTATCTATCTATCTATCTATCTATCTCTCTCGCTCTGTTCTATCTATCTATCTATCTATCTCTCTCGCTCTGTTCTATCTATCTATCTATCTATCTATCTATCTCTCTCTCTCGCTCTGTTCTATCTATCTATCTATCTCGGTCTGTTCTATCTATCTATCTCGGTCTGTTCTATCTATCTATCTCGGTCTGTTCTATCTATCTATCTATCTCGGTCTGTTCTATCTATCTATCTCGGTCTGTTCTATCTATCTATCTATCTCGGGCTGTTCTATCTATCTATCTATCTCGGTCTGTTCTATCTATCTATCTATCTATCTATCTCTCTCGCTCTGTTCTATCTATCTATCTATCTATCTCTCTCGCTCTGTTCTATCTATCTATCTATCTATCTCTCTCGCTCTGTTCTATCTATCTATCTATCTCGGTCTGTTCTATCTATCTATCTATCTATCTATCTCGGTCTGTTCTATCTATCTATCTCGGTCTGTTCTATCTATCTATCTCGGTCTGTTCTATCTATCTATCTCGGTCTGTTCTATCTATCTATCTCGGTCTGTTCTATCTATCTATCTCGGTCTGTTCTATCTATCTATCTATCTATCTCGGTCTGTTCTATCTATCTATCTATCTATCTCGGTCTGTTCTATCTATCTATCTATCTATCTATCTCGGTCTGTTCTATCTATCTATCTATCTATCTCGGTCTGTTCTATCTATCTATCTATCTATCTATCTCGGTCTGTTCTATCTCTCTCTCTCGGTCTGTTCTATCTCTCTCTCTCGGTCTGTTCTATCTCTCTCTCTCGGTCTGTTCTATCTATCTATCTATCTATCTCAGTCTGTTCTATCTAGTTAGTAAAATAAAGAAGGAATTAAAAATATTCGGTGCTACTTGACTGATCTATCATTAAAGTATGTGATCTATGAGTTGAGAAAATTCTCTACATTAAAACATACATTCAAAAATATATATACAGAGTAAGACAGGAAAAGTAGTAGTTTTTATTTAATATATTATAATAATATACTAAACAAATAATACCATATGATAAAAAAATCTAAAGGCCATTATTATTTTAACTAATACTATCGCTGTCTGTAAAAGTTTGAACATAATTCAGAAATGCAATAAATAAATTTTGGTCACTGGATTGCATAATTTTCTCTGGTTTATATACAAAATCTACTGGAAGTCTTCATTCACTATGTGCTACTTATGGGGCTACTTAAGTAAAGTTGTAGGCAATTTTCTTTAAGCTAAATCACATATTTAAGAAGCATTATCATGCCTACTTTGATGATTGTAGATAGAAATCATTTGGTAGATTTCTTCATAAAGTAATAAGTTGTATATTAATCTCATAGCTCATCATGTTTTAATCATAAAATTGCTTCCGGTTTGTCATGTTTCAGTGTCAGGCAAATCAAAGCTCTTTTAAATAATGAAGATTACATCAAAGTAATCAGAATCTACAGGCTTCTCTTCTTGCTGGTACTCAAACAAAATGAAACGGGTTTTTGATTATGCAGCTTTTATATAAAGTTTTGAAGAAAAACAAGTTTTATTTCATGTTCTAAACTCACAACATTGCCAGTTAAGTATTCCAAACAGGACTGTTTGAAGAAGACTAGTACAAAAGTGTGTAGAAAAGAATATAAGTATCAAGTTAGAACAAAATAAATGACCGTTTTGAAGTTTAAAATGTCATAGCTTAGCTCAAACACAGCTTTATTAGCTAAAGTAAATAGCATTAGAATCAACAATGTTACCAGTGAATTTATTCTGTCACTGGGGCCACGGGAATCGACAAGATTCTAGAAAGCATTTAGTTGGTGTACATCTGTTCGTGTGTGTATATACACTTAAGGTTTGTAATTGGTAGACGTAATTGGTAGTGGATATGCTTGGTTAATATGGAAGACAGAATAGGACAGAATTTCAATGTGCCTAACTGCACCAGTTTTGCTTTGTAGTCTGTAATGTATGAAACCTAACATTATTCTGTGGCACGGTAGACACTTTTTAATAAGTTTTAATGCATCAGTTCCAGACCGTGACAGTAAGAGTCTGCCATGATGGCTTAACCAATTTCCAATAGGTTGCAATAGATTATTACATTACAGCCCCAACAAAGTGTTTGAATGATTTAGATGGGGTGGGGATTTGATTTGGGGTAGGCAGAAAAGTGACGAGGGTGGAATTTGCTAACCTAAAGAAAGTCATGTTCCTAATTATCATAGAGGAAATCACTGGTCTGAATTACTGGATGAGGGATTATCATTATTTACACTATTTATATTCGGAATGTTGTCCTCATCTTTGTTTGTCACAACGTCTAGGCCGTCTATAGGCTAGGCAACCTTTTTCGAGAAGTGAACCGTGTGATCTATGGCTCACCACTAGGCGGGCCGCACTACTAAAAAGATTCAAGGTAATCTTTTGTCGTAGGTCAGTTTGTTATGGGCCATGCATAATACACGCTTGGGCGATCATGTAACTTTCGATACATTACTGACGATTTTCTCCCGGCAGTAGGTTGCCATTTCTTTCTGTGGTAGACCAATTGCCATCCAAGGCTATAGAATCCGGTCTTCTCTACTATTAACCCATAGCTTTAGAAGAGGATTCAAAGTGGATGTAATGGATTCGACTGGAATTCGAACTCGGCTCTCCGATTCCTCAATCCGAGCCGCTATCCATTACTTCCACCTCCACAGCTATTTTCACTACTGAAAACCATATGCGTAAGCATATGCCTTAGAAATGGCAGGAAAGTTTTATTTTTTAGAAAATATATTTTTTATAATTAAAAAATTGAAGTCTTGGTATAATATTATCACTGATGACAGAGTGATTGCCACATGTTGTTGCGTGGGATTTTGGTATAATCACTGATGACAGTGTGATTACCACATGTTTTTGCATGTGATTTATTTCTAATTTATTCATTTGAAAATGAAAAGAATTCTCCTTTAGAGAAAAAATTCTTATGAACAACTTTTTTAGAACCATAAGGAAACCTGTTTCAAAAGATGTTTAGACGTATGATCTCCCTTAGTGAAAATTGCCAATGGTTTAAAATATTGACAACATTAGTTCCCCGAAAGTTTACAAAATTCAAGAGACATTGTACTTAATCATTGTTTATGTATGTAGTTATGTATGAAAGAATGGGGGAGTGAACAAGTGAGAACGAAACAAAATAAACTTTTAAGAAACATTATTTTGCTTATGAAATTAAGTATGTCATTCAGTAAGGCCAAACGGGTCATATCTGGCCTGCGGGCTGCAGTTTGCCTATGACTGGTCTAGACGATATCCCTAGACATAAGCAGTGGAACGAGAACAATAGAGAGTTCAGTTCGGAATTCCCAGATCGATATATACTCGAGGAAGGCCGAAACGTAGTAATAAAAACAACAAAGATGAGGACAATAATCCAAATATAAATAGTTTAAATAATGAAACCACTGGTTGCAAGATTTTGTAATAAATTACTTCATCACATATCCAAATAGTTAGGAGCGTTTTTGGGGAAGTTTTTTTTTTGTTTTTGGTGGAGGAGGAGTGATTTACTGACCCATAGATAGCCGCACAGAAACCATTTTACATCAACAGTAATCACACGATCAAGCAAATTGGGTCATTTTGAAATGAAAACGTCAAACCGTGCAAGCTGTTGATCATCAATCAAATCATTTCGACATATTTTTCCAATTCATACCAGGTGTTTTCCAACTGTTGTATAGGACCCCCCCCCAAAAAAAAAACATTATGGACAGTACCCGAGCGCTTGTTTCTTGCTGATCCCTTTTTCTATCCTAGATTCTTGACTGTTGAGTAACAACTTGTGACCCTGAACAAGCTTATTTTAGAAATCACTTATCACTTTAAGGAAATATTTGGAAGCAACAATCCATGACCTGTTCTGAAACTGACTTGTCGTTATTGCAGGTGCATTTGGCAGCGTATTAACCAAAGTTGAACATATGGAGAATAATACCCTCCCCCTGCTAAAAAAATTGAATTTATTTATCTTTGCTTTGATATCTCATAGAGAATTCAAAATTCAAATAACTTGCAAATAAGAAGACACAGAGCTTTAAAATAATATATAGACGTACGCTACTGTACGCATGAGAAAGGAACAATTCGAAATAGACGTGTTCATACTAATGCAACCAAAAAGCAGTTGTCTCTGATCTGTTCTCGCATAATGTCTTACACATAATTCCTTATAAGCATTTGCTAGAAAAAAAAATGTTCTCGATCGGTCGTAAAATACATTTTGCTTTGTTCTTGATTACTTATATACATTTTGATTTTATTGACATTATTTTTTTCATCTTAGTCTTTTAAAAATTCAGTACGTGTGATTTAAAAATTTACCTGAAGTCTTCAGTTCTTTTCAGATTGCCCCAAAGTTATCGTTTTATCTTTTCTGATAACTATGCACCTTTTTTTTTTAAATGTATGTGCATTTTTTTGTTTTTTCAAATTTTAATTTGTAAATTCTGGATTCAGTTAAAAATATTTTACTGATAAGATTTTCTTAAAGATTAAATTTATTGATATTTTCACATTTCTTGACATAAAATCGGAGTAGATAGGTTTGCCTATCGTTCGGTTCATACTCCTGCCCAGTCTTTTGAACAGGAGTCGAGGTTTATCCCTTGTTTCCTGTTTAGGTCTCCGGTTCCTTCTAAAGTCTTTTAATTTTCTTTTCACTTGCGTCTTAGTGGCATTATCGCCTTGCTTTGGAGAATTGATAAAAAAAAACAGTAACATTCACTACATCATTTATGGATCATAATTATTTTACATTGTTTTATGCTTAGTTGATTGGCAACTCTTTACTTCATAAAATATTTTATTACAATGACCCTTTAGAAAAATTAATTTTTCAGTAAAATGACATGGCATTAAAATCTTGAAGTTACCGTACTTGATGGCATATAAAGCGCACTTTTTTTTACTTAAATATCTTTTAAAATTCCCCTACATCTTATATGTCATATGTAGGTTTAAAATCTCCACAGTCGGCCGAAATTAGCTACCAGGCAACTCCTATTAGCTTAGACAGGGTAACTTTCATATGCCTATTGTCGTTATTTAAAAGGCTATCTATCATACAGATTAAAAGTGTTATCATTGATAATATTCAGTATATTAATTTCATCACGTTTAATATTAGTACTTTGTTTCACTAAAATTATATGCAATAAATTCAAATTATATATTTGTAAAATATATTTGTTTCATTAATATTTTTTCGCGATAACTTTCGGTTGCATTGGAGCTGCAAAATATTTTGTCCTTCCGCCTACAGAAAAAAAATGATACGTTAGTGGCGGTTGCAAGAAAATAACCTACGGACCGCGAAGAAAGGAAACGGTAACCTTCGCCACCCAGATCCACCCTGGCCTGAAATTGAAGAGGAAATTAAAACATGGGTTTTAGATGAGAGGAGTACAGGCAGAATCGTTATATGGAAAAGATAAGGAACGAGGCTAGAAGATTAGCGAATGAAAAGGGGATTCAAAACTTTATAGGAACAGAAGGATGGTGTTATCGTTTTATGAAACAGGAAGCTCTGTCAATGCGTACAAAAACATCAATTGCGCAGAGAATGCCAGTTGACTATGATGACAAAATAGTAAAGTTTCATAAATTTGTTATACATACTCAAAAAAGAACTCCTTTTGAACTAGGCCAGATAGGAAATATGGATGAAGTCCCACTAATGTTTGATGTTCCATCAAACAAAACTGTGAGTATTAAGGGATCCAAGACTATTACAATAAAAACCATAAACTATGAGAAGACCCATTTTATGGTCATGCTTGCATGTTGCACTGATGGCACAAAACTGCCTCCTTTTCTGATTTTTATGAGAAAAACTACACCGAAAGATAAAATACCAAAAGGTGTGCATGTGCATGTTCATGTTCATCGAAATGGCTGGATGGACGAAGCTGGTCTACAATTATGGCTATGAGTTGTATGAGAAAGACGTCCTGGTGGACTATTACGAAAGCCTTCTCTTCTGGTTTGGGATCAGTTCCAAGTGTATAGGACTGAATCCATTAAAAAGAAAGTGGCAGAATTGAAGACAGAGATAACGGTTATTCCTAGCGGACTAACGAGTCAGTTGCAACCTCTGGATGTGTCTTTCATTCAAGCAAATCATGAAGTAGCAATGGAACACGTGGATGGCATTGCCTGATCACGACCTTACACGTACAGGGAAAATAAAATGACCCAGCATTGCACAAATCTGCGAATGAGTGAAGCAAGCTTGGGATAATATTAGATCAAAAATTGTTGTGAACTCTTTTAAAAAGAGTGGCATTAGCAATGCTCTCAATGGAACGGAAGATGACGCATTATTTAACGGCGATGACAGTAGTACTGAAATGACTATCAGAGTTTTGATGACGAAGACGACGAATTGTATGGATTTGATGATGAATAAAATTTTAATGGTAACTGTACTGTTTTGCTCAATTGTAATAATTGCTTGATTTTTATTTTGTTTTCTTACCTTTGGATATAATAAAGTTTTTATAGGCTCGTGTTCTTACCAATTTTTCGTTTAATTGTAATCATGGCTTGTTAAACCAAAATAATACCCCATAAATATAGCCTAGGCTGTACCATTTACTAATAATTTTATTAATTACTATTTTTTTCTTCATTTGCCTTGCTGAAATTGGGGTGCATCATATATACCCATGCGTCTTATGTGCCGTCAAATACGGTAATAAAAAATTGTAATATAATATACGATAGGACGTTTACGTTTTATTTATTTCCAAGGACACTACAGGGAGCATAATTGTTGGATAGAGCAAGTCACCATTATTGGCTATAAATTTTCACAAGTAATGAATAAGGAACAGTATAGTGTGCTCATAAAAATCTGCACTGTCGGAGACGACTCAAACATCGCATTTGCCATTACTGAAATGCATAACCCTTTGTTTAACTGAATTCATCTCCACTGTTTCGTCTTCGTAAACTTTCAATAAGCATTGACGAATTTTAAGACTAGCTTCAAGGCCTTCTTACAGGCGGCCTTTAAGCTAGCTCCTGCGGAGGAGTCTTGTAGGAGTAGATGCTACAGTGTAACCCGGATATAAGAGACCCGGATATAAGAGATTTTCTCTGGTCCCAAATTAGAGCCATACTTACCTAAACAAAATAGACCAAGCCCGGATATAAGAGAAACCCAGATATAAGAGACTTCTTCTCCTGTCCCAACAACTCTCTTATATCCGGGTTACACTGTATAGGCAACAATAAACTACAGAAGAACTCAGAATTGATCGCTGTATTCTATTAATATTTAAGCTTACCTTTTAAAAGTTCAACGATAATTCTTCTGCCGCCAAGTTATAAAAATTGTCGTAAAATATCGCCGAAAACAATCGCACTAATCAAAAATTAAGAATCCAAAATTTCAGGATTGCTGGTTTGAATGCGGCCCGGAATGTTTTTAATTTACTCACGGAGTCGGGTTGATTCCAAAATGTTGGGCTACGGCCTGTAGGAGTAAAGTTGAAAACATGGACAACTTTCTTTTGAAACACTAGTTTGAGAACAGTAATTTTTTCCTTTGAACATGAGCTATTGAAAGCTAGAGAGTTGTGTCTCTTTAATATATTTTTTTTAATCAGTAGAAGCCAAGATGGTGGCACCCGAAAACAACTGCAGTAATGAAATCTTGGGAATCCAAAATTTGAGGATTACTGGTCTGGATTCGACCCAGAGCGTTTTTAATTTGCTCACGGAGTTGGCCTGATATGTTGGACTACGGACTCTAGGAGTAAAGTTGAAAAAATGTGACACACTGACACTCGCATTTATTATATAGATGCTGTTTTTTCAACATAGAGGAATTCATTGACACACCTCTGCTTCGAGTCTGCCACAATAATACCAACATCCGCTTCTGTCTATATAATAAAATTGGACATATTAGTTGTAAAAAAAATAACTTAGCTTTTCGTTATTTTCCTATGGTTTTGGTGGGAAAACTGTAAGTATTTTGGAATTAGTAATTATAGATAAATATTATTCAGAATTAAAAACCGGACGTTGACCTAGAAAAAAAAGTTAACAAAAATGGAAAATATGATGTGTATGAATACAAAAAGTAAAAAAAAATAAACCAAATAGTTATTTTTGTTTAGTCTTGAATATGTAAAGAAAAATAAAAACAAAAATATATCATTTTTGTAAAAGCTAAACTATAAAAACACAATGGCGACAGGCTTAATGTATTCAAATATCTTACAACATAAAACTTTTGGCATAATATAAGAAAGTGAATCTCATTACAAACTTCTTTTCAGTCATTTGTAAATAAATAAATAAAGTAGGTACCTCCACAGATTCGCTAAAAAATTAGTGTACCTTGATGGAAAAATGCCACAAACTTCATAAAAAAAATTTTCTCATCAAAATCTTTGTTATTATTAAAAGGAAAGACCAAAGGATTTTTTTTATTAAATTATATTTTTTATCCTCTTTAAAACGTTCGAAATTTTGGTTAAAAAAAATTGTTTTTCTTGCGTCAGCGAGGGACCAAATATTAATAAAGTTTGATTTGGAAATTCTTGCAAAAATCAAATAATTGTTGGATTTTAATTAAACTTTCACAAATTAATGAAATTATTTCAGAAATGTTTCGTTTTAAAAATGTATTTTTTTGATTTTTTAACATCTGTTACCCCCCCCCCGCACTCCACAATTATTAAAAATACCTACTTCTGTGTAAAAAAAAAAAAAAAAAAAAAAAATGCTGTGATATTTATATTAAAAGTAAGTAAATATTTCTTTCAAATCATCTTAATTAAATTTTAAATCAGCTAATATTCTTCAAAGAAAATTTTAGAAAAGTATATTACTGTATTTTTTAAAAAAATTTAATAAAGCGAATTACATTGTGCTGATCAGATGGCTAAAAATGGCGCTAAAATCAGCGATTTTTAGTGATTAAAAATTTCTCCCACTCAATTTTAATTAGTTTTGAAATACAGCTAAGTATTTTGCTTATTGGAAATATTAAATTTAATCTATTAGGTTGAAATGAAAACTTAAATAAAAGCTTCAAGAAAGATTTTTTTTTTTTTTTAAATTTATTATCCTTTAGTGTTAACCGTTTCTTTGGTGTTACTGTTATTTAAGTTATGGATAAGAGGGATTAATTGTAGATAATACTTGAAAAAACAAAAAGCAAATACTAATTCGATCGCATGATTTTATGCTGCTATTGAGAATTTTTTTAATTCGTCTAAGAGTTTATATTTAAGATTGAATTTGAAATAAGATAGAATTTTTAACTGAAATTATGCTTATTGCGTTTATTGATAAAGAATTTAAATTTTCTTTATAAGAAAAGTAGGTTTTATGTGAATAAAATCTGTTCCCCTCACCCATTAATTTTATTGTACCTTATTTTAAAAAAAAAAAAGCATTTAAATTATTAAACCAACGCTGAATGTTATGCTTAGCTACAACGAATTTATACAAAGTAATATGCGCATAAGAATATTTTTCGGGATCAACTGCTAGTGCCTCCAGCATAGATTATCTACCTTTGGCCAGACAAGGTTTCGTAATTCGAGACACATTGATATAGCCTCTGTTCGATCTTGGTTAATATTTATGATTTGCAAGGATGAGTAATATCAACCACTTGTTAACCAGTTAGTTGATGCTTTAAAAATTGAAGTCACAAAACAGCTTAAAGTGAAAACTGTTTTGTAAGTAGGACGTCGATATTTGCCCCTCAAATCTATAGTTTACGATTAAATTAAAACTTCTGTATTCAAGTCAATATCTCAGTGAAGCTTGTTGTCTTTAATAATTTTATATACAATAAACTATTGTCTATGTAGGCAACAATATTTTGCCAAAATTGTATTCACAATTTGTTGAATAATTGTCTGTTCATATTTAATATCAAAAGCTAATCTAAAGGTAATCTTTGATAACTTAGTGGTTGTTTTGTTTACTTCAATTTTTTTAAAGATACGCATATATAAACTTAATTTTTTTACTAATATTTAACTTTGCAAACATCTGTTTATTATTGTTAGTAGGTTGGTAAAATGTTTTAGCTGTAAGTCGTTGGACTTTTTGACTGTTACAATGCAGGTTTTAATCTTCAAGTTGCGTGACGGTTACTGACGCAAAAAAAGGGAAATTACGAGCCGAGTTCAAATTCCGACCTAACATATGTTCATTACGCATTCATGCCATTTGGGAAAGGTATGAATTCATCTCTTCTCTCCTAGATTTTTGGTTAAATAGCAAAGTAGCTCTAACCTTGGGCAGCAGCGTGTCTCTGAATTCAAAACCGTTGAGATAGCAACGGGAAATCATTCTACTGTCTTCCTTAAAAAAAATCATGGCGACTTCTAGAGATTAAAAAAAGGAAACCATAGAGAGCCACGACCGCATCATACACCTGGAAGAGATATAGAATTATGAAAAAAAAAAGAAAGAAAATGATATCAGGAAAAAAATACTACATTTGCTTTATTGAAAAATCACAACACAAACAATTACACTTTTTACTTTTTTAGCATTATGTAATTTTGCCCAGTCTTCGCGCTGAGATCAAAGTGTAGTATCTGCCCTCAGGCGGATAAACTACATTTTATCTTTCAATTGTGTCTTTGGACAGAGCGCAACTGAAAATATTATTGAGAGGTGCCCGGTCTAGAGGAACAGCTGCGCACGACAGGACCTCCCTCATTCCACTAAAGAGGGAGGATCGGTAGCTATACCGATGCCAGCGCAAACGACGGTTTCGGGAGTGCTGGGCTATTTTTGAATCTGATCCAGCTGCTCGGGATCCCCACATTAAACTGACCTTGTGTCACATCCTATCAGCATGGAGCAGCAAATTAATACTATCTGCCTTCGGGCGGACAAACTACATTTTATATCACAATTGTGTTTCCCTCTTCAGACAGAACACAACAAATAAATGAGACAGCACATCCCTCATTGCACCAGAGAGGGAAGGATCGGTGGAATATCGACGCCAGCGCGACGTTGGTTGCAGGGACTGGGTAATTTTGAACCTTAGCTCATGTGCACGCGCTTAAACTGAACTCGTGCCATATCCCGTCACCGAGCGGGGGTGAGTAAATATACCAAGTAATTTTAGCTGAGTCGAGTTATGCTTAATAAATTATTAAATTTAAGCCTTATTTCATGCTTAAAATAGAATCCTAATGTGAGTTAGTTAAGTTAAATGGGGGTAAGTTTTAGAGATTTTAGGTGCCTAATGTTATTGTTATTTTTGGTTCTACTGTTAACGGTAGAATTCACAGACACATGTAAGGTAGATTGTATCGTCTAAGTATCTTTAAATAAAGAACTTTGAAGATGAACTCCGATAAATCTTATGAGCATTCAACTTATATTTGAAATTGGAATGTTGATTTATTACAAGTGGTCGTGTTGTGGACAATTTCGTGTTACTGTTAATTGACTGCATGTTTGTATTTTCTGATTGTGTACAAGTTTGTGATGTTTACTTTTGAATGTTTCTGAATAGCGAATCACTATGAATAGTCTTGTGCACCCATCTCACAGGAATCTCAACAATCCTTTTCGCAAAATTTGTACAAATATATACAATCTGAGCCTTAGTTCATGCTTACAATATGCTTAATTTTGGGTAGGTACCTACAAAAATTTGCGTAAAAAGAGGAAAAAATGCCCGAAACGTAACAAAAACAGAATTTTATCATCAAAATCTTTGTGTTAAGAGGTAAGATCAAAGGAATTTTTTATGTTTTTTTATCCTCTTTACAAAGATTTTAAAAATTTTGGTTAAAAATCTTGTTTTTTCTATCGTCAACTTGGGACCATAAATTTGAGTGAATTTTTTCCATTTATTGTCCATCTCAGATAAATTTCCCAAACATGTGGTTGTCAATAAATCACAACACGTCAAAAAACACCCACTATGTCTTTTAAAAAAATACTTTTGTGATATTTTTTAAATTGAAAGTAATATTTGTTTCAATTAATTAAACTAAAATCAGAATTTTTCTCAAATAGCATTTCAGAAAAGTATATTTTTTAAAGTTTTTAATAAAGAGAATTGTGTTGTATTGACAGATTTGCCAATATGGACGATTTTATAGATTTTACTGATAAGGAGAAAAAAATCCAATTTATATTCGGTTTGACGATATGAAAATGATATGAATTCCTGTTCAAAAGACCAAGAAGTAGTATGAACCAGGTGATAGGCAAACCTATCTATTCCTATTGGGAGATGGGAAAAATAATAATTACAGAATAAAATTTCGGGGTTCAGGCGGAGACGTTAGAAATACAGAGTTGAAGGAACCAGAAACCCAATACTAAACAGGAAACAAAGGATAAACCTCTTCTCCTGTTTAAAAAAAAAACTGGGGGGGGGCGTATAAAACGGACGATAGGCCTACTCCCATTGAGCAGGAGAGAAAAAGTAAGATAAATAATTAGTGAATAAAATTGCAGTATCCAAGTGTTGAAGGTATAGATTTGAACCAGGGAAGAGTGAATCAAACGGCAGGCGATCCTACGTTGGTGCGGGGGGGAGGATAATAATGAGGAGGAGAAGAATTAAAAAAAAAAAAAAATTTCAGCGCGGGGGCGCTAGAAGGATCCAGAAACATAATCCCAAGAAGTAAATAAATAGTTAAAAAAAAAAAAAAAAAAAAATTGCGGAGACTGGCTACGAATATAGGCGTTGGGGGTAAAGTTAGTTGTGGAACTGGCAGTATCTATTAAGTTTTAACTTAATTCAAATATCCTCTATCAAAATAATATCGAGCAGGTAATTAATATTATCTGAATTTTTTTTAATCACCAATCGACTAATTACGGTAGGTACGCAAGACTTTAACAGATTTGTGTGAAAGAATGTGCCTTCAATAAGTGCAAATAGCTGTGGACAATTTTTCATTATTCAAAGATTATAAATGACAATTTAAATCCAATTGAAACAAGTACATTTGAAAAAAAAATCAATCATAGAGAAATTGGAAAAGCAGTTATAGAAGTCAAAAAGCTACCATCTATTGAAGAAGGGCAAACATTTTGTGAGAATATTTGGAACTACCCAAAGGAATATAATTTCAATGCAGAGTGGATCAAACGAGAACAAGAAAGAATGAAGTATAAACCCGTGCATGAATGATAAATTTAATGTTAGGCAAGATCTAGCTAAATCTCAAAATTGAAATCTTCAGGAAATAACAAGGTACTCAAACTTTTGTCTTTATCACCTGTCAGTGACCTATAAAACTCTTGCGCAAACTTTATCGATGCTAGCTAATAACCCCAATGAAATTCCAGAATGGATCAAATGAAGGTATTACATACAGTGCGAGGAAACAAATATTCGTACACATACAAATTTTTAACTTATTGTATTTCCAATGAATAAACATACTTTTCGTAACAGTACACAGATGCATAACTAAATATGCATAGAAAATAGAAAAAATTGATTTAATAGAAATAAATCCCATTTATCCATTTTAGTGGGTGAAAAAGGTATTCGTGCAATACAAAAAGAATACATAATCTTCATTTAATACTTCGTAGAATAGAGATTATTCACTTCTATAAAAATGAACCTCTTGTAGTTCTCAATTAATGATTTGCAAATTTTAGTTGGTATTTTGTTCCATTCTTCTTCGCATATGGTCTTCAGATCTGGGATGTTTGCTGGAGCTCTCGATTAGATTTGAATTTTCAAATAACGCCACAAATTCTCGATTGGGTTTAAATCAAGAGACTGACTTGGCCATTTCCATATATTTACATTATTTTCAGCAAACCATTTCTTCGTAGATTTTGCAGTGTGCTTAGGATCATTATCTTGTTGGAAGATACAATCAAGAGGAACTTTAAGATTTTCAACCAAAATATTTTGATATGCTGCAGCATTCATTCTACCATATATTACTGATATGTTGCCAGTACCTTTTGCAGAAAAACATCCATAAATCACGATGCTGCCAACACCAACTTTCACTGGAATTGTGTTCTTTTGTTTGAAGGCATCGCCATTTTTCCTCCATACATGATTTCTAGAGTTACGTCCAAATAACTCAGTTTTGGTTTCGTCTGTCCATAATACTCTTTCCCAATACGATTTTTCCTAATCCTTATGTTCAGGAACGAATTTCAATCTGGCATCTCTGTCTTTTCAATAGCAGTGGATTTTTCCGAGTGGGGTGTGACTTGAGATTTTTCCTATTTCATTGCTTATTGTTCGTTTAGTGACACAGATCCTGATGAAAGCAAATCATCCTGCAACTCTTGACGAGTAACCATTAGATTTTGTTTAATTTGACGCATTAATTTCCTCGAAGATCTTGAAGAAATCTTCCGTAGAGAACCTGTTCTTCTTTGATTTTCAACAGTTTTGAGTTTTTTTTATATACCTTGCAATGAATGAACTAATCGTAGTAAATGGAATATTCTGGTTGTCTGGCATTTTCTTGTAACTTTTACCTTCTTTCCAGAGCTTAACAATCAGTTCTTTGTGCGAATTTGTCAATTTTTTACCTCTTGCTATGATAACTTTCTTGCACGAATATCAATTACAAAATTATCTGTTTGTATTTTTTTAGGCTAAAAATAACGACTGATAAAATTATTGGAACATTCTAGAATATTGCACTTGAATAATCTAGAGTATTAAAGCAATGTAAAAGTTTTAAAATCTGAAATTTGCGTTGTACGAATACTTTTTTTCACTCATTAAAATGGATAAATGGGATTTATTTCTATCAAATGAATTTCTGTTTTTTATGCATATTTAGCTATTATGCATCTGTGTGCATTTAGTTATATGAAAAGTATGTTTACTCATTAGTTGGGAATAAAATAAATTCAAAATTTGTATGTGTACGAATATTTGTTTCCCCCCTACCAAAAATTGGTGAAATAGATGATCCAAAAATAGAGGCCTGTAACGTTTCTGTCCACCACATATAAATTGATCACATATGTCCTGACGAACTATACTTACTATTTTCTCAAATACATATCTGCCCAAGGGCTCTGTCCCTATGCTGGTGGTATCATGGCTATGACTAGCTTGGATCGGCTTAGACCAGCGGCCCAAGTGAAAACACTCTGGTCCCCACGTTAAAAACTGACCTTGTGTCACAACCTGACTCAGAGGGGAGTCAAGTAAATATCCTTAGTCTTTTCTCAATGAAGACAACATTCTTCTCCTTGAACAAAAAGGATGTCAAAGAAGTTCATATGGTTACAAAGATCAACTACTAATAAATAAAATGATTCTGGCAAATTACAGGGAAAAAACCTATGATAAATTACCGTTAAGCCTTCAATAGTTTCATTTGGATCTTTAAGTCTCTTCGGTGATAGTAAATTTCCTTAAATATAACATGGAACTGTAGAAAACCATATTATTCCTAAATCTAACCAAAGGTACTGCCACTTACAATTGTTTGAATATCGGACGAAGAATCTTTCAAGGAGACTGCCTGTCGCCTCTTCTGTTCTGTTTGTCCTTAATTTCCCTTTCGCATGAGTAAACATTAATAACTATGGATACAAAGTAAAAAAAGAAAGTGTTAATCACCTATTCTACATGGATGATATCAAACTCCTTGCCAAAGTCAACAATGATTTGAAAGGTATCCTCAATACTGTAAAATGTTTTAGTGATGCCAAGGGTATGGATTTCGGATTAGATAAATGTGCAAAAGCAACAATTAAGAAAGGCAGAATTACAAAAACACAATAGGTCTAGATTTTGTCACGAAGATTAGGTAACAGGAACGCGGATTTTTTTTTTTTTTTCAAAATTTCACACCGGAATTAGTCTTGCGTTTTTTCGTTTCCGCTATGTATAATACTCGGGATAAGAGATTTCTCATTCTCTCTTCTCCTACTCCCACACAAATCCTTAATTCCATAAACCGTACAGCAAAAAGTCTTCCAACAAAATCAAATTCTAATAAACAGAAAAGTATTTTTCCACTGCGAAGAAAATGTTTGTTTAATTACATTTATAACATTCCGCTCAAAGTTCAACTGTACACGACCATGGCTCTCTACAATTTCATATCCTTTGTAACTTTTAGTAAGCCACCCCCCGCCCCCCGGTTTCTGTTCTGAAATCCATTTACACAAGTTCGTTAGGTATGTTATTAGCTCAGAGAGAGAGAGAGAGAGAGAGAGAGAGAGAGAGAGACACACACACACACTAATTCTCTCTCTTGCTTCTAATGCCCTGTGAGTATCAAATTCTCTAAACCGTCTTCCCTTATTATGCATCCTACAAATTTCAACTCTCTCTTCCTGGTTCTAAGGACTTAATTTCCATAAAACTTTATTGTTGCATACTCATATATTCTCAGTATCCTTTTGTAGAACCATATTTCTGTTGTCTTTTGTTTTTAATCATTTCACCCCGAGCAAGACAATAAAGCCACTAAGACGCAGAGGAGGGGGTTACTGAATGTGAAAGAATATAAGAAAATGAAAAAAACATTATTAAGAAGCGAGAACAAAATAAAAGAACAGAAGATAACAATTGACATTGCATTTAAATTTTTGAAAATCAATATTGACTGGGAAGCCAGAAGAGAGTTTTACAAGTGAGAAGTGCGAGAAAATAAACTTTTTAGCATAGAACGTACGATTACATCTAGTGATTTCAGCTGTAAACTGATGAGACCTTGCCGCCAATCTAGTACTGCACTTAAATTCATAAAATCTATGTAGTATAAAGGAAATCTATGTTACAGTGGTGGGAAAGTGACTGAAGTTGAGATGTCAGAGCAAAAGACATTGCAGATTCTAGCTTCTATTAATAAATAAATGTTTTTGTAAAACACTCCCCTCAAAAGCAAGTGTAATAAAAACCAACCTAGTCTATTGTATTAGTTTTTTTATTTGCCCTTTAATTATTTTCCATATAATCTCACATTTTTTTTATTATATAAATTTTTATAGCTTTTCTAGCTTTTGTTCTACAATGTCCCTTATTTTGTAACCGTCAATATATTTATTGGACAAAAGTGCAACTCATCATGTCGGCGGTTTTTTCTTTCTTTTTTCCCCTATTTTCTTTCTTTTTTTCCTTTTTCTTTCTTTTTCTTTTTTTCCTTTTCTTTTTTTCTTTTCTCTCTTTTCTTTTTCTCTCTTTTCTGTTTTTTCTTTTCTCTAATCTCTTTTCTGTTTTTTCTTTTCTCTAATCTCTTTTCTGTTATATGCGTTATTTTCTAACAGATGCTTCATTGCAAATAAAGAAGCATTATTACGTGCTATAAATATGATTTACATTTATTTTATAATCAAAGCCTCACCGCCATATATTGGTGACAATTAATTCTGCAAATATTCTTTTTTTCCCCACAAATACCTATTTTTTTTATTGACCTTAAAAGTTAAGAGAAGCAGAGTACCATATTTTCCAAAAAAATTTCGCAGGATGCGACAGACATTACTTTAGAAATATGAATAAGAAGAGTGTCTCCAACATTTGGTGAAGCAACTTGAAATGAAAATATTACTCAACCAACACTCACCAGTATCTGGAGACACGGCGTCAACTGAAATACCGTGTCACCATATCTTGGTGATAAGACAGTGAACGTAAACACATTAAATAATTTAAATCTCCTTTTTAGTACAATTTTAGTTTTATTTAAAAATAACAGCCTAAATCTAGTTAACAAAAATAAAAATAATTTTACATACTTCAATAAAGTTTTTAAAGACATTTTTGAAACAGTGTCACGATCAATCTATGATTGATCCGCAATTTCATTTGAAAAATAATGACTGATAACTTGTCATTAACAATTTTTAAAATCATAAAATCCCTTAAAAAACCCATTTGAACACAGCAATGTTCCACTTGTTACCTCAAACAGTAGCCGTCTACCTTCAATCATGACTTTAAAAAGGTACCTCAATTTGGTTAAAAATACAAGGAACCAAAACTATGAAAATATAGAAACTGGTTTATTTTATAATTCAAAATAATTATTCGTAACCTTACATAACCAACAATTTAGGAATATATTTTTATTTCCTTTATGAAACTTAGTAGAGTTAATTAATATTTTTATAAATGATACTCAAATTCAGAATTGTTGAATTATTTCCTATTTGATCTTCCGTACAAAATGTAATCTAACATTTGTAAAGAGAAAATAAAATTCTTTTAAAAATATTTCTGACATGAAAATGTCATTAAACTTTACATTTTTCGATTCTTCAAACAGATCTTTATTCGATAATGTCTTTTTCATCAACAAACGGAAGAATTTCAAAATCGCACAAAAAATTACATGTAATTTAAAAAATAAATAAATATACATTGTAGATTTGTTTTCCTGTCAAATCTGAAAGAACATAATTCGTTTTATTAAATTATGAAAGCACCAACTCTTCACAAAAGTATTTTTTTTTAGTTTTATTGAATTATTTTTGTTAGGTTTTGGGATAAATTTTCAAGATGTTCTGATTTGATACACTGCATTTTTTTTTTTTTTTTTTTTTTTTTTTTACTGAAATAAGATCTGCGGGGATTTTCTTTATAAAACTAAAAAAATATTGTCAACAACGGATAATTTTAGAAGTGTTTTATATCGAAAGGTGGGTGGAACTGACTCAAAATATTTCCACGAAGTTTTCTAGAAAAATAACCTATTCAGTAAAAATGCATTGAAGTGCTTAAAATTTCATTTAAATCGGATAATTCCCTGATTTTTGACGAAATTTTGAAAACAGTATATAATTTTTCATTTAGGAAAAACGCGCGTATTTTAAAAAAAAGATTTGTTTTTCGTTTTTTTTATTTTTTAGGCATGTTTGAATTATCAAGTTCTGACATTCATTTGACAGCAAGTGTAAAAAAGTAATGTTTTAAAGTATGTAAAGTAAGTGTAAAAGTAATGTTTTAAAAAGTATAAAAAGTGATTTTTAAAGTGGAATGTAATGTTTTTTATTCTCTAAAAAGTAATAGTGTAAAATAAAAACTAAGTGTATTGTTTTAGTTTTATTGTCTAAAAAGTAATGTTTAGTCAGTGTTTTTAAAAATGTGCTTAAAGTTTTTAATCTGATACATTGTGATTGAAGTCTCAAAAATAAAAATGAGGCATTTGAAAATGAAACTGATCTTTTAGTCTTTTTTTAACTAAGGCTTTTTGACACGTTTACTTGGTTTAAAGCTCACGGACATTGATGTGGCTAAAAATAAAAAGTTGTAAATTAGTGACCATGAGCGTACCCGTGGGGACTGTTACAGCGTATATGGAATCACCGTGATCAATTCTATTTCGTGTGCCACGTTTATTTTCCGCTTTACATTTCCATATTACCTGGTGAGTGATTGTGTTCCATGACTATCGTAGCTCTTGGTTAATAATATCAACTTTAAACGGACTAGTTAACAATCAGTGTACTTACTGTAAGAAGTGCTATAGTTTATGCGTATCCGTTTGTTAGGCTTATATTTTTTTTTGTTGATAACATTTCTGTTTCTAGGTAACGTAACGTTAAATGCATTTTCTTCTAATCTAAATTAATAAAAAAAAAGAAAAGTGGCAAGCCTATTTTTATAAACTAAACAAAAAAGAAAAAAACAAAGAACAAAGACTGTTGTTTAAGATCCGAAGGCGTTGGGATAGCCAAAGAAGCATCCCAAAGGAAAGCATAGTACTGAGAAATAGGGAAATTTCGCTAGAGAAACAAGGAGAAGAGCACTAAACTGCTATGTGATATCTGTCCTCCTGTATGGCAGTGAGTGCTGGACGATCTGTTCAAAGATGGACTTGTAGCAACAGAAATGTGGTTCTACAGAAGGATGCTGAGAATAACATGGACCGTCCACGTGAGTTTTGGGGAAAATGGAAACAAAAAGGAAACTAATACTTAACATCAGGAAGAGACAGTTGTTTCCAGGGCACATAATTAGGAAAGAGGACTGGGAAAAATCTGATACTCAAAGGACAGATTGAAGGCAAGATAGACAGGAGAAAACAACGCATAACATACTTAATGAGTTTCAGTAAATGGATAGTGGAACAGGGCTTAGGAGAAATAACAGACAAAACTAATTAAGAGCTACAAGGGACAGGAAAATGTGGAGGGCCATGATCGCCTATGTCCTGAAGGTACATGGCACATAAAGATGTACCCAAAAAACACAATGTATAATTAAAAAATTGCTGCACAAATACACTGACACACTTCTTGGTATTCCATACACACGTTTGAACAATATATTTTGACAAGTGGGAGTACAACTACTTGCATTGGGTTTGGCTATCTGTGTGTCTCTTACAGACTACATGTATACTTTTGTTGGGTTCGGTGTGGGGTCAACATTTAGTTATTTCTTCTGTAGAAATAGATTTTGTGCCTCTTTCTTCCAACAAATTCATAGACAACTTTTATTATAGAAGGAAAACAGACTCAGTGTTGACTTCCATATCCATTCTTCTATTTACCCACACTTTATCCCAGATATTGAGAACTTTTACCCATAAATATAACATACCTTAAAACAATGATCATATTTAATGAAAAAACTCCTCCCAAATTAATAAATAAAAAATTCAAAATAGTTTATGTGACTATTAAGACAAATTTACAAAGGATTTTTTGATTATTGAATCATATTTTTTAATCCTTTTTAGAAACTTTGAAATTTAAGTTTAAAATTTTAGAAAATCTTGGCAACCACATACACTATTTATGAAACTTCCAAAAATTCTTTTTTGTAGTACATAATGTTTCTATTAGTCATGAGGACAAATCCTTGGAGAATTTAAATCATCAATTTCTTTTTTTGTCAAACAGGTTCCCCATTTACTGAAAATCTGCTCTGAATCACAAAATAAAAAATGCAATAAAACAAAAACATTATTTAATTAGAAAAGCTTTTAATTGCTTCTATGAATAAGATATATTATGGACACTATTATCTTAAAAAAAGTTTTTCAATGAATAATGAAGTTCTACAAGAATTGTTTTCATTTCTTTAAAAGTTTTAATTAGAATAATTTATAAAGTTTAAATCTTTTAAAATTCTGTATTAATTTGTATCAATTAGTGGATACTGTTATTAAGTAAAAACAGTATTTGTTAATCATAAATGGAAAGGCTTACTAGAATTCAGTGACCCCAGCAATTTAACAATTTTGAACATGCTGATTTTTGTAAACTTGGATAACTATACACATTATCAGAAAATAAGAGTGGTAACAGTAGTAGATTTAAAATTTATTAGTAATTTTCTAACATTTCCTCAACAAACATCTTCGTAAGTCCAAATTACCTAAGATTCAATAAAATATTAGATTATTTAGAATATTTTTTCCCAAATTTTTAAGATTACTGAATAGTTAAATATATATATATATTCATGTTGCATTCATGTAAATTTTACAGTTAGTTATCATTTACTTAAATTTGCCAAACATTATGCTCTCGATATATTTGTCAAGACCTCATAAAAACACCCACTTCCATGTTGAAATGCTTTAAATCGCTATTTTAAACTAAAAGTAATATATGCTTCAATTCAAATTAATTAAACTTTAAATCAGCTGGCTTTTCTCAAATAACGTTTTATTTTTGACAGATTTTTTTTTTTTATTCAACAAAGAGAATTATGGTGTGTTGACAGATTTGTCAATATGGCTGATTTTAGCCCCCCCCCCCCAAAAAAAAAACGTATAATTCAAATTAATTTAAATTCTGTTTGAAATACAGCAAAGTATTTTCCTTATTGTAAATATTAAATTTAATCTATTAGTTTGGAATTCAAACTAAAATAAAAGCTTTAAGAAAGATTTTTCATTTTAAAATATGTTTAAAAGGTATCACTTTGGGCAGGTGAGGTACTTGTGTGTGTGTGTGTGTGTGTGTGTGTGTGTGTGTGTGTGTATATGTATGTATGTATATATATATATATATATATATATATATATATATAGTTTATCACTTAGCAGATTGGTATTACCTTTATCATCCCGAATCTAAAATTTTATAGATGGACACTCCAACCATCACTCTATCCACTCAACAGAGAATATCAGTAATTGGCTGTTTATATTTCTCATTTTTCTTTTATATCTGTACTTTTCATTAGTGCAAGATATTTTTCCTTTCATAGTGTGTGTGTGTGTGTGTGTGTGTGTGTGTGTGTGTGCATACATGTAACAGGTTGCTGTTATTTCTTTTTTGTTGTGGCTTTATACACTCTTCTTTTTTTTATACTTTTTCTCTCTTTTTCAGTTATAGCAATTTTGACATTCAGTTTTTCAGATGTTCTTGTTAATTCTTGAGCATTCTGGTGTTTACTTGAGTTTGGAAAATTGTATTTAATTTTTTACATAAAAAAGAATAGTTTTTTTTAAAATTAATTTTATGAGTGAATGACAGATTGGCACATCTGATTTTCAACTATAAAATCCACAGGTCTGAATTGTGAAACCTTTAGAAGGTTGTGCTGGCATGAAATTACAAGTCATCATGACTGAGGGTTTGAGTATACTGGTGTTGTTCAAACTGCTGATATTTCCAGATGATGAGATCTTTCCCAGAAACTGTAACTAATTGTAACTGTCCATTCTGTATAGTTGCAATATAAACCACAAGTGATTTCTGTGTGCGTTGAAGAAACCCCAATGAGCATAAATAGGCATCTATAACAGGGATTTACTACCTATTTTATATATATATATATATATATATATATATATACCCAAGTATAGGATTGGTGTATACGGAATAAATTCCAATAACCAACAAATACTGTTTTTAAAAGAGTGCTCAATACAGAGTAGAGCAAATATAATCATTTATTCAAAAATGATAACATAAATATGTTATAAAATCACTACAAAAATAGCCATTTTGTTTCAACACTTCTAGTGTCTTATCAAGTGATGGTGTTGAATGTATACTGCATTCAACACCATCACTTGATAAGACACCAGAAGTGTTGAAACAAAATGGCTATTTTTGTAGTGATTTTATAACATATTTATGTTATCATTTTTGAATAAATGATTATCTCATATATATATATATAATTTATTTATTGATAGACTGATTTGTATTTCATGTATTGTCAACCTTTTGCTTGTTATTTAAAGCCAGAAAATATTTTTACAGTGCAAGAATTTTTCAGATATAATGATTTTCTATCTCCTCTCCTCCCACTTATGGGTTAATTAATAGGATTTGTAATCCTACTAATTAACCCATAACTGGGAGGAGAAGAGGTGGAATCATAACTTTCCCATGCATATTTACATCTAAATGAATATGACAAACCTGATCAGAATTTGTATTTGGCTTTCCATTTCTGAACTGTTATCAATTACACTACCCACACATTCAACCAATCACCCATCTAGGTTCCAACCACGCTCAATATTGCTTAACTTTGGCAATCATACAAGAACTGGTATTTCAGCATATTATAGCCATTATAAGCATATGAATCAGATATGAATTGGAATACAACAGAATGATAGGTTAAGGAATAAATTTAACATTTTTCTGATAAAGCTTAAATAAAAGCATAAAAATTTATTAAATCAAAAATTTTAAATAGATGTAGGCATAGGAAATACTGGTTATTGGAATAGAGGCTTTGTGTTTTGTCTTTTTTTATACTATCTTCTTCTGTCATGTGGTAATTAGGTTTTAGTAGTTTTATCAATAAATAGCATGAAAGTAAGAGGCGGTGAGATATTTATTGTACAGTTTGGAGATAACAGGAGCCTGT
>OZ038520.1:8736999-8991999 GCA_964036315.1 Acanthosepion esculentum
TGTATATATATATATATATGTATATCTATGCGTGTGTGTGTATATATATATATATGTATATGTGTGCGTGTATATATATATATATATATATATATGTATATTTATGCTTGTGTGCGTGTGTATATATATATATATATGTATATTTATGCTTGTGTGCGTGTGTATATATATATATATATGTATATTTATGCTTGTGTGCGTGTATATATATATATATATATATGTATATTTATGCTTGTGTGTGTGTGTGTATATATATATATATACACACGTGTATATGTGTATATATATATATACACACGTGTATACGTGTATATGTGTATATATATATATACACACGTGTATATGTGTATCTATATATATATATATATATATATACACACACGTGTATATGTGTATCTATATATATATATATATATATATACACACGTGTATATGTGTATCTATCTATATATATATATATATATATATATATATATATACACACGTGTATATGTGTATCTATATATATATATATATATATATAGATATATATATCTATATATATATCTATATATTATGAAACTTCCTCAGCTACTTCATATTCTTCAAGGTTCCCATGAAGATGTATCATTGATTTCAGTAAGTCGTTGTTTTAGTAATTCCTGCATTTCCAGGCAGTGCAGTTTCATGACATTCGCATGTGCAGGAGACTTTCTATTGTCTTTTCTAGTTGCTGTTTAAGAACAGTTCATCTTGACTATCACTCGACCTCTGCTTTTTATTATAATATATTTATAATACTCTCGATTTTTCACAAAATTAGTAATGGTGGTGTGAGGTTGAAACATTTAAAATTCTTTTTTTTTCTTTTTTATTCTGTCACTGCAAAAAAAAAAAAATGTGCTAAAAGTTACTGTTATTTAATAGTCCCCTCAAGCAAAAAGGAACAAATTTTTTTAGTCATAAATTTAGAATGTTATAGATGGAAAAATTTAATAAAATAATTAAAAAAAACTTTGATCGTGAAACCATTTCATTTCCAGTGTGGGGTGAGAATACAATACTACTTAAGTTTTACGACTTCGTGGGCTACCGTTCGAAATAACCAATTTTCGCTGATTTATACCCTAGAACTTTTATAAAATTGTTATTCCTTAAAAAATTTAATTCTCTAGGAAAAATATTGAACTTTTTAAAGATTTTTCAATTATGGATGTTCGAGTATCAAAGATTAGCTTAAGGTATTATCTTTTAAAACGTAAGTATTTAACTTCAAACATGACTTTTTTCTTTTTTTAAAAAAGAAAGAAAGGAAAAGCAAGTGGCGATATCTCGTATAACTCAAATGTACACTCTCAGTCTCAAATGACTTGTTTTCTCAAATTTATTTCTAATCTTCGTTCGCAGCAGCTGTCAATAAGTAACAGCTTTTATTGTTTTACATAGCACGATTTTAAACATATCATTCCATTTTAAAAATATCAATATTTGTTAAATTGTGAACTCTACTCATATTTTAGCGGCCATTCAAAAGGAAACTTTTTTTGCATTGTAAATATGCAATTATGTTTTTTTCGTTTTTCTATGAAAAATTATTGGGTTTGTTTCCCCTCTCCCCGTCATCTCTCTCGTTAGGTAGTCCCCCCCATCTCTCTTGTTAGGTAGGGTTTTAGTTAATTTTTCAGTTGAATCTTACAAAAATTAAGCTTTCTTATACTCTTTTACAAGGGGTGGGAATTAAATGAATGTAAATTTTACATTTATACAATCCCCCCCCCCCCTATTTTCTTTTTTGTTTTTTTCAACCTCGTTTTCATTTGATCCAAATACTGATTGGCCAAAGGTGGTGTATAAAAAATGTGGAATCTGAAAAATATTTCGACATATCGCTCGGAGATAATAAATTTCACTAATTTACATGCACTTCCACGCATTCAAATGTACAGTAGATTTTTTCCTTCGTAAAGTTTTATTGTGAATCAAAAACGTAAAATGAAAAATATTAAGTGACTTGTATTTAATTTACCATTATTTCACCTTGGAGAGGCAAGGGGGGTAACGTTATGCTAGCTGACCCGGAAGTTAATATTTTGTCAGTTTCATTGGGTACAACTTCATCGAAGAAGACATATTGAATTTGTATTTTTTTGCATTCCGATTTCCAAATTATCGATAAATCTGCAATATATTTTCTAAATGGATGAAAAACTAGTTTGTCAGACTTTCAAGTCCATTTATTTACTCAATCAAAAAATAGATTGAATTTTTATTTTTCACTTCAAATTCAACCGAGGCGATGTCACAATGTGTACAGTGAGTAGAATTCGGAACAACGATTGATTTATTTCAATTTACTTTTTGTTTTGAAAACAATTGTCACATTTTGTCAGAATTATTACTTAATTATTTCTCCCTTATACTATATCTTTTAAAACATTTAAATATCTAAATCTTTGCGTTTTCTTCAATGACTCTATGAGTACTATGTTCTATTCAAGAATAATTAGAAAATTTTACTTTGAGTTAGTTTGACAGATTGCGACAGCTATTAAGGGAGATGTGATTAAATATACTTTAAATGTTTAAAAATATTCAGTATTATTGTTTAGGTAATAAGCATTATAATAGCACAAATATAGCTATATTGTGGAAAAATGAATCTTCGGCAACATACACATTTTTTTTTTTTACGTATTTAAGGTTAGGTTTTATCTAAAACGACATTCTTGTACATATGGACAATATTATACATCAATTTCTAATTTTTTACTATTTGTGCTCAGTTCTTGACATTAATAACTATCTGCTGATGTATTAAAATTTTGGAATAATGCAATAATAAAAATTTATTTCATTTCGCGATGTGTAAATACTTGTATTTTCATGTTACATTTACTCAGACTATATTATTTTCAACTAATTTTTACATTGTATCTTGCTGAACAATTTTCGCATCTTATTAATTATATATTTCCCCCCCCCCCAAATTCCGAGTTATTTCAGTTATTTAATTTATATTTCATCTCTCGTTTAATACTTTAATATTCAGCGAGCCAAAGAAAGAAAACATTACACAGATGAAGACATTGATGATGACGAAATTGAGGGGAAAAGGAATTACAGCCTTGATGAAAAGTTACACAGTATCCAGTTCGAGGGGGATTTCGTGATGCATATGAAAGGAGATGGTATGTTGTGGCTTCAAATTGTAAATATGTTTTTCTAGTTAAATTGGATTTTTTTTTCATTATACCTATGTTTGTAAATATGCATATAATTTTAAATACTTCTGATTTAGAATAGTCAACATTTTGCAAATATATATATGTATAGCTTACACTATGCTATTTTCGCAATACTGAAGAAACTCGTTAACTTCATCTCAACTTAATACTTATTAAGTAATAAAAAAAAAATAAACTTAATGCTAAAATATTTTAAGTTATCAATAACTTAAATATTTCAAAAGTGAGTTTTATTTTTAATTTGCAAAAATAATTCCCTTTTTATTTTACTTAGAATTCAACATGAGATTCTTCCAAGAACATGGTCTTGATAGACCAATTGTCTTTTTTGAGAAAACTGGCCTTGGAATGAGGTAAGGCTCTTTTTGTTATGATGTTGCAAACTTCATTTTGACTTGACAAAATGTAAATTCTTTTGTGACATATATAATGTTTACTTATCTGTTCCTGCTGTTTTGTGGAGATGATGAGGGGAACTTCATTGTGAAATTTTACAGGTATACCCTTGTAGACTGTTTATATATTATATATAACCACACTATACTGTAAAGCCGATATTATTTTATGACATTTTTCTTACTTTGTATAATCTCAGGAGTTTGTATACATTCTAACAAATTAAATATTAGTATTTAGTTTTTTGTTTTTCTTTTAAACTTCCAGTTTGCTTTACAAATATCCCTTTTTATATTGTAGGGTTCCTAGTGAAAATTTCCAAGTCAGTGATGTTAAACAGTGTGTTGGTAAGTAGAAAAACATTTCTTTTCTTCTTCTTCTTATTATTATAACCATTATACTTTATTTTAGGCACCTCCACTAAATTTTCAGTAATTAAGGGTTAAAATGAATTTTTTAAAATGAAGAAGCATTCTTCAAGCTTTCTTTTATCTTTAGTTGAAAGCTAAATGATTAAATTTACTAGTTCCAGTAAGCAAAATACTCTACTTAAAATAGAAATTATATTGATGTGAATCTTAACTTTTTGGTTGCTTTAAGAAAATGAAATATTGGCTATTTATACAGATTTGTAAGCAATAGTTAGTTCTTGGTTTTAAAAATCTTCCAAAAATAAAATATATATTTGTGATATGTTATTTGAGGAAAATTAGCCAATTTAAAGTTAAATTAATCTGATTTTAAACAAATGTTACTTATGTACAGCATAAAATATAGTATACAAGCATTTCTTAAACATGGGGTTATGCTTTTCTGACGTGTTAATCAATTGATTGGCAGCCTAAGATGTTGACAAGCTAAGTATGGTTGAGCAGAAATTGACATGAATTTAAAAAAAAAAAAAATCTAAGTGAACACTTTCATTTTTAACTACACAGCAATTATCTAATATTTTATTGAATTTTAGTTACTTATATATTTATCAAAATAACTCACAAAAAAATCTTCTAAGTAAAAAAAAAAACTACTAATGAAAAACAAAACAAAATATCTTTATGAAATAGGAGTTAAAGTAAAAATAATTTGAAAGGAAATTTCACAATGACACTCAAATTAAAAATAGCTTCAATTAGAAATTGAATAAGAAAAAATTAACTAAAAATTATTTTTTTAGTAAAATTATTTGGTTTTGTCTCCAGGTTATTTGAGGTATAGCTAAGCTAAAATAAATACATAAAATAAATGAATTTAAAAAAAAAAAGTAAAATTACTTTAAATTTTAAAGTTTAAAATTTTGAAGGGATGATTTGCAAAGCCTAATAAAATTAAATTTTACATTACATAAAAATATTTTCATGTATAAAATATCCTAAATAATTTTTTTTTTCTTTTCCCCCCACTCAAGGGAGTCGTCGTCCTTTAGATGTAATGGATGCCAACACTCAACGTGGCCTAGAAATGACTATGAAAGAATGGGTAAAATATTATGAAAATACTGAGAGAGAAAAATTGCTAAATGTTATTAGCTTAGAGTTTAGCCACACAAAGCTGGAAAATTATGTGGAATCTCCAACTGTGGTAAGTTTTGAGTTTTTTCTTTTTGCTTTTTCTCATTTTCCACTTTTACATTTTTAGTTAAAACAAAGTATTTTTACTTTTTAAAATTTTTTGTGTTCAGGTGCGTCAGACTGACTGGGTTGACACAGTGTGGCCAAGAATATACAAAAAATGTCAGACAGAATCAACCAATATTATTGAGAAAATGAAATATCCAAAAGTACAAAAGTAAGCATTCACATCTTTGTCTTTACCTTTTGTAATATAATTTCATATAGTTTATTTTTTTTATTTTTATTTTATTTTATTTTTTTGTTGTTGTTGTTTTTTCGTGTTTTTTTTTTTCTGACTCCTCTGCACCCATTTCTGTATGAAATTATATAATTTTATTTTTTAGGTATTGTTTGATGAGTGTGGCTGGCTGCTATACAGATTTCCATGTTGATTTTGGTGGTACCTCTGTATGGTATCATATTCTTCATGGGCAAAAGGTAAAGCAAAACAAATTATTTCATATTTGAAATACATAAGGTGTATGAATGTCTTAAAATTTTGGTATTAATGGATTTGCTTTCTATTGTAGGTTTTCTGGTTAATTCCACCCACTGAAGTAAACATTGAGTTGTATGTTAACTGGGTGTTGTCTGGGAAACAGGGCGATATATTTCTTGGGGATCAAGTAGAAAGTTGCCAAAGAATTGTTCTTGAAGAAGGATACACTTTTGTTATTCCATCAGGTAATCTGAATCCAATTCTTTTCTCAGTGATATATATTTAGCATTTTTAACTAAATTGTAGTATTTAGGGAGTCTCCTTTAAAAAAAAAAAAAAAAAAAAAAAAACTCTAATCAAGAGTTGACAATATCTTAGTCTCATTTGCTATTTATATTCTAATACACAATAAATACTGTCAAATTTTATTGTTAAAAAGTCTGTTTTCACATTCAAATTGCTATTAAAGCAATCCATGTTGGAAATTTTCACTATATTTAAGTAATATTTTATAAATTTGTTTTGACTACCAAAAACATTTATCTTATTAAAAATAAGTACTTGTGTTAGGTTTTATTGTGCAAATAACTTTATCTGCACAATAAAACATGTCACTCAAAAACCAGTATTTATGGAGTACATATTTTGGGATTTTTTAATATTTGATTAGTTCTATATCCCATATATCTTTATAGACTTTGAAATATTTTTTCCATATTTTGTTATCGTTATCAATTTTTGTTTCAATCTAGAACTTAATATTTTTTATCTTTTGCAGTTATCTTTCTTACTATCCATAGCAATCTATATATCTGAAATTTAAAAAAGAAAACACTCATAACTACAATATTATGAACACCCTTCAAGTTGGATGAAAAATTTTGCATTGTTATTGAGATTATTACAAATATTTTAAAAACAAATAAACTTAGATCGCCATGGCATGCTAATTTTAATCAGTTGTATGCAAGAAAACAATTTGTGGTAACAAATTCATGTAATTGCTTTTAAGTAACTTATACAAAAAGGAATATTGTACTTTTTTGGTGTCTCCATCTGCAAATTTCTAGATTTTAAAGTAACACATGTAAAATAAGTTATTGTAATTCTGCTTTGTCTGAATTTCTCTAAATGCATCTGAGGAAGGCTGGAGAGTGTAACAGCTGAAACATTATGACAATAGTCTCAATATGAATAGTGTAATTAGTAATACTATTTGTTTACAGAATAACTCCTATTTTTTAAAAGTTTGAAAGGATGTCTCTAGTTTCTTTTTTCTATTTTGACTACTGATGTCTAGAAATAACTTGAACATAAATCATAAATGAAGTACAATACTCTTACTGACTTTGATTTCTTAAGAAATATTCAGTATTAGTATTTAGCATGAATTTAGATTTTACCTGGTTTATTTTACTTAATTTTTAAAAAATTTCTTCCTAGGATGGATTCATGCAGTCTATACCCCAAAAGATTCTCTTGTATTTGGTGGAAATTTTCTTCACAGTTTCAACATTCAAGAACAATTAACTGTATGTGAAATAGAAGATAAAACTCATGTAAGTTTCTACATCTATAATCTCTTTATAGAAATGAGTTTGTCCTTTTCATAATTTGTGCTTAAAGATTAATCTATTAAATGTAATTGTATTTTATGATCATATTGTATAATATATAGAACACTCTTTAAATGTTTACTTAAATATTTTTAATTTTTTTATCATATATCCTTAAAAAATATTCTTATAAACATAAACACTGTTCAAAATTTAAAAAAGAAATCTTTCTTCATAGGTTCCTCAGAAATTTCGTTATCCTTTCTTCACTGAGATCTCATGGTATGTTCTTGACCGCTACCTAGCTTGTTTAACTGGCAAATCATTCTTACAAAAATCGGCTATAGAGGCTGAAAAAGACGAAGACTCTGAACTTGATGATTCACGACCTCCTTCAAGAGATCCTGAAGATTATGCAGACAGGAATCAAAACCGTTTAGATGACAAAGACCCCAAATCATCTCAGCATAAGCTTTCAAAAAGCATTACTATCGAGTTGACTCGAATTGATGAGAAAAATCTGCCACGTGCAAGCAGTGATGATGAAAATACTGCTATTAAAAGAACTGGTAGAAGAACTGATGGTAGTGAAAAAGGAAAAGAAATGAAGAGATCTCGGTCACCAGCCAGTGTTGATGACAAAAGTGAAACTGAAGAAACACTTGGTGAGAAAGAGTCAAAAGAAGATCTTCTAAAAGATGGAATAATTGATGGCGTAAAATTTTTTCAAAAGAAAAACTTGCACCTGACCAAAATTGAACTAAAAGGCCTTGAGAAGTTGGTTCAGTGGTTGGAATCTCTTCCACCTACAAAGAAGAATGTGCCAAAAGATATATCCGAACCAGAGTCTCTTATCAAAGAGTTTAAGGTAAGTTTCCTTTTGATTTTTGTTTGTGTTTAAGAGCACTTATTAACAATCTATGGACAAATGTATGAATATAGCTTTGTGATAAGTTAATCTTTTCTCTAAATTTGTATGTTATATTTTAAGTTTCTTTTAAAATTTAAAGAATAGCTATGTATCTGTAGAACCCATTATAAATTGCAGTTACTTAATTTATACCTTCTCTTAACTTAAAACATTTTTCATTACAGCAATTATTGGTTGATCATCAAAATGATGACCCAGTTTTGGCTATCACTGGAGAGCCAATCTTACAATGGCCACCCTCTAAAGTGAGTCTTATGCTATTCATTTTTCTTTGCTTAATTCTTTTAATGGCTTTCCAAAAACCTAATTTTATTTATCATAATTGTCAAATTATTTATTTAATATTCAGCTACATTACTCCTAGGATATTTTAATTTTATGTCTGATTTTTTTTTTTTTTTTTACAAGAAACTGAAACCTAAGTTAAAGATGGGTCACCTTGGTAAAGGAAAATTAAGTGGCAAGAATGCAGCTGCTCAAGCAGCATCCAACATCAGACGACGCCGGACCAGGTGCAAGAAATGTGAGCCTTGCACTCGCCAAGAGTGTGCAGAGTGTCACTTTTGTAAAGATATGAAGAAATTTGGTGGTCCTGGTCGGATGAAGCAATCCTGCATTAGTCGACAGTGTATGGCTGTAAGTATCTTAATTTTTACATTTTTAAAAGTAAAATTTTTGTACTGAATTGGGAAATTTATTTTTACTAGTTAAGCTGAAATAAATTTAATTTTTTACCTGAACTTGAATTACTAATTTATTTGCTTTTTTTTTCTTTTTCAGCCTGTTCTCCCCTTATCAGCGTCTTGCATGCTATGTGGTAAAGAGGGCGCGTTTGATAGGGGGGATAACTCGGAAGAGAGTGTTAGCGCACTGATGGAATGTGGTATCTGTTGGGAAATTGTACATCCAAATTGTTTTAAGCAAAAGAATGAAAACATTGAAGGTGATGGTGTTGTTAATGAAGATCTTCCAAATAGTTGGGAGTGTCCAAAATGTTGCCAAGATGGAAAACGAGGACAAATTAAGGTAAAAACCAAATTTTGCATTATGGAATCTATTATAATAATAAAATAATTGCTTCTTGTCAGTTACTTTAGTTTATTCTAATTTCTCAAACGTTTTTTTTTCTTTCTAGCCAAGAGTGATAAAAAGCCAACCAAAACCAAAAGCTATTGAAAGTAGACACTCTTCCACAAGCAGTGATGATTTTCCACCTGAAGCTCCAGTACCTGTGACTGTAAAGCAAGAACCACCACCATTATTTGAAGGAAAGAGAGTTACTGCTAAAGAAAGCAATACAAACATTGTTCCCACTTCTAACAACTCAAACATGCCTAACTCAAAGGAAACTTCTGTTACATCAAAAACTGTTATTAAGGAGGAAACACCAATGCCTTCCATGCAAAAAAAAGTTGAACTTCTTGAGGAAAAAGAAATTCCTACCAAACGAAAGCTGGAACCAAAAGTGACACATGTAAAAGCTGAAGAAAAATCTGTTGCCCTGAAAAAGGTATTTTGTTCTGATATCCTAGAAATGTTTTATGTAAATTTCTTTCTAATATATCCCTTTTGAATAAATGTGTCTTTTTCTATTCTAGAATTAGTGCATCTTGCATACTGTTAGATAAAATTATCAAATGCAGAAATGTAAATTGCTGTCTTGTTAAATGGTTAAAATTTGCCTTTAAATTTTGTAAGATTAATCTTCCAAAAGATTTTAATGGATACATTTTAATATAGTAATTTGTTGTAATTTTATATTAATTCTTTTTTCCTCCATTTTTCTAAGATTATACTAACTTTATAATTCCAGCGCAAATTTGTTACTACTCTTCAGAAATGTGAATCCTCTCAGCTTGGTGGCTCATTTGTGACAAGATCTGTACGTAGAGTAAAGAGATCACAGTTGACTCTCCCAGATGTGTCCACTACAGCTCCTGCTTTGTCTTCCGCTACTGCCTCAACTGCCACTGCAGCTGCTCCAATGAACAAGAGGCCCAAGCGTGAGGTAGTTACTCCCCGCAGATATCTTGACTAGGCACAAAATTGGATTTTGCTAACATGACAAACCTTATCAAATGGTTAAGAAAGAAGAAAGAATGCAAAAAAAATTTTTTTTTTTTTCCAACATCAGAAAACTATTTACTTTAAGTTGTTGGTGGTATTAATGATTTTGAACTGGTTTTGCAATCTGGCTCTTCACTCTCATCATTCAAATTCTCAAATTAATTTTTCTATTGCAAATTTGTTCTAAGTAAAAATTAATTTCTCAGCAACTACAAAAATAATGAGCACACTTGCTCAGTGAAATCAAGCAAAGTAGATTTGCTGAGATTTACAAGAACAAATTATTTGCTTTGTAACTGAAAAAAATATTTTTATATTCAAGAAATGGGTAAAAAAAAAACCTGTTTGATAATTGCATCAAACTACCACATTTGTATATTTTTTAAAACTTTGTAGATAAGTTTAGAATGAATCTAGTGTTATTGTTTTGCATTATTTATATTTGTCTTGCTTGATTTTTATATATTCACAATGCCTCAGAGCAAGGACAGGTTAAAGCCGTGTTTTTGACAGGAAAGTAATATAACATAAAACCTATAAAAATTCTATTTAAAATTAGAGATAAGCAAAGAGTCTGAGAAAATGGTTTAATTCTAAAATTAAATTTGACAAGCTAGTATTTCTTAAAATAAATTCTTAATACTTTAAAGGTTCAAAACAGTTTGAATCAAGATATCTTTTGGCTGTGGTGACCAGATTGCTCTCACCATGTTCAAAAAAAAAGAAAGAAAAAAGTGCTGCCACTTGCTCTAATTTCAGTAATCTGACAAGACAAATCTACCTCAGCTAACAATATTCAGTTTTTGTTTTTTTACCTTTCTTTCTTTTTCCTATTTTGTGCTCTTAGTTTGCCTGCAGTGTTGTATGGTATATAAACATTGCTTGAATTTTTGTTGCAACTCTAGTTTTAAATAATCAAATCTAGAGATGGAATTTCTTAGAAATTAAGTAGTTGCTGTTTAAGTTCCTCTTGTTAACAGGTTAAAATTATTTTGCATTATTTTATAGGAATTTTAAACATTCTAAAAACGATTTAAGGACATGTATATTTTTTTCTTGCAGGCCATTGTTTAACTAAATTTGTTTTGTGCAAATTTAAATATTTAAATTTTTCTTTTTGTTTTCTATTTTTGTTAAAATTTTGCCTGATGAATATAACTTTGTCTTGTTAATAAATTTAGAATGCTTATACTTAAAAAAAAAAAAACTATTTAGAGCAGTGCATATTTCGTATATTCAGACTGATGTGTATAGTATAATTTAAACTTTAACCCACCATCAGTTAAACATTTAAAATCTCTAACACCACAGTTCAACTATTATTCAAATATTTGATTCTCTCATTTAGTACTGATATGAAACCCTCATTTAGAAACTGGCTTAAAATTGGTGGTGGATTTATATTGGCTTCTCTTTGTATTGTTGATAGATTTAAGTTCTTAACACAAATAGGTGCATGGATTGAAGATATAAAATAGTTCTCTTTATTGCACTTAAGTTTAGTTGGTTATTGTTTGTTTAGGAAATAGTTTATTTGTGCAAAAATTACATCAACGCAATCATATTTCATCAATTCATATATTTACTTCCTCAGTTATTTAATTTTGATTTTTTTTTTTTTTTGTTATTGTTTTTCTTTTTTTCATTCTTGAAATTTGTTTTTTGTGCATATTTGCTTAACCCCTCCCCACATTTTTTTTCTCTCCAGATAAGATTAAATATTTAATTCATCTTTAGAATAAACTTTTTGGTAATATTTATTTTTTATAAGGTTAGTCTAAATGATTTCATCTTATGCTAAATGTGTTCTTTTGCTGTGATCTCAGTTAATGTAGTTGATTCTTTATTTTGGTAAGATCTCTTTAGCAAGTATGCAAAAAGGTTGTTTTGAATTAATTATATTGAATCATTTTCTTTTATTTCTACTTTTTGAGAAATATTTGGCACTAATGAGTAGGCGACATTATTGGTGCTTTTTGATTTTTATCCTTTGGTTGAAAATTTGGTTTTTATTTTGGCATTTTCATTCTTCAATATTACTTGAGCTGAAAATGTAATTTTCATTCAGAAGTTAATTACTATTCATAGTTTTGATATTAAAACTATTTTTTATCACTGCCATTTTTATATCTAAGAATAAGGTATCGGTTTGTTCCTGATGTGGCACTTGTGTAATAAAATTACACTTCCTTGTAAACTTATGAGGCTTGTAGAATTAAGGCTTTTTCTTATCTAAAGCATATACTCGCATTTTTAGTCAATTCATATAGATGGAAAAACAAAACTCAAAATGTAGTTTGCTTTTTTTTTCTTTGTTTTTGTTTTTCCCAATGCACCCACTTTATATAAAAATATCAGAACATTACTTCCATCTTCATGCAAAGATTAATTTTCTAATTAAATTGACCTATCCATGTGTCCTTAAATATTTTCTATAAATACATACTAACAGTGCATTCATTGCTTCTAGATCTCCATAAATTATAAAATCATTTGAAAAATTGAACGGAATCTGAAAATTTAATAAAAACACAAAATGCTTCTTTTTTTTTTTTTTAAATGTAAGCATTTAATTAAAAAAAAAATCTACATCAAAATTAAAATATTTAACATTCAAAGAAAGAAATTGTGAAGTTTAATCTGTTATTCTTGAATTTGTTAAACTGAAGAGTCAGTTTCATACTTCATTTTATTTATTTCCTCCCTCTTCCACTTTTTTATTATTATTCCCTAAAGTTGAATGTTAAATCTTCTGTAATAGATTTTTACTCGTTTTTTTTTTTTTTTTTTTTACGAAGAGAATATTCTGTGTAAATTTCCTCTATTGGAATGGAGTTGGTCACAATTTGTGCATTTTTTCCTTTAGAATCTTTTTATTCATCATTGTTAATTCCCATTATTTTGATATTACCCAAATGTTTGCATTCCATTTTCTCCAAATAGTTATGATTATAAAATTCCACTGTTTTTTACCTTATCGTTTATTCTTGTTCTTTCTACATTCATCTACATAAAGTGCCTGACATTTCTGCCTCTTTGTCTATACTGCTACCATTTGAACCAAGGAAAGAAGTTAGTGTTTTTCTGCCAATTATTTTTTAGTTTTACCATCAGATAGTCATTTTATGGCAGGTCACTTTCTTTTTACCTTGTCTCTTGTACTAAACACCTAGATGTATCTGCTTTTAAGTGGTGTTTAATATCATGAACTGGTTGTATAAAGTACTCATGCTCATATAATTTTCTTTGTATTTTTGTCTTTCATATATTCTTCTTGAGTGGATATTTACTTGTTTCAACTCCTAATGTTTGCTTCATTTGCTGGCTAGTTGGAATATTATGCTTCATCATTACACAAATATTTAAGTGCCTAGGAGGCAAAAACCACTTTTTTATTTATTTTTTTTATGTCTTTTATTTTAATTTTATATTTTTATTGTATTTTTTAATTATTCAATTCTATTAAGCTGTTATTAGATTTAGAACACCCTTAGTAAGGAAGTCTAAATCTCACTTAGTGTATGCTAAATTATTTTTATCTGGTTTCTTGTTACAAGGAACCATTCATTTTAAATCTTCATCAAAATATAACATTTCTGCATATTAAGTTTCATTTTATCTTAAGTATATCTTGAGATTTATTCCTGTAATTTATTAAATAGCCCCCCTCCAATTTTTTATTTTATTTTTATTTTTATTTTGTTCAATTTTGTTTGTTCAGCTTTCCAATATGTTGACTTTTCTGATAATTTCATATATGGATTTTTTAAAATTTCAAGCTTGACATATTTTTACCAGTTTGCAAACAAGTGTCATATGTAAGGTAGGTGATAATTGATAAATTTGTGTATTATGATCATTTTAGCTGATCAAGGTATACCTACATAGCTGTTGGTATGGTTGTGTGTGTGTATGCACATGATGGATTGATTTGAAAGCAGGCTAATTGTTTCTTAGGTTTGTGTTTACCAAAATTACTAATATTAAATGCTATGTTAAATGGTTATTACAAAACTGTTTAATTTGCATGAATTTGTCCTGCTGAAGGTGTTTGTCCATGTGTCTAATAGCAGCACATAAGGCCTTGTCTACAGTTGAATTACTTTCCTCTACAGGTTTGTCTTTTCAAACATGTTTAAACAAATGTTTTTTGTTTTTTCTTCATCCATTGTGCTCACTTCTCCCGACTATCATATTTTCATTTCAATTTGATTTTTAAGCAACTTCATATTACAAGCATTCATCCTTTCTCTAACTCATTTTTGTGTTTGTTGGTCCCTCCCCACCACCATTTTGTCAAATTGATAATACATACTGTGTGCCACAGTCATACTATATCACCACCACCACTATCCCACCACCACCACCTTAATGATCATATTACATCATCTTATCGTCTACATGTGCCCAGCAAATATGACTGTGTGTATGTATGTGTGTGTGCATGCACGTGTGTGTGTGTGTTGGTCACATCTGCATGCTAACCTCTACTCCTCCTCCATCACAACCTCCCTGTTCACACCATAGTCTGATAGTGGAAGTACTGTGGTGTGATCTCACATATTTTGGCTTCACCAACAACAGATTAATCAGTTCAGTGCAAAATTGTAGCAAACATTTTTGTAATAAAATTCTTCATGTCTATTTCTTTTCTGAACAGACTTTTGTTTTATTCGGTGCAGTCTAAGATAGTGCATCTCTAAGTATAACTATCATAAAATATTTAATTTTAAGTTTGTCTATCAATACCAAAAATATTAAAGCTGATATGTTTATATTTTTAGCCACAAATGTTTATTACAGTAAATTCACTTTTGCTTCATTGAGAATTTTGTGTAATGGCTTTCTTGAATATTTGTATCTGTTTTCATAGATATATCAAAATGTTTGAGTTATGCAAATAGTTTTAAATGTTTTGTTTGAAATGCCTGATCATTATTTCTGTAGATGCTTTTAAATTCTGTTCAATCCATCCAAAGCCCTTTTTATTCATTGCTCAAGAATCTCTCAAAGTTTTTGTTCTGTTCTGTTTTATTTTATTTATTTTTTATTTTATTTTATTTTTATTTTTATTTTTTTTTTAACACATTAGATCAAATAAATATGCAAATGATAAAATCTTACATCAACAACAAACGGGATGGGGAATTTTTTAAAATAACAGCGAATATTGCAATTTTATTGAAAGGAAAAAAAACTAAGGCATCAGAATTGTTCACTTTTCATTATATAATTTTAATAGAATTCTTAATATTTTATTTTTATTTTATATAATATAGAAGAGTTATAACATAGATAAATATATGAACCCATCTTTAAAATTTGTCACAGCTATTCATATTTTTATATTTCTTCTATTTGCTATAGTGATGAAAATATGAAATTATAGCCTTTTCAGATTTGACTAAATCTTGTCTGTCTAAAAAAATTTTTAGAAAGAAAAACGATTTTAATTTTAACTCTTTACGATGTAAGTTGATTTGCGTGCATTATTCTAAATAGAAAATTTAATGCTAGAACATAGCTATTAACAAAGCCACACGATGGTGTGATTTCCTTTCCAGAGATTGGTGGACAGTGCTAATGACCGGCAGCCTGCTGCTTCACTTAGGTTTCAGCTGCGGCAAAGAACTCAAAGGCAGAAACGACAGAAAGCAATTGGTCGAAGAAGCAGAGGAGGAGCAGGTCCTGTTAGACAAGCTGCTATGGCAGCTCAGGCCAAATTAATGGCTGTAAATTCTGATCTCACTTTGGATGAAGATGAAGAATTCATGAGATGCAAAAGCATCAAATTAGCAAGAATTGGTTGTACCAGCATGCCTGGCACAAATATGAAATCCTCAACACTCTCATCTGCTGATTTGCATGGAAACGATCCTATGTGTTTGAATGTAAAGTCTAAAGCTTGTGATGAAAATGAACAGCAGCAACCATCAATGAAGGAAGTCAAAATTGCACGTCCAATTTATGTTGTCAGGCCTGCACCTGTGCCACCACCTCCAGACTTTGTTATTATAGGAATGACTGAAAAACACATTTTGCATGAAGACCACTGGAAGAAAATCTTTTCATTTTTGGAGCCAACAGACTTGGTTCGTTGTATGCGCGTCTGCAAAACTTGGAACCGTTGGTGTATTAGCCCATCACTTTGGACAAAAATAAACTTGTCTTTCAGGTCAATTGGAAAAAAACACTTGATTGGTGCAGTATGTCGACAACCAAGTCATCTAGACTTAACTTCATCATACTACTCATACAGAAAACTCAAGTGGCTCCTTGCAAGACTACCTCAATTGAAAGAACTGGTTGTGATAAATAATTGTTGGGCAACTTTGTCTGCTCTCTGTACTTCATCCTGTCCATTGTTACAATCACTTGATATCAGCTGGGCTTCAGGAATACACGAAAAATGTTTCAGAGATTTGATTTTACCTCCAGCTGATAGAAAACCTGGGATGAAAGATATCAGTCGCTTAAGTAAATTAAAGACTCTGGTAACCTGTGGTACTGAAATTACTGATAATGTAATGAACTTTCTGAAAGAGCATGTACCTCTGTTGGAGAACTTGAACTTGACTCTTTGCATGAAAATCACTGACCAGGCTGTTGCCAATTTGGCTAGCAGCACATCATTTCGCCAAAAATTAAAGAAATTAAATTTTAGCGGGTGTCGAGAAATAACCAATGACTGTTTACAATACTTACTAAACTTTGAGAGTTTAGTATACTTGAACTTCAAACTATGCTCCAAAGTTACATGTAGTGCACTTGAAAAATTTGCCTCGGCATATACTTATCAAAAACTAAAACTTACTCAAGAGAAATTGTTAACCAGTACTGTTCTCTGATGGATTTTATTTTACAAAACTTATGCACATTTATACATGTTAAACGAAATAATTCAGTGGATATTTTCTGTGTGAAACATGAACTGATATTCACTATCATTGACCCATTGAGAAAAATCATTTTTGCACACCCACTTTAAAAAAATAACAAAAAAAAAACAAACTCTGAAAAGCTATTTTTCTACATTTGTAGAATAACAAACTTTTTCTTAATATCCATTGTGTTCTCAGACATTTTGAATCTTTGTTTACCAATTTGACTTTGAAAAGTTCTTGAGCAATGCTGATTATTGAACTTGAAAAAAAAAGCATCAGAAACATACATTGCAGAAACTTTTTCTTTTGATGCAAATGTTTTTCTTTTTTCTTTTTTTCTCACCATATTAGCCTGTTATAAATATTAAACAAATGAGCCATTCAAAAAACAAACTGATGAAGCTGAAGATAAATTACAAAATTTCTGAAAGTTTTACGGAGATGCGATATCTTAGACTATGCACACATATTCAAGAAATGTATCTACTACCTCAACTGTAGATAAAATTGAGATACTTATTTTACTTGTATATTCTCCTATCCCATTTCTTGAATATCTAACCAATTCAAAACCAAAAATTTTGAATTGGCTGTAAAGTTTTGTTTTTTTTGTTTTTTTATTTATTTATTAGGGAAAAATTGTTTTAAAACATCCAGCAGTGCTAAATACATTCTAGTTTTGAGTTATCATAAACTTACATGGAAGTGTCTTCCATTTATATTTGAAGAGTCACAAAACTTGCTTGTTTCTTAGAGATCCTGCTTATAACTTGAATTTGGAAAAAAATTTTAAGTGACAAAATACTTGAGACAAATGTGTCATTACAAAAAGAATTAAACAAATGAATAAATTTGTTTAAACTCAGCTAATCTTTTATGTTAGCTGGCAAGTACTTTAAAACTGTACTCAGTTTGTACAGTGGAAAAAAAAAAAGTTAATATACAATTACAGAAACTCTTGTAATTGTACTTTTATTTTTGCACTCATCCAAAAAGATTACGGAAGTGTTGCAAAGAGTTTGTGGTGATGACCTTAGCATATAAAGCATATGCCACTTGTCCAGTTGACAAAACGTTTATGGTCAATTTAAGTTGAAATTTATTGTTTTTCCTTGATATTCGTTTAAGTATAAGATGAACATTATTAAAGAAATTATAATCAGGATAATTTTTAAGTCAAATTTTTTTAAAATAACTTACACTAGCTAAATATTTTACTATAAAAATTTTCTTGATTCAGAAAAAATGGCAATACATGCTTACTGCATTTATTTTCCTATTTTGGTTGAAAATTTTAAAGGATTTTCTGATAAAGAAATTGGTAGATTTAAATTATTGGAATATTTTTTTTTCCATGAGAAGTGTTTTACAGTATTAATGTATGAAATTCTTTAAATACCTTACCAGTCAGATATTAAGGTATTTAAGTGACAAAGTGTGTCCATTTTATTTGAAATTTTTTTCTTTTGAAATTCACATTTGCCCGAAATTAAACCTTTATCTTGTCATTTCATAAGTTGTATTACAAAAATGTCAAGCCTTTTACTTTTAAAAATAAAAAAAAACATGAGTTTCCATTGAGCTTTATTTTCATTTAATTTTAACTTTAATCATTTTGTTTAAGAAACAATTTCAAAATTGGTATTTGTTTCATTAAACAAAATTAAACCTTTTTGCAAGAAACCAAAAATTATTTTGAATTGATGCAGTTTTTTTAGATTATTAAGAAAGTAAGAAAATGATGCTGACTTAAAAATATACATAGCCTAATATACCCTTATCTAATAGGTGTATATGAGACATGTGCATAACCAATGCACAATATGTTGACAGATTTTGATAAAAGCTGCACATAAGCATACTGGTGGGTCCCACTTAGAAATACCTAAGTCAAATTTGCTTAAATGGTCTCAGATTGAGGATGTTTTCAAGTATTTAGCTCCCAAGCCACCTTGGCTGCCTCAAACTTAATCTAATCAATCATTACTGTTTATAAATAGATAAACACTGTCAGTTGTTAGGGGAACATGCCCAACTCCTTAGGCAATTTTTTTTTTTTTTTTTACTAAATGGTACTGAGATGTATTAATTCACCATGACAACTTGTAAATGTTAACACCTTTAAGATCAGGAGCTGTGTTTTGTGTAGCATAAGGGTAAATATTTTATTAGTATTATTACTTTTACTGGTGAAACTTTGATTTAATAATGTTACATCTTCTATTCCCAATTCTCACAAGAACAATTAGTTGATCTATAACTCAAGACCTCTGCTATATTTGATGACAATATATGTGGATGGTAGCCCAATGAAAAAAAAAAAATCTTTCAAAACAGTAATTTTGAATACAATCCCAGTGTTGGGTGGTGCAGATCCATAACAAGTGTAAACAGGTGGAGTAATAAGTGTGCAGTATTAAATAAGAGCTAGATGATGTAACCCTGGGTATGGACAGCAGTGATCTCACCCTGTAGATTAAATAAAGGGTGCAGACTGGAATTCTCTGAAGGGTTATCTGGATCTCACAGGCATGTCATCAAGGACCCTTTGAGTTCCACATGCGGGTCAAATTATTCAGCAGTTATTCTGTGCTGCACAGAGTTCAGACTAAACACCATCTTAACATCTTGGAGGTGGTTGTTATCAACATGTCTCGTCTGACTGTGTAGGCAGAAGGAGCTGAAACATAGACTCTCTGAAGAGTGCCAGTTTGTCTTGTTCTGGGTAACATCTAATTTTTTTTCTTTCCCTCCCTCTTGTCTCTCTTAATTCTATTGCAAGGTGGTTTGTTTCCTTTAAATAATTTCTCTTAATCCCAATAATATTTCTTCTGGTGAAGTGTCAGATAAAAGCTCCCTCAAAATTTCTATTTTTAATTGAGGCAATACTTTTGTATCTGACTTTTTGATTAATAAAAATTTTTCCTGTTTTAAGAATAATTTTTAGTTGGTGTGCACTAAAAAAATCTTTTCACATTTTCAGGATCGATATAGCCACAATATAATTAATACCCTCAATAATACTATCCATTTGAAGGGTAAATTATGGTCTCTTCAGAGTTAAATTCCTGAAATCCTGTTCCCAGAATCACGTTATCCCTGGGTATATTTCTATGCACATCTCTAAGATTAATTAAGTGCCATAATTTGGTTAATATTGAAAGAACATTGAAGTCTTATATTACTTGCACTTAGTTAATTCCATAAGAATTCAGTATCAATCACTATCTTGATAAATTCTGTTTTTTGAGATATCTGTCCAAAGGTGATACTTCCTCTAGTAACAAATTTAATGCTAAGAATTTAATTAAAAGAAATTTTGGTGTTTCTGTTACAACTGATAAACATTAATTTATCTGATCACAGTTTGTCCGATACCAATAAGTTGGTCCTGTCTTGCAGTTTGGACTTTTTTTTATCATCCCTAAGATGTTCAACAGAATCAAAGTTTTTAGTGAGTTTGAATTATTGTTTTCCTGATTAGTAAAACATGCCAACTTCTGAGAATATAGACCATCTTAAAGTCCATCTAAATAAGCTTGAATATGACTTTGTAAATTTGTCTATCAATTGTAGGATTTTCCTTTGGCAGCAGAATCACTATTGGATGGCCAGATTGTTAAAATCTAAGATGGTTATTTATATAACCAGACCTGATAAAGGATCTGATATTGTTATTCTGATTATATAAATAAAATGTCTATATTGGATGTCACCAGTAAATTTCAGAAATTAGGTGATACATCATTTGATGACACTGAAAATGGAAGAAGGTATGATAGAATTCAACCTGTTGGCTCCCTAGGACATTGTTTGCTGAACATTCTTAAAATGAATATTCTACTTTGGCCTATTTTGTCTATGGTGGACTCTGTGCAGCATGAGTTGGCTAAATGGTTGGTTGAAGTTCTTGATCCTGTTTTACAGTATTCTATTCCAGTCATGTTCAGTTTGCGTCTTATATACGTAAACTGCAACACTTGACAGTTTATCATGTCTTGATATTTGTAGTCTATTCACAAATGTCTCTTGACAAGACTATGGACATTTGTGCTGATAATTTGTATTGTGGCCCCTTAAAGCCTTTGTTGAACTGATGGGGATGGCTACTAAACCTGTCTCTTTCAACTTTGACATTTACCAACAGATTGATGGGGTAGCAATGGATAGTCCTTTGGCACATCACACAGCCAATATTTTTGTAGGGTTTCATGAGAAGGAGTTGTTTGATAAGGTCTCTAAACGGTACTGCTATTTCCATTATGTTGATTATACTTTTACATCATTTTCATCACATAACAAGGCAGACAGGTTTTTCAATATCTAAATAGTCTCCACCACTCTTTACAATTTGCTGTGGAGGAGGATAATGTTACCTTTCTTGGACATGCTGGTTAAAAGAACTACTTTTCTCACCAGTGTTTATAGGAAGTCCACTTTTACTGGGATGTATTTCAACTGGGTCTCTTTTGCTCCTAAGTCTAGGAAAATTAACCTTGTCAAAACACTTGATATGTCTGGAGTGCAAATTTGATGCCAAACTCAAGAAAATTACTAATGTCTTTCTTGTCAATGGCTATCCAGAAGGTGTCACCAAAAACATTAGACTTGAAATTTCTAAGTTTAATGAAATTAAAACATTAGGTCTACCTAAGTCTCCTGTCTACATGAGATTAGAGTGGATTGGCTTGTATAGTCAATCATGTGTTGATAAGATCTCAAATGTCACGCACTGCTTCAATTCTGTGTGGAACATGTTTGCTACTAGGAGTGCTTTCCTATATGTACGTAAGGATGTCTTGCCTACCAATCAAAAAGTTCTGTTATTTATCATTTTAAGTATCTGTGTAGTTAAGACTATCCAACGGCCGAGGGTGCAGATTGCACTGCATGTGCCTGGCTCTATACATAGACATGTTGCATTAGCATCTGGACACTCAGACACATGAGTCTGTCATTGAGGAGCATTTATTGAGTTCTGTCACTTGTGGGTCCAATTTTTCAGTGGAGTTCTCTTTGCTGCACAGGGCTTGGATGAAACACCATCTTAGCATCTTGGAGATGGTTGTTATCAATACGTCTTGTCTGACTATGTAGATAGAGGGAGCTGAAATAGAAACTGACACTCTTCGGCAAGTCTTTGTCTTGTTCTGGGCAACTTTTAAATTATTTGGACTATTGTCCTCATCTTGTCCCCATATTTATTATGTTTCGGTCGTTTTATGCTCCGGCCTTCTTCAGGTGGTTGGAATGTCGAACTGAACCCTTTATTTTGCTCACAGGAGATAACTGATAACTGACATCCATTAAACATGGCACATGGAACTAGAGCAGTCTACCCCAGTGAGCGAAATAAAGGGTTCAGTTCGACTTTCCAACCACCTGAAGAAGGCTAGAGAGTACAACGTCCAAAACATAATATGGCAACAAAGATGAGGACAATAGTCAAAATAATGTAAATAGTGTACATAATACCTCATCTCAGAAATATAGACAGAAACTTTCTCCCCCCTTCTCTCTCCCCCCCTCCCTTGTTTCTCTTAATTCTATTGCAAGGAGGTTTTTCCTTTCAGTAATTTCTCTTAATTGTGACATTTTTTTTTTATAGATTCTAAATGAGACAATACTTTTGTATCTGATTTTTTGATTAATAAAAATGTTCCCCCACTTTAAGAATACAATTTAGTTGGTGTGGTGCTAAAAATATTATATATATATATATATATATATATATATATATATATATATATAGCATAATGAGAAGACACGTATACCTTCTTGATATGTATATAATATGGAGAAAACAATTGAAAATTAAAAACATTCAATTTTTTTAATTTGCAACTTTTCAGTTGTTTTCTCCATATTACATATATATATATATATGTAAAAAATTATATTTAGTATTCCGTATGGATAATTCCAAAGAGTATATAGATCCAGAGAGAGCTCTGTTAAAATATTTATTTTTATATATATATATATATATATATATATATATATAACAAAAATAGCATCCCAAAATACAAATGCAGGCACCTTTTCTGTAGGTTATAATGTGGGAAGAGGGATAAGTTTACCATTCTGCAATGAAGCACATGCTACATAATGAGACACCATCACACATTTACTTAAACTTCTATCTTTTTTCCCCTTCTATAGTTTATACATTAACATAATAACAGTAAAAAGCAATGTGCATGTATTTCAATTACAAGTACAATACTATAACTTGGATGTGCAGCTTTTAAGCTAGTTCGAAATAACTTTAAAAACTGCATTACATTTTGAAAGACCAAATTTTGAAAAATTATCTATTTTCCAATTGTATTCAAAGATGGAATATTTGTCAGAATTGGTTGAGTATATATTATAATGTATTCTGAAAGTTGAATTTTCTCTTAAATTTGTTAAAATGTTTGAAATTTTTAATTTCAAAACTTACAATAAATTATAATGATGAAATTAGGATACCTGTTTTAAAATTTTCTTTCTTAACTTCTAATATTAATCATTCTTTACTATTTGAATCCCACGTGCTCAACTTCTATTTATGAATATTAAATGCCCATGTTAAGATAATTCCTTGTCACATAAATTCCAATGGAACTAGGCAAAGTAAAATAAAATAAGAGTATTAATTTTAAAAATAGTAAATTATATAACTGCTCTATTACAGCATGACAGGGCTGTGGTATGAATCTGAGTAGTGAGTGAGTTTTATGAAGATAGGTAACACTTGATGCTTAATTTGAAAAGTTTTAGAGTGTAGTGTTTGAGGAAGCATCAATCTAAGAGTCTTCCACAAGGCAAATGTTCTTGAAAGCTGAGTGGAACTTCTTCCTTACATTTGGAATACAAAGTGAATGAGTAATTTGACTACATGTATTGAATTTGAACTGAGAGAGCTAGAGCAAGTAAAATTTATTAATGCAAATACTTGTGGATATTTATAAATACTCTTTTTATTCACCCCACCCTCGGACTTTTGTATATTGAATGTTATTTATTTTCTAAGCTCATTTTAGTCTGACATAGGTAAAAATATTTTTGAGGTTGGAATATTTTTCTGCCAGTCTTTTAAATGGGTAGGACTGACTTGGCATAAATTTGATATCTATGCATCCACCCTTCTAATAGAATATATAAATAAAGGACAACTCTAGTCAGCCGAAGATTGTGAGAGTGTGAAACTTTGGTGATATGAGCTATCCCTAGTTGGTGTAATGAAAATTTTCTTGCTCTGTTTAGATAGTCTAAGCACTTTATTTACTAAGTAGATGTTTGCCTTTTGGTCTTCTAATTTTTTCTTTCCTTTTGTCTAATGTACTAGGTCATCTGGCAAGTTATATTGCTCACACAAGCATATATATATATATATACACACACACACTTAATTTCATGAGATTTATTTTTGTACAGCTTAATGTTTATATTAGTTTTAAGCAGGAATCTTTGGGCAATTTAAATCACATTTTTCTAAACCCCCCCCCCCCCCCCCGTTACCAAAAATCTGAATTGTAAAATTTAAAAAAAGTGCAATAAATCTAAGACATTTTTCAATTGGAAAAGCTTTTAATTGCTTTTAAGAATAAGATATATTATGGACACTATTGTCATAAGAAAACTTTTTTTTTTTCCCCATTAGAATAATTTATAAAGTTTTAAATCTTTTACAATTCTGTATTAATTTGTAGTGGTTAAGGGTTATTATTTTGTAAAATATATATTTACTAATTATAATGGAAAAGCTTATTACAATTCAGTGACACCCATTATTTTAAAAAGAATTCTAATTTTTTTTTTTTTTTTTTTGTGTATAATCTTTCCAATTTTTGTAAATGCAGATGCCCATACCTGACATGAGAAAATAAGAGCAATAACTATAGCAAATTTATAGCCAAAGTAGCGAAAATTCAACAAAACAGATTACAGAGAATATTTTCCTAAATTTTTAAGATTACTGGGTAGTTAAAAATTGTATAAAAAAGGCTGACATTGAGCACTTTAGCCCATAAATATGACATATCGAAAAACTATATTTTTAGCCTTTTTATATATATATATATATATATATATATATATAAAAACACAAACTTTTAAATTGCCTTTAAGTGGATACTCCTATTTGATATAGAGCTGCCTTTTTTTCTTTTTTTTAAGATTGAAACAGTATTTATTTTGTCTACCAACATCAGTATTTAAAGAAAAATGCACTGGTATGATTCAGATATGCATTGTCCTTTGCAATTGAAACTCATTTGATCTGATTTGCTTGATCAGTGACACCTTTCATGGCTGATTTGGTTAAAAGCACACTGGATGCAGTGATTACAGCCTAAATTTCACCTGTTTTTTTTTTTTTTCTGTTTCATCATGAAGGGAATTGACTTAGATATATCAAAGGCCTTTGGAAAGATATGGCATAGATTGTTTTTTATACACTCTCCAGGATCACTGGAACAATTTTCTCCGTCATCTGGTCTCTACTAACAGGTAGGCTTATGAATGTTGCTGTTAATGGTCAGCCTTAAAAAGCACACGAGAACACTGAAGGTGTCCAACTTGATTCTCTTGTTGATGCTATTCCTTTGCTGTTTCATATTAATGATGTACTTAAGAATACACTCAAACCATTAGTAACTATCTCTCTGACCAGAGCCCATGTTATGCTGGATTGAATCATTCCCACTCTATTTCCTTTTCTGTTAGAAGGAAGTTTCACTTGGACAGCTTCTTCCCATGAACTGCTACTATGTGGAACACTCCTGGGAGGATGCTTCCCCGACCACTACAATTTTACCCTCATCAAACTCTATGGTTAACTATTACCTTTCCTACATATTCTTATGAACTGAACATTCATTTAACTCCTCTTCATCTGCATTAGTCATAATCGGTAACTCCTTACCTTGAATGTTTCTGGGAGAACAATATTTTTTTTTTTTTTTTTTTTTTTTAAATGTTGAAATATAAAGATAATTTAGCATTGTACATTTTATTTTATTTAACTGAATAGTTAACTTTTTTAAGTAGTTAACAAAATTAAAACTTAATATATTCCCAAATTTAATTAACCTGTTCTATTATTACTGTTTAATGAAAGTAGATAGATTCACTTATCACTCAGTTTAAACTCCTTCTTCGTCCTTTTTTGAACAGGAGTAAAGGTTTAGCCATTTTTCCCTGTTTAGGATTGGGTTTCTCGTTCCTTTTAAAGTTTTTTTCATTCTCTTTCACTCCCAGTAGCCCTATGCATCTTAGTGGCTTTATTGCTTGGGAGAAACTGATTTAAAACAAAAAAAAAACTAATAGCCGAATATCCATCTTGCAGACAAAAGAATATTGTAACAGATTCATTCAGTTATGTGCCATACATGATACACGCTTAGGCGATCATGTATCTTCGATACAGGACTGACGAGGTGGATATTTTCCCCGCAATGGGTTGCCATTTCTTTCTGCATAGACCAGTTGCAATCCAAGGCTATAGTGACTTGGCCTGTCCTGCTACTTACCCATATCTGGGGGGAGAAGAAAGGGATTCATATGTTTCCCAAGGGTATTAGCACATGAATGAATGTAATGGACTCTATTCAAATTCGGTTCTCTGAGAAGCGCTATTAACATTTTTATTAATAATAAAAAAAAAAAAATGTTTTAACGGATTATATTTACATAGCGAAATAATTTTGTAATTTATTAATTATAAGTAATTCAACGAATGATTAGTCTCACTTATTTAAATATTTTTTGTATTGAAAAAAATTTATTCTTTTTGCATCTTTACCAAATGAAATTAAATCTGGGTATACTTTTAAATAATTCCGTAATGTTTTCTTAATGATACAAAATAATTCCTATTTGTATTAATAGGAATAAACAATTCAGCAAACTTACTATTTTTTCCACTAGTTTTAGAACAGTTTGAAGATAATCTAATTAAATAAATTATTTTAGCTTATTTAGATAATTCTGTAAAATGAATTTCAGCTTTGCTAAACTAATTTATAGTAATATGAAATGTTGGGTGACGACAGTAGTTACTATGAAGCTGCAGGAAATAAGATCCAGAATAAGGTTGCCGGTCATTATTTTTTTTTTTTTAGAAAATAATCTTTTAAAATTATTCACTTTATGTCCGTTTCTTTTCTTCTTTTTTTTTTTGTTAGAAGCCAATATTACATTTATTTTATGCTTTCTTTAAATGTAAACACTGATATTTTTCTGCTAACTTATGACTGAACTTTGACAAAGCAGATATAAATTCTTTCTATACAAACACGATTAAGTAAACAACTGTCAACTGAAACATTGCTTATATATAGCAATTTTTAAAATTTACATGAAAAATAAATCACATTAAATATTTATTAAAATAAGCTTTTAGAATTATCAGGCAAATTAAATATTGTTTATGTTGTAAACGCTATTTGTTAGTAGTAACGGAATTGACTGCTCATAAGTATGTGTATGGGGCTCCTACACGTTAAAACGACTTTGTACCACATCCAGCCTTGGTGAGGAGGCCAGGTAAATATACCTGGTGGGACTGGCACAGGAGTTAACCATTAGCCAATGATGGTTTACTGAAGCATGGTTAACACCCCTGCGCTCATTTTAGATGGGAGATGTTGCCCAACCACGGGAATTCCAACCCCAGTGCATCACCTTCTCGTCGCACTAAAGAGGTTGTATTGGTGTAATACCAGCGACAATGCTCTCTATGTTAAAATGACCTTGTGTCACATCTAGCCTTAGTGGGAATGCCGGGTAAATATAACTAGCAAACTTCGACTTCGTGCCACATTCAGAAGCAATGTGGGTGTGCTGAAAAATACAGCTGGCACATGCTGGGGAAGTTTAAAAAGATATTAAGCCCAAGCCCCAGAGAGCCTTCTCCCCAGACAGTACTTCTCTTTCAGGACAGGGCTAGGTTTATAGCCCAATGCCTGAGATGATCCCAAAAGAAGTGACGAGGGGGAGGGGGGTCATGGGTGAACAATTTTTCTGCTGTATTTGGCGTTAAACCCACTTCAAAGCTCGAGCATGTCACATTCTGTAGTGATGTAGGTGCACTGAAAAATAAATCCTAAGTACACTTTATACATAGGCCACTTACATTTACCTGGCCTACCCACTAAGGTTTAAGATGTGCCACAAGTTCGCTCTTGGCCAGAGGTGGGGAGTGAACTGTTCTCATTTTAGATGGGAGAAGGTGCCCAGTCCTGGGTTATTCTAACCCTACAGTAGTACCTTCCTCATTGCACTGAGAGATAGGTTCAGTGTAATATTGACGTATGACTGGCCAAGGGGACTGGGCAATTTCTGACCTTTTTCATATGTGTATAGGCTCACGTAAAAAAATCGACGTTGTCACACTCTGCCTTATTAGGGCAGCCTTAATACTTTGCGTAGGATTGTACAATAAATATTTGCTTAATATTTTCTGAGTTTAAATACCAATTATAATTGGGGAAAATTTCTTAACAATACAATATTTGAGATGTCACTAAAATAGTCTTCTTCGTGATGTATGCACTTGTTTTTCGAAAATATCTTATTGGTTGCTATTTTTAGATACCACTAGTGGCTGACTTTAAAAAGAAGAAATATTTTTAATGTCTTTGAAATTAAATTTTGGTTTTCTTCAAATGTTAAAAGCTGATTCATTAAAAAAATTTAAATTAATTTTACCTATTTAAAAACATTGGCATGGTTACTTAAACAAAAAATTTAAAAATCTCTTTTAAATCCTATATTTGTCAGAGATTTATTTCAAAGTAAATATAATGATTAACTGTAATTTGTAAACAAAAAAAAGATAACTCTGCTTAAAACATAGTGAAGAAATATTTGTCTGCCATCAAGGTTATAGTTTAACAAAAGTAGTTGAACTGTCAACCCCACTTAAAAATGCGCATATAACTAATTAAGTACAGAGGACCAAAACTATTAGAAACTGGTATTGTTTGTTTTTAAACGTATATAAGCATTAGTTCATAAATATTTTTTAATCTATAAATTTTTATATAACTTAGAGTAAATATTTTTAACACTACAATAGGAATCTAAAAAAAATTAATGTTGCTACTTTTGATTGCTACTCCATGCATTTGTTTTTATTTCCTAATCTATTTTGTCATAAAATATTTAATCGAACTCAGTTAGGGATTTTTTTTAAGTTATTCTGATTTTAAAATTTATTAAACTAAATGAAATGCTGTAAAAAAAAAATAAAAAATAAAAGTAGGGAGAGAGTTGATAAAGACTTATTAAATTGATACTATTAGTTAAATAGTTGCAAAATTATTGAATTATTTCTTTTTGAACTTCCATACAAAAATGAAGAGAAATATTTTAAATGTTTGCACTTCTGGGGCACTGTATAACCTCCAACAATTTTGGTTCTCATGACTAATGGCGATTCTGTAATAGTGTGTTAAATAAGAGTAAGACTTCTCTCCCTCTCTTCACTCAATTTGAGGTGTTAACATCTACCGATAAAGCAAAATGTTTTGCTTGTAAATTCTCTTCCAATTTTACTCTTGACTCATCTGTAGTATCTTTGTCTTACCACTTAGAACAGGGTCTCTTTTGAGTAATATGCATCTGTCTGTGGTTTCTGCTATCATCCCTAAATTAGATCTCCCACAAAGCAGGTGGGCTTTAATTGTATTCCTACAATAGACCTTAAGACATCTGCTCCTGTTCTCTCTAAATTCTACAATGTGTTGATGCTTCTTACTTTCCTGGTTGTTGGAAATCCTCTTCTGTAGTTCCAGTTTTTAAGTATTCAGGCTAACCTTCCAATCCTTCTATCAGCCTAATAGCATTCTACCTATTTCTGACAAAGTACTAGACACTCTAATCAACTGGTTAATTGGTTAAGCATCTCACCTCGCAGGGTCTTTTTCAGATTGGTAATATGGCTTTTGCTTCTGTACGTCAACTGTTGAGGCATTGCTGGAGATTTAGATAAGATTGAAGCTCAGGTGTTGCTTTAGATATCATGAAGACATTTGACAGGGTTTGGCATCCTGGTCATCTTCACAAGTTGAAAGGTTATGGTATTTTTGGATAGATTTCTGAACCGATTCAATTTTTCTTGACAAATCGCAAAATGAAAGTGTCTTGAAAAACCACTCTAGATTTTTTTTTTATTAATGCAGGTGTCCCCCAAGGCTACTAGTTTTGATCTATTTTGTTCCTTATTTTCATCAACAACCTTCCTGATGTCATCAGTTATCAGTTCAGTATCTATGCTGAATACAAAATTATTTACTTCTGTCTTGATAGCAAGTCTGATTGGTTCGAAAACTCAAATTAGCATCTCATCTCAAAAATGACCTACAATCTCTTGTTAACCAGATCAAAGTATTCCTTGTTAATTTTAACACCAACAAAAAGCAATTGCTATCTAAGAAAACACTTTTTTTCCTTCCTTCAGCATAGCTGTTGCTAACCTCCAGCAGATTGACTCATTTTGCTTTCTGGGACTAATATTTTCTGCTGACCAGAAGTGGAAAGATTATATTGAATCAATCGCTAGTAAAGTTGGTTCACTGTGTCATGCTAGACCATTTTTCTCGTCAGAATCTCTTATACATTCATAAGTCTACCGTTTGTCCATGCATTTAATATTATTGCCACATCTGGTCTGGGGATTCTGCTATGTATTTAAACACTCTTGATAAAATACAAAGAATCTGCAATGTTATTGGTCCTAACTTGGCATCTCAGCTTCAGTCACTTTCCCACCACAGTAATGTAGTTTCCCTGAACGTTACATATATATATATATATATATATATATAATTATTTTCATGGTAATTGTTCTGATGAGCTTTTGTTTTTAGTATGTAAACTTTTTGAATTCAAGCGCAGTACTTTTGCGTCAAGGTCTCATTTTACAGTTGAAATATAGTCATAAATTCTTGCTTGTGGAACTCTCTTCCGTCCTCTTTCCAGTCAAGTTTCAGTTTCAAAAATTTAAATGCGATGTCAATCGTTATCTTGTCTTAATTCTTGTTCTTTAATTGTTTTCTCTCCTCAATAGTTTTTTCCCCCTTCTCATGTTCTTTCGCACTCAACAACCCTTTGCATCTTTGTGGCTTTATTAACTTGCTTGCGGTGAAATGATTTTTTAAAAAAAACCAAAAAAAACCCCGAAAAATGTAAATTTTAATACATTTTTCAAACTGATCTTTATTCAATAAAAAAAAATCTTGTTGCGAACAGCAGCTGGATGAATGTAAATAAAATTGCGCTGATAAATATAATTTAAATGTTTTACAAATAAATATTGAAGGAATGTAGATTATTTTCATAACAAATCTGAAAGAAAATATATTATTAAATTATGCAAGCATCGACATTCAACAAAAGAAAATACTGAGTAATAAATAATGAGTTTTATTGAATTATTTTTGGAAAGTTTTTGAGATGAATTTTTTGTTTTCATGTTAAGTTTCTTGCGTAATTTTTTATACTGAAGTTGTTTCTTTTGCGAACACCCATCAAATTTAAAAGTAATTGCGATATATCGAAAAGTGGGTGTGTTTTAAATGAACTATTCAACATCGAATTTATTCGTTAGTGAATAAGCAGGAAAAATTTAATTTAAATAGCGTAATTTTCTGATTTTTGGTCAATTTTTAAAAACTGGATTGTTGTCTATTTTTGTGTGTTTTTGTTTTTTTTAATAGAAAATGCCTACGCATTTTGGTGGTAACTATCTTCAATGTCTCATTTACAGATTGAACGAATATTTTTCTCAGTTGTATGCGCTGTAAGTTAGGGTGACAGTGCAACTACTGTTAATAAGCTTTTTCTGTTTTCAGTCAATTTTTGCATTATTCCTACGGCTAAACGAAATGGACAGCGAAAAATGGTATTGGATCCGATATTGGAAGAATTTCCATACTGTGGCATAAATCAGGGCCGGCGCTAGGCGCTGCCTCGTTATCCCCTTCTTCTACATTTCGATATCAAAAGTTTCCCAACCTGGGGGCCACAATCCCTTTAAGGAAAAATTTGGTAGGGTAGGGCAGCGCGTTATAAATTATCAAAAATAGGGGAATTATCCAATTTAATTGAAAATTTCAATACTTATTCATTATTTACTTTCATAATAAATAGGCTTTTTAATTAAAAAAATATCTGAGAAAATGTTATTCTTTTTGTAATAACCACCAATATTTTCATGACAAACTCCCCCTCCCTCCGAGTAAAATTTGAAGTCACAAATTTTTACAGTTCCATAAAGATTAATTGCCGACGCATCTCCGCTGAAAAGAAAAAGTTTTACAAAGATTCCAACACAACACAAACGGGATTGTCTTAAAAATTTGTTTTAAAAACAGTATTTCAGTTTTCATGAAAAATTTTCATGTTTTGAAATCTTAAACATTTTTACTTTTTAAGAGGTCAGTTTCTGTTTTATCTTTCTAGAAATGTAAAAAATAGGGACTAGAAATCTTATTTTAATTACTAGACGTGGACTTCTGGTTATTTTTTAAAAATAATTGAAACAAGCTCTTGTTAGTGGATGATCTCGGAATAAAAAAAAAAGATTTTATCAGGATCTATTACTCTTTTAAATGATTTAAAAAACTGTTCAGAAAGAAAATTACAATTTAAAAAAAATAAGCACCACTGAAATTAACACTTCTGCTCCCCTTCCTCTCCCCGGTAGGCGAGGGAAGAGTAGTAAGAATCGGCCCTATCGATTATTAATGATTGATAATATAACTTGTGTAGAAAAAAAGTACAAAAACCCGCTGCTGAAACTAACAGTTTTGGGTCTCCAACCTCGTCGGGGGTTCCTGCGTAGTACGCACCGCACCGGTCATGCAGATATACCATTTATATTAGTTGATGACTGACAATGTAACGTTAGTTTTAAAATAATAAGAAAATGGAAATGGCAGATGACCATAAAATAGTGCTGAAAAAATTGGTAGAAGCTACACCCCCCCCCCCAATTCCAACAAACACAAATTTTGCAATGGACAATGAAAGAAAGAAAAGAACAGGGCAAAAATAATACTGAACAAACAATATATGCAAAGCAAAGCAACAGTAATATGGAAAAAGTTAACAAATGGTGTTAACACACAAAAAAGATACAAACAATCGCAATGTTCTGACTTCAAGACAAGAAATAAGTAAGTCTGATCCGACCAAAAAGTGGCTTATGTTATTAACTAGGAGGAAATCCCACCATGTATCTGTATGTATGTTCTGTCTATAAATTTAGGGAGGGGGGTGTTTTTATATTTATTCCTAAATGGAATACGGGAGAATTAGTTTAGGATCTCATGGACAACATGTTTTGGTGATCATGGTATAGATGTTTTCTGTTTTTGTATAAATGTAGTGAAAACTTTATTATAAGTATATCTGGGTCAGTGAATGAGACGAGTTATGTTAAACTTAGAGCAGTGATGATCAGCCTTCCCGAACCCCCACATCTTGGCCCTGTGCCTCATATGTATTATCAAAAATACAATAAATATTAATTCCTAAATGGGAACCATCACATACTATGTGCGTTGAAACTTCATTTTATGTTAATCCGTTGGGTCTCTTCGAGAAGAAATTTATGTAATTTGCTGGAAGGGTGGTTTCTCAAGATAAATAAATACATATACACACTCCAAAGTTTCGTATTTGGCTTTATGGCATAGCAAAGCATGAGTATCGAGTCCTGCTAGAAGGAAGCTCCAGCTACATGAGAATGTTGGACTTGAATTAAGTCCAAAGAAGACAAACAAACAAGACATATATATATATATATATATATGTATACAAATATATGTATTAAACAAAACAATTACAAAGCACATAGGCAGTCAACATTGTGTTTGTTCTTTGTTGAATGTTCGTATTTTGGAGAAGTTCGTGAGAGTTCGTACGTACGTGAATGCGTGAAATATTATTTAACGTCTGACCGCATGGTCAAGACGATAATTCTTTCGGACTACATTTTGCAGCAAGGATAGAGAGAAAAAAAAAGAGAGTATAAGCGAACTCGTGTCTGTTATTTATAGCTAATGTAATCACGTGACAGGCTCAAAAGATCTTAACGAGAAACTTGACTTGGTCCCGCTCTGGAAAAATATATTGTGCGTGGGTGGATTGCAACGCCCACTTGTGTACTTATTGACCAATTAGAAGCTGATATTTCCTGAAAATATTTACTAAGCTGAGAAGGCTCTTGGGATCCGATTCTCCCAAAAGTGCACAAAATCGAAAATATAGCGATTTCAAAATTGTCAAATAAGACAGTAGCGTTGATTTCTATCCAATGAATGATTGTTACTGAAATTTGAATTTATGTAAGTATGTATGTACGTGTGCGATGATTATCATTACAAGATCAGTTATTAACTATTAACAATTATTACTTATGAAATCAAAAGTCTGAGAAAAGATTCGCAATTGACACCTTTTTTTTTTGGTTAGATTTTGTCAAGTGCGTTGAGCCGAGTACTTTTCAGCATTTCATAGTTTAACAAAAACTAAATTTGAACAATCTTTTATGGTACAGAATGTAAGCGGGAATACTTACGAAAAAAATATTGTGGTGTAAATTTTCTTAAACGGCCATCTTTTCGGTCACTTTTTATCAAAGAGAACTTAGACCTATAATTTTTAGACGAATGCTCCTAAGGGAAACTTGTCTAAGGACATTTGTCTGTGGAATACCCGTCTCAGGTCCATTGGTCTATAGTAATATTCTTTAGACAATAAAACACCGAAACATTATGATAACAACAAAGATGGCGACAATAGTTCGAATAGCGTAAATAATGGTAACGCCTCACTCGAGAAATTCAGGTAGAAACGCTTATGTCGTTTGAAAAGGTTCAGTTAACTAGATACACACGTAAAAGAATAAAAAGAAAAAAAGTTTTTATGTGAGAAAGGAACACTATCATTGTTAATTGTAAACGAAATTAACCATATGCTGTATTCCCAAGTATTTCGATTGCAGTTTATCTTTGCTGATTTGGGAGGAAAAAAGCTCCCAACTGTTTAATGGATTTAATTAGTATGGAGATTAGTGAAATGAAAGGCATAGTTTTTAATTATTATTTTTTTAAATTATTTTTACGTGTTATTTTATTGTGTTGAAAAACCTCAACTAGGATGAGAAATAGAAATAAAAATTTAGACAATGTTTGAAGAAATATGATATGAAAAAATATTTTCATTGAATTCATTGCCTGGCAAATTATGCTGTTTTCTGTATCTGTAAAGGGTAGAATTGTTTGTTTTTTCTTTTCTTTTTTTTTTTGTTTTATTTATTTACAAATAAGTGAAAAAAAAATCTGTCTATATTTCTGAGATGAGGTATTGTAATTATTTACATTGTTCAAAATTGGTCGGACTCATCTTTGTTGCCATATTCACGTTTCGGCCGTAATGAAGAAGGTCGGAGCGCACAACGGCCGAAATGTCGTGAATAAGGCAACAAAGATAAAGACAACAGTCTGAACACTGTAAATAGTTTTCTCTATATAAGATTTAATAGTTATCTCCTTTGAAAAATCGTTTTTCTCCAGTTAAGGTGACCATTCACTCTGTACTATTATAATTTAGTTGCAATAGCGTGAAGAATGGGGTGGGTACAGAGGGTGCGACGGCCCCGGGCATCCAACCAAAGAGTGAAATAAAAAAAATTAGTTTTTATTCATTTGAATAAAATGGTTATTTCATATTTAATCTGTTTTTACATATGTAAATATTGTCCATTCTCAGTACCAGGCTCATAAACTCCCCTACTTGAGTCTTAGGAGCATACAATGAAGGAGATGGCTCCGGCCATCAACAAACCTCTGTACGTCACTGCTTAGTTGCAAGATCTGATTACAATACACTGTTTCATTTACTTAGAGGATACAGACATTTTTTTTATATATATACCATACAAACCTGGGTCCCCTTTCGAGATAAAACTTATGGGACAAAAGGATTGTCATTGACTTCGCTCCCTCGCAAAACGATGTTAATTTCTGTATATTATGTGCAAAAGGGGAGATATTTTTGCATCCAGATTTTTAACATAATTACAATTAAATAAGGGATAATACTTTATAATTAGTATTTATTTCCTTTGAAGAATTATTTTATTTTTCTTCCGACAAAGTTATTCATTTGCAAATCACCTGTTTTTTTTGTGTTTTTTTTTCTCTATTCCTTAAATTATCTCATTTTTAAGCAACTTAGTTTGATCCCTTTGCATACAACGCACCGTTTCGACTACTTAGAGGTTACATGCAGATGAATAAAATCAGGTTTTTAGTATATTATACACTTGTTCTTTTATAGTTTTGTTTTGAGTTAGAGATAACACACCATCAAAATTATAGCGACCGACGAAAAGTCAGTGAAATGACGCCATGAGATTTGCCACGTCATGAACTATAAAATCAACCACCAGGAATCACATTGATATGGTTACGAGTGTTGCATGCATTAAGCTGAAAACAACACAGTATATCAAAGAGTATACGAGTGAGTTATTTATGTTTATGAAGAATTTTAAAGTTCCAAAAATGAGCCGACAGCTATAAATGTTCGCCATTTCTGTTTTATGTATTTCTGAAAAAGATCAGCTCTAAATATTCATGTAAAATCTTTTGAAATGTAAAACATGTAGGTATTTATTGCTTATACGTTAATCTGGAAAGCTTTTCTAACCGCCTGCTTAATAATATTCTCGGTTTAGTTTTACTCTTCCTCCAACAAATATTTAACTTCTCCCGATGACAGTTCCATCGTTGAAATTTACGAACAATTTCATAAATGAGAAAGTATTAAAGAAATTTCTTCTACTAGATCTTATCGCCCTATATGAAAGTTTTCTTTTTAATCATTTCGCCCCCAAGCAAGGTGATAATGTCACTAGGACGCTCGGGTTATAGGGAGTGAAAGAGAATAAGAAGGCCTTAATTAGGAGAGAACAATAAAGGAACAGTGTTCAAGAAGACAGAAGATGCTGATAGACATTGCATTTAATTTTTTGAAGATTGTATGTGACAGAGAAGCAAGAAATTGGAAGGGAGTCCCACAGGTAGTACGAGAAAAGAAATTGTTAGAATATAACTGGCGGTTGCATCTAGCTACTTCCATAGTAAAACGGCGAGACCTAATTGCCAATCTAGTAGTACGTGTAAATTCATGTAGTCGAGGCTCGAATAAAAAAGCTTATCAGAGCAGTTCCCATGAAAATATTTGTAGAAAAGACATAGGGAAGCCATGTCACATTGTTGGAAAAGTGACTGAAGTCGAGATGTAAGGTCTAGAGTGATTACATTAGAGACCCCCTTCTTTGAGTTTTGTCAGGGATCTGGGGTTATATAGCAAGAGCACCAGACCAGATATGACAGCAGGATTCATTGCACAGACGATTGGTACATTTATAAATGTGCAAGATGGATTCTGATAAGATTTTCTGGCCGTACATAGTGAACCATTTTCCTTGCAGTAGACCTAGTAATTGATGCAATATAGTCACTCCAGTTGATGTCAGCGGAAAACGTGACATCAAGAAGGCTTAGAGTGTGTATATAGAGTATATACTAGTATTTACTTGACCCCCCACTGAGTCAGGTTGTGACACAAGGTCGGTTTTTAACGTGGGGACCCGAGTGTTTTCACCCGGGCCACTGGTCTTGGCTGGTCATAGCTTATCCAGGCCGGAGCTGGTCCAAGCTAGTCGTAGCCATGATACTACCAGCGCAGGGACGAATCCCTACACCAGATGAGTATCAAGTGACGCTCTCAGCCAAAAGGCCGACAAAGCGAGCGATCTGCGAACAGATACTTCACTCTGATCCAGGCCTCATAATGAGATAGATTTTAAAAATTTCATTTCAAAATTCAAACCATAACCAATTTTTAAATTACTCAATAACTGTGATTACATTTATTGTTTTAATGTTAAGTAAATTTTAACGAACTTTACTACAGGCAACATTTAAAATCATTATATATACAAGGTCAAGCATTAGTTGTTCTTTAGGTTAATCTTCATGTTTTACGCGTTGTAATTTTGATTATTGCAAGTGTTATCAGTTACGCTTCAGTGAGTTGAATTTGAATGGTGCATATAGCATAACAGTTATCGGCACAGGAAGTGGAATCGGTGAGAAGAGTTCAAATTCTGGTCTAGTCTGCTGTGTATATTTTCGCACTTTTATCCTTGGGAAATAAATAAATCCGTCTCTTCTCTCCCAAGCTATAGATTAAATAACAAGGTAGTGTGTGCTCATTAGTCTTGGGCAGTTATCAGTCAAGAACTATTACTCTGAATTCAAAACTGTAAAGAAAGCAACGGGAAACCACTGTTAATTCTTTTTTTAATTTTATTTCAAGATGTTATGACAATTTACAGATAACAAATAAAAATTCAAGAACTACGACTGCCTGCATATTGAAGGGAAATGGTATTTAAAAAACGACTATAATATTAAGTTAATTGTATTTCTTAGATGAAGCATTGTTAGTCATTATTAATTTTTGACAAGTATTTCTTCCATCTTAATTTTAGTTGTTTTTTATTTTCATTTTAAAACAAATACCCTTGATAAAGGCATGAATCCGTATCGTCTCTCCCAAGCTGTGGGTTAAATAGCAGGATAGACTATAGAGAACCCAGTCTACTCTTCGTCTTGGATGGTAACCAGTCTAGGAGAAGCAAAACTCGAAATTGAAACGCATGGAGGATAAAACAGGAAACTACTCCGCTATCTTTCCCAAGAAGACATAGCAAGTCTTAGAAAACGAAGTAAATAAATCTGTGGAGATTTATGATCGCTTACATTTTGAAGGAATACGGCATTAAAAAATAAATAATGGGTTAATTTTAATATGTGGGTAACTGATGTGAGAAAGTCTTCAAAAGTTTGTAATTTAAGAAAACTTAAAATATAAAGTATATAGAAAATATAGGTAGGAATCAGTTGGAATCCGAGTCTAGTGCGAGTAACATCTCTTTTTACTTGTTACCCTCAAGCAAAATAAATCGTGTGATAACCACCTAAGACAGGAATGTGTGACCTATTCAATTGGACGCAGGCTACAACTTATACAGCGCCGAATCTTCATACTCAAGCGAATTGCTAAATATCTGAAGAAAAGAGTGAACGACCATCTCCTTGGGTCAATACATATAACATTGAAGAAGGAACAATATATCACAAGATATCGTTGCTCTTGCGAAAAGAACTAAACTGGAAGTAAAAAGAACAAGGAGAAATGTAAAACAAGGGAAAGAGAGAGAAAAGAGAAAACCTTCGGGCGAATAGCTAAAGCTAAGTGATTGTTTTGACTTTCCATCTCAGAAATGTATAGCACACATCTTTCTAGACATTCTCTTGCATTAATGCTTTTATGTATTGTCTCGTTATAATTAAGTCTTGCTAATTTGTATATTGGCGTTTGTTATTCGCTATTGTTGGTTGTTACTCCTCATTCGTTTATTTGACCCTGTAGAGAATCCTCCAACTACGGAGTGGTAAACTTGGCAACAAGTTGTTTTTTTTTTTATCTTTTCTTTTTAAATTTTGTACTGCGGCAATTGGTCCGTAACTTAGCTAGGCGAAAATTGGTGTGTCGTTAGAGATATATGTTTTCTAATAATTGTATAAAGTTGGCTTTCATTTGTTATTTCTATGTGTAAATTGTGTTTTTCTGGTACAAATACTCCTTTACCAGAGAAAATGTGCTGAGAATTTTCTTGAAATAACGTTACCAAGAAATTGTACAGGGAAAGAAAAAAATGAATTGATTTGTTTACAGAGTATCAAAAGTGGTGTTGGGTATAGAGCTAGCCGAACGAGTTAATTCTAGAGCATTTACCGTCCATAAGGTTTGTTAAAATCGTGCATTCAAAAATCATTTTGAAAGTAATTTGAAACTGGTGTAGTTTGTAGGCAGCTTGTTGCTTGAAGGTGCGATGATGCTATGGAAAACATTACGGTTATTTCTGTTAATAGCTAAAAGTACCTGAAGGGTTGAAATGCAAAAAATTGGTTATCGTATATATGTCTTATAAGTGAATGATATATGCTCTTGCTATATATCTCGAGATCCCTGACAAAACTCAAAGAAGGGTCTTTACTGTAATCACTCCAGACCTGACATCTCGACGTCAGTCATTTTTGGGCCAATGGATGCGTTGACCTTGTATGTCTGGTATGATATCTAACATACGTTCCTAGGGTTGATCTGTGGTAAGAATTTGTGGTTTGTAGTTTGTTTCAGTGAACCGACATGATCTGGTTTGATTCTGTAAATCGATACGTTGTCCATACGTCGATTTTGTCCGACGGTGAAATATTTCTCTACCTTATCGATCATTGGGAATGGGCCGTCATATACCGGTCGAAGTGTGTTTTTTCCACTGTCTCTTCTCACAAAAACAAAATTCTTTGAGAAAAGATCTTTAGGTATGGATGTATCTTTCTGGGCGCTGTGAATGATGGGCTACTCGTTGTTACATTTAAATTTTTCACTAAAGTTCTTCTCGACTGAATTTCTGGCGCAAAACCAATTGAGTTCCATATACCAATACTGCTGTGGTACATTGAAATCCTCTTTGATGGTGGATCTTAATGCTAAGAAAATTAAAGGGAAATTATTGTTCCAATGTGTGTGTAGCAAGGGAACCTGTCTGCGGAAACGCTCCACTAGTCCATATGGACCTGGGTGATATGCAATCGGTTTTATATGTTTCACTCCTAGCAGTAGTGTTAGCTCCTAAAACAGAGTGGAATGAAATTGGGGACCTCAGTCGGTTGTGATCTTTTTGGACACGCTGAAGTTTGCTATTCATGAACGAATAAGTTCTTGTGCGACTGTTTCGCTTGTAGAATCGATGAGAGTTATTGCTACGGGCCGGCTTGTGAAACGGTCAATGATCATTAATATGTACATGAATCAATCGGATGTTGGCAGTGATTCAACCAAATCCATGTAGATATATGCGAATCGTTGATCAGGTTCACTGAACTTTCCTGACGGTGATTTTGTGTGTCTACGGATTTTATTCCTCTTACAAGGCACACGATCCAGGAACGGATATTTGTCTTCATATGAGACCAGACAAAACAATCATTTTCTGAGTGGCCCTTTTCTCAGGATATGTTGTGAAATTTTTCAAAAGTATGTCTTCGCATTGGCATTGGGATGAATGGCCTGGGCTTTGCCATAGATGTATTACACCAGATGTCGGAAATACTAAAAGGAATAGGCATTTTCGTCAACTGTAAAAAGTTTCTTTTAAAGTAACTGGTTAAAAGATGGATCTCGTTCTTGGGCTACGTGTTTATAATCTATTTGTGATGGTTTGTCTATATTGACAGCATTAACAGTGGTTCTTGACAAAGTATCTAAGATTATGTTATTTTTCTCAGAGATGTGTCTTATATCAGTTGAAAATTGAGCTACAAAATTCAAATGTCTGATCTATCGGGGTGAATATTTGACCGCTGCTGCTTAGATGGAATATGTGAGTGGTTTGTGGTCTGTGAAGATTTTGAAATGTCTTCATTCTAATATGTGTTTGTAATATTTGATAGTAGCGTATATTATTAGTCGTTCTCTGCCAAAAGTGATGTGCCTTTGTTGTGCAGGAGACAATTTCATTGAACAAAATGGTATAGGTGTTATTTCTTCGTTTAGGGTTTGTTGTAATTCAACACCTATGGCATTTTCTGATGCATCTGTTGCGACAGACAATTTCGCATCTGGATTGATGCAATTCTGTAATTCCTCTTTGGCTTTGTCGAATGCTAGTTTCAACTGATTAACCCACTGCACATTTTTCTTTGATTTGCTTTTCAACAGTGTCGTCAATAATGCAAGTAAATATGAACAGTGCGGTAAGAAACGTCGGTAGTAATTCAGTATTCCAATAAATCTCCTTGTCTTATGGAGTTTGGCATTGCGGGAAAAATATGGCATCTACTTTCTCAGGCAAAGGTGTTCTACTTGTGTTCTCTATCCTGTGATGTAGAAAAAGATCAAGATGTGTTTGTTTTGTTTGCTCTACAAAAGTTAATCCACATGAAAGGTAAAATGAATTTCCGTATATAAATAAATTTTTCAGGCATTTTTAAAACATTGATACTTTTTTTTGTTATTTATCGACTCACCGGGCCGCCATTGTATACCGAAAATGTAAACAAAATTTAAAATAGACTTGAAAATCCCAAATTTGTCCTAGAGATGTGTTTCGAAGTCTATTAGTAAATTAGGACTTAATTAACTGCATTTTCTGAAAGTAACACTTACTTTTTTATTTAAATCAGAATTAAAATAACATTTTATTTACGCACGCTAGCCTGTGAGGTCAAAGAATAAAGCAGAAAAACTGTAATTCTAACCCTGTGCGAAAAAGCGCGGTAAAAGTTAAAAATAAAACCTAAAGAAGTGCGGAAGACCAGCCGTGCAATAACCAAAAATTGTTAGTTATGTTTAAAACACGGAACATCAGAATTATTTCCTTTTTGTACATCCACATAAAAAATAATAAAAACTGCTAGTTGCTAAAAGGTAAAAATGAAATAAAATTTTTTAATGATAAACTTTACATTTTTAAAAATCTTTGGTGTCAAACAGCAACAGGATTAATTTCAAAATTGCACAGAAAAATTGCAAGTAATTTTTTATTATAAATATTAAGTTTAGATTTTTTTTCTATGTCGAATCAGAAAGAAAATAACGTGTTTTATTAATGTATGCAAGCACCAATTCTGAAAATTTTCTTTAGTTTTATTGTATTGTTTTTTGGCAGGATGTGGGTCGAATCTTCCATATATTCTCACTCGATATTGCATAATTTTTTTACTGAAATAATATCTTTAGGGATTTATTTTAATATAACTAAAAAAAATTTCGGACGAGTTACCCAACAGCCCTGTCGGAGTTAGCTCCTCCTCAGTTCCTTAATCCTTCAACAGGGGTCTCTCTCCCCTGGCTATAAATACTGGCTGACCCTTCGCCTCGATCTCTCTTTTCCACTTAGGCCTTGGGCCGCCACCTCGCGTGGAGGTGTGGTACATCTCTCTTTTCAACTAACACCAATATGTGACCTCTCATAGATACAGCGTTTCCCAAATTCTGAGAACGCGCTAAGAACAATACACGTACGTACGAACACTCACAACACACACACACATAATTTCTCCACACAAACTCTATGTAACTGTCCATGTCTTTGTTTAACTTGTTATTAATATATATTTGTTTACATATATATATATATATATATATCAGTCTTGTTTGTTTTCTTTGTCTTCTTTGGACTTAATTAAAGTCCAACATTCTCATGTAGCTGGACTGGCTAGCAGGAAATTTTAACCTTCTGATATCTCTTCACATCTTCACCACACGGTCCACTACTCTATTCAATAAAATGCACATCTCATTCATCGATGAATAAGTCCTGAAATTTTCGTTTGGATCGGATAATAATTCCATGATTTTTGATAAATATTTCAAAACAGGAAGTGTCTTTTGATTTCATTGAGGGGGAAAAGTATTCGTTTTGAGTGGCAGCTAGTAAGTTATTTTTTAATTTAATTAATTAATTGCATTGTAGTTCACGTATTTTTAACTCTTGTATAAATCTATTCTTGTAAATAACAAATGGGGGTCTAATTATTTTTGTTTCAATTCTCGAGAAAAAAGAAAATGTATAAATACAGTTTCATGTTCAGGTTTGATTAAATTTTTAAAAATAGCTTTTTAAAACAATAAAATAAATTCCTGAGGTTATTGTACACCCAGTCAGTCAATTATGTGCCATGCGTGATACACACGTAGGCGATCAGGTATCTTTCAATACATGACTGACGAGGCAGATTTTTCCCCGCAGTAGATTGCCATTTCTTTCCGCGGTTAACCAGTCTGTCCTGCTATTTACCCATAGCTGGGGGAGAAGAAAAGTATTCATACCTTTCCGTAAGTGAATGTAATATGGATTCAACTGGAATTTGAAATTGGTACTTCGGTACCTCAAATCTGCGCCGCTATCCATTACTCCACCGTGCCTCCGTAATAACGGTGTCAACAGAAAAACCGTCCTTTTACCACACTTTTAGGAGGGTGGGGGGGTGCAAATAAGTTTGTTCAACATTTTGCTGAAGGTTTATAAACTATATCAAGAGTATCAGGCTCAGCATTTGTCATGCACTGAATGTACGTGGGAAAAGTAGACAACATTTATCAGCGTTTCCGAGGTATATTCAGTACATGCATGGGCCGATGCAAATCATTTCATTTTTAACTAAGTGAAATCTGTTCGCTGTTTATATTTTTTTGGGTTTGTGTACGCCTGCGTAAGAGAGGGGTCACGTGTATATTTACTCGTCTATTTAATTTTTGTTTATTATTGTGTTGCTGCTGCTGTATTAAAAACTTCGAAGCCAGAGTTCATGAAATTTATGACTTTCAATAGTCTTTCATACAGTACGAATACGCATGTGTACGGACATGTTTATCAAACACCACACTCATCAATCAACATAATATATTTTCCTGTGACTTGATATTCAATATTGTATTCATGTTGCAATAATAATTATAATAATAAATAAATAAATAATATAATCTTTATATAAAACTATAAACTAGCCCGCAAACTAAGCAGAATTCCCCCCTCCTCGGCATTATTAGTCCATCACACATAAAAAATTCAGGTGAGATCCTAAACAAATTAAAAAACATAGACATTAAAAACAAATACATAGCTAGTTTAGATATAGAACCTCTATACACAAGCATTTCTTTATAGGTACTATAAAGAAATGCTTAAATCGACTAAAAAACACCTAACAAAAGCAAAAATTAAATTACCACTACCTACACATAAAAACATAAAAATATGCCAGCTAATCACCAAGTAATGTTTCTTTAAATTTGATAACAAACTTTACAGATAAAATTTTGGTTTACCAATGGGATCTCCTCTCAGCGGCGTTCTTGTTTGTCTATTTTTAGAGTTTCTAGAAAGTGGCCCATTCAAAAATATTCTCCCTCCAAACTCTTCCTATTTCAGATATATAGACGACTCACTATTAATATATCCACAAAATACTAATTTAACAGATCTTCTCAACCAACTTAACAACGTTAAACCTACAATAGACTTCACTTTTGAAGCTTAAACCACTTTCCTTCTTATATATCATCTTACACAGAAACAATAACGAACTCAATTTTGACGTTTGCAGAAAGGCTACAAACAAAAATAACCTGATCAGTTTCTACTCAAACCACATAATCTTTTATGCAGATACTTTAAAAAAAGAAGGAAAAAGAAAGAAGGGATACTAAAGGTTTAAAAATGAATTTTAAAAATGAAAAATTCTCGTTTTATTTTAGTTTTAATTCCAAGCCAATAGATTAAAATTAATATTTCAATAAACAAAATACTTTGCTGTATTTCAAACGAAATTAAATTGATTGGAATGATCTTCTTTATTATCAGTAAAATCGTCCATATTGGCAAGTCTATCAATACAGCATAATTCTCTTTATTAAAAAACCTTTTAAAAAATAAAATATATTTTTTTTAACTTTATCTGTAGAAAATTAACTGATTTAAAGTTTAATCAACCTGGATTAAAGCAAATATTACTTTCTTTCAGTTTAAAATATCACAGAAAAACATTTTTTACACGGTGGTGGGTGTTGATACGTCTACCCATAACCTTTAAGTGGGTATAAATGAAGTAAAATTACATGACGAATACAACGTAAACGCCCTTTTTACATAATTTTTAACTACCTAGTAATCTTAAAATTTTAAATATTTCAAACGTTCTAATATTTTATTGAATTTTATGTACTTTGGCCTTATAGTTTTACTTACAAAGACACTTGTTGAGGAACTGTTAGAAAATTACCAATCAATTTACTATAGTTACCGCTCTTATTTTTTGATAATGTCTTGTATGGACGCCCGTATTTGAAAAAATAGATACGTTTATACCCCCACGCACACACATTCAAAATGGAGTTTGCTGTACTGTAGTAAGCTTTTCTATTTAGGATTATGTAGCTGGTGGTATATTAGCCCACAAACATATATTGAATCACTGAAGGCAGCAACAAACCAAACAAAAAATTGAGTAAAAAATATACTACCCAGTTTATTTTTGTTAAAGAATAATAAATAAACGAAAATAATATTACAGTGCACTAGGCAAAATATAACTCTGCATGTTTATGTAGAAGATAAGAATAGCATTGTCATAAGAAGGACAGTTTTGGTAGGCGCTGGAGAGCGTCGTCCTGAAAAGGATAGTTTTGTAATCGTTACAGAACGTTGTCCTGAAAAGAATAGTTTTGTGGGCACAGAAGAGCGTTGTCCTGAAAAGGACAGTTTATTGCATATCGTTTGGCAAGGATGACTGGAGCGACTGGAGATGGATGGTTAGCTGGAACTGCTGCTGATGGCTGGAGCCGTGGGCTGGCTGTCGGCTCTTGCTGCTGGAACAAATATTACCCTTTGATCCTAGTCATCAACACTTGGGTATTTATCTATGCCTCCCTACTGAGATGAGATGCAACATAAGGTCAGGTTTAACGTAGGGAACCCAAGCACATACACTCAAGCCAAGTACAAAAATTGCCCAAGCACTCGCAGCCGTCGGTTGCGCTAACTTCTGTAGCAACCGCCGATCCGCATCTCTAGTACAATGAGAGGATGCAGCCTTGGGCAAATGCTCCTCCGGGTACATCAAAGTATTATTTTCCACAGCTGCATCTTTGTCCGCGGACAGAGCCACAACTGTCGCACTCTTCCCGAAGACAGATATGCATCCCCCATACACTCAGGCTAAGTGCAAAAATTGCCCAATCTCCGACAACTGTCGGTTGCGTTATCTTTGGTGGCGACCAGCAATCCTCCTCTCGGGCTGCTGTTCCTCAGGGCGGGACACCTCAAAGTATTATTTTCCTCAGCTGCGCCTTTCTACGCAGACAGAGGCCACAACTGAGTTACACTCTACCCGAAGACAGAGGTAGAAATATGCATTCCACGGCAGGGATGCGTTGTTGCTTTTAAGGCCCCTTTATATTCTGAATCAGTCTTAAGATGACGCTGGTTAAGCCTTTCTTCCAGTTGTTTTAAATTTATATTCTAAATTTCTTTTCTCGCACTACCTGTGGGACTCCCTTCCAATTTCTTGCTTCTCTGTCACATACAATCTTCAAAAAATTAAATGCAACGTCTATCACCATCTTCTGTCTTCTTGAACACTGTTCCTTTATTGTTCTCTCCTAATTAAGGTCTTCTTATTCTCTTTCACTCCCTATAACCCGAGCGTCCTAGTGACATTATCACCTTGCTTGGGGGGCGAAATGATTAAAAAGAAAACTTTCATATAGGGCGATAAGATCTAGTAGAAGAAATTTCTTTAATACTTTCTCATTTATGAAATTGTTCGTAAATTTCAACGATGGAACTTTCATCGGGAGAAGTTAAATATTTGTTGGAGGAAGAGTAAAACTAAACCGAGAATATCATTAAGCAGGCGGTTAGAAAAGCTTTCCAGATTAACGTATAAGCAATAAATACCTACATGTTTTACATTTCAAAAGATTTTACATGAATATTTAGAGCTGATCTTTTTCAGAAATACATAAAACAGAAATGGCGAACATTTATAGCTGTCGGCTCATTTTTGGAACTTTTAAATTTTTCATAAACATAAATAGCTCACTCATGTACTTGCTGATAGGTATCAGGTCTTATTTTATAAGAATTTATAATATAATTTATCGGAATTTCTAAACAAGTATCATATCATTCATTAACGGATTCGAGGTAGATTGTATTTATTATTATTATTATTATTATTATTATTATTATTATTATATATATATATATATATATATATATATATATATATATATATATATATATATTTGAATTGGACATAGTCCGACAATTTATTTAAAGACATTTATAATATGTTTAACGTTCTTTTTATAGATACAAGTATTTAAGCAAATGCCGGTAAATGTTATTTAATACTGTTTATTATAAAACAGAGCATTTGCTTAAATACTTGTATCTATAAAAAGAACGTTAAGCATATTATATATATATATATATATATATATATATATATATATATATATATATATATATATTAATGATGAGAATGTTTTAATTCGAGGTTCATACTTTGTTGTCTTCAGCTTAATGCATGCAACACTCGTAACCGTAGCAATGTGATTCCTGGTGGTTGATTTTATAGTTCATGGCGTGGCAAATCTCATGATGCTATTTCACTGACTTCTCGTGGGTCGCTAAAATTTTAATGGTGACAATGCACAAAAGCAACATTCAAGTAACTCACTACAAAATTTCCCAGATTAAGTGAGGCTAAAATAAAGCAAGATGTTTTCATTGGTTCTTAGATTCGAGAGCTTTTTTTTATGATGAAGAACTTGACTGTGTTTTGTGTGATAAGGAGAATTCACAGAAGTCATTCAAATAAAAGTAAATGGTAATAAACTATCTTGCAAGCAATAACGCAGATTTCTGTGAGGAATTAGTGGAAAACATCATCAAAACATACAAATGTAGCCTGTCGCACGAAATATACTTTTGGACACACATTTGAATGATGGAATTACGGGGCAGTAAGTAATGAGCATGTGGAACATTTATACGCCAATTGTAATGTCTACATACAGCAAGCCAAAAGTGGTCAAGTAGGCTCTGAGTTAGATCAGCGGCAGTATTATAATTATTTAATATTATAATAATTTAATAATTTGTAACATAATTTAATAATTTGTAACATCTTTCAATCGATATATAAATAAAAAAATAATATAATAATGTTCGATTAAATATTTTACTGAGATAAAAAACAATATTGTTAAAAATTATTAAATTATTACATTGAATTATTCTTTATTAATTAGTTTATTAATTAGTTTATTAATTAATTATTAATTAAATAATGTAGTAAATTAATTTATTAATAATTTATTAATTATCAATTAATTTATTAATTTAATTGTTATTATTTTAAATTATTTAATTATTACATTTATTTAATTAAATTATTACATTTACAAAATATATACGCCAATTGTAATGCTTAAGCCAAAAGTCGTCAGGTAGGCTCTGATTTAAGATCAGCGGCAGTATTTTATTTTATTTTTATCCCAGTAAAATATTTAATCAAACATTCTTTTATTATTATTATTTTTTATTTATATATCGATTGAATGATTTTATACAAACGATTTTTCTACTTCAGGACGTAACCTTATTTAATGTACTGTCGATCATTTTTATCGAGTTAATATGAGAGTTACTGTTAGATTTTCATACTGACATCCAAGCACCCGATGTTAAAAATTAGCGAAACGATACGAATAAATAACTCTAGCACACGATAAAAAATATAAAGTTAGTAATCTCCCTTTTATGATGTTAAGTTGTTAAGCAGCCAAATAAAAACACTTGTTCAATTCATGGTTGAAAATCTGCTATGCACATTATACACAGTTTGTCACACGTAAAAACGTATAAACAAGGTGCCCCAGGAAAATACAGGAAATTTAGTACAGTTTATTTAATTATTGGAATTTTTCTTACAGTTATTTGAAGCAAAAACAAAGGATAGAAATTTAGTCGCTTAAAAGAGAACAAAAATACAAATATGTGGCGCTCGAACTAAAAAACTATGGCAAAATTCTGTCTATATTTCTGAGATGAGGTATTATGTACACTATTTACATTATTCGGACTATTGTCCTCATCTTTGTGAGTTCAATACCCGGTTAAGGCAGTGGAGAACTTGGAGAGGGGAATTAACAGGAGATAACTGATAATCCATTAAACATGGCACGTGGAACTAGAACAGTCTACCCCAGTGAGCGAAATAAAGGGTTCAGTTTGACATTCCAACCACCTGAAGAAAGCCAGAGCGTACAACGGCCGAAACGTTGTAATAAATATGGCGACAAAGATGAGGACAATAGTCCGAATAATGCAAATAAGTGTATGGCAAAATTTCTTGCCATTTTTTTCAGTACCCAAGTTGAATTTCCTTTCTTAAAGAGGACAAACACCTCGCATCGAAAATTTGATAATTGCGTCATCCTGAAATAGCAAATGGTTAAAAAAAAAAATTATATGTTAGTTAAGTTTTTTCATCATATAGAAATCTAAAATTTCCTTTCTTTCTTACTTTTTTTGTGGGACACCCTGTATTTTGGAAACAACAGGGAATAAGAAATTTTAATTGCCATGTTCCAATTCAGCTCAACAAAGTTTATCATAAATATTACATTTCATCAACTTTTGAAAAATTGTTGCACAGCATATTTTCTAAGGAACTAAAAATCGTGTCCAATTTCTATTAAAGAACTAATAGGCATTATTTTACTCTCAACAATGCAAAAAAAGTTATTTTGGAACAGAAATATATAAAGAGAATTTGAGGGTAGCGTAACGGTTACCGGCATGGAAAGTAGAATCAGTTGCGCCGAGTTCAAATTCTGGCCTAGTCAGGTATACTCACTTCGCACTTACGTCCTTGAGAAAGGTATAAACCTACATTTTCTCCCATCAACCATGGAGTAAATAGTAAGATAGTTTTAACTATCTAGCCTTCGTTGGAAGTCAATCTAGAAGAATGATACATGAAACTACACTATCTTTCCTAAATGTCAGGACAATTCACAAATAATAAAGTAAAAGGAATCGGTGAAGAGCCATGGCATTAAAAAAATATCAGGTACACTTGGCTCTATAGCTTTGGGTGGCAACCAGGCTAAAAGAAGGACAATTCTGAATTCAAAACCACTGAGATGCCTACAAGGTACCTTTCCACTAAAAGCTATGGTAATTCACAGATAATAAAAGAAAAAAGAATCTATGGATAACCATAACTGCCTATACATCAAAGTATATGTCGTTGAGAATTTTTTTTTAAACATTTACAGAATAATTGAGCATAAAAACCATTTCTAGTTTGTATTTTTCATAACTATTTGTTTCAGACATTTGATTTGTTTTTCTTCATACCCTGTATAAGGAGACAGTTATAGCCTTATAATACCTTATACGATAGTTATAGCCTTATAATACCTTATACGATAGTTATAGCCTTATAATACCTTATACGATAGTTATAGCCTTATAATACCTTATACGATAGTTATAGCCTTATAATACCTTATACGATAGTTATAGCCTTATAATACCTTATACGATAGTTATAGCCTTATAATACCTTATACGATAGTTATAGCCTTATAATACCTTATACGATAGTTATAACCTTATAGAAAATAGGTCATATCCGCCTATGACCTGAAGAGACATGACATTACAAAATTGAAAAAGATATAAATGTCTTCAGCATGTAGACTGTTCTTTTTATTCATACAGGTAACCATTTCAAAATCTCGTTAATTTTTAATCACTGCACAATATTTCTCTTTAATTATCTATATTTTTGTCGAAATAATGCAAACGAATAAGAAAATACAATTTTAGGGAAATTATTTGTGGTGATATTATTTATAACTAAATTTTAGAAACACAAACAACTGTTTAAGAAACGATTATTAGGGAGGTGTCATGAGAGGCCTAATCAGGGTTGTAGACGTATTACAGCAACTATAACAGCTTTTGTATGTTTAGAGCAAAATAACCTAGTTTTGAATACAGATTTTACCTAGGCTAGTTGCTACATCAAGGCGAGAGAGTTCAGTCAACACTACGATTTTACTCATAGTAAAGAAGAAGGGCTGGATTCATAATTTTCACAAACGTGAACGTAACTAACACGGTACGAATTCGAACTAACCCGTAGTTTAGATTTTATGGGTCGCTACCGGTACATCTGTTACGTACATAGAAAAAAAATATTATAAATATCTATGACTATCAAGGAACGGAAAATTATTCATTACATTCATCAACTAAAAAGAAGGAAAGTAATATTTCAGTATCAATTAGTAAACAATCGACAGATGAAGAATATTTTGCTAATAGCATGCCGGGCCTAAATTTGGTAAAGAATTAATGGCTCTAAAAATATATATTCATCAACTAAAGAAAAGGAAAGTAATATTTTAGTATCAATTAATAAACACTCAACAGATGAAGAGTATTTTGTTGATATCATACCGCACCTAAATTTGGTAAAGAATTAATGGCTCTTAAAATATATATTCATCAACTAAAGAAAAGGAAAGCAATATTTCAATATCAATTAGTAAAGAATCGCCAGATGAAGAGTATTTTGCTGATATCATACCGCACCTAAATTTGGTAAAGAATTAATGGCTCTTAAAATATATATTCATCAACTAAAGAAAAGGAAAGTAATATTTCAATATCAATTAGTAAAGAATCGCCAGATGAAGAGTATTTTGTTGATATCATACCGCACCTAAATTTGGTAAAGAATTAATGGCTCTTAAAATATATATTCATCAACTAAAGAAAAGGAAAGTAATATTTCAATATCAATTAGTAAAGAATCGCCAGATGAAGAGTATTTTGCTGATATCATACCACACCTAAATTTGGTAAAGAATTAATGGCTCTAAAAATATATATTCATCAACTAGAGAAAAGGATAGTAATATTTTAGTATCAATTAATAAACACTCAACAGATGAAGAGTATTTTGCTGATATCATACCGCACCTAAATTTGGTAAAGAATTAATGACTCTAAAAATATATATTCATCAACTAAAGAAAAGGAAAGTAATATTTCAATATCAATTAGTAAAGAATCGCCAGATGAAATGTATATTGCTGATATCATGCCAGGCCTAAATTCGGTAAGACATTAATCGCTCTAAAAATATATATTCATCAACTAAAGAAAACGAAAGTTATGTCAGTATCAATTCGTAAACAAGCGACAGATGAAGAGTATTTTGCTGATGTGTTGCCGGGCCTAAATTTGGTAAGGAATTAAAGGCTCTAAAAATATGTATTCTTCATCTTAAAAGAAGGAAAGTAACATTTCAGTATCAATGAATAAATACACAACAGATGATGAGTATTTTGCTGATACCATGCCGCGCCTAAATTTGGTAAAGAATTAATGGGTCTAAACATATATATTCATCAACCAAAAATAAAGGTAAGTAATATTTCAGTATCAATTAGTAAACAATCGACAGATGAATAATATTTTGCTGTGGCCAAATTTGGCAAGGAATTAATGGCTCTAAAAATATATATTCATCAACTAAAGATAAGGAAAGTAATATTTCAGTATCACTTACTAAAAACTCAACAGATGAAAAGTATTTTGCTGATATCATATCGCGACTAAATTTGGTAAGAATTAATGGCTCTAAAAATACATATTCATCAACTAATGAAAAGGTAATAATAAATTCAGTATCAATTAATAAATAATCGACAGATGAAGAGCATTTTGCTGATATCATGTCGGGCCTAAATTTGGTAAGTAATTAAATGCTCTAAAAAGATATATTCATTTGCATTGATCTATCCTCTATCCTTCTCCACATCCTTTCCTCTAACACTCCTACTTGCACTCGATCCAAATCCTCTGTAACACCTTACGTGCTAGTGGCTTCCAGCCTTGCCTGGGATGAGAAGCTTAAAAAAAAAAAACTAAAAGAAAAGAAAGTAATATTTCAGTATCAATTAGTAATCAATCGTCAGATGAAGAATATTTTGCTGATATCATACCGCGGCTAAATTTGGTAATAAATTAATGGCTCTAAAAATATATCTTCATCAACTAAACGAAAGGTAATTATAATTTCAGTATCAATTAGTAAACACCCAACAGACGAAGAGTATTTTGTTGATATCATACCGGGCCAAAATTTGGTAAGAAGTGAATAGCTCTAAAAATATATTAGGTCATCCCATAAGTTCTGTCCGAATTTTAACTTTTTGTTAAAATGAACGAAATTTAAAGAGTATTTTATAATGTCTAATGGAGCTGAACATTATTTTTATGTTTAGATACATTTAAATTGATCAAATTTTATTTCAGAGAACAATAAAATTAAATTTTGTTTGATGAAAACCCTGCTAACATGGAGGTACCCAAGAATCATTTGAGGCACATAATGCTTTATGAGTTCAAGAAAGGAAACTCAGCAGCCGAAGCGGCTAGAAACATTCACTCAGTTTATGGAGAGGAATGTGTGAATGAAAGACTTGCAGAAGATGGTTTGCAAAATTCAGAGGTGGAGATTTCACCCTTGAAGATGAAGATCGAACCGGACGTCCAGTTGAGTTTGATGAAAAGCTTCTTGAAGCAGCCCTTGAAGAAAATCCTACTTTATCAGTTGAGGAATTGGCAGTGGTTCTCAGTTCAAACCATACAACTGTTCATCATCATCTTCAACAACTTGGAAAATGGGTGCCTCATGAATTGTCTGAAAACAACCTCAAATCCCGAGTTGACATCTGCTCTTCTCTCCATTCTCACCAACTTATTTCACCTTTTTTGGATAACCTTGTGACTGGCGACGAAAAATGGATCTTTTATCAAAATGCTAAGCGTCGTAGACAGTGGCTTGGTAAAGGGGAAGGACCCCAGCCACCGCCGAGAAGGGAACTTCATGGGCAAAAGTTCTTCTTTCAATCTGGTGGGATTGCCAAGGAATAATGAATTGTTACCACCTAATGCAAAAATTAATGCTCAAATATACTGTCAGCAATTAGAGCGTTTGAACCAAGCTTTGAGGAAAAAAAGACCTGCTCTAGTGAATCGAAAACGGGTGATGTTTCATCAGGACAATGCGCGACCACACACAGCAAGAATCACGTCACAAAAGATCGAAGAACTTGGTTGGGAGAAAATTCCTCATCCACCTTATTCTCCCGATCTTGCTCCTTCAGACTACCATTTGTTTCGTAGCTTACAGAATCATTTGGAAGAAACAGCTTTTGTAACACAGGAAGAGGTTAAAACTGACATTTGTGAGTTCTTCGAATCAAAGCCAAAAGAATTTTACAGTAATGGAATTAGTAAGCTTGTTAATAGATGGAAGGAAGTCATAGATAATCAGGGAAAATACATTGTTGATTGAATCTGTAATTAAATGTAATATTTGGTCACTTGTTTTCTTTATGACCTGATATATTCATCGACCAAAGAAGAAGGACATTAATATTTCAGTATCAATTAGTAAACAATTGACAGATGAAGAGTATTTTGCTATCATACCGGGTCAAAATTTGGTAAGGAGTTAATGGCTCTAAAATATATATATTTATCCGCCAGCTGATATCATGCAGAGGTAAAATTTGGTAAAAACAATAAAGTTTAAAACAACCAGTCTATTTTTTCAGTTTTCTTCCTTATCCATTTAAAATGTTTTATATTCTTTTACATATGATAGCCTATATTGATTTGCAACAATTGTTTTATTTTGTATTGGAATTATGTTTAAGTTTTGTATAATACTATTACTTTTCATAATATTCTCCTTTTTTAAACTTTCTACGGGGTGAGGCAGAGAGGACGGACCTTTTTGAAAAATTCACATCATCATTAGCTTTAGTTTCAAAATTTTTTTATTGAGATCAATGTATTCGTATTGAATTAGCATTTGACAAAATCAAGTGTGGAAAACAACACACTTCGTGTGGTGTCAATTTTAATTGATGCATTTCTGAAGGCGTTCTTAGAAGTTGGCCTCCATTCTTTACAACACTAATCTGTTGATTCGAGCAACATCTACGCGAATAGTTTCCTTCAAATCGTCCAATGTACGGTGATTATGTTCATACACACGTGCCTCGAGGTTTCCTCACAAGAAAATAATCACACATGGACAAATCAGGGAACCGAAGGGGGTCAAGGAGTTCCAACAAACTTGGAAATAAGGCAGTCGCCAAAGAGAGAGAGAGAAGAACGTCCATTGATGACCTGGCTGTGTGGGCCGTCGCCCCCACACTGCTGAAACCATACATGCCGGAATGGAATACGTTTTCGTCGTAATTCAGGCACAAAGAAGTTGTTTATCATTTCGATGTAACGCTCAGAGTTCACAGTAACTGCATTTTCATCATGATTTTTCAAAAAAGTAAGCAACAATGACGCCAGCTTTTTCAACAGTACACCAAACCGCCACTTTTGGACTGTACAGTGGTCTTTCCTGTAGCTCTTTCAGATTTTCAATTTCTGTTGATTCACGATGCAATTGAGATGAAAATGAGCTTCATCACTTATTACAAAATGAGGTCATTTTCCTCAGAAATTGCTTCCATCTGACGTGCCTTGCTCCCTGATCTAAATTGTTGCCCAATGAGCAATTTGTAAGGGTGGAAATGCAATTCTTCATGCACAATACGCTGTCTGACGAGTTTCACATTTTCTGGGGTACACACCGTTCATGGGGTCCCTACAGGTCTACTATTCCTTAGTGTACTTCAGGTACAAAGTGCATGAACTCAACGTAAGATTGTGTTACGTGTGGGAACAGCCTGGTTTCGATGAATGTTGAATCGGCGACGAAACTCACACACAACCGCTGAAGCAAACTCGTTATTCTTCACGAAATTGTCGTAGGTGACCACGCGGTGCTCTATCGCACACAGTGCCATAGCGTCAACTAAAAAAAAAAAGCTAAGACACCACGGACCGAATGGCAACTCTCGGACATATGTCTCTCCCTCCGGGACTGAGTAATAGCCATTTCAAAAACGTTCGTCCTCTCTGTATAAACAAACAAACAAAAAAAACAAAAAAAAAATTACGTGAGGTTTCTTTCCTTTTTATTTTTGTTTCTTTCTTCCTTTCTTTACTTTGGCTTGTCAATTTTTCTTTCTTTTTTTAACAATTCACCTTAATCAAGGTGATAATGCCACTAAGATGCAAGTGGTTACTGTGAGTGAAAGCGAATGAAAAGGCTTTAGAAGCCTTGTCATTCGCTTTCACTCACAGTAACCACTTGCATCGCGCGTGCGAACTTTGTAAAGAGCATGATTATCTACAAAATAAAATTACAAAATAAAAATAATGCTAGAAACGAAATAATATTTAATGCGCGAACTTTGTAAAGAGCATGATTATTTACAAAATAAAAAAATGCTACGAAGGAGCATTTTGTTTTATTTTGTAATTAATCATGCTCTGTTCAAGCATCATGCAAAGTTTGCGCATTAATTATTATTCGTTTTATTTTTGTTTTGAATTGAAAACTGGCATAATTTGATTGGATGGTGACTACGATTTTTTAGTCAATGGGGCATAAAGCATACAGACCCCTAAGCAATTGTTTTACGAGTCACTTTTAATACACGTGTTTACTATATAAGAGTAAAAATTTTGAATGCAATGGCAAGAAGGGTTTGGTCACATTAAGGCGAAGGACTGCTGTAGAGAAAGGATTACGCTACCCAGGCGAAAGGCTGTCATCAGACATAAAAGGTCTGACAGTCTCTGCGTGTAGTCTGCTGCTGAGAAAAGAAATAATAAATCTGGAATGTCGCTGTTGATGAAAAAGATAAAATAATAGGAATCTTCTAAATTCTCATAATACGAATGACTTTCATAAACCTGTGAGTCTATTTCGAACTTGAGGATGGCTTTTCTAAAAATCTGAAAATTCGTCAAAAGAAAAACCCTCTGAACATACAAAATTGAACTAAAAGAAAAAAGCAGTTCTGCCGAGGTAGATAAACTTTTTCTCCCTAACCTTCCATAAGTTTCGCCTTCAACTTTCAACCTTTGAACCAGCGACGTTTTGAATTATAAAGTTTTCGAAGTAAGTAAATTTCTTTTGTTGTTGTTAAAGAAACTGATTTATGTGAACTGTTACATTGAAAGAAAGTTGTTAAAATCTCTTGGTTATGGAAAACATTTGCTTTACACATTTGCTTTTTTTTTAAGAGAAAAACTGACTTGTATTTGAAAGAATTGTTCAACTGCCTTGATAATTTGAGGCAAACAAAGAAAAATTTGTGCGAGGCCTACAGTGTAATTTGTACTATTTGCATATTGTGAAAAATATCTTTGTCTTTGTAATAAAAGTTTGTGTCTTCAAATTTCACACCAGAGTAAAAGTCTTGCTTTTTGTTTAGTGTGTTTTTTTTTGCTTTTTTTTTTGTTGCTTTTTTGTGTTTTTTTTCCGCCATATTTGGAGTAAGAGATTTGACGTCTTCTTTTTTTTTCCTATTATTCAGCGTTGAATAAAATTCCAAGTTGAAATTATGTCTAATAAACATATTGTTTCTTTTTAAGAAATATAACATCACATTGACACTGATAATTTCAAGTAAAAAAAAAGTATTCATTTAAATTTCAAAATTGATGTTTAACTAATCTTAATTTAAAAAATATTTACAGTGTACTTTTGATTAGAGACAATTTAACCATGGATTCGATGCCTTAGCAAGCAAACATATGGGGATTAGTTTTGTGGATACATAGAGAAGAGAATGAGGAAATGAATGTATTCATATATAGAAAGATGTTTCGTATCTAAATGTAGTAATCGCTGCTTGACAAAGTGCTGAAGAAAGGTATGTTTGTTTTCAATGTTGCAAGGAATGTTTAGCCGTGTAATGTCTCTAGCTAGTCGTATAAATATCGTATTTCGTCTCTGGATATGTTACGATGGCCTATGCATAGGAGAAAGACCAATAATTAATTTGTCGACTCTGGTTTGGGTTAATTTTCCATATGTTCATCTGCACATCTATAGATCCGCTTTGAAAAAGCTGCTCGCTTCTCATTGGCTTGCTGTCTTATATCCTGGTTGTGAACGCTTTCTGATTGGTGGATCAAACTATTTTTACAAATGGTCATTTTTTTTATTTGTTTAGTTCTTTTCTTACATTCTGATTGTGAATTTTTTCCCCCAGTTGGTTGGTTGAACTATGGTTTTGTTTGCTTGGTGATTTTTATTATCCGTCTAGATTAATTGGCTATGATTAAATTTAATTGGCAGAAATATCCAATAAAGTTTCCAATAAACAATAACAAAAGAAAAAAGAACAGGGCAAAAATAATACGAAGTAAACTATATATATGCAAGACAAAATTAGGCAAAGCAACAATAATATGGTAAACTTTACATAAAGCACGAATAGTGTTAATGCACAAAAGAGGATCACACAAGTGACCGCAACATTTTGACTTCAAGTCAGGAAAGAACAAAAATATGGAGGATGAGAACGGGAAGTAATCTATCCTTGGTTAGTAAATCCCGAAATGCATCTATACGATTTGTCTGTAATTTTGTGGAGGGGGTGTTTTTGCAGCAATCCTCTAGAACTGAAAACCAACACTCCGCCTATTTTTAGGGATTGGTGAAATTTTGATATTGTTCTTTTTATTTATTTATTTATCACTACAGACCCAGGAATAATGATAGAGTAATGGATAGCGGCTCGGATTGGGGAATCGGAGAGTCGAGTTCGAATTCCAGACGAATGTATAATTAAATTTATCATCAATTCTACAAATAAAACATTACCATAAGAAGAAAGGGAGTTCCACAATTGAGAAGCGCGAGGAAAGAAACTGTTAGCATACAATTTATGATTACAACGAGCCAACTCAACTGTAAGATCATGAAACCTCGTCGCCAGTCGAGCACGACACTTAAATTCAGAAAGTGTAGTTACCATAGCGAAGTGCTCAACCGAACAATTAACATGAAAGTCTTTATAGAAAAGGCACATAGAGGCAACTTCACGGTGGAGGGAAAGTGTGGAATTCCCTTCCTGACAACTATAATCTCCAGTTATTCAAATGCAATGTCAATCGACATCTCCAGTTGCCTTGATCTATCCACTATCCTTCTCCACATCCTTTCCTCTATCACTCCTATTTGCTCTCGCTCCAAATATTATGTAACCCCTTGCGTGCTAGTGGCTTCCCGCCTTGCTTGGGGTGAAATGCATAAAAAAAAGTGACTGAAGCCAAGATGTCAATTTGTTTTGTATGAAGTTTACTTATTCAGATACAAGTCTCGTAGAATCCAATCTCTATTGTACTGGAAATGGTGAAGTTCATATACAATCTTTGGTTGAATTATCATCTATCACAAGAGTTATAAAAAGTTCAATAAAACATTTTTTACATAAATAATATTCACTTATGTTTTTTAATTCCTAGTGTCAGAAATACAAATAAATAGTAAATTGGTTTAAAAACTTTTAATAAGGTTTTGGTAAGTGTAAAGGAAGCACTTGTATTCCTTAGGATCTTGTTGGTACGGCCGAGAAGGTTGGTGCGGTATGTATTTTGGGCAGCGCACAGCCTCATATATCATTGCCCAGGTCTGCGTCCAGGTGATGTCATTCAAATCTCAGGCTGACGGGATGCAACAGAAAATGTTGGGAGCGCGAGCGTGTACCCTCGCGAGAGGGCCTAAAATTGCTCAGCCTCCTCAACTGTCGGTTACTGCTACGGGCAGCTGTTCCAGTGACTGGACACCTCTTAATTTTTTTTTAGTTTTTAATCTTAAATACGATAATTCATAACTAATGTATTTGCAACCCAAAGGCATCAGTATACAGATTGAGATTAATATTTTTCATAGAAAGCAAATTATATTATGTGACATATCCCTTCAAAATGTAAATGATCATGGCTCTCCACAACTTCGTCTCCTTTTAACTCTAAGCAATGTTTATCCCCTTAGTATCCTGCAGTCTCTGTTTTTCTATCCATTTACACAAGCTTTTTAGATATTTTGATCATGGCTCTCTACAACTTCTTCTTTGTAGTTCTAAGAAATATGTATCCCCTTACTATTCCGATGTTCCTGTTCTGCCATCCATTTACACAAACTTGTTAGGTAGGTTGATCATGGCTCTCCACAACTTCTTCTTCTTTCTAGTTCTAAGCAATATTTATCCCCTTACTATCCTCCAGTTCCTGTTTTGCTATCCATTTACACAAGCTTAAGTAGGTTGATTATGGTTTTCCATAACTTCCTCTCCTTTGTAATTCTAAGCAATATTTATCCCCTTACTATCCTCCGGTCCCTGTTTTTCTATCCATTTACAAAAAATATTGTTAGGTAATTTGATCATGGCTCTCCACAACTTCTCCTTTGTAGTTCTAAGCAATATTTATCCTCTTACTATCCTCGGGTCCCTGTTTTTCTATCCATTTACAAAAAAGCTTGTTAGGTAATTTGATCATGGCTCTCCACAACTTCTCCTTTGTAGTTCTAAGCCATATTTATCCTCTTACTATACCCCAGTTCCTGTTTTGCTATCCATTTACACAAGCTTATTAGGTGGGTTATTCGCTATTTCCCTCTGTCCCTGTTTTGGATAACTGCTGGGGAATGCCAGGTGCTGTAATCTTGGATGTTCGGGTGGTGCTATGCATAACGGCTCTAAATTGGAATTCGGAGAGCCTAGTTTCAATTCTCTCAGGTTCGTTATATTCACTTACGCGCAAATACTCTTTGGAAAGGCATGAATTCATCTCTTCTCCCTCCAGCTATAGGTTAAATAGTAGGACAATCTAAAATTATTTTTTGACTTTAAATAACCTTCAAAGAATTGATAAGCCTTAAAAAACAAATCCTTCAATCCTTTCCCCCTTCTGCTTTTAATATGTCATGTGAGTGTTAAATTCTGAAAGTGTCCTTTCCTCATTATGTGTCCCAGAATCTTCAACTGCCGCTTTCTAAGTAAAAGTGTCCTTTTTGTTTCTATTTTCCTCAAAATTTCTTCGTTTCTTACATGTTTCGTTCATTGTATTCTCAGTATCCTTCTATAGAACAATAACAATCTTATCCTCTTCAAGTCATGGATCAATCGTTATCTATCCGCCTTATCCTCATAATCTTCACTTCTTACCAATCCTCTTTCAGTCATATCACACTTCATTCATCATAAACATTTTAAAACTAAACTTCTACATTGAGTAATACTCGAGCATTGTACTGTGTGAACTTTAGTATAAAAAAATGACGATTCTATTCCTTCAAGTATTTATCCTGAGGAAATTGTCCAGCATTCACTGCTATATTGTAGGATTGATATTACATAGAAGTTCAGCACTATTTTCCTTGATTCTGTTGCTTCAAGTCTCTCCTTCATCTGTGAGGAAATTGTCCAGCATTCACTGCCATATTGTAGGATTGATATTACATAGCAACCCAGCACTCGTTTCTTTTTTTCTAATGATCTTTTCGTATGTATTAATAATTTCCTTAGTTTCTGGGAGTATTTCTGTTAGTGTTAAAACAATCTCATTACTGTTTTTCTTATTTTATGGACTCATGAAGATGAAAAGGCGAAATTAATATCGATTGAAAATTGTAGAGGATAAAAAAAACTTGGTAAGCAAAAAATGTTTGGCATTGCGCTCCATTAAAAGCAGTAAAACATTTATTCAATTTCACTCTGCTGATAAGTTTAGTAAAAAAATCGACATTTTCATCCGATGGAATATAGTCCAATTTTATTGTACCATTTTGAATCTCAGTCTTTATGAAGTGTACTTTATGTCTACGTGTTTTGAACGCTGATGGTAGACCGGGTTCTTAGCAAGATCGAAGATACCTTTATTATCGCAATAGATAGTGGCTTGCCCATTTTCAGTTGTATTAATCATGGTGCTTAATAACTGAATAAGGAATCTTGCTTCTTATACTGCAGACGCTAACGCCATATACTCAACTTCGCATGATGACAATGCGACTATAGGTTGCTTTCTCATTTTCCACGAAATCATTGAATTGTTTTATGATAATTGGGAATCGTGCCCTCTAATACTGCCGCGTTTTTTTAATTTCCCCAATCATCGTCACGAAAGCCTCTTAAAGTTATGGGCTTACTAGACTGATTAAACGTTAAACATTGTGTTTTTATGCCTTTCAGATAGCATAAGACTTGCTTGGCTCTTATCAAGTGGTCCATGGTTGGATTCACGGAATATTGTGACGATTTTGTTACCACGTAGCTTATAACTAGAAGAATGGCAGTCATAGCGTATATCAGGCTTAAATATCCCTCGGTGATATTTCCCGTCTGCTGGTTCAGCATTGCTTTCGTTCAATATATTGATATATATTTCACAAGGCGTTGATCGTGGTTTACGATTTGCATTCCAAATTTGGCTAGAATCTTTTCAATATATTTCATTTGATTCATCTTTATGGAGTTATTTTTAAACATAAATTGTATGCCCAGAAAGAAAGAAAGCTGTCCAAGTCATTTTAATTGTTTATTTAAACGTGTTTTTACATTAATTTGTACAGGATTCCAACTTGCAGCAATGAGTATATTATCAACCCAAACAATCATAGTCAGTATAGTATTTGGTCAATTAAATATGTGTGTAGGACTTGATTCTAGTTTTTGTGGTTTTGTTTAAGTCTGTATACTAACCTTTTTAGTCGCCATTCATATTTGTTATTGTTTTTGTTGATAATAGAATAACGCCCAAAGCTGCTACGCGTAGACTAAAACAATAGCATCAAATTCTTGGACTAGATACCGTTTCCATCAAAAGACGTTGTTCATTGTGGAACAACAACTTATGTTATTAATGCTGAATCTAAATTTATTAGTTTCGATAATGATTTTAATTCAGAAATCATGATATGGAACTGGTCTACAGGTTATGAGCCCAAGAATAGACTTTGTTTCGACGGTGACGGATCAAAATATAAACCATGGGAGGTAATTTTTTAGTATACATAAAGAAAACAAATATAAAAAAAACAACTCTACAGGTTATGAGCGCAGATGTGGGTCATAATCTGTAGAGTGGGTATCCATGGTTAAATGTAAATAAATGGCTGAACTACCCAACAAACAGAATTGACAAAGTTTGCAATAAACAATAACAAGAAAAGGAAAAGAGAACATCACGTAAAAGAATAAATAAATTAAAGCAAGCAAACAATATATGCAAGTAAAATTAATAGTAATATGTCAAAGCAATATCTGACAAAAAGTTCACAAACTAAGAATTGAGGTTGACACACAAGAGCAAATTCGGATAAACGAACGTAACGTTCTGACTTTAAGACAAGACAGACTGGGACTGAGGTTATTTACCTTAGCCTCCCCTTAAAGCAGGATGTGGCATAAGGTTGTTTTTCATGTGGGTCGATTCCGAGCCCGTAGACTCGGGCAAAAATTCCCCATAGACCCCGCATACACAGGGTCGGATTTGTCTACCTTCCCAGGCGTGATTCTGCTTTTCGACATAGTCTCGCCTGGGTTCGTCTCTGCCCGAAGACAAGGAGTTCGACAAGCCAGCCGCGAGCCTGGTAGCAAACCACCTGTGTCGGCAGATTCTGACTGGGTCATATGAAACCGAGAACTGACCTATTTTATTGGTTAGGAAGAAATCCCAGCATGCATTTGTGTGCTTCTGCCTATAAATTGGGGTGTGGAAAAATTAATAATGATCATTATTATGATCTGACAATGCTTCACTTAATGCTAAACTTCAAGATAATGTCATCTGGCAGTATTTCTATTGAGCGTGATATTGTTCATTTGTTGTACTAAGTTTCTACATTTTTTTCTTACTAATGTTCACTGAAGAGTCGCTCGTGGTAGAGGGTCACTGAAGGAGTTTGTTGTGTGAGAAGTAAGAGTTAGACCTAAGAAGCACAGTTTATGAGGATATGTATGAAAATTAATTGTTAACCTAGATTTAAACAGGTTAATATTATAATAGTTGAGAAAGCATCCACTTGGGAGTCGATTCAACAAGGTAGCAGTTCGTGGGAAGTAACTGTGCGAGTGGAATATGAAGGGAATTAGATCTATGAAAGGGGGGATAAATTAATATTAATAAAGAAAAATCGCTTCTGATCTTTGTAGGTTTTCTTCAGACTAATTTGGCAACATTCCAACAGGCCTACGAGGAAAGTCGGAGAATATACGGCTTGAACGTTGGAAGAATCCAGACTATTAGGGAATTATTTTCTGATGTTTTTAGCAATGACAATGAAGGTTCCATTAGCAATATTTTTCAAACGGTAAGTAGTAGGTCACTCGAGCTAAATACAAAGAGAAATCGACAATAGATAGATGCAGATCTTTTACTTTTTCTATTGTGTGCTGAGTAGGGGGTCCGCTGCCTTCCCATATCTCTTGCCCTCGATATGCCCTGTGAGGGTTAAGTTTTCCAAGTCCTTCCAGATTATGCAACCAAGAAATTTCAGCTGTTGCTTTCTGATTCTAAGTATAAGTGTTCTTTTTGTTATTATTTGCTTTAAGACTTTCTTGTTGGTTAGTCGCTCCGTTCATCGAATTCTCAGTATGCTTTTATGTTGTAATAAGCGTTTGGTTACGAAAGGAAAGAAATAACGAGGATTATTTTTTATCAGCGTGTATTTGTTTAATATGCAACATATTACAGTATTCTCAGAAATTGGTGAAATATTGATTTCTGTTGTTGATCGTCAGGATAGCGATTAGGTGTAAGAGTAGATCCGGGAGTTGACAGATTTCTTGTGTCTTGTGTTGGTTTAATCGAGATCACAAAATATGGCTGTTCGTTGGGTCTGATGCACATGTTGGTCGATCGTGTTGGTCATGGTGGTGGGACGATTCGTGGTAGGGTGCGTTGGTTGTCAAGGTGAAGAGGGATTGGTGCATCTGGCTGGCCTGTGTTTCTACGAAAGCGTCGTGGTGATGACTGCAAATGGAATGTCTGTAGCGAATCCGGTATTTCGAGGTGACGGTGGTATGTTGCAGAGGTGAGGAGGGATAGATGTAGCTGATTGGCCCGTGTTTCTACGAAACAGAGTTGCATGCTTGCGGAGTCGGATACACAGCATGCGGAGTCGGAGTCGCTTGATTGCGGAGTCGGAGTCGCTTGTTTACGGAGTCGAAGTCGCTTGTTTGCGGAGTCGGAGTCGTTTGGTTGCGTAGTCGGAGTCGCTTGATTGTGGAGTTGAATTTGACAAAGAAGTACAAAAATTTAAATAGACCAATCGAACTCGGGAAATGTTAGATGTGAACCGATTAGGAGGGTACTCTTATAGTTCGTGTGTGGATCAAGCGCTTTTCTGTTTTCGAATGAGCGGGAAAGATTCTGATTGGTCTTAAAATTGCTTCCTACTATTTCAATGATTTTGTTAGCACTACCAGAACTTTTCTTGTCTTTGGAGAAGTGTAATTTTCGAGTTCAGTACTTTGGTGAAATCCACATGACAATAATTATCACTTTTGATGCATTTAAACTATCCACTTATCGCTGTCTTTTTCTGCTTACTTCCCTTTATCTTCAGAAGCCTTCTCTAAGTTTAAATGTTAGTACAATATACACGATTAAACTAATCCATTGTAAGATATGATCATAGTATACATGTAAAATACATTTGAAGTATCGGAAGTTACATGATATAATATATAATGTATAACTTACTGCCACAAATACACAGAAATAGATGACATAATTTTGAAGAAATTATGTTCTTACTTGAAAATAAAACAAACTGACCACTTATTTTTTTCTGTAAGTATTCGGTACCCAAGGAGTTGTTTCGTGTAATTAAATTGGTCGGAGTTAGCTCCTCCTTAATTCCCAAATTGTCACTAGGGGTCATTCTCCCTATACTATAAATACTGGGCGACTTCTCTCGTTCTCTTTTTTCATTTCTCCATTTCAGCGACTACAATGTGAGCTCTCTTAGAAGATCCGCGTCTTCCCATTTGTGGGAGACGCCATGAACATTATACACACATACACGTACGTACGGACATTCACGAAAATACGAACATTCACCAAAGAACAGACACAAACGTTCACATACACATAAATATTATTGTCTATGTCCATTATAAAATTGTTTTGTTTAATACATATATTTGTTTATATCGGTCTTGTTTGTCATTATCTTCAGTTGGACTTAATTCAAGTCTGGCAATTTTCTTGTAGTTGGACCTTTTAATATTCTACAAATAGTTACACACGTGTTTCTAATACAACGCGCAAACATACACGGTCCGCTACAAATTAAAAGGTACATTTTTAAATTTTCGATATGGGATTTATTGAATTTATTATTGCTTTCTTTCATTAGTTTCTTCCATTTTTCAATTTCGTATTTACAAAAAATATTTTTTCACTCTTAGCAAAGAACCGTTCAATGAATATGGCGGATAAATAAAAACTTCCCTATTAATATCCTGATGGAATATAATCACTTTCCCTTAACTTATTCTACTGTTCATTGTGAAAAGAATTTGATTAGATTAGTTTTATGGAAGAAGCTTCCTCCCAAATATCTAATATTGTCCTGATGTAATATTTATACTTTTTCCTTAAATAATTCTCGATACATTTCATTGATTGCTACCGTTCATTGTTCTAATTATGAGTAGTACTTGATCGAATCAGTCATTTAGTTTTATCTCAAATACCTAATATTATTCTGAGATAATATTTCGATTTTTCTCTTAACTAATCCTTGAAACTTTTCATAAACTACTTTCTTTCATTGCTCTCTTTGTGATCAGTATTTGATCAAACCAGTCAGTTGGCCTTTTGGAAGAAACTCCATCCGAAACATCTAGTATTAAACGGATGCTTTTTCGATTAACTAATTTTCGATGCTTCTCATTGACTGCTACTTTTCGTCGTTCTATTTATGAGCAATACTTGATTAAATAAATCAGTTAGTTTCATCATTATGAAAGACGTTCTATCGCAATCGTCTAGTATTATTCTAACGATAAACATTGGCTCATCTCCATTTTAAAACCAATTAATAAAAATACACGATTTTAACGGAAAAGTCAAGAAAACGTATGTTGTTACTGTTGGAAGGAAACATAAAGGGAGATAACTCCAAAGTATTGTAAGAGTTATCCCACTTGCTTTGGACATCGTGACGTCAGACGTCACGTGTGGCAATACAGAGGGACATCCAAGATGGCGGACTACACCAGAACACGTGTGGCAAACGTCTCTCCATATTTCACTAATTCTTTTGTAGAGTAGTATTAACTCAGTTTATCTAGTAATTAATAAAATGCTGTAGACGTGGAAGAATTTTGAGTGCAAATTATTTGTAGTGAGTAAATGTACGTGCGTACGTGTGTGTGTGTATTGTTCATGCATTTCCCAAAGGAAAACACGTTCTCCGCGAGAAATTTACATGTTGACGAATAAGCGGAAAAAGTGAGAAGAGACGAGAAAAATATCGCAAAATATTTATAGTCCTGAGAACGTCCCGTAATAGCGGTTTCGAAAATTAGGAGGAGGTAACCCGACAAATCCTGTTTCTAAACAGTTGATTCCTGTTATGCGCCAGTATTAACGTGGGATCCTGTCTCCGCAGATGATCCTCCTAACCGACGGTCTGCTCGGGATGATATTACCAAACAGTAATGATCCTACTTCCTTTTTCCTTTTCAGAACCAAAACTAAGCCTTTTCCTCAACTACGTGGGTATGCACTAAACACTTTCCGTTTCAGGACCAACAATCAGACTGTCTCAATATGTGATGGTAAATTGCCCATATCCTCTGTGCATATCAACGTTTCCATGCTATACCTACTGTTCAGGCTTATCTTCTGCGCAATACCGGCTGTTCCGGTCATCTGCGCATATCATCTGTTCTGGTATATCTGCTGCGTACATCAACTGTTCTGGTTTATCTTCTATGTACTCCAAATGTTTCAGTATAATATATAAACCGCTACGGTTTGAACCCCAGCGCTACAGAAACTGTTTTCCTGGATTTATTTTTAGCGCTACCAAAAAACTATTCCCGTTCTTCATTTTTTGATTACCAGGTACGGATTTCCCCGGGACTTTTTAAACATCTGCATTTCTTTGAATTGTATTATTATTTGCCAATAATAAACTTTGGCATATTTTTATCTGAATTCATCGTTTTTGTTATCCTTGTTTTGACCTGTGTCAGATCATTGTGTGTTTTTTTTTTAATGTTTGCGAGTATCGTATGCCCGCAACAGAATTCAGGTGCAAATAAATGAGTTCCATCGGACAATCAGCTTAACGAACCACATAATCTAAATAATGAACCGAATTCTGATGAATAGAGCGCAAAGCACAATTTGACAGGAAATAGAACAGGAACCGTGCAGCCTTGACAAAGGACACTGGAACAAGAAATGCAATTTTTTTTATCAGAATGGTATCAGTGAGAGCAATACAAATGTAGAAAGATGTACACTTATGTTTTAGAATTTATAATGGGATCAAACTCCTTGCATACTGGTAGAAAATAAATTGAGTTTGTAGCAAAAATAGAAAGGAAACAAGTATATGTCTTTATTTAACATCTATAGCAAGGCTATCCCAAGGGAGCTGGATTTAAAATTCCCTACACGCAGCCATCAATCTGCCACTGAGTGACATGCTACTAACGTTTACTGCTGGTGGACAGCTGTCGAACCGGCCGGCGTGTTTGTCTCGGCAATGTTACCACTGGCGGACCGTTAGATGCCGGCCGGTGGCTGCCACCAAAGGACCGCTGGTTGCCATCGGCGGCCCGCCAGCGGCCCCCACTAACGGCTTGCGTGTAGGGGAACTGACTGTAGCTGGATCACTGATTCTCGCGGAACCCCTAGAGACCTCTTGCAGAACCCCAGGATTCCAGGGGCATTTATGAATTATTTTTTAGAGATTCAATGTTTGTTCTAAAGGGCGATACTCTGTATCTGAAGTGGAATTCCGAAAGGAAGGCACAACCAGTCAAAAAAAATGAAACAAAAGGGGTAGAAATATCATTCTATGTTATGTTTGGTATATCTCTATTTGTAATAGCAGTCGTAGCACAGTTCTTCGCGTTACGTTTAGTAAACGGGTTCGCTAAGCATAGTGCTTCTGTTCACCAGTTGTTCTCTATTAATATTTGTCTACCTCTTTTTTATACGATACTACACCTCCCTAAATCGAGGAGGTCGTATATCCTTGTTTTTTTTCTTCTACTACTCCTGATTATTATCGTACTGTACTCTTGTCTTTTTTGTTTCTTTTTAATGGTGATCTTGGTCTTTCTTCATTTTCTTCTTCACTCTCGTCCGTCGTTTCATTCTCATTTTCTTCCATTTCCTGCTCATTTCCACTTTTGTAACTTTCTGTCTCTTTTTGTTCTTGATCATCCATCATCCAGTTTGTTTCTGCTTCTGAACTGATCCGCATGTGCCAGTATATTTTGTCCCTTTTTCTCCAGTATAGCCGTGTTGTGTCCTTTTTGTATCAGGAAATTTGCTTCTTCTGGATCAGCCTCTTTATTCTTTCTGTACCACACCTATTCTTTTGTTGCAAAGGACATAGTTATAGGGGCTCTGATTTGTCTGCCCATTAATACCAAAGGACTTAGTTTTCTTCCCGCATGTGGAATGCATCTGTATCTGGGGAGCATTTTTGGTAAATACACTTCTAGGCTTTCATTAAGTGGTGGGAATGCTTTTAACCCCATTTTCACTGTTTGTACCATTCTTTCCACAATGCCATTAGATTGTGGGTGATACGGTGGTGTCTTGTATGGGATGCATCCAATCTGTTTTAACCACACACATAAGTTCTCATCGCAAAATTCGGGTTCATTGTCGGTGATTATTGTCTTGAGTACTCCTTCCTTGAGGATAAACTTCTTAGCACTTACTTTATTGTGATGGCTTTTCTGTCTTTTATTCTGATAACCTCTGTCCATCCTGAATATGAGTTCATTAATACTAAGAACAATCCCATATCTCTGATATGTGCGTGATCTATGTCGACCCTACCCATGGCTCTACTTCCTTGGGCCATGAGTGAATTTTGGCTTGCTTGAAATCTTTTTTTTTTATTTCCACACATTTTGGGCATCTCTTAATGTATTCCTCTACATCTTTTGAATATCCTGGCCACCAGGCTTGTAACTTTAGTCTTTTTTGTGTTGCTGTTACGCCACAATGCATGTCATCATGCACTCCTTTTAATATGTTCCTTCTCAGTATTTGTGGAGCTACAATTATATCTCCATTGCATATTATGCCATTTTCTATGGTTAGTTTGTGCTTCGTTTCTTTAAAGGGTCGCTCTGTCATCGAACAATTGCTCCATATATTATTTTTTATTCTCTCTACTATTCTGCTTAATATTGGGTCTTGCTTTGTTTTTATTTCGAGTCTATTTAGTGGGAGAACGTCCGTTTCTACCCAGTGTATTATTTTATTTTCAGAATTTTCCTGTTTTTCTTCTGTTTCATTCTTGAATTGTAATCTTGATAAAGCATCTACGTGAGGGATAGTGTTCCCTTTTACATATGCTATGTCAAAATCAAATGCCATGATCTTTATTGCCCATCTTAAAATCCTTGACGATGTGACTTTTGGCAATTCTTTTCTTGGTTTAAATATGAATTCCAATGATTTTAATAAGAACTTTTCCTGTCAAAATGTTTTGTGCACTTTCCATGCTCCATACAATCGCTAGTGCTTCTTTAGTAATACTCAAGTAGTTAGTTTCTGCTGACATTAACCTTCTTGATATGTACATGATTGGATGTTCTTCTTGATAGAATAGCAACAATCACCTTTTCACTCATGTCTGTGGTTAACGTTAATTCTTTTTGTGGATCAAAAACTTTTATTATTGGTTTGTTCCTCAGTATTTTCTTTAGTGTTTCAAAAGTAATAGTTTGCTTTTGTGTCCAGTTAAATTTTTTTTTTTTTTTGTAATTTTGCAATTGGCTCTATTATGTCGCTGTATCTTGGTATGTATTTACTATAAAAATTTATTAGCCCCAAAAGGATTCCAATTCTTTTTTATTTGTTGGAGCAGCTATTTCCGTTATTTTCTTTGTTAATCTCTCATTGGGTGATATACCTTCTTTTGATATTTGATATCCTAAATATGATATCTTCTTACAGTCAAAATTACATTTGTTTTTGTTTACAGTCATGACTACCTTTTTTTAATCCCACTAAAATTTGCTGTTTTATATTTTAATTCTTCTTCAGTTCTTGCTCCTACACATATATCGTCTGGTATATTATTATATTCTTTACTTTTCCTAATAAGACCTTTTCAATTACTCTTTGAAAAATATGGCTTGAAGTCTTTACCCAAAATGGTAGACAAGGCCATCTTAGTAAGTCTATAGGGGTGTTTATTCTGGTGATTTCCTTGAATTTCTCGTCCATTTCTATTTGGTTTTATGCTGCCTTGAGATCAATTTTTGCAAAGCGTTCAATTTTTGCTAATTCGTGGTTCGCAGTTTCGATACTTGGCAACAGAAAAGAGTCCGAACATATCTGGTGATTTACCCTTATTTTGTAATCACCATAAATCCTTAAATCTCCGTCAGGTTTCTTTATCGCTACTATCGGTGACGCTCAATTGCTACCACCTTGAGTCACACCTTCTAGTATGCCTTGTTGTATCATTTTGTTTAATTTGGCTACTACCAAAGTTAGGATATGAATTGGAACTTTTCTTGACTCTATATATATTTTGGGTGATAATTATCTTTTAGACGAATGCTTGTTTTGTAGCCTTTCAATAATCCTATTTCATTTTCTTCTGCCCCCATAGAATTGATTAGTCTGGCTGGATCTTCTTTTAATACATCAATTACTTGTAATCCGTGATTTTTTTTCGCATTCTACAACTGTAATGGGAATTACTTCAAAAGGCTTGTCAGTTTCAAAATTGCCTTGAAATGTAACCATTATTTTTATAATCATTCCATCAAATTGCTTTAATTGGATGTTGCTTTTTTATTTAGGTCATCCTAATTTTACTCAGAAATTGTTTTGTATCAATGTGACTTCACTGCCTGTTTCATCTTGAATGTTAAATATTTGATCATTTATCTTTATTTTTTTCTTTACTTCCTTTTTTGCGTATTCATTGTAAATATTTCTAATTCTTCTTCGGAGATGGTTTGTACCTTTTGTACTCTTTCTATTTTCTTTTCATATTTGCATACCTTCTGAAAATTATCTCTTTTTTTTTTGCAATTTGAGCATATTTTTCCTAGAGCTGGACATTTGTAATTTTCTCTTTCATGATTTTTTCCACAGTATCTTCATTTAATTATGGATTTGGTCTTGCTTGTCCTGTACGTCTCGAATTCTTCTTTTGGTTGATTAAATTCTCTAATCAACTCTAATTGTTGTAAAAACTCGACGCTAGCTTCCAAACTCATGCTACTACTCTGTAGACATTCCAGTATTTTTATTTGTGGCTTTCGTACTGCAAGCCTCAAATTAGTCTGAGAAGGATTAATTCGTCTACTATAGTCATTTCCTGAGCTCCCAACTTTTCAAGTTCATAATACTTGGCTCGTTCTTTCAATCTAAGTATTGTATAATGAACTCATTGGGTCTTGTCTTGTCTTGTCCCCAAAAACTTACTTCTTTCTGTAACGACGAACCTTTTCTTTGGTCTTATGTTCTTTTTTTTATACTTTTAACAATTTCTTCAAATGTTATTTCTTCTAATTTGCTCGGGTAACACATTGTCGAAATTTTCTTCACAGCTACGCACCCAGCGGTAGCAAGAAATAAATCCGTTATCTCCGTCAGTCTTTGTGTCTCTGAATTTTTCACTCTTGCAAATGCAGCAAAAGTTCTTAGCCGTGTTTCTGTGTGTTCTGGGTCGTCCAGCGAATTTAACGATCCTATCGGCGATGTCATTGTTATGTTTGGTATATCTCTCTCTGTGTAGTAGCAGTCGTAGCACAGTTCTCCGTGTTACGTTTAGCAAGAGGGTCTGCTAAGCAACGCCCTTATGTTCACCACTTATTCTCTATTTATATTTGTCTATCTCATTTGCATACGATACTATATAAACAAAAATAAAGTAAATAAAATAAAAATAAAATTTTTAAAAATCGTAAAGAAATATTACGAAAGAAAGAAAAATATATAGAAATATAAAATTTTACCGTAAAATTTGTTAATTAACGTAGACCGTAAAATAGTATTTTCAAGTAATAAGTCTACGGATACCTTTGAGTAAGTATAAGCATCGTATTAATTAATGGTCGAACTCAAGTCAGCCTTGCTGAGACCACCGAAAGAGAAGTCCAGTTCTGTGGTAGGCCAAAACATGTGACGTCACTATCTTGAGTCCTTTGCTTTTCCGAATTACGGCTGTCAATCACGAACTTACACGGGTTTTAAATAAAATTATTTATCTATTTTCTTTTAAATATGGAATCAATTTATTTAAAAAAGAGCAATGCCTTATAAATGTGTTGTACCTCATTGCAAAGGAAGTTACAAAAATGAACCAAAAGTCTATGTATTTTCTTTTCCGAAAGATAAAACATTTGGGATGCATTCAGTCTTCAAAAGAATGGATTTTAAAGTACACCTAATAAATTTAGCAGGGTGAGTATTTTTTGTATTAAAAAGCAAGTAAACTTAATTAAAACTTAATTAAATTATTTTAATTGTAATTCACAATACGTTATGACAAAGTTACGACGGCTCTAGCGAATATTTGAAAAGCTAAAGATTTCATTTTTCTAAATGAACTTTAGATAAATTATTAGATATAAATTCATAAAGGAATATTTTTATTGACATAAAAAATAATTCTAACAATTTTTTTAGAATTCTATTATAAAAAAGTTTTTTTTATTTAATATATTAATTTAAAAAATGTATAAACGTTAAAAATTCTGTCTTTTATTCTTTTATTCATTTTAGATATGCAATCAATATTTTGATATTTCGTATTGTAAAAATATTTTAAAATAACTTCACCACTAATAATTTTTAATAAATTATGTTCCTTAAAAATATCAGAACACTTCATTAATGTAGATTTTGCTTCCTATCTTAGATTTTTACAAGAATTTAAAATAGGTTTAGTTTGAAAAATCTTTTAGGTATGTGAACTACATTTTCGACTTAAAGGCGAGAATCGTCAGCCTTTACGAAAAAACAGGAGCCACAACTGCAGTTAAGCTTCATAAAACATATCTTCATGATGGTGTTATCCCTAGAATTCTACTAAAATGTCCCTCATATTTATCTTCAATGATCACCTAGAGAGTCACCAGATTCCAAGAGAATTTGACTGGAGAATTCTGCCCTTAAAAGTGCTTTAAGTCAAAGTATTACTGATGATTTAGCATACAAAAAGCAGAATACATTCCATAATACTAATGAGCTAGAAGGGAAATTAAATTTTCTTGATAGAAATTACTGGAGTGTTGTTAGATAGCAAGATACACTTATTATATTCAGCATCATCAAATTCCCATATCCAAAAATCAATCTGTCACATGTAATTGAATCTGATTTTTCAGTACATGTGTTTTGTAGAGATGTGGAAGTGAATACAATAGGGGACTGTAAGATTCCTAAACATGGAACAGATCAAAATACTCTTGAAATTCTGATGGAGAGCATGAAGAAAATGGACACAGAATAACAGCAAAGCAAACTTCAAAATGTGATTTCTATATTAAAATTGGTAATGTGTCTGCTGTTGGCGCAAGAAGAATCAAACAAATATTTTAATTCGATCAAATTTATATTTGAGCAGCTAAATTTAATGACACAGAATAAGTTTGATTATTCAACAGAAATGATATTTTTTTCGTTGTTGTATAACTTCTCCCCTAAAGGGTACATGTTGTTAAGAGACAGCATAAGTATAATATTACCTAGCTATTCAATCATTAAAAGTCTAACCATATCAGCCTATATGAATCCTTTGATTTACCAACATAACAATTTTCTGATGTATATTAAAATAAATTTAAGTTACTAGTACAGAAATACACCACAGTATCTTTACTTGTTGATGAGATTAATCTAATACCTTATTTAGATTATAAGGGTTGTAATATTGTTGGCTTATCAGATAACAGTAATGAAGCCTCAACAAGAGCTTTTGTTTTTTATGCTTTTTTATTTTCACAATATAAGGATGTTGTGCTAACAAAATATTTTCAAGCTGAGAAGTTATTTGACATGGTTAAACGTATAATAATTGGTTTAGAGGAGATAGGATTTCAAGTAATATCATAACAGATAATAATGCTATAAATAAAAAAGATATATCTTTCTTCTGTAGTCCACCAAAGCTTTCAATTGTATATCTACACCCAGTTATGAAGTCAAGACGTCTTTTTTTCCCTATTTAACTCAATTCATATATTAAAATGCATCAGAAACAATTGGTTTGGTCAAAAAGCTGCATGGTTTCCAAACTTTTGTCATAATGGAAATTATGAAGTAGATAGTATCCAAAGTGTCCTACTTTGTACCTTACAGAAACTTCATGCCAAGGAATCTCAATTTTGAAATGTGTTATAAATTGACGTTAAAGGTACTTTCTTCTGCTAATCTTGAAAAGCAAAATTTAGTTCTGCAAAGTTTTAATGAGAACACTATTCATAAATTATTGACCATAGGAAAACAGAAATGTTTACCTAATTTTGCTGAAGTGGCAGAATATATAAATATATTTTATACGTGGTGAACAATAATGAAAGTAAAAACATCATATAAAGGTTGTTGGCTTAGAAATAAATATTGTAATTCACTTAGAGTAGATGAAGAACATTTTAGATTTCTCTGTGATTGGTTAGAATCTTGGAATAGCATTTCTGGAAAAAATGGCAAATTCCCTGCTTTGCATCATACAGGCTATGCATTTCTAGAACTGACCAGGTCTTGCATAGAAGAATTGAAAATGCCATACATATTACCTGACAAATTTGAAACTGATCATCTCGAGACAAGGTTTTCTCAGTACCGGCAACTTGGAGATCAGTATAATATTTACATACGACAAGTGTTTGAGTATGAAAATAAAATTAGAATGCTATTTGTTTTAAAAATATCGTTACCACTTAATCAACAATATATTAAAATTGACTTGTTGACTTAACAAGAACCAAACTAGTATGAAGTGACAGAGTTATGAAGTTAGACATGTATCAATTTAGAATTGATGTCAAAGAGGATGATGTTACTAAATGCAGAGACGTTCTCACTGTTGTGTTATACTATACTTAGCAGGTCATTGCTGTTACACAGTTTTTATAAAATTAAATGCAATAGTTGCAAAGATTTAATATCTGGAAGAGATAATGTGGAAGAAATACCGGAAATAAACAGCTATTTTCAGAAGATTAATAGCGATTCTCTTTTTTATCCTAAAGATACAACTACAAATTTTGTTCTATATAATTATGTAGTCATTGGTAAACTGATAAAAAAAATGTTTTTCTTCATTCAGTAAATCAAAGGAAATTAGCCATGCATATAACATCTGGCAGATTATGAGCTTCTTTTTAATGTTGACACTTGTGATGAGGGTCACAATATAAACAAAATAGAAAGAATATTTATCTGTGGTTCTACGAATGCTGCCTTATATAATTTTTGTTTTAGAGAAAATAATAAAACTGTTAGTACCACGTTAAGCAAAAAAAGAAAAAGAAAACTACAGACATTCAGCTAAATTCTATATCTGTAACATATTTTTCGATAATAATTTTTTATTTTTAAATCTATTTATTGTTTGTATCTAATTTATTTGCTTGTTTGTATTTGATTTATTTTATATATATATATATATATGTATGTATGTGTGTGTGTGTGTTATTTACTAGTAATTTGTTTATTTTTTAATTATTGTTTTTTGTTTCCTTAATTCATAATTAAGTTGTTGCTGATTGTAACTTTACAGAATAATTATTATAATTAAAAAGAAAACACGCAACTTAAAACAATGCTGATTATAATAAAAATGTTTTAAAATTTGGAACACTTAAAATAATGAGCGAATTTCAAACTTTAAAATTTATTGAAATGTAACATGATGTTTAGTTTATTTACTTCAATGCATCATTCAGCAACATTTCATAATTAAGTTTTTTTTTAATGAATATTAAATGAAGTTTGATATAATATCCAATTCTGTTTCTTTCTTTTTTTAAATGTAATTCTTAAAGTTTTTCAAACTTTTTTTCGTTTACAATCATTCATTATCTATATTGCATTATGATTGCTACCTGTCCCACTAATCTCATGAATCATCTTTGTGTTGTCAGGCCACAATCAAGCAGGCCTTCTTCTTTTTGTGGTCTCAGCCTTGCACAGAGTTGGAACAACCAAAGGAAGGTTTGTACTTACTTTATTACTGAGAGGTTTAATCATGGTTATAGAATGTCCATTTACTTTTTCTTGGTCAGAAGTTAAGGTAAGTTAGTATGAGCATCGTTACAATGGTCATGCTCAAGTCAGCCTTTCACTGAGTTGAAACATCTAAAGAGAAAGCTTGACTTACTTCATAGGTGGAGGTTTTTGGAAGACACATGTAAGAGCCATGCATTGGAAAGTGGGAAGAGAATTCAGTTATCAGTGGACCTGGGAAATTAACATTTCCAGTGGAAACTCAGTTACTAAGTGAGACTACATCTTGAAGCAAGGTGTGAGGGGAAAATATGAGAGAGGAAAATGTATTCCTTTTTTAGAATTCAACAGCGACGCCTAATGGAGTTTTATGAAGCCAAATGTGGTAATTGTATATCCGGTTCGTTTACACTTAGCATTATGGGAAAATGTATTTCTTTTTCTACCATTCATTATGATTTTTATTTCATTTATTGATTTTATTTCTGTTTCCAACAAAATTTTTCTTCTATCTTGAGTCAAACATATGATGCTCTATTGATAAGACAATTTATTCTCGTTACGTAGATCTGTGATAGTTGATTTCTGTGGAATTAAACTCAACAAAAACGTTGAATGCATCTTCAATTTTAATAGTGACATGAAATTAATCAAATTAAAAGTATTCACATTTGCTTTTGCTTTGGATAAACTAATAAACGTTTGGCTTTGCAGTTCAGACCAGACACCAGGTTTGTCGACAGGGTGCAGTTTCTTCTAGTCAAACGCTTGTGACTTAAAAATAACACTTCAGCCAGATCATTACCCACGAATGAAAAACAAAACAATTTCTAGTAGTAAACTAGATTTTATTCTTGGGTTGTAAGCTACTGAGGAGTCACGGTGAAGCATTGGATAGCGGCTCGGATTGAGGAATCGGTAGAGCCGAGTTTGAATTCCAGTCGAATCCAATACTTTCACTTACGTGCTAATACCCACGGGAAAAGTTATGAATCTTCTTTTCCCCCAGCAATGGGTAAATAGCAGGACAGACCGGGTTCTATAGTCTTGGATGGCAACTGGTTTACCGCAGAAAGAAATGGCAACCTACTGCGGGAAAAAGTAGTAATGGATAGCGATTTGGATTGAGGAATCGGAGAGCCAAGTTCAAATTCCAGATGAATCCATTACATTCACTTACGTGCTAATACCCTTGGGAAAAGTATAGATCCTCTTCTTCTCTCGCCGCCCCAGCTATGGGTAAATAGCGGGACAGACCGTGTTCTATAGACTTGGATGGCAACTGGTCTACCGCAGAAAGAAATGGCAACATACAGCAGGAAAATTCTGACTCGTCAGTCATGTATCGAAAGATACATGGTCGCCTAAGCATGTATCACGCATGGCCCATAACTGACTGACTGACGTACTAATACCCTTGGGAAAGGTATGAATCCTCTTCTTCTCCCCCCAGCTATGGATAAATAGCAGGACAGACCGGGTTCTATAGCTTTGGATGGCAACTGCTCTACCGCAGAAATGGCAACCTACCGCGGGAAAAAATCCTCTCGTCAGTCATGTATCGATACATGATCGCCTAAGCGTATATCACGCATGGCACATAACTGACTGACTGTAAGTTACTGGTATAAGCGAGCGAAGTTGAGATGAGGCGTAGGTGAGGTGGGTGGACAGTCTAACGATGTCTTCCCTGTCCTTCGTTCTCCGAGGCCGCTTCATCTGTGTATTTTCGCTGTACTGGTCAGTTTTATAGCTAATATTTTTCTTTGTCTTGTTTTTGTCTAAAAAGACAATTTATTTTCATTCAGCGACTTCTCTTTGTCTGGGCTGCTCGTGAAGCCCACTTCATGATACTGATAAGCATTAATTGAAAATAAATGTTCTGAATCCATTTTTGCGATAGGTCCAGCTGTTTTCAATTTAACAGGAGATCAGCTGACTGATATCGTTACGCACGTTATAATCTGCATTTGTGAAGGACTTGTTAGTTGATTGATTCATTCAATCACTCATGAAATTACATATGCAGGTGGTGTAGCGGTTATTGACTTGAATAGCGCAATCAAAGAGCCAAACTCAAATTATGACCAGATGCACTTTCACACAACTAGTAATCAAATTTACTTTCACACAACTACCCTTGGAAAAAGTATAACTAGTTCTGTTTTCTCCACACCAGTTATGGGTAAAACAGAAGGGTTGCCTTTAGGTGACAACCAATCTAGGAAAAGGAAAACTGAGTTCAAAACCAACCTGAAGAGAGATGGACTCTGTCATGATATCTTGTCTTACACATGTCCTTGTTGATATGGTTACAGTGCACGTGGCGCCACCATGTGTCTAATTTCTTGTGCGACTCATGAAGGCTATCTACACTCAAAACCGGCAATGACTAGTAAGCCTTTCATGATAGAAAATAAGCAAATATTTTCGGAAATATCTATTATTTACTTTTAAAAAAGATAAAATATGACTCAAATGCAAAAAAAAAAAGATTCTGTACTTTATGAAGAAGGTCACTGTTGATGGGTCAAATTATCAAAACTGATTTGCATACTGAAGATTGCTTGTTGAAGATTTTTCAACAGCCAGGTAAACCATATGAAGGTGATATAAAACAAAAACAAACACAATTTGAGAATAATGAAGGTTATATGCTGTAGGAGTTATTCAAAATACCCAAAATATTCAAGACAGGTATCTACAATTTGTACCAGCTTAGTTATATAAGTCACTTTGTTCTGTGGCTTATACCTAAACAAAATAATAATAATAATAATAATAATAATAATAATAATAATAATAATAATAATAATAATAATAATAATTTACAACAACTTCATTATGTTAGTCATTTTTATGTGATGCTTCGACATAATTAAAAAAAAGATTGTGCCAGTTTAGTAATGTTAGTCAGTTTGATGTGCTGCTTGCACATCATTAAAAGTCACTTGCATCAGCTTGGTTATGGTAGTCACTTTGATGTGTAGATTCCAGCACCTAATTAAAATAATAATTTCAACAAGATTGGTTATGTGAGTCACTTTGATGTGAGACTTTCACATAATAAAAAATAATATCAACCATGTTGTTTATGTTAGTAACTTTGATGTGTGGCTTCCATATGAGTAAAAAATTATTTTCGTCAGCTTGGTTATGTTAGTTACATTGATGTGTGGCTTCAACATAAGTGAAAGGTATAATTTGGATCAACATGGTTGTATTATCCACTAAGTAAAAAATAATTTGCATCATCTAGCTTATACTAGAAAATTTAAAATGTGATTTCCACAAAAGTAAAATAATCATTTGCCTCAGTGTGATTATATTAGTCGATTAGATATGCACATGATTGAAAATAATAATTTGCACCAACTTGGTTATGTTACTCATACTGATGTATGGCTTCCACATAAGTAAGAAAAATTATTTACATCAGCTTGGTTATTTTAGTCGCTTTGATGTGTCTTCCACCTATTTAACAAATAATTTGCACCAATTTGATTAGTTAGTCCCTTTAATGAGTGGATTCCACGTAATTAAAAACATATTTGCATCACAAGTTAATGTTAATCACTTTTATATGTGGCTTCCACATAAGAAATCATTTGCATCAACTTTATTTTCTTATTCACTTTGACGTGTAGCTTCAACATAATAAAATACATATAATTTAGTCCCTTTTATATGCAGTTTCTACATCAGTTAGAAAAATCATTTGCATCTGCTTAGTTATGGTAGTCACTTTGATGTTTTGTTTCCGCATAATTAAAAAATATTATTATGGTTATGTTAATAATTTACATCTGCTTAGTTGTGTTAGTCACTTTTAGGTGTGGCGTTCATATTAACAAAAAAATCAGAAGCATCAGCTTGATTAGTGTTACTCCCTGATTTGTGGCTTCCACATAATTAAAAATAAACATTAGCACAAGTTTGATTAAGTTATTCTCTTTGCTACTGCTGCCACTTAAAAATTATAAGTTACATCAGCGTGGCTATGTTAGCCTCACTAATGTGTGGCTTCCACATGAGTAAAAAAATAATTTACATCAGCTTACTTATGTGAGATACATTGATATGCTGTTTTCACATATGTGTAACAATGCATTAGACAAACATTGCAGATTTTACACTCGGTTCGATAATGATCACTGTGGATAACATTGTGTAACGTTAATGCAGACATTTCATTTCAGGTCTACTTATCATTGGATTTAGATCAATCAACATACACTGCATTCATTGCATATTTCTTTATTATTGATATAATTGAAGTGCGTGTCGACAGCTCAGCATGTTGACTAAATTGAAAACTTCATGGCGTGTAGAAGGCAAAACTGGAATTAGTTTTTAATAAATTATATTTTGAGTTCATTAACTTACTTTATTCATTGACTAAGAATGTAGGTACATTTATTTCTATCTTAGATTTCTCCTACATGAAATCAACTTTGGCAGAATTTCACCCAGTGTGTATCAAACTTGATATTCAATAGTAATTTCCCAGCGCTGTTAATTACTAGACATTTATAGGTTCAAAAGTGTGGGATATTCACAGTGGATCGAATTCAATACTCAGTAGTCATTGCCGACCATTCTAGCTCGTTAATTATTACTTCACACTTCAGCTCCGTTAATTACTAGGCTTACATTTGGTACAAGTTCACAAGCGAGGGGTATTCAGTGAGGATCGAACTCACTATTCAGTAGTCATTGTCAGACAGTCTTGCTTGTTAATTATTACGTCAAGCTACGGCACTGTTAATTACTAGACTTAACTTTGGTATAAGTTCACCATTGTGGGATATTCACTGTGGATCGAACTCAATACATAGTAGTCATTGCCGGCCAGTCTAGCTCGTTAGTCATTACATGACGCTTCGGAGCCATTTATTACTAGTTTATCTTAGTTTGGTATAAGTTTACAAGTATGGGATATTCAGTGACGATCAAATTCAATACTCTATAGTCATTGTCGACTGGTCTAGTTGTAGCAGAGAGCAATCATCACCCTTGAAATATGAATAATTATAGTAATATAGAATTTTGTTTATAGATTTGAAAAATAATCTGAGCTGAAGTTTGTGCCCAGAGAATCTGTGCTTCGTCATAATTATTAATATAAAATGTCAAAACAATAGTGTTTATATGAACTATGGAATAACATTTGAGAAGAGACTGTTAATTTAATCATGAAGGGGGAGAGGTCAGTAATCAGGTTGTATTCTAAGTTTACCCACACCCCGGGTTTTTGTCGCTACCACCGCGTTTATTTAAGCGCGTGTTTGTGCAAAAGCAAACAGTGGAAGTCGTGGAGCTGGGTGAAGTGAGTTAAGAAGCAATCGACCAGAGAGGGAGATAGGCGGTGAGTGTGAAAGCGTCCGCTTGCTGCTGCAATAAGGAAGGAAGTTATCTGCAATATTGGCACAATACTGCCAGTGAACCCTCTTATATCCTGATAGTGAAATAATTATGGCAACTTCTAAGAACAAAAATGGTGAACCCAAAAACTACTTCTCTCCTTTCAGAATTATTTGCAATATTTGTTTGTTTGTTTTTTTTTGGACTTTATTTCATATTCACTACTTTCTTGTAAAAGAAGCATTATTCTTTTTGTACCAATTTCATCCTTATATAAGTAAACATAAATTTTTCTATGGACTCTAATCGAGTTGTTCTTTTTGGATTTTTCTGCTTGGCCCGATTCTCGCCCCAAAGAACTTACAGGTAGACCAGCTGAATCTTCCGGGATCTACGATTTATTAATTGCTCTCCAGGATAAAAAAAATCACAACGTGTCTGGAAAGTGGAATCGAATTGACATTGTGAACTGGAGACTTTGATTGGACCTGTAATACTGGGCCAGAACAGGACCAACGGAGTACATTGATCCAGTGGGGTCAGGATAGGTGTTACAAGCTTGTCAGTCATTACCTCACGCTTCAGCGCCGTTAGTGACTAGGCTTACCTTTGGTACAAGTTCACAAGTGTGCTATATGCACTGAGGATCGAACTCACTATTCAGTAGTCATTGCCAGACAGTCTAGCTAGTTAATCATTACCTCTCACTTCGACGCCATTAATTACTAGGCTTACATTAGTTTGATACAAGTTCACAAATGTGGGATATACAGTATGGATCGAACTCACTACTCGGTAGTAATTGCCAGACAGTCTCTAGCCCGTTGATCATTACCTCACACTTCGGCACCGTTAATTACTTAGCTTAATTTGGTACAATTTCACGAATGTGGTATGTTTAGTGTGCAAAACTCGCCGTAGTAATTGCCAGCTAGTTTAGCTCGTTAATCACTGCCTCACTTTTCGGCAACGTTAATTACTAGGAATAACTTAGTTTTAGTACATGTTCACAGGTGCGGGATACACAGTTTAGATCGAACCCATTACTTAATGGTAATTTTCAACCGGACTAGCTCCTCGACCATTTACTCCATGCCGATGTGTACTTGCATTAACGAAGCTTAAAACTAGTATACAGTACCAAATGAGGATTAAACTCTCTCTCTCAGTCTTAATAGTTGCAACATTCAAACCCTCTTGTCTCTTTTACTTTACCTCATTCCGATGCGTCTCATACGTTGTTTTTTTCATTTTAGCTTTTGTTTGGTATGATGATAAGGCATATATTAACGACAGATTTTTCTACGCAAATGGACCTACAGACTAGCTCGTTAACCATTACCTCATGCAGATGCGCACGCCAGTGGCATTTTGTTGATTATTAACAATATTATTTTTTTCTTCTATCTCTTTAACGATTGAGTTTATTATTTACAAATAAATTTACGACTGATTGCGGTAGCGAAGATTTTTTTTCTTTTTTAAATCCTAATCTGCTGTCTCCACCTATACCATTTTCCAGAATGGTGAGCGATTGTCTTTAATAATAATAATAATAATAATAATAATAATAATAATAATAATAATAAGAAGAAGAAGAAGAAGAAGAAGAAGAAGAAGAAGAAGAAGAAGAAGAAGAAGAAGAAGAAGAAGAAGAAGAAAAGGTGTGGCTAAAGAATAAAAAAAAAGATTGCGTTAGCTGTTGTTGTTCCTTCGTTGTTATTGAGTTGAAATCAGACTGATGATAGTAATAGTACGGCTGGAGAAGCAGCCTTCATCTAACTATTCATCTGTAGCTTTGCAGCAACATTTGCTTTCCGAACTAAACATATTTTCTCTTAAAGTAGAAACAATAGAATATTCGAAACTAAATATTTGAATTAAAACTAAAAGGATTCTTGCTGCATTAGGACACAAATACAGATCACAGCACACACACGCCCAACCAAATATTGGACAGTCATTTTTTACACACCGTACACACACAAAAAAAGTAAAACATTTTCTTATACCTCTTTCATATTATAACACATGCATATATACATAATTATTGTCAAATGCTTCTGCCATATCATGGGCATTTAAGTAGAATTGAAACTCTTTTTTTTTAATTTTGTGCTAATTAGCATATAACAATAACATAACATTTGATCAGTGATCTGTAGTATAAGCTTCTTTGGAAATACATACATTCATTATTTACCACTATTGCAATCTCTCACACTCAAACAAAATTATTATCGAATATCACAGCCAGGAGGTGAAACCACGTGTGTGTACGCCTACATAACATACAGTGTCACATAGTAATACCGTACGCAAGAAGAAGCATTTAGAGAAGAATAGTTACATTGATGTAATTTTTCTGCTACTGCATTGACGTACATTTCATTATTCGAATATCGTTCTATACGTAAAAAAGATATTTTGTCGAGGTAAAAATCCATACGACAACCGATCCAAACACGAAACACCGGCGGCAACTTAAGGTAAATTGGCTATTTTTCTTTTTCTTTTTGTAATTTACAAACTAAACACCAGTGTAAAATGATTTCTTTTCTGAGAAAATATACTTTCTCCAGATGTTTTTGTTATAATTTCAAAACGTCATCTGACCCTTTGTAAAGTAAACTTGTTTTTTTTAATTTTTTTTATTTATGCTTCATTGTGCATGCAAACATTAGCTAGCTAGAGCTGCTAGCAGAACGTTTGTATTTTAAAAAAAATAAATTAACGCTTCGGGCATTACGTAAACAAAGGAAAATTTCAATTTTTATATTGAATAAATCTAAAACTTTACTTTATACTCTAAAAGTAAAAAGTTGCCGCTCCCTTGTAAAGTTATTCAGTGATAGAAATGTTTTCGTTTCGTTCACCCATTTTTTTTTTACCAGTCCCCCAAAACACAAGAAAATATATTGCGTTTCATGTGTTTATCAGGTGTTCACCCCCACCCCAACCGCCACACGATATGCTTACCAAAACTGATGGAATATTTTATTAAACACTAGTAGAGCCACTACTAACAAATAATGATTGCGAATTCTTTTAATTCTGTTCAATTACTGCTTAATTTTTATTTTAATTTAAAAGTTACTTAAAAGCACTATTCTGTTTCCTGCTCATTTATATATATATATATATATATATATATATATATATATATATATATATATATATATATATATAAACTAGTGTTAAATTTTCTTGCCTTTAACAAAAACTACTATGATTTTTTGTATTGTAAGCGAATGTTTCCATTAATTTACCTGAACAATATTGTTGCAATCCCTCTAAATTTATTGCAAAAATCTTAAACTAAATTTAGATTAACGCTCATTTTTGTATGCTAAGTTGTGTCTGTTTATCTGTCTATATATTTTTATATTTATTTTCAATCCATAATACAGATCTGAATAGACCAATAGCCTTTTATTTCTTTCAATGTTACTTTGTCGTTAATTTGTCAAAATGTTAGTGAAACATTAAATCGCCATAATACGATAAAATTTATTTGTCAATTTCTCAATGTCACTATGTATCTATCGAAATCTGTTCACTATCTATCTATCTATCTATCTATCTATCTATCTATCTATCTATCTATCTATCTATCTAAATCTATCCACTATCTATCTATCTATCTATCTATCTATCTATCTATCTATCTATCTATCTATCTATCTATCTATCTCTCTCTCTCTCTCTATATATATATATATATATATAAATCTGTTCATTCTATCTATCTATCTATCTATCTATCTATCTATCTATCTATCTATCTATCTAAATCTGTTCACTATCTATCTATCTATCTATCTATCTCTCTCTCTCTCTCTCTCTATATATATATATATATATAAATCTGTTCATTCTATCTATCTATCTATCTATCTATCTATCTATCTATCTAAATCTGTTCACTATCTATCTATCTAGCTAGCTATCTGTTAGATAATCTTTCTGCCATCTATAACTATTTTGTATCGTTTAACCATTTTTTGATGTTTCTCTTTCATCCAGTATATTTATTACTGTAAAGTTTCTCAGATCTTTTGTTATTTAAGATATTAAAATCACACACACACACACACACACACACACACACACACACACACACACACACACACACACACACACACACACACACACACACACACACAGCGAGCTTTGTTTTATTACCACAAGAACTCACCGTGCGCTATTACATACACACATACGCACACATACACACACATACACACACACATATATATAAATATATAGATATGATCTTCATATTCTTATTTAGCCGTTATTCTTAAAATAAGGCTGATCAAACCTTATAAAACATACTAAAGTTTGATACACACACGCACACACTCGCACACACTCGCACACATTAATTTATAATATATATATATATATATAACCAAATGCATGACACTATTTTTAATTTTTGGTCGTTCTAGTTTATATATAATACACACACACACACACACACACATATATGTGTGTGTGTGTGTGTGTGTGTGTGTGTGTGTGTGTATTATATATAAACTAGAACGACCAAAAATTAAAAATAGTGTCATGCATTTGGTTATATATATATATATATATATATATATATATATATATATATATTATAAATTAATAGATTTAAAATATGGTTTACCGCTACACAGTGATAACCATGTTTCAGAAATGGAAGCTAAAGCCCCTGAATTTAATTTTGTTATTAAACCAAAGACATTAGTTCCATTTCCTCATCAAGCGAATTTTGGAGTAACTTACTTTTTAAAATTTACGGTTGTTAACGGCACAGGAAAGATTCCTAGTTTGAGGGTTTCCAAGGTTACCGATGAATCCATTCATCTAGACAAGGGGTGGTAGAGGGTTCAATTTTTAATTTACATAGAGCACTATTGTGTAAAAATAAAAATATCTATAAGAACACCGGATTTTATATCTTACTGTTCTTTCCTTTTTATTTATATATATATATATATATATATATATATATATATATATATATATATATATATATATATAGAGAGAGAGAGAGAGAGAGAGAGAGAGCAATTTAAGGAATCTTTTTAGAACTGTTACCAAGTCGTATTCACTTTCTTTTTATGTGCCATGTCCTTTCAGGACGTAGGCGATCATGGCTCTCCACCTCTCTCTATCCCTTGCAGCTCTCAACAAGTTCCTTCCCTCTGCTTCCTCCTCCAAATCACGTTCTCTCTTCCACTTGCTTAAGGCTGCCAGGTATGTCACGCGCTGTTTTTCCTTGTCTCTCTTTCCTTCTATTCGACCCGTGAGTATCAGATTTTCCAGAGCCCCCTTCCTCATTATGTGTTCCAGAAACTTCAGTTGCCTCTTCCTGGTATTAAGTATAAGCCTCCTCCTCGTTTGCAACCTCTCTGAGATCTCATCATTGCTCACCCGCTCAGTCCATGATATCCTTAGCATCTTTCTGTATGTACCTTAATATGACATATGTGGAATATAAGATTATTATAATATAAATATATATATATTATGTAACTTTTAAACTTTATATCTTTTAAATAAAAGTTGAATATTTACGAAAGCTCAAAGACTTTATAAAAATAAATTAGTTATATAAATGCAATTCATTGTCTGCATACACATTTCTATGTGTCATGACTCTTCTGAACATGGCTGATCATTACTCTCCATAACTTCCTATTCTTTGTAGCTCTTAGCAATATTTGTCATTTTAATATCCATTCCATTTGTTGTTCTGCCATTCATTTATAAAAGACTGTTAGATAGGCCATTCACTGTTTTTCCCTTATCTCCAATATATCCTGCCAGTGTCTAATTCTCCAAGAACACTTTCATCATTATGTGACCCAGTATGTGGGCGCTCACAGCTCTTCACATTTTCCTATTCTTATGCCGAATTTAGGTGTCGTATAAAGATAAAATAATTTTATTATTTCTAAATTCTTATAAATTTTGCGTACATAGGACACTGAAAGTAAAAGGCCGAAAGCCCAAAAGCCTTCAGCAGAAGCTAGCTTAAAGTCCGTGTGAAGGGCGGCTTCTAGGCTAGTATATATAATAAAAATGCGCATTTTGCATTTAATTGTTTAATACTAAATTTAAGTAGATATCAATCCACTTATGTTTATTTCTTACTATTAATATGGATTTAAAGGGGCAAGAAATCTTATAAAATATGACTTCAATCCGCTGCAAAAAGTATTTTCTAGAAGTTATTTAAAGAACATTTTATTTTTATATTTATGAAAACAGAAAATTATATTTGCATCACAAGAAAATTGCCTTATAAGTAAAGATTGTTAAATCTATATATTTAGTGATTTTACACAAACGTAATTATCGCATAGGAACATCTTTAAATTTACTGACGTGTGAGTAAACAGTCGATTTGAAAGATATAATAGCAAAAATGTGATACCGATTAAAGAGAATTTGAGATAACTTCATTCGATTAATCAGTAATCCAGTGTCTTATTCACATTTGTGGTCGCTGTAAAATCGATTGAAAGAAAACAGATATTCACGTAAACGTTGTTCGATGACTAAAGTAAAATAAATAGCAATTGAGAAAGAGTATTTGCTTTTTGTAATTAAATGTAATTTACCTTTAGCAAAATTCATGTTATTGCAGACGATACAAAAAGCTTGCTTTCAAGGCAAATCTTAGTAAGTATTTTCTGTCATCATTCACCAATAAATTAATAGTTACATTGTGCTTGTTTTTCCTTTCTTTTTCTTTCATTTTTTCTTTTCCTGAGACAAACCTGTGCAATAAATCCTAAGGGTCATTTATTACTTCCCGCTTCATTTTCTTTTCAATAGTATCATTTTTCAAGTTTACCGAGATAGGACTTTTCTTTGAATTTGTTATAAAGTAATCTATACTGATGTTATATTAATGTTCTGTTTTCTCGCCATTACGTATTTCTGTAATGTAATCGATACTGACCAGGTGTTTCGATTTCAGTAACTTTCCCAACGACGTGACGTGGCTTCCCTCTGTCTTTTCTACAAATGGCAACAGCTCTGACGAGCTTTTGTTTCCTGGTTCCCCGCCTACATTAATTTAAGCGTGCTATTAAATTGGTCTCACTCTTTTACTGCTGAAATAACTAAATGCAACCACCACTTCTACTCCAACAGTTTCTTTTCTCGCACTTTCCGCCTGTGGAACTCTCTTCTGTTTCCTTGCTTTCCCTGGAATCTCCTTTATCTATTGTCCTTTCCTCAATCCTCTATGTTTATCTCACATCCACTCCCTGCACCCCCCCTCGCGCACTAGTGCTATTCCCGCCTTGCTTGGGGTGAAATGATTAAAAAAAAAACTGCCTACGAAGCAAGTAATCGAGCCGGTACTGCTTGCATGCCATTATAACTATTTACATATTCAACTATGACAATTATTGCTGGATTTATATCTATAATTGTTCTAAGCTGTTATGTTTTGATGGTTGTTATAATGTTGAGCGCTACAATTACTTGTGTCCAATTATGTTGTATTTTGGGTGTTTCCCGAATATTTGCAACTGATAAGCATTACGTTAGTGGTACATTAGGTTGTTATACTATAAATTCGTCATTCTCTGTAATCACAATGTTATTATTGTCAGTGACTGAGTTGTAAATCTTATAAGCAGAAGCGATATCATATTCTATGCATGGCGTATAATGCACAATACCTTATCAGTATAGTTTTACATTTTTGACTGTGATAAGGTAGTAAGAGTATGACGACAGTAATCGTAGTATTCATCTGATAGTAATTCAACTAGTTACCAGTTCAAAATAAGGAAAGTAGTAATTTCCAAGGATGAGAGTGTTGTTTGGATAAGAGGACAAAAATAATAATGGACTATCAATGAAGAAAGCGAAAATTACCTTCATTGTTTGAGTTTTACAGAACTAAGTTGAATGAATGTTAAATCACCAATTAACCTGATGACTATAACCGTTTCTTTTCATAAATCGTTTATGGAATAAGCGTATATGAAGTTAGAGATTCAGGAGAAACCAGTTTCCTAGAGATACTTGAAAGAGTTAGGTTTTATGAAAAGTATGAAAAAGCAGTTTTCATAAAAGCAGATTTGATGAAAAGTATGAAAAAAAAGCAGATTTTATGAAAAGTATGAAAAAATGTATGTTTTATGAAATGCATGAAAAATCTGTTTCATGAAATGTGTGAAAAATGTATGTTTCATGAAATGTATGAAAAGGTATATTTTATGAAATGTATGAAAAAGTATGTTTCATGAAATGTATGAAAAAGGTATGTTTAGTGAAAAGTATGAAATAGGCTCGTTTTATTTAAAATATGAAAAAGGTAGGTGTTATGTAAAGTATGAAAAAAATATGGTTTTGTCAAAGCATGAAAAAGAGCGGTTTTATGAAAAATATAAAAAAGGAAGGTAAGTTTTATAACAAGTATGAAAACGTTTTTATGAAAGTATGAAAAAAGTTCTCTAAAAGTATGAAAACGGTAGGTTTTACGAAAAGTAAATAAAAATGTAGGTTTCATGAAAGTATGAACAAAGTAAATTTTACGAAAAGTATGAAATAGGTAAGTTTTTATGAATGTATGAAAAAAGTAAGTTTATGAATATGATAATATTTAAAGGAAATAAAAAATAATTACAAATTTTAATTAAATTCTATATTTTTTAATACCTAAATAATATTGTCATGAATTATAATTTGAATTATAAATATTCTCTATATACGCTTTTTATTTTCTCACTATAACTGGCCACTTGAGAGCTCCGATTATTACTTCCTACAATCTCAAATATGTTTCGGCTTTAGATAACACAAATGATTGATGAACCATAGAAAAAACAAAAATCAAAATCAACGACAATCACTTCGTATTTTTATTTTATTTTCCTATAGCAAATCACTATACTTATATTTTCTTAAAGTAGCATGTAAATATAGTGTTATGTATTATTATATGTAACATATAAATATAATGATATCTATTAGTGATTTTTTATATGAACATTTTTTAAAGGTCATATGTGCGAATCTCTGATTTCCTTACAGGTACTTATTTTAAAATTGTAACTCTTAAAATCATTTTCATATTCTCCTCAATGTTTCTAAACAGCAAGGTTGCAATGTTAACGATTTTTCCGTAATTTTTTTCTGTTTTTATGTTGATTGTCATACAGAACGAAACGTTGACAACAGAATAAAAATTTTAAACAACTATTTTCAAAAATTAAATTTTACATAATTTTTCCAGATATTTCATATCAATTATTTTATCATGAAAGATACATAATTAATGACGTCATAAATTTCCGCTAAAATCTTAATTTTAGCGATACGACCTGTAAATCTCAAGAGGGCATAACTTAATAAAAAATCTAATTGTTTTGTTTATAACTCAGAGAACAATTATTAAGATATGATTATTTGATCGCTTAACTTTGTTGTTTCTATTTTTCATGATGTCATCATAACTTTTGGGTTGATCTATTTTCCAACCCTCTTCAGGTGTAATCTGGGATCAAAAGAAAACGTCGAACTAAAAGAACAACCGATGAAGAAATTGTTATTTTGTATATTAGAACGTACTGAAAGGTTTTCGACCTGATCTAGAAGCGATTTTAAAAAATTCTAATCGTTGGTTATTTGATCGGGTTTTGGGAACTGGATCGTACTAAGCGAGCATGAGCACGCACTCACGCACACGCACGCAAACACACACACACACACACACACACACACATATTGTTTAAAATTTGCTATATTTATAGGTGAAGTTTGCTCAAGACCAGAGATACAACGTCTATAGATATAGACAATGCGAACATAGGAATCAAAACTGTATGGAGACCGTCAATTTCTCGCTTATGCGCGACCTTTAGACCAACTATAGTACACATACACACATACACACAAACATATATATGTGTGTGTGTGTTTGTGTGTGTGTGTGTGTGCGCGTGCGTGTCGGTATAGTAGACTGATGAAATAAATTCATAAAAGACAATATAATAATAATAGTAATTGTTCTATATTATTAAGCAGTTAGTTTATTAACTCCTAACAAAACACGTCGTACAGTAAATTACTTAGGTTTAAAATTAGCATATTTTTGTAAACAAAATGTTCAATATTAAAAATAAACCTCCTATCTATCTATCTATCTATCTATCTATCTATCTATCTATGTGTGTGTGTATATATATTTGTGTGTGTGGGGGGGGACTGTTTATTTTTACAGTGATAGACGCACCAAGCATTCAGATGATTCCATTTAAGGGGGTTCTTTAATACCGACTTTACTAAAGGAAAAAAAAAAAAAAAAAAAAAAACGTAATGGTTGAATATTGTGTTAGTCAACACACATGAGTTCGGTAGCTTGAGTTTTTTCAATAAATTCATCCCAAAGAAGGGGATAAAGCCATTAAGACGCAAGTGGTTACTGGGAATAAAAGAGAATGAGTTGTCTTTAGGAGAAGGAGCCTGAAGTGAAATCTAATCCTAAACAGGAAAAATGGGATAAACATCTACTCCTGTTCAAAAGACCCGGGAAGAAGTGTGAACCGGGTGAGAAGCAAATCTATCTACTCCTATTATGTTCAAAATAAACTTACTTCATCTTCTTCACTCTCCGTTTTACCACTAGTTGTTCTAATAATCAATGATTTCCGTTTTCTAAAAGATTACGCCGAGAAAAAAGAATCAGCCAACAATATGACAACAACAAATATGCAAAATGAGTTTTGTGTGCCCAAATAATGTTGCAAAAATAATTTTCTTTTTTTTATGTACCGTGTCCCTTAAGGATGTATACGATCATGGATCTCCTCAACTTCCTATCCTTTGTAACTCTTAGTAATGTTTGCTTTTTATTTAATATCCTTCTCTCTCACTAATCTGTCATCCATATACACAAGCTTTTTAGGTAGGTTACACGCTGCTTTCCTCTGTTCCTCCAGCCTTCATTTTGTCTTGTGAGTGTCAAATTCTCCAAGTCCTTTTTCCTCGTTACGTGTCCTATGTGTTTCAACTGTTTTTTCTGATTCTAATCATGAGCATATTTTGGGTTTCCGTTTTCCTTCAAACTTCCTTGTTTTCTCACACGTTCCGTAGAACCACAACTATGTTATCACAGTTCTCTCTATCATCTGCGAAGAAATTGTCCAACATTCACTGCCAATATAGAAGGATTGATATTATATGGCATTTCTGCACTCTTTTCTTTGTATTCTTCGATTCCTCCAGCCTTCAATATGCCCTGTGTGTGTCACATTTTACAAACCCTCTCTCCTCATTATGTATGCTAGAAATTTCATCTGTTTCTTTCTGATTCTAAATATAAGCCTCCTTTTTGTTTCCACTTTCTTTAAGTTCTCTTGTTGCTCACATATTCAGTCTATAATGTTCGGGAAAAGCTTTTAAAGCCAAAACCCCCCTTCTTCTTTATTATACACTTATACTTCTTACACTGTGCGAAGAAATACACATTTCAGCTGAAATAAAAGATCAGGGCCGGTGTGTATTGCATCCCTCTTACCAGGGAGCCCAGACTTGATTTGGGGAACCCGGGCAATGCCTTGTGACCCTCATTATCTTATCAACATTTACTTTTTTCTACTTACATTTATATACATTACAATTTAAATTAAGCACAACTCACTATTAAAGAATGAAAAACTTTCCCGGATTTTGACAGGATTACGTTTTTTTTCCGTCAAAATCCGTAAATTTATGTTGTAAATGCTAAGTCTCGAAAAAAACACTATATAAAATTCACTATTTTTTAACCATAATGTTGAATGTGTTAAAATTATTCAACTTTTTAACAAGAAAAATCTCAAGTTCATGTTAAAAATTGCTGCAAAGCATTGTTGATTTATTTAAGTTGGAATGATCTATTATGACATGTCTCTAATTTGTCTTTAGATACATTGTATTTATTTTCAATTTTTCTTGTTGAATTGTTCACCCACATTGCATATGATCAGTTATTGTACATAATTAGGTTTCAATATACTTTATATTTCATATGAATCCTATCTTTTAAAAATAGAGATGTAGTAGAATGGGGAGCCTGCATCATAGATTCGGTGGGTGGCATGAAACTCTTGCACCGGTCCCGTAAAGGATTATACGTTTAAACTGAAATAAAAGAAAGAAACGAAAAGAAAAAGATAACGTATTTATTTTTAAATATTAGCACCAGAGTTTTTTCCGTTTGTCACCTGAAATTTTATGAAAGGAATCGGTGCCACCGCAATTTAAGCTTCTTGAAAACTTTAAAAATTCTTGAGATCCAAAGTAAATGATGTTTTTACTGATGAAACATTTTAAATCGTTTCAACCCAAGCAAAGCGATAAATCCACTACGACGCAAGATGTTACTTAGGATGAAAAACAATAATATGAAGGAAACTGAGAAAGTGTGATTGAGGAACGAAAGAATAAATAAAAACAAAAAGAACAGGAAATGAACAATTGACGCTGAATTTAAATTTTTGTGTGTTGCAGTTGATAGATAAGTAGGAAGATGAAAGACGTGAAGTGTGAGAGAAGAAAATATCAGAATAGAAGTTACGGTTATATTTAGCAATTCTAACAGTAAAATGATGAGATCTAACTGCTAATCTCGTACTAGGCTTAAATTCATGATGTCAACTTATCAAAGAGGAAAGCTCACCAGAACGATTACCATGAAAATATTTGTAGAAAAGGTTATACAAGAAAGCTACGCTATTACAGTGGGAAAATGACTTAAGCCGAGGTACCAGGTCAGGACTGATAATATTGCAGATTTTTCTTTGGATTTTGTCAAGAATCTCTAAATGCATAACGGAAGCACCAGACCAAATATGGCAGCAATATTTTTTAAAAAATATTTCAAATTAAATTGGAACAGATATTAATTTAAATTAATGAAGTAGAGGCACCAAAGAGGAACGTTCATTAGAACAATTACCATGAAAATATTTGTAGAAAAGACACAGAACAGGTAAAATGTGAACGAATCTGTATCCGTAATAATACCCCTAAAGAATGCTGTGAAGATAATGTCTTCTTAACATTTCGAGTGCAAGAACACATAGAAATGTAGAGATTTACTTACCCCCCACCCCCACTGAGTCAGGTTGTGACACAAGGTCAGTTTTTAACGTGGGGACCCGAGTGTTTTCACTCAGGCCGCTGGTCCAAGCTGGTCTTAGCTGGTCATAGCTTGTCCAAGCTGGTCATAGCTGGCCTAAGCTAGTCATAGCTGGTCTTGGTTTGTCATAGCTTGTCCAAGCTGGTCAGAGTTGGTCTAAGCTAGTCAATTCTGGTTTGGGCTTATAGCTGGTCCAAGCTGGTCAGAGCCGGTACAAGCTAGTTGTAGCCGTGATACCACCAGCACAGGGTCGGATCCCTGTGCCAGGTAAGCATGAACACATAGAAATGTATGACGTTTCATTGTTTATCCCAACACAGATCTGTTTGAGTTGTGAAACCAATATTGATTTTTGGTATAAGTTCAGACAACACTATTAATGATATTTGCATTGCGTGAACAAAGGATTCAATTTTAGCTTTGCCAAAATAAAGGCTATGTTTATGTTAGTACCTATAGTATTCAGAACATTGCCTGAAGTCGCTACTGAAATATAGGATAAAACGACCATGGCATTGTTAGTAGCGTAGAATCGACTGATGCTTATAAAGATATTGTAAAGATATTCGCAACTGTAAGAAGACAGTACTAAAATCACTGTCATTGTGGATAATTCTCATCTTATGTTTAAATATTACTGTACTATTAAACTAAACACTAGGTATTTAAACGATTTATATTTTTTTTCGATTATTTTTGTACAACATGATTTCGACACCTGTGCAACAAGTATTTCGGTGAATAAATTCATACATGCGTATTAATTTCAGTTCTTATTTTTGCTGAGAATCTAACTCTTTGATACTTTTTCGTCTTAGGTTAAGAATTATGTTGTAAATCGTGTCTGCTTGGTACAACTAAAAGATGGTTATGTATCATTGTTCAAACGTTTCTGCATTCTCTTTTTGCTGTATTTAGACCGAGAATAGATCTAATGAATGTATATTTGTCATACTTCATGGATAATTGTGTATTTCATCTGCCAGCTAAGTTTTGCCTGTGACATGTCATACATTGATTTTTGACTGTATTGTCTGTCCAGTTGTTTTACTAGAACATTGCTAATAAATCGTTATTTGTTCTCGTTCAAAGATATCGGCATAATTTGTTTGTTTTGACTTACAACAAAGCTAATAAATGATTATTTATTCTTATTCAAAGATTGGTATAATTTTTCAGCTTGGTAATTTTCGGCCTACGACATAGCTCGTAGGTTGGTATTTATCTTTTTTCAGTTATATGGACATAATTAGTTGCCTCGTTTGTTTTAGCTTGTAAATTATCTTGTACATTTTTCATTTTACCTTTAGTCCTCGGTATGATGATAAACTACATCCGGTAGCAAGGCCTCTGATCGGGAGATTGGATATTTTGAGAAACGTAATACTACTTCTTAATTGCAGTTTTTCCCAGGTCCACCCTGACTCGGTGTGGTAGAACTTATTAGGGTCTCAGCTATGGATAGATAGTGATCCCTCAAACAAAAACAAAACACTATGAAAGTATAAAAACACATTTTTATAATAAAAATACCAGCAATACATTTTTATATAAAATAATTACCAAGAATACATATTTATAGCAGAATTACCAACAATATATTTTATAGCCAAATGACTAACAATGCATTTGATCTGTAGTAAAAGGCATACAACTACGTTCAAAATATATTTATTTGAAACCATAAAATTGTGTTCAAAATATTTACATTTCGGTATTAAATAACCCATGGAGGTGTTGATATGCCGCTGAATGAAATCAACCAACCATCATGAAGAGCTCTTTCATGACATTAATCCACATAATATCCTATAATGTCTTAAGGAAATCAAGCTGTATTCCAAAATATAACTTCAACAAAACTACAACATTAAATATGCACATATCAGCGCCTCTAGTAATTATGTCCACACAAACATGTATATGCACAAAAGCTGATTATCATCTACCATGTATTCAAATGTGAAATCAGAATAACATATATCATATATTTATTACATCAAAACTCCCAAGAAATTTAAATTTCGGCATTAAATGACCCATAAGGTGTTGATATGCCGTTAAACAAACAAATATATCAATCATTTTAACTATTTCGTTATATTAGTATTGTTATGGGAACTTACCCATAATAATAATCGACTATTCCGGATATAATAAATACTGCGCCTAAAGAGTGAGCAGCGTTCACAGTCAGTCCTTTTTGGACGACTCAGCTAGACGGTCGAACTCTCTGCCTCTGAGGCAGAGGGGAACTCTCTGCCTTTGGGCAGTGAGGAACCCGGACGAGGTTCCGCCGAAGGGCAGAACCTCGTTCGGGGAGGTTGACCGGCCCGATCCCGTTTATACGGGATCTACGGGCTATTTTTTGGCCGAGCCTACGGGCTCGGGTACCCCACTTTAAACCCGGCCTTGTGCCACATCTGTCCCTCGTGGGGAGGACACTAAATACTTCACAGTCAGTCCTTTTTGGACGACTCGGCTGGATGGTCGAACTCTCTGCCTCTGAGGCAGAGGGGAACTCTCTGCCTTTGGGCAGAGAGGAACTCGGACGAGGCTCCGCCGAAGGGCAGAGCCCCGTTCGGGGAGGTTGACCGGCCCGATCCCGTTTATACGGGATCTACGGGCTATTTTTTGGCCGAGCCTACGGGCTCGGGTACCCCACTTTAAACCCGGCCTTGTGCCACATCTGTCCCTCGTGGGGAGGACACTAAATACTTCACAGTCAGTCCTTTTTGGACGACTCGGCTGGATGGTCGAACTCTCTGCCTCTGAGGCAGAGGGGAACTCTCTGCCTTTGGGCAGAGAGGAACCCGGACGAGGTTCCGCTGAAGGGAAGAGCCTCGTTCGGGGAGGTTGACCGGCCCGATCCCGTTTATACGGGATCTATGGGCTATTTTTTGGCCGAGCCTACGGGCTCGGGTACTCCACTTTAAACACGGCCTTGTGCCACATCTGTCCCTCGTGGGGAGGACACTAAATACTTCACAGTCAGTCCTTTTTGGACGACTCGGCTTGACGGTCGAACTCTCTGCCTCTGAGGCAGAGGGGAACTCTCTGCCTTTGGGCAGAGAGGAACCCGGACGAGGTTCCGCTGAAGGGAAGAGCCTCGTTCGGGGAGGTTGACCGGCCCGATCCCGTTTATACGGGATCTATGGGCTATTTTTTGGCCGAGCCTACGGGCTCGGGTACTCCACTTTAAACACGGCCTTGTGCCACATCTGTCCCTCGTGGGGAGGACACTAAATACTTCACAGTCAGTCCTTTTTGGACGACTCGGCTTGACGGTCGAACTCTCTGCCTCTGAGGCAGAGGGGAACTCTCTGCCTTTGGGCAGAGAGGAACTCGGACGAGGCTCCACCGAAGGGCAGAGCCTCGTTCGAGGAGGTTGACCGGCCCGATCCCGTTTATACGGGATCTACGGGCTATTTTTTGGCCGAGCCTACGGGCTCGGTTACCCCACTTTAAACCCGGCCTTGTGCCACATCTGTCCCTCGTGGGGAGGACACTAAATACTTCACAGTCAGTCCTTTGTAGGGCGTGTTGTTATTTTTCGGACCATTTTTTGACCTGTGTACCTGTTCTTTGAAGAAATTTATTGACTTTTTCCGTTAAGTTAAGTTATTTTTTAAGTTTTGATTTTCATTTGTTTTATTTCTTTCGTTTAAATTCATTTTTTTTTCTTGGCTTCGGCCTATATTTTTTTTAGTTCGGTAAGACAAAGTCTTACCGGCTTTTTTTATTTTCTGTTGTACCAGTTGAAGAAAAGAAAAGAAAAAAGAAAAAGTTTTGTTTTAATTTGTCCTCCTTTTCGTTTTTTACCCTCCCCCGTTTTATTTAGCGACTTCGGTCGCAATCCTTTAATTTTTTAAGTTTCTGCTTTTTTATTTAATTTATTTCTTTAGCGGCTTCGGCCGGAAACCTTTATTTTTTTAGTTTGGTTTGACTAGTGTCAGACCAGACATTTTTATTTCTTTTCTTTTTTCTTTCTGTTTTTTAATCGAGGAAAAAAAAAAAAGTAGGAGTTTCTTTTATTTTCGGCTGCCTTCGGGCGCCATTTTGAATTTTTTTAAAAAAAAAAGTATTACGAGACTATTTAGTTTATAGTTTTCATTTTTCTTTTTATTTTATTGAAATTTAATTGTTTGACTTTTGTTTTATTTGCTTTATTTAACTTCTAGAAGAAACTTTTTTGCTTTTTAATTTTATTTTTCCCTCTCTCCCTATCCTCACTCCTTGCAATTTGGAAACAATTGGGCCAGCTTTTGTGCTTTCCTGTGTAGAAAATGGCCGACGAAATGAGTCGGTCAGGGGTCAGAAAAGACCTCTTTGGGGCGGCTGCTAAAGCCGACCCCCCGGATAAAACTAAGAATAAAAAACGGGGTAAGGTTACCCCCCAAAAACCAGACCAGACAAGTGAGAAGGAGGAGGCCATGCAAGTCTCCAACTCAACGAATGAGAAGGTGCCGAAAGTGGCACAAGCTAAGTCTGCAGCCGAGGAATCGCCCTCTTGCTGGAAGTCCCCACCGAGCTGTATCGTGAATATCGCGGAGTTCTTGGAAAAGGCAAAGGATTTTGCCCATCTGGTAAATAAAGATGGCATCCTCAAAGACGTTCAAGAACTTCAGACATTCGAACAAAGAATGGTGACCGTCTTCGCGGTTGACACGCGTACGCGCAAAATCTGTCGATCCACGAAAGACACAGTGATCAAATCACTTATGTCCCTGGGGATAAAACCCCAAAGAGTTATTAAAGGTGTCAAGTTTTTTATGTGGGACGTGCTGCTGCCCACGCCAGAAGATTGCCTAGATTTGGCAAAAAGAGAATTGATTACAAAAGACCTTATTCTCCGTACGGAATATCTAGGCAGGCGAAGGACCAGGGTGGCAGTTTTTGAGGTTCCTCCTCAAATTTCCGGAGAGCTCCTGGCTGCATTTTTTATGCAGTACGGCCAAATTTTAGGGGCTCTCTCGGACAATTTGAACGGGGGGTGGACTTTCGATATCATGATAGATGAGGCGGCCTTCAAGTCCATCCCCAACTGTCTGGATTTTGGCAACCGGAGATTGCCAGTCATCGTGACTGGCAGAAAACCAGTATGCTGGAGGTGTGGAGTGACTGGTCATCTCTCCTCCTCCTGCCCAGGGAAGAAGGCCCCTGGAGCTCCGGTTGCTGGCGACCCAAATCCCCCTTTGGCCGACACTGAAAAATCCGCGGCGCCTGTAATGGGCCTACCTACTAAACGGACCGGTGGGGAAAATCCCTCGGTTGGGTCGATGCCCTCATTACCCCTCAAACCAACGCCTTCCACTAGTGTGGATAAGGAGAAGGATGAGGGGGAATGGCGTGTAGTAGGTAGGGCCAAAGGGAAGGTCCAGACAGCGGGACCTCTGTCCCAGCATGACTCCAGGGATAAATTCACCTACATCCCCATTCCCTCTACCAGCTCTGAGGGCGACGCCTCGGCGTCTTACGAAAAATCAGCCACAGCAACACAAAAACTTAATGAGCCCAGCTGGGAGAAAATTTTAAATCTCAAGAAACTAAAAGAAAAAATCGACGCAAAACGGGCTAAGAATTCCAAGTCGCTGGGGGTGCCCTGCCCCTCATCCTCTGCCCCGTCTTCCCCTTCAGGTACCAACAAATTCATGAAACCACCTCCGCCCAAATCTCTGACCAACTCGCCAACAAGATCCAATTCATCAAAAACTCCGTCCCCTTTTAAGACCCCATCTGGCATCACTCCCTCTCACACACCTACATGCACACCCACACCTACTCCCTCTCATTCTCCTCAAAAAAAGAGGGAGAGAAGCCCGGAGTTGCCTGCCGTGGCCGAGAAGCGGAAAAAGAAAATTAAACCACCATATCTCCCAGGGGAAGACATATGCCGCGTATCCGGAGAACAAGCCGAAAGGGTCTTCGGGCAAACTAAAAACCCGAGGCCGCTGAAGATTCTCTTCAACTTCCGGCACATCAATGGAGTCGATGTGGAGGTGCCGGAAAAATTCAGAAATGCCCGAAGAATCTTGACTGTAGTTCGATCCGGCCCGGGTACGCGGGAAATTTGGGGCATGATTGAGGAGGCGAACTCATCTCTGAAATTGGTGCCCCCAGCGGCTGTCTATGAACCCGACTTAGATCCCACAAAAAAGTGCAGAGGGAGGGTCCCTGTTTTTGTTCATCCTTCCCTGTATAGGGCTCTAAAACTAACTTATCCTGCGGACATCGGCGGTCTGTCTCATGGTGATACCGTCGACAATGAGATGGCGTCAGGATCAATGGGACAGGCTGTCGGTGTCCTCACCCCAGCTATGTTCAACTCTGATGGGCGACCCTAATCGATTCGATAATGGCACTCTGGTTAGCTAGTGTGAATGTCCGAGGCCTGAGGTCGGAGTCTCGAAGGGTGAGACTCGTTCGCGACCTTCAGAGCCTCGGGGTGAATATATGTTGTGTACAAGAGACCCGTTTTTCTTCTCGCGATTATGAAGGCATTCTGTCTAGGGAGTTTACTCTTTATTCAGCATGTTTTGATGGATGCTCGAGGGGTGTCTCTTGGCTGGTGAGCAAGACTTTGAAGGCTGCGTGTGCTCTTGTCTTCGCAGATCCGGCGGGCAGGCTTTGCGTGCTGGATGCTACCATAAAAGATAAGGCTTTGCGTCTCATTGGGGTTTATGGGCCCAATATCCAGGCTGAGCGACTTGCTTTGTTTCGGCAGATCGAGCCGTTTATGACGACATCACGTCGGTTAATTTTAGCGGGGGATTGGAATGCCGTCCTTGACCCCGATATAGATCGTATAGGGTCGAAATATAAAGCGGGTACTAAAAACTGGGGAGTGGAACATTTTCGGGGCTTTGTCAATGGGTTTGATCTCATCGACAAGTACCGGAATGAACGCCCTCAGCGGGTAGTGTGGACTTGGACAAATAGTGGCAGCTCGGCTGTAGGTGTGCTTGCGAGCTACCTCGACCGAGTTTTAGTTAGGAGAGTCGATGTAGGACTCTTAGGGTGTCCAAGTTTTCATTATATAGTTTATTCGGATCATAGGCTTGTCCGGGTCCGTGTAAACTTAGATAAGCCTAATGTTAGGATAACTGGCTACTGGAAATTCAACTGCTCGTTATTTGGCGAGCAGCATTTCCGGGACCAGTTTTTACTAACCTTACAAAGGGAACTGACGGGGGCTGTGGTGGGAAATGCCTGGTGGGACAAACTAAAATCTAAAATTCGAACGTTTGCTGCCGATTTTAGTCGTCGACTCAACGTAGATAGATTAGCGGCGCAAACGGTTTTAGAGCAAAGAGTCGATCGGGCTGTGAAATCCCGTGATAGTGGGGAAGTAGTCCTAGCTAAGGCAGAGTTGGCCTCCTTGCTTACCAAGAAGGATCAAGCTCTGGTAGTTAGGGCTAGGTTAAAAAGAATGTCCTCTGAGGCGACGAATATGGCCGCAGAATTGCGTGCAGAGGAAAGTAGGAATGCTTCAAGACGGCATATCGCGAGCGTCACATTGCCGGATGGGCGGACAGTGACTACAAACTCGGGCATATGCGAGGCTTTTCGGGATTACTTTCGGGATCTTTTTACCAGGGAGCCCGGTCTGAGCTCTGCTCAGTTCGACACCTATTTAGCTGACTTTCCCTGCCTTGAGGCAGCTGAAGCGGCTGGGTGCGAGGGTCCCATCACTGAGTCGGAAATCTGGGAAGCGCTGAAACAGGTTGGCCTGGATAAATCTCCGGGATTAGATGGTCTTCCGTACGAAGTTTACTTGAGGCAGTCGCCCGTTTTTGTTCCTTTGCTGCAGCTGGTCTTCAACAACTGGATGAAGCAGGGGTCTATACCTCAACGCTTCACCGGGGGTGTGATCAAGTTGGTGCGTAAGGGCAAAAGCAGTGGGGATGGGATAGGTAACTTTCGCCCTTTAACTATGTTAAATACAGAGTTAAAGATTTTGGCTAAGGTCTTGGCTAACCGTTTGCAGCTTGTCCTGTCTAGTCTGATTGGCTCCGAGCAGACTTGTTCTGTGAAGGGCCGGACTATTCAGGACAACCTTCATATGGTGCGCCTGATCATCGAGAAAGTCGACAGTGAAGCCGCGCTGATCAATTTAGATCAGTCCAAGGCCTTTGATAGGGTTGACCATCGATTCTTGGAGGCTGTTCTTTCGGCTGCCGGTTTCGGGCCGTACTTTCGCTCCTGGATCCGGCTTATGTATGCGACTCCCGGTGCGCTGGTAGAAGTGAACGGGGTAAGATCGGAACCTTTCGTATTGTCTCGATCTATTCGTCAGGGTTGTCCGCTGTCGCCTATGCTTTACGTTCTTGCGTTGGAACCTTTCCTTCGCAAGTTAAAGGCGAATCCGGTCCTACGCGGAATCTCTTTACCTGGTGCTACCACCTCGGCCAGGTATTCTGCTTATGCTGACGACGTTTCGGTTCTTGTGTCGAGCAGAGCCGAGATTAACGAAGTCAGCAGAGAAATCAGTGGCTATGAGATGGTGACAGGGGCCAAGATCAACCGCGATAAGTCTGTTGGCTTGCGGTTGGGTGCGTGGAAGGGGGTTTCTCTTCCCGGACCATTCAGCTGGACGGATGGGCCGATCAAGATACTCGGCGTCTGGTTCGGTCCTGATATCCAGTTGGATATGAATTGGTCGGAGGTGCGAGAGAAGGCCGAGAGCGCAATTAATTTGTGGTCTCGGAGGAGGCTTTCCTTGAAGGGGAGGGCGGAGGTATGTGTTTCACATATCTACCCGATTCTCCTTTACCGACTCTCGGTACTTCCACTTCCGTCTACCACAGTGCTTTCATTAGTACAGCTCTTGTTCTCTTTCTTGTGGAGAGGCAGAGCTCCTAGGGTATGTCGGGAGATCTGTTGCCTTCATCCTACTGAAGGCGGTCTAGGTATGCCTAGCATTGAGATTCGTCTCGATATGCTTCGCATCGGGTTCCTGGATCGTTTGTGTCGCGATTCGGATGACGGGGGCGCCTTCTGGAAGGAAGACGCCCGTAGATCCTTCCCATCCTTGAGAAGTGTGCACTCGGGCGAGGAGGAGGCTGTCCGTTTGCCTCGTGCCGAGTGCTCCTTCTACCGTGAATGTCGTCTGGCTCTGAAACACCTCTTACGGGCGACGGTTGGCCTCCACAACGTCCAGGCGTTGTCTCGTAGGGCATTATATCAGGTGGTAGTCAGGGGGTCCGTTCATGATGATTTGATTGACGAGCTCGGTCTTACGAAGCAGGAGGCTCGCTCAATCTGGCCTTGGGCTTCCGGGTTGAAATGTCTCAACAACGATGAGGCATCCCTCACCTGGCTGGTGATACGTGGAGCCCTCTGGGTCGGCAAAAGACTTTGCGCAGCGGGTTTGGAGAAATATCCAAACTGCCGACGTTGTGAGGGGGAAGTCGAGACCCTTGGTCACGTCTTCTTTCATTGCAAGTCGGTAGCACCATTGTGTAAGTTTGTTGAAGGTCTCATGGTTCGCATGTTGCAGGGAAAGTTTTTCGTCCTTGAGGCCGCTTCTGTTTGTAGCAATGTGGCCCCGCCGTTAACGGAGTCTGAACTTTATGTGTTCCACTGCTTGCTAGGAGTTATGAGAGTTGTGATTTGGGTGACGCGTCAGAAGGGATTCTATGAAGGTGAGAAGTTCACTTCTTCCCTACTAATCTTGTACTTTAAGCATCAGCTTAAAGTCAAGATTAGGATGGAAAGGCGGCGACTCCCTTCATCAGAATTCGGCAAAAGGTGGGTAAATCTTGCGCGAATGTGTAGAGTGAGAGGAGCTGACTTGGAGTGGCACTTGGACCTCGGTTAGGTGCAGGATTTCGTCCCTCATGGGTTCAACAGAGGCAACCCGTCCCGATATTAGACTAGTATAGGTTTATTTTGAATTTTTTAGTTTCTCGTTTCTGGTTAACTTAGCTAGAGTATGTATGCTCATTAGCCCCCCCCTTTTATTTCTGTCCCTATTTTTCTTTAGTTTAATTCCCCATCCCCTCCCGCGTTAGGTGGCCAGTGACGTCAGTTCTCTGGTAGTTGCGGGATGACTTTCGTTTCGTGTGTGTGGTTTTTCGTATTTGTTATTGTGTCTGAATGAGTGTGTGTCTGTGTGAGTGATTTTGGAAGGATGACTGTTTTTCATACTTTTATAATCCCGCAATTTTTTCGTCCACTTAACTGATGTTACTGCCACATTTAGGTACTGTGGGGGGGGGGTTATTACTAACCTTATTTTGTTTTGTTTTCTTGTAAATAGTTCATTTGTTTTGTAAATATACATTGGGGTTTTTAAAGTTGTTATCCCCCCCCCCACTGACTTTGTATTGTACATATGGGGACTAGTTAGATTTTCATAGAGAATTTGAGGAATTATGGTGGATGTAGTAAGAAAGGTATGGAAGAATGTGTTGTTTTGGTGCTAGGACTATTGTTGGTATGTTTGGGGCAGTGGTTGCGACTAGCTAAGTTTTTAGTTTAAGACAGATGATGACCGTCCTTCCCCATCCCCCTTTTTAGGCCTTGTGCCACATTTTGTATATGTTTTCCATATGCAAATAAATATCTCACAGTCAGTCCTTTTTGGACGACTCGGCTAGACGGTCGAACTCTCTGCCTCTGAGGCAGAGGGGAACTCTCTGCCTTTGGGCAGAGAGGAACCCGGACGAGTCTCCGTCGAAGGGCGGAGCCTCGTTCGGGGAGGTTGACCAGCCCAATCCCTTTTATACGGGATCTACGGGCTATTTTTTGGCCGAGCCTACGGGCTCGGGTACCCCACTTTAAACCCGGCCCTGTGCCACATCTGTCCCTCGTGGGGAGGACACTAAATACTTCAGAGTCAGTCCTTTTTGGACGACTCGGCTAGACGGTCGAACTCTCTGCCTCTGAGGCAGAGGGGAACTCTCTGCCTTTGGGCAGGGAGGAACCCGGGCGAGTCTCCGTCGAAGGGCGGAGCCTCGTTCGAGGAGGTTGACCAGCCCGATCCCGTTTATACGGGATCCACGGGCTATTTTTTGGCCGAGCCTACGGGCTCCGGTACCCCACTTTAAACCCGGCCTTGTGCCACATCTGTCCCTCGTGGGGAGTACACTAAATACTTCAGAGTCAGTTCAGAGACAGTCAGTCAGTCAGAGACAGTCAGTCAGTCAGAGACAGAGTCAAGAGTCAGACGATTACTGTAAGACATTGGAATAGTGACACTTGTCGAGACAACGTAGTTTACTCTAACCAAATCTGATATTCATTACTAATACTTATACTTCTTTGTATATATTTCTGTTTGTAATATATCTGTGTTATTCCATACCTGGGTTCGAGTTATTCTTCATTGGTTCTACCTTGGACAATCACTGTGATACAAGGAACTTGGACCATAACAAGTATAATTTCCTTTTTCCTCATTTTTTTTTTTTTACTAAAAGATATTTTGCTGTCCTCGAGGACACACGGCCTAGTGTATACAGACGTTGGTTAGATCCAGTGACTAGACCCAAAGAGATGTGAGTTCAATACCAGGCCACAGCAGTGGTGAACCAAACATGGAAAGTTGAGTTAAACGGAAATAACTGAGACATCCTTAAGAGGCACGTGGAACTAAAACAATCTACCCCAATAGACGAAATAAAGGGTTTGGTTTGAAATTCCAATCACCTAAAGAAGACCGGAAGCGTACAACGTCTGAAACGTTGTGAATATGGCAATGAAGTTGAAGATAACAGTCCTAATAATGTAAATAATGTAAGTAATCATAATACCTCATCTCAGATATAGACAAAGCAAAGAGACATACAAAATATCCCTAAACGGGAACAAATAAATAGCCGAAACGTTGTGAATATAGCAATGAAGATGATGATAACAGTTCGAATAATGTAAATAATGTAAGTAGTCTCTTTGCTTGGTTTCATCGACAAAATATTTCGAATGGCGTTATTTCTTCTCCTTCAAAGATATAGGTATAATTTTTTAGGTTAGGTGTTTTAATCTATAAGATATTTCATATGCGGTCATGTGTTCTCGTTTAGGAAATTGGTATAATTTGTTTCCTTGTTTTCTTTGGCCTACAAGATATTTCGTAGATCTTTCTTGTTACCTCGTTCAGAGAAATTCATATAATTTGTTAGCTTGCATGTTATAATCTGTAAAATAATTCGGATATGTTTATTTATTCTCGTTCAGAGATATTAGTATAAATATATATCTGATGGATGCAATTTCCCATATATCTGCATAAATTATTATTTTGTTATTTATTTATTAATATAGGCTTCTCGACATTCTATAACCTTACTCAGTCTTTCAACCATTGATTTTGCTAAATTTTCTACCATTCTAACTTCAGCACTACTTACAGTAGTTTTTAGTGCTTCCCAGAAATCTTCGGTTGAATATGTTTTCTATTTTCATGTGCATCTAATTTAATAATAGATTAAAGTTATTCAATTAATTTGGTATGTCTTAAGCTTTTTGGCAATGTGGACAATAGTCAGCTTTACAGAATGTGAGAGAGCATTATACTACATGGGTATACTCTTTAGTTTTATGGTTGTGAACTGTATCATTCAATAAAAAACTCGCAATAATTCTCTGCATTTATCATGGAACCATCATTAAATTTGAAGGAGCCTATTTTTACTGTCTAGAATATTAGCCAAAACATTGCTCGCTCCTTTCTGTTGTTTCTAAGACATTGGTTGATTATTTATATGAACGCCCAACCTCTGTTCAATTCATCAGGTTATATTGGGATTTTCCCAATTATATTTGGTAACGATAATATTGTGACGCCGGCAAGAAGAAAGGAACACAAACACGGTTGGAATTGTTTGAAAAATACTTGTATTGGTAGGAAAAGAGAGGAAAGTTTCTTGCAAACAGTCGGGTTTGCGGAACTTATCTGAAAGATGCGTCCTTTTAAAAGTTTTACATTTCCTGTCTCGTTTTGGCTGAAGAAATAGAGCCTTGACTTCTGTGCTTCAGTTGCTGTCCAAATCTTCACACGTCATGGTATTTAGATGACGGAGAGTGCAGATGGGGAACGTGTTGTCTCTGAAGGTCCCAACAAGCAAAAGAGCATGAGAGTTTGTAAAACCCGCTCTCGTGAGGGTTTGGTGAAGATCTAAAAAGGTAGCCTGTGATTGGTTGGTTTTCATCCAATCACAGGGCACTCAGTTAGCGACTCCGTAATAATCTCAATAGTTAATCCAATATAGCTCTATATTCATAACCAAAAATGACTGATGAATCAGTTTTCATAAACTTCATTTCGCAACTTACATGTTTCTCTTCGTGATGTTTACTTAAAGGTGGTAGTTTGGTTACGTTCATGTATTTAATCAATGTTCTTAATATTCTACATCTTTTTGTGCATCTACATTAGTAACACCAGTTTTAAATATATTTTTCATGGTTAATGTAATTTTCTTGTTTATTAGTCTTTTAATTTTTCTCATATCAATTTTATTAAATTTTCCTATCCTTTCTTACCAATATTTTCAGTTTCTCTTTTTTTATAGTTCTTTAATCATTATTCCAATCATTTTGCAATTACGTTCGCATCAATTAATAACTTTATACTATTTTTGTTCTCTTTTGAGACTATATTTTTTATTACAAACCATCACATTATTTATAAATCTTGAAATAAAAAAGAAATGTATAAGTACACTATTATGTATATATTGATTATACTATTATGTACATATAATGGACAATCATTGAGTTATATAATAAAATGTCACGTCATCAAATAAGTTTTGGTTTCCTTGTTCTGGCCTAACTCATGATGTAACTCAGAGGTGGTGTACATAAAATAAGTCGCATTCAAAGATACATAGTAAGAAAATAAATCGTTTATTTAATTTTAAATAAAAATGCATTTTATACTGGGTGAAGTAAAAATACCTGCCAGATATGTCTACCAGAAATACCGCCCACATAATGGTAAAACAAGCTACAGGGTGCTGCAGAAATAGCTCCCACATATAGCTCCCAGAAATACCTCCCGTATAATTGTAAGACTAGCTACAGTGTGCGGCAGAAATACCTACCTCATATACCTCCTAGAAATACATCTCACATAATGGTAAGACATTAGCTACAGAATGCTGCAGTAATAGCTCCCACATATACCTTTCACGTAATGGTAAGATTAGCTACAGGATGCGACGGGATTAACCCATCCACATATACCAACCGAGAAATACCACTCACATAATCGTAAGACATTAGCTACAGGGTGCTGCAGAAATACCTACCACATATACCTCCTAAAAATACCTCCACATAATGGCAAGACATTAGCGACAACGTTGTCTATTTTATATCTTGCCCAAAATTACTTTCAGATTGTTAAGTGTGCCAAGAAATTAATTTCCTGGCAAAGTCAACTGAGTACCGTAATTCTGATATGGTGCATTATAAATGCTCTTTGACGATGGGTCGTAGTATTAACAGGCTTAGGTGTAGATTCTTATTCCACTGTACAAGGGTAGGGTTGGGTAGGGTAGACAGCTAGCTATGTATGCAAACTTTCTACTGCTTCATTTGAACAGAGGCGGTAGACTTATTTTATATGTTTAATGACTAGCAACTGTTTCAACTACTTGAAGAGTGTGAATTGAAATTGAAGTTCTCTTTTTGTTGTTATATTTTCTATGATACAGGAATCGGATACCCACAAATAGATGCGTTCTTGTGCAACTACTTCGATTGTGGTTCCACTGAGAATAACTTCCACAGGCTATTTCATAAAACAGTCGGGCATTGTTAGTATAGTGGTACAGATCCAGTAAAGTCTAAGTATATTATATATATATATATATATATATATATATATATATATATATATATATATATATATATATATATATATATATATATATATATATACAAAACGGTTATTTGGTTTTCTGAATTTTCCTCTAGATGATTTTATATGCCTGTATGATACAACAAACATTTCTGTGTTCGGAAAACGTACGTTTCTGTTCATAGTGGGCCAGATTAATTTTCAATGTAACAACAGTGTCCCATGATAAAAAAAGTTTTCAAAAATTCTTTTTTTCGTGAAAGCTGGAATAAGAAATTTAGGTTTTAATGTGTCAAATTATATGTCAGAGGTACTGAAAGGACTATACATTCTGCTTAATTTCAGAGACATTTATGTCTGTACCTGCAGAAAGGTTGGGTCGTTCGTTTGCTTCTATGTCAGATGTTCATAATCGATTTTTTCAGTGTGGTTCAGTGTAGTTGCTGAGAAAGGACCAGAGGTTAGGTTGTCTTTCCCAGAGATGTGTCTTATTTCAGTGAAAGATTGGGGTATAAATTACAAATGACATATTTCTCGTAGTGGGTATTTTTTTGTTGTAGTTTGGAGAAAATATGTGAGAAGTGTATAGCTTTTGAAGATTGTAAAATATTTTCCTACTAAAATATGCTTTTATTGTGGTATATGTTATTAGTAATTTTCTACCAAAAGTGCTGTCTTTGTTGTGAAAGAGATAACTTAATTGGGAAAATAATACAGAGATTGTTTCAACATTTATGGTTTGTTGTAATTCGGAACATGATGCATCCATTACTACAGGCTGTATTGCATCACAATTAAGATATCATATTTTAGTGCAAAAATGTAAATATTAGCAAGGAATAGTGGAAAATGCGACACCTAAATCCGAAAGTGCATTGAAATATGAAAAAAGAAGTTATAACGATTCAATAAGCGCAGTTTAGATGTAGCACAAGGCTAAAAGTATGGGGCACCCAGTGAGAATCGAACTCACTACTCAGCTTGCTAATCTGTGCTTTATATTTTGTTATCAAGGAAGTTTACAGAAGAAACAACGAAAGTACATTTACTGGGGGTTCTCTCCAACCCGTAATATATAAAGCGTTGTTGAAGTTCTTGAAGATAAATCGTATTTATGAATTTATAATTACTGGCTATTTGCATATCACCTTTGTAGATATAAACAAAATCAAACTATGGATGTATTGAAATATCTGTGATGAACCTTTGAAATCAAAAGACATTTTTAAAATTTGTAAAGCACACAGGGTATTATTGTGGCTATTTTTAGCGATATCCTGTTCGGTTACAAGTATTTAAGTATACGCTAGAATTAAATCCAACGTAGGAAATACATTCTTCTATAATGAAGATTTAAAATCCTGTAACGTGGAATAAAATATCATTTCAGGAATAGGTGCCCTTTTCAGTTCTCGGTAGCCACCACTGAGTCTTCAAACCTAAGTGTTTCTTTTGATAACCACGTGTAACGATAATACGCAAGAACTGTTGTAAATTGTGTATTATTATTCTTTAAAATTCTGTCGCTACGTGTACTGACAATTCTTTACGGATAATCCTGTGATCTAAAATTGTGTTTGATACTCTTCTGGTGTAAGACTGGGCTTGTGATAAGTTCGCATATGTAACTGTTTCCGGCAATGCAATTGATTCCAGTCTGAAAAGAGGCTTTCTTTGATAAAAACTTTTGAATATCTACTCGTCATTATTGTGTTACATCCTCCGTTATCTGGTAATGACAAGAAAAATATTCACCTAAAAATGTATCGCTTGATGTCGGCTTGTATAAAGATTTATGGCAAAGCAAGCTTACAAACCAATGTTGAGTGTCTACGATTTTTTCTGCGTTTATGTAGAGTACTATTGTTCATTGCAACCAGAGAATACTTTTGAGGGGATTGTTTGTTTTTTACTTAATTTGTTTTTTATACGTTGATATCTGCACCTGTGTCCATTAAAAACAGAAGACAAGAAATCCTGTCTAACGAAAAATAAACGTCATTTCTATAGTTTGATAGGTGCACCCGTCATTGTCAGTGAGTGTAGAGATGCAATAGGTGATTATCTCCCTTTGGTCCTGAGGGTCACATGACGGCCGGTGAGTGATGTCAGTTCATAGAGTGACGAAAGCTAGTTTTTGGTTAGCACGCCTAGAGTCAAGACGTACCTGCTGTCGTCACAAGCCCACAGAGGTAGGGTGAACAGAAAACCCAACAGAAACATAAAAGACACCATTGGCTTGGCTTTTTTCCCGTTTGGAAATGTTACAAGTAAGACCCTCTCACACCGTTTGTTTTGTACATATGTTATAGTTTCTCTGTGTGGGACACATTTGTGTCAAGTATGTATATATTGGTATAAAATCTATTTACCATTTCTTTCTTTCATATATTCTGTTTCGTCCGTGAATCAAGGTGTTACTATACCATAGATATAATAATGCCTACAATCGGAAAATGCTGACTAAGGATATTATTTCTTTTGAACTTTTAAAATTCCCTTTAATGGTTTACTATATATCATTTTCCAGTTCTGGAGTGGGGAAATCACACGGAGGTTGTGTATTTGGTAGTTGCTTTCTCAAAGTTTTAGCGGTACCAGTAGTAGTTTCGACTATTGCTGCAGTTTCTGCTGGTCGATCTTCGTCCATCGTCGAATTTTGCTCTCTTTACTGGACATAGGATGTGTCATTGTTGGGCTTGTTGATTCATTGCGATTGATATATCAGCGACCATTTATTCAAGCTTTTATATTTTATCAAATACATCTGTCCTTGAAATGTTTATGATTGGAGTTGGGTATGTTTCATAGATGTCGTCCTCTGTTTCAGCTAATTTGATTAGGTTTCCCGCCTTGGTGAGTAGGATGATTTCTTTTACTCTTTCAGTAAGCATTTGATCTATCCATAGGCGACGTAGTTGGTTGTCATCGATAGAGTTTGTTTTTTTCAGAAGACTGTATCTCATCAATTGTGAAGGGAACCCGCTGTCCAGTTACACATTCGTAAAATTGTCTGCTATTTGAGAATCATTGGACTTCCCAATAGGTTTCCATTTGTCGTACGGGTTGGTGGGTTGCATATTCTCCAAGGTAGTATCCATCTCATTCACTATTTCCTCCGACAACGGGTCTATAACGTATGCAAACATTATTTGTTGTAAAGTTTCGAGTTGGCGAAACCAGATCCATGGGCTGTTTCTGTCAAATAGAGAAATGTTGAATTCTGCTCATAGATATGTTGTCTCGTCTTCCATGATGGGAGATGTCATTATTATAGTGGACTATTTGTCAGTGTGCCTTAATATTATTGTTTTCAGAAGATTGTCTGGGTGATAATGTAGCTTCCAAACGTAGTGCTTTCAAAAGAAGACAAGAAAAAGTATTCCAAGATATATATGCAAAAAATAACCTATTTTATTTTATTTTTTTCAAAATGTTATATATAAAGTGAATCCGACCCGGTCCGAGAATTATTTGTGAAGGTTTCATCTAATTCATAACGACATAAATCTCTATCTATAAAAGGCAGGATGTGTGTGTCTGTAACGAATGCACGGCCGCAATTTTCGACGGATTAGCACCAAAATTTACATGCACATGCTCCAGGTTAGCAGGAAGGCCAAGACCGATTTTGCATTTCCCAACTCCCATCGATAGTGGAAATCATCGATTTTTTCATGCTTCTACGGTAGTTTTCATGTAGTTTGCGGCCATTTTCTACTGGCCAGAGTGAGAGCCTATAGCTGGCTGTCACGAATAGGCAGGAAGATTCTATTGGCCAGCGTGAGAGCCAACAGGTGAGTGACACGAATGTTAACTAGCATGCTACCATGCAAAAGAAATCGATAGCTACATTCGTCACAAGTGGGAAAAATTTAAATCTGCATGGCACTTTACTCCAATTGGCTCATTCGCTTGTTTAAACTTATCCTTGATTCTGATTCCGCAGAACTGGGTTGGGTGTGAAAAAGTATTTGTTGTTAACATTCTTTTTTCATTCGGTTTTTCCAGTTACGAGTCCTTTTTTAAAGCTGATCGTTTTGTGTTCATTTTGTTTAGTTCTTTTTTTGTAAAAGATTTAATGTTTAGTATAGAGCTTAGAAAAAACTCGCAATGTGAGATAGGCAAGAAGTAAGGCATGTAGCAAACTCAGCACGGCAAAGGGCACTCCTTTAAAGGCAAGGAAGGGCAAAAATATTTTAAGTCAAGTGATAGCGATTGCTGTATGAGTCATACGATTTTTGAATCAAGCACGGGCAACGCCGGGCCATACTGCTAGTATATGTAAAAATGCTAAAGAATTCTAACAAATTCACTCACGTTTTGGGTCCCAGTTAATATTATACGCCCGGGCCAAAGGGTAAGCAAATAGGCATGCGGTGAGATTATGTTAAGAAACGGGAAAAGTTATGTTTCTTAATAATTTTGTTTAGATTAGTACATACTTTTTAAAAATCATTTCACCCAAAGCAATGAAACAAAGCCACTAAGATACAATTTAGAAAATATGAGGAAAAACACTATTAAGGAGAGAGAACAATAAAAGAAAAAGAATAAAAAAAAACAGTAGATAACGATTGGCATTTTGAGATCAAAGTTGATCTTTGAAGATCAAAGTTGATTGGGAAGCAAGAAGCCGGAAGAGAGTTCCACAAACATGATGTCCGAGAGAAGAAACTGTTAACATAGAACTTACAGTTCAACTGTAAAATGATTGGACCTAGCTGACAATCTAGTATTACGATTACAATTATAAAGACTAGGTACCAAAGAGGAAAAAAATTACCGTGAAAATATTTAAAAAAAAAAAAAGAACAAAGAAGCTACAGTTCGGCTGTGGGAAAGTGACTGAATAATGAGATTTCAGATTCTTCTTTGGATTGTATCAAGAATCTCTAAATATATGTCAGGAGCACCGTACAAGATAAGACAGCAATATTCAAAGCAATGACGAATGGTATACCTATAAATATGTTAGAAAGTTTTCGGTGAGAACATTTGTCTATCACGACACAGTAAACAAACATTCCTAGCAGAAAACATAGCCATTGATTTAATATGTTTCCATTTACAATGTATTTAGGTAGTTGTAGATTTATCTAGCGTTAACCTTTCATACATTCTACAAGGTGTGTGAATTTTGGTTGTCAACCAAAAGGACATGTAAGATTTTTCTTCAAGTATTAGGTCATCCCATAAGTTCTGTCCGAATCTTAACTTTTTGTTAAAATGAACGAAATTTAAAGAGTATTTTATAATGTCTAATAGAGCTGAACATTATTTTTATGTTTAGATGCATTTAAACTGATCAAATTTTTTTTAGAGAACAATAAAATTAAATTTTGTTTGATTAAAACCCTGCTAACATGGAAGTACCCAAGAATCATTTGAGGCACATAATGCTTTATGAGTTCAAGAAAGGAAACTCAGCAGCCGAAGCGGCTAGAAACATTCACTCAGTTTATGGAGAGGAATGTGTGAATGAAAGAACTTGCAGAAGATGGTTTGCAAAATTCAGAGGTGGAGATTTCACCCTTGAAGATAATGATCGAACCGGACGTCCAGTTGAGTTTGATGAAAAGCTTCTTGAAGCAGCCACTGAAGAAAATCCTGCTTTATCAGTTGGGGAATTGGCAGTGGTTCTCAGTTCAAACCATACAACTGTTCATCATCATCTTCAACAACTTGGAAAAGTTCCTAAACTTGGAAAATGGGTGCCTCATGAATTGTCTGAAAACAACCTCAAATCCCGAGTTGACTTCTGCTCTTTCCTCCATTCTCGCCAACTTGTTTCACCTTTTTTGGATAGACTTGTGACTGGTGACGAAAAATGGATCTTTTATCGAAATATTAAGCGTCGTAGACAGTGGCTTGGTAATGGGGAAGGACTCCAGCCATAGCCGTGAAGGGAACTTCATGGGCAAAAGTTCTTCTTTCAATCTGGTGGGATTGCCAAGGAATAATCCACTTTGAATTCTTACCACCTAATGCAACAATTAATGCTCAAATATACTGTCAGCAATTAGAGCGTTTGAACCAAGCTTTGAGGGGAAAAGACCTGCTCTAGTGAATCGAAAACGGGTGATGTTTCATCAGGACAATGCGCGACCACACACAGCAAGAATCACGTCACAAAAGATCGAAGAACTTGGTTGGGAGAAAATTCCTCATCCACCTTATTCTCCCGACCTTGCTCCTTTAGATTACCATTTGTTTCGTAGCTTACAGAATCATTTGGAAGAAACAGTTTTTGTAACACAGGAAGAGGTTAAAACTGACATTTGTGAGTTCTTCGAATCAAAGCCAAAAGAATTTTACAGTAATGGAATTAGTAAGCTTGTTAATAGATGGAAGGAAGTCATAGATAATCAGGGAAAATACATTACATAATCTGTAATTAAATGTAACATTTGGTCACTTGTTTTCTTTATTCAAAATTCGGACAGAACTTATGGGATGACCTGATAGTTTTTAAAGCTGAGATCGATCTGGCACAGTGGTATTTGCGCCGGTTAAAGATGTTGGTGTAAATCTACTACACTTTTTTGACCTACAAGAAACCTAGAATTCAGTTATTGAACTTCTTCAGAGACATTGATATCCTACGTCTATGTATATATCACAGAGTTTGGCGTATTGGTAGATATTTTATAACACTCGCATGAATTGGTAGATGATTTGTTTGCTCGTGGATATAGTCTACAATAGACCTAGAATATTGTTGTTCAACTTCTTCAGAGACATTGATATAATACGTCAACCTATTATTATATCATAGAGTTTGCCGTTGAGGAAATCAATATTGTTATGAATTAGTAGTTAATCTGTCTACACGTTGTTCTAACCTGCAAGATACTTAGAATGCTGTTATTGAACTTCTTCACAGACATTGGTATAATACGTCTACCTATGTTTATAATACGTCTACCTGTGTTTATATCATAGACTCTGGTGTATTGGCACTTATTTTATCAACACGCATGAGTTGGTAGATAATTTCTCTGCTTCCTTTTGTAACTCACAAAAGACCTAGAAAACATGTTATTGAACTTCTTCCGAGTTATTTATATAATACATCTACCTATGTATATGCGATAGAGTTAGGCTTAAAGGTAGTTATTTTATCAACACACGCATGGAGTGGTAGGTAATTTGTCTGCACGTTGTTCTAGTCTACAAGAGACCTAGAATGATTTATTGAAGTTCTGCGAAATGTATGTAATAATCTACCTATGTTTATAAAAGAGTTTGGCGCATAGATATTTTGTTTTATCAACACTCGAATAAATTGCTAAATAATTTGTCCGCTCATTGTTCTTGCTTTCAATAGACCTAGAACTTCTTCAGAGATAGTGATACATTACATCTTCCCATGTATATACAAAAGATTTTCGCGTATAGAGTGCTATTTTACCAATACTAGCATGAATTGGTAGTTAATTTGTCCGCTCATTGTTCTTGCCTCCAATGGGCCTAGAACTTCTTCAGAGATAGTGATACATTACATCTTCCCATGTATATACAAAAGATTTTCGCGTATAGAGAGCTATTTTATCAATACTAGCATGAATTGGTCGTTAATTTGTTTTCATGTTGTTTTACCCAACAAGAGACATAAAATTCTGTTATTGAAATTATTCAGTGATATAGATATAATACATCTAACTATATTTATATCATAGAGTCAGCCGTATAGGTAGGTCTTTTATCAACCCTCGCATAATTTGGCAGTTAAATTGTCTGATCGTTGTCCTAGCCTACAAAAAATCTAATATGTTGTTATTGATTTTCCTCAGATTTCTTGAGTTTGGTTTATAGGTAGTTATTTACCAACACTCGCATGAATTGGTAGTTAATTTGGCTTCTCGTTTTTCTAGCCTACAAGATTCCTACAATGTTGTTATACAAATTCTCCACAGACATTAGTAAAATACATCTATCTATGTTCATATAATACAGATTGGCGTATAGGTAGTTATATTATCAACATTTCATTGAATTGGTAGCTAACTTATCTGATCGTTTTAAGTCATAACATAACACCTTCAACGTTGTTATTGAACATCTTTATAGACATTGATATTAATACGTCTACTTGTGTATATACCATAGTGTTTGGCGTATGTGGTTATATTATCAACACTAGCATGAATTGGTAGTTAATTTCTCTGCACGTTGTTCTAGGCTACAGGAAAACTAGAATATTGCTACTGAACTTCTATACAGATATTGATATAATATATGTACCTTTGTTAATGTCAGAGAGTTTGACATATAGGTAGTCATTTTATCAAAACTCGCATGAATTGTTTGTTAAATTGTCTGATCCTTGTTCTAACATGCAAGAGATCTAACATGCTGTTATTGAACTTCTTCAGATTTATTAATATAATACATAGACGTAAGCTTATATCTTAGAATTTGGTTTATAGGTCGCATGAATTGGTAGTGTTGGGATTGCTATGAGTTTGAATTTGTTATCAGAAGGTTTTAATATTAAGATGGTTAGTTTACGGGCATGTTCACCATATTAATCCACAACAATATAGAATATAGGCATTCAAAACGAATCAATCACAAGGCAATTGAATAAGAAACAACGGTAATTTAGGTTTCAATAAAAACAACAGACATTTATGTACAATTAATATACAATTAGAAAACTTGTGGTTTGATAATGCAATAATTGACCATGTATAAATTGGGTGTCTTATTGATTTACAGTTCAAAATTGTTCATGTGTTAAAGAACTGGTCAAATAAAGTAAAATGGAAAATATTACTTATACAGAAATTTGTGTAGTTTGTGTGCATGATTAAAGTAGAGTATAAATGTCTTAATTTTCTAGAGTTGTTTACCTTGGATTTTTCTGTGTTTATCCTTTGTTAAATACAATTTCTATCTCAGTAGTGTGTAAGAACACTCTTCTTAGAAAGTTGTAAGTGAATTTTGAGAGAATAATGTTGGTGTTTGAGTCAGCAGTTGACGCGCGAAAAGTTTCTTAAGTTAAAATAGTGACACGGGTGGATTCGTGTGACATTTCTCTGAAGCTAAGTGACTGACTGGCGAATGGGTCGAAATGGTCCGTTTTATTTGTTTTGGGAATCCAAAGTAGGCTCCAGTGAACTTGACGCGAAAATAGGTTTACGACAATTGTTACACATTTTGGTGTTATCTCGACCAATAAAAAGTCGAGATTTGCAATGTGAGGTGTTGATTGGTTAAAAATGATGTTGATGGAAGATTCTCTCAGTAGTTAATCTGGCTACTTGTTTTTCTACCCTACAAGACACCTACAATGTAATTATTCTTCACAGACATTGACATAATACATCTGCCTAAGCATATATCTTAGTTTGGATTATAGGTAGACATTTTATCAATACTTGCATGAATTGGTAGTTAATTTGTCTGCTTGTTCTAACCACCAACTGACCTAGAATTCTGTTACTGAACTTCTTCAGTGTTATTATTATAATACATCTACTTATGGTTATATCAGAAAATTTCTCGTATAGGTAGTTCTTTTATAAACATTTGCATGAATTGGTAGTTAATTTGTGCTATCGTTCTTCTAGCCTACATGTGTCGCACTTTGATGTTATCTAAATTCTTCAGACGTATTGATATGTCATATCTACCCAGGTTTATATCAGTGTCTGCCATAAACGTAGTTTCTTATCAACACTCGCATAAATTGGTAGTTAATTTGTATTATCGTCGATCTAGCGTACAAGTGACTAATATGCGTTTATTGAATTTCTTCAGAGATGTTATAATACATTCTGCCTATGATTTTATCAGAGTTTGGTAGTTATTTTACCAAACTTGCATGAATTTGTAGCTAATTTCTTCACTCCGCGTTCTAGCCTACAAGAGACCTGGAATGCTGTTGTTGAAATCTTCAGAGATATTAATATAATACATGATTATATCACAGTGTTTGGTGTATAGGTACTTATTTTATCAACACACATGATTTGTAGAAGACCGTGTGAGTTTGCGAGTTGTATTAGGAACACGTGTTATTTATTCCTGCTAGAAGAAGGTCCAACTACAAGAAAATGGCCGAACTCAAGTTGTCCAACCGAATATGTAAAGAAAACAAACAAGACCGATATATATATATATATATATATATATATATATATATATATATATATATATATATATATATATATATATATATATATATATATAGTTGTGTGTGTGTGTGTGTGTGTGTGTATTTAACAACACAATTTTACAATGAACATGGACATTAACATTTGTGTGTTTGTGACATAAAGAGTTTGTATTTTGGTGAATGTTCGTACGTACGTGTATGTGTGTATAACGTTCATGGCGTCCCCCACAAATGGGAAGACGCGGATCTTCTAAGAGAGCTTACATTGTAGTCGCTGAAATGAAGAAATGGAAAAGAGAACGAGAGAAGAAGTCGCCCAGTATTTATAGTATAGGGAGAATGACCCCTAGTGACAATTAGAGAATTAAGGAGGAGATAACTCTGATAAATTGGTAGTTAATTTGTCTGCTCGTTGGTCTAGCCTAGAAGAGACCTAGAAGGTTGTTATTGATCTTCTACGATATTGATATAATACATCTTCGTATATATATATCATAGTGTTTGGCTTATAGGCTGAATTGATAGTTAATTTGTCTGCACCTTATTTTAAAGTGCAAGAGACATAATCCTGTTATTGAAGTTCATCATAGATTGATATCATATATCTACTTATATTTATATCTTAGATTTTAGCGTATAGACTGTTATTTTATCAACACTCGCATGAAGTGATAGTCAATTTGTGTTATCGTTGTTCTAGCCTACAAGTGATGTAGAATATTGTTATTGTACTTCTACATATACATAGGTATAATAACTCTACCTATGTTTATACGAGACAGTTTGACGTATAGGTAGCTATATTATCAACACTCGCATAAATTGGTACTTAATTTGTCTCCTATATATTGTCGGAGATAGCTCCTCCTTAATTCCCTAATTGTTCACTAGGGGTCACTCTGTACACTATAAATACTGGGCGATATCTTGCCTCATACTTTTTTTTCTACTTTGCATTTCAGCGAACACATTTAAAAATGTAATCTCTCGTAGAAATACGCGTTTCGCCCACTTATGGGAAAACGCCATGAAACACACATACACGTACGTACGAACATTCACCAAAATACAAACTCTTTACGTCCACACACAAACACAAATGTTAATGTCTTTGTCACTTGTAAACTTGTTGTTTAATACATATATTTGTTGACATATATATATCGGTCTTGTTTATCTTCTTTACATCTTCAGTTGGACTCAATTTGAGTCTGCCATTTTCTTGTAGTTGGACCTTCTTCTAGCAGGAATAAAAACACGTGTTTCTAATTCAACAACATTCAAACCCACACGGTCCTCTACAATATCACTTACAATGATGCTATTGAACTTCTTCATAGACATTGATATAATACGTCTACCGTTGTATATTGCATAGATTTTGGCGCATTTGGGAATTATCAACACTAGCATAAATTGGCAGTTAATTTGTCCGCACGTTTATCTAGCCTACACGAGACGTAGAGTGCTGTTACTGAACTTCTTCAGAGATATTGATTTAATACATCTAAGTATGGTTACATCATAGAGGTTGGCTTATAGATAGTTATTTTATAAAAATCTCGCATGATTTTGTGGTTAATTTGTCTGCTCGTCGTTCTTGCCTAGAGGCACCTAGAATGTTGTTATTGAACATCTTCACAGACATTGATATAGTATATCTACCTATGTTTATATCATAGAGTCTGGCATATTCCCAGTTATGTTATCAACACTCGCCTGAAGTGGTAGTCAATTTCTCATTTCATTATTCTAGCCTACAAGTGATCCTAATTGAAGTTCTTCAGAGTTATTGATATAATACATCTACCCATGCTTATAGCTTAGATTTTGCCTAATAGGTACTTATTTTGTCAACATTTGCATGAATTAGCTGTCAATTTGTCTACTTGTTTTTCTCGCCAACGTAACACCAACAATGTTGTTCTTGAACTTCATGATAGAAATTTATATAATACATCTTATGTATATACCATAAAGTTTGTCCTATAGGGAGGTATTTTATGAACACTAGCATAAATTGGAATTTGTCTGATCGTTCTTCTAGCCTAAAAGAAATATAGAGCGTTATTGAACTTCTTCAGAGCTATTGACATGATACATCTACCTATGGCTATATCTTAGTTTGGCTTATATGTAGTTATTTTATCAACACTCTCATGAATTGGTAGATAATTTGTCTACTCGTTGTTCTTGCCTACAAAAGACCTAGAATGCTGCTATTTTCTTCTTCAAAGACATTGATATATTATCTCTACCTATATTTATATCATAGAGTTTGGATTATCGATAGTTGTTTTAAGAACACTCACATAAATTGGTTAATCTGTTTCCTCGTTTTTCCAGCCTACAAGAGACCTAGAATGTTGAACTTCTTCAGAGACATTGATATAATACATCTACCTATATTTATATCGTAGGGATGGGTTTTAGCTAGTTATTTTATCTGTACTAGCCTAAATTGGTAGTTCATTTGTCTGTTCGTTGTTCTTGTCTAGAAGAGACATAGAATGCTGTTATTAAACTACTTCTGAGATATTAATATAGTATATCTGCCTATGATTATATCATAGTCTTAGACGTATAAGCAGTTATTTTATCAACATTTGCATGAATTGGTAGTTAATTGTCTGCTCGTTGTTCTAGCCTACAATAGACTCAGAATGCTCTTATTGATCTTCGTCAAAGACATTGATATAATACGTCGACATATATTTATATCATAGAGTTTGGCTTATAGGTCTTTGTTTTATCAACATTCAGATGAATTGGTAGTTAATTTGGTTCTCGTTGTTCTAGCTTACAAGAGACCTAGATTGTTGTTATTAAACTTCTTTTTTTTTTCATCGGAATCACTTCAAGCAGCCTAGAAATGCCGCTAATACACAAGGTTTTATTGTCAGTTGTAGAATTAGGCACAGAAACATTAATGATGCGCAGAAAGGGAAGATATCAGGTGGACTGCAGATAGCGATTGACATTGCGTTTAAATTTTTCCAGATTAACGTTGAGTGGGAATCAAGTAGCCGGATGGGAATTTTCCAAGTGAGAAGTTGATGAATCGGTTAGCGTAGAAATGATTGCTACCTCTAGGCAGCTCAACTGTAACTTGATGTGATTTTGACATCAGTCTAGTGCTGCGCTTAAATTAAAAAAAACAACACTCTACGTACCATAGCAAATAGCTCATCCGAAAAATTACTATGAATGTATATATATAAAAATAGAGAGAGGTAAATTTACGGCGGTGAGCCGCCAGATCAGGAACAATAATATTGCAGTTTCTTCTTTGGATCTTATCAAGAGCTCATTTGAACAATTACCAAAAAAGTATTTATAGAAAAGACATAGAGAGGCAACCTTAGGCAGGAAGGTGGGGGACAAGCAGAGCCGCAAGATCATGACCAATAATACTGCAGATTCTTCTTTTGATCTTATCAAGGAGCTCAAGGTAAATTGTTTGGAGTATATTTTTTTTTATCAAAACTAGCATGAGTTTTTGTAGTTAAATTGTCTGCTTCTTTGTTATAGCCTACAAGAGACCTAGAATGCTGTCAGTGAACATCTTAACAGCCATTAATACAATACATCTGGATGTCTTAGAAATTAGATTGAATGTAGTTATTTCGTCAGCCCTCACACGAAAAATGAATTGGTAGTTAATTTGTCTGCATCTATGATATAGCCTACAAGAGACCTAGAATGCTGTCAGTGAACATCTTAACAGCCATTGATGCAATACATCTGGATGTCTTAGAAATTAGATTGAATGTAGTTATTTCGTCAGCCCTCACACGAAACATGAATTAGTAGTTAATTTGTCTGATTCTTTGTTATAGCATACAAATGAACTAGAATGCTCTCAGTGAACATCTTAACAGCCATTAATACAATACATCTGGATGTCTTAGAAATTAGATTTAATGTAGTTATTTCGTCAGCCCTCACACGAAACATGAATTGGTAGTTAATTTGTCAGCTTCTTTGTTATAGCCTACAAGAGACCTAGAATGCTGTCAGTGAACATCTTAACAGCCATTGATGCAATACATCTGGATGTCTTAGAAATTAGATTGAATGTAGTTATTTCGTCAGCCCTCACACGAAAAATGAATTGGTAGTTAATTTGTCTGCGTCTATGATATAGCCTACAAGAGACCTAGAATGCTGTCAGTGAACATCTTAACAGCCATTGATGCAATACATCTGGATGTCTTAGAAATTAGATTGAATGTAGTTATTTCGTCAGCCCTCACACGAAACATGAATTGGTAGTTAATTTGTCTGCTTCTTTGTTATAGCCTACAAGAGACCTAGAATGCTGTCAGTGAACATCTTAACAGCCATTAATACAATACATCTGGATGTCTTAGAAATTAGATTGAATGTAGTTATTTCGTCAGCCCTCACACGAAACATGAATTGGTAGTTAATTTGTCTGCTTCTTTGTTATAGCCTACAAGAGACCTAGAATGCTGTCAGTGAACATCTTAACAGCCATTGATGCAATACATCTGGATGTCTTAGAAATTAGATTGAATGTAGTTATTTCGTCAGCCCTCACACGAAACATGAATTGGTAGTTAATTTGTCTGCTTCTTTGTTATAGCCTACAAGAGACCTAGAATGCTGTCAGTGAACATCTTAACAGCCATTAATACAATACATCTGGATGTCTTAGAAATTAGATTGAATGTAGTTATTTCGTCAGCCCTCACACGAAACATGAATTGGTAGTTAATTTGTCTGCGTCTATGATATAGCCTACAAGAGACCTAGAATGCTGTCAGTGAACATCTTAACAGCCATTAATACAATACATCTGGATGTCTTAGAAATTAGATTGAATGTAGTTATTTCGTCAGCCCTCACACGAAACATGAATTGGTAGTTAATTTGTCTGCTTCTTTGTTATAGCCTACAAGAGACCTAGAATGCTGTCAGTGAACATCTTAACAGCCATTGATGCAATACATCTGGATGTCTTAGAAATTAGATTGAATGTAGTTATTTCGTCAGCCCTCACACGAAACATGAATTGGTAGTTAATTTGTCTGATTCTTTGTTATAGCCTACAAGAGACCTAGAATGCTGTCAGTGAACATCTTAACAGCCATTGATGAAATACATCTGGATGTCTTAGAAATTAGATTGAATGTAGTTATTTCGTCAGCCCTCACACGAAACATGAATTGGTAGTTAATTTGTCTGCTTCTTTGTTATAGCCTACAAGAGACCTAGAATGCTGTCAGTGAACATCTTAACAGCCATTAATACAATACATCTGGATGTCTTAGAAATTAGATTGAATGTAGTTATTTCGTCAGCCCTCACACGAAACATGAATTGGTAGTTAATTTGTCTGCTTCTTTGTTATAGCCTACAAGAGACCTAGAATGCTGTCAGTGAACATCTTAACAGCCATTAATACAATACATCTGGATGTCTTAGAAATTAGATTGAATGTAGTTATTTCGTCAGCCCTCACACGAAACATGAATTGGTAGTTAATTTGTCTGCTTCTTTGTTATAGCCTACAAGAGACCTAGAATGCTGTCAGTGAACATCTTAACAGCCATTGATGCAATACATCTGGATGTCTTAGAAATTAGATTGAATGTAGTTATTTCGTCAGCCCTCACACGAAACATGAATTGGTAGTTAATTTGTCTGCTTCTTTGTTATAGCCTACAAGAGACCTAGAATGCTGTCAGTGAACATCTTAACAGCCATTAATACAATACATCTGGATGTCTTAGAAATTAGATTGAATGTAGTTATTTCGTCAGCCCTCACACGAAACATGAATTGGTAGTTAATTTGTCTGCGTCTATGATATAGCCTACAAGAGACCTAGAATGCTGTCAGTGAACATCTTAACAGCCATTAATACAATACATCTGGATGTCTTAGAAATTAGATTGAATGTAGTTATTTCGTCAGCCCTCACACGAAACATGAATTGGTAGTTAATTTGTCTGCTTCTTTGTTATAGCCTACAAGAGACCTAGAATGCTGTCAGTGAACATCTTAACAGCCATTGATGCAATACATCTGGATGTCTTAGAAATTAGATTGAATGTAGTTATTTCGTCAGCCCTCACACGAAACATGAATTGGTAGTTAATTTGTCTGATTCTTTGTTATAGCCTACAAGAGACCTAGAATGCTGTCAGTGAACATCTTAACAGCCATTGATGAAATACATCTGGATGTCTTAGAAATTAGATTGAATGTAGTTATTTCGTCAGCCCTCACACGAAACATGAATTGGTAGTTAATTTGTCTGCTTCTTTGTTATAGCCTACAAGAGACCTAGAATGCTGTCAGTGAACATCTTAACAGCCATTAATACAATACATCTGGATGTCTTAGAAATTAGATTGAATGTAGTTATTTCGTCAGCCCTCACACGAAACATGAATTGGTAGTTAATTTGTCTGCTTCTTTGTTATAGCCTACAAGAGACCTAGAATGCTGTCAGTGAACATCTTAACAGCCATTAATACAATACATCTGGATGTCTTAGAAATTAGATTGAATGTAGTTATTTCGTCAGCCCTCACACGAAACATGAATTGGTAGTTAATTTGTCTGCTTCTTTGTTATAGCCTACAAGAGACCTAGAATGCTGTCAGTGAACATCTTAACAGCCATTAATACAATACATCTGGATGTCTTAGAAATTAGATTGAATGTAGTTATTTCGTCAGCCCTCACACGAAACATGAATTGGTAGTTAATTTGTCTGCTTCTTTGTTATAGCCTACAAGAGACCTAGAATGCTGTCAGTGAACATCTTAACAGCCATTGATGCAATACATCTGGATGTCTTAGAAATTAGATTGAATGTAGTTATTTCGTCAGCCCTCACACGAAACATGAATTGGTAGTTAATTTGTCTGCTTCTTTGTTATAGCCTACAAGAGACCTAGAATGCTGTCAGTGAACATCTTAACAGCCATTAATACAATACATCTGGATGTCTTAGAAATTTGATTGAATGTAGTTATTTCGTCAGCCCTCACACGAAACATGAATTGGTAGTTAATTTGTCTGCTTCTTTGTTATAGCCTACAAGAGACCTAGAATGCTGTCAGTGAACATCTTAACAGCCATTAATACAATACATCTGGATGTCTTAGAAATTAGATTGAATGTAGTTATTTCGTCAGCCCTCACACGAAACATGAATTGGTAGTTAATTTGTCTGCTTCTTTGTTATAGCCTACAAGAGACCTAGAATGCTGTCAGTGAACATCTTAACAGCCATTGATGCAATACATCTGGATGTCTTAGAAATTAGATTGAATGTAGTTATTTCGTCAGCCCTCACACGAAACATGAATTGGTAGTTAATTTGTCTGCTTCTTTGTTATAGCCTACAAGAGACCTAGAATGCTGTCGGGGAACATCTTAACAGCCATTGATGCAATATATCTGGATGTCTTAGAAATTAGATTGAATGTAGTTATTTCGTCAGCCCTCACACGAAACATGAATTGGTAGTTAATTTGTCTGCTTCTTTGTTATAGCCTACAAGAGACCTAGAATGCTGTCAGTGAACATCTTAACAGCCATTAATACAATACATCTGGATGTCTTAGAAATTAGATTGAATGTAGTTATTTCGTCAGCCCTCACACGAAACATGAATTGGTAGTTAATTTGTCTGCTTCTTTGTTATAGCCTACAAGAGACCTAGAATGCTGTCAGTGAACATCTTAACAGCCATTGATGCAATACATCTGGATGTCTTAGAAATTAGATTGAATGTAGTTATTTCGTCAGCCCTCACACGAAACATGAATTGGTAGTTAATTTGTCTGCTTCTTTGTTATAGCCTACAAGAGACCTAGAATGCTGTCAGTGAACATCTTAACAGCCATTAATACAATACATCTGGATGTCTTAGAAATTTGATTGAATGTAGTTATTTCGTCAGCCCTCACACGAAACATGAATTGGTAGTTAATTTGTCTGCTTCTTTGTTATAGCCTACAAGAGACCTAGAATGCTGTCAGTGAACATCTTAACAGCCATTAATACAATACATCTGGATGTCTTAGAAATTAGATTAAATGTAGTTATTTCGTCAGCCCTCACACGAAACATGAATTGGTAGTTAATTTGTCTGCTTCTTTGTTATAGCCTACAAGAGACCTAGAATGCTGTCAGTGAACATCTTAACAGCCATTAATACAATACATCTGGATGTCTTAGAAATTAGATTGAATGTAGTTATTTCGTCAGCCCTCACACGAAACATGAATTGGTAGTCAATTTGTCTGTTTCTTTGTTATAGCCTACAAGAGACCTAGAATGCTGTCAGTGAACATCTTAACAGCCATTGATGCAATACATCTGGATGTCTTAGAAATTAGATTGAATGTAGTTATTTCGTCAGCCCTCACACGAAACATGAATTGGTAGTTAATTTGTCTGCTTCTTTGTTATAGCCTACAAGAGACCTAGAATGCTGTCAGTGAACATCTTAACAGCCATTGATGCAATACATCTGGATGTCTTAGAAATTAGATTGAATGTAGTTATTTCGTCAGCCCTCACACGAAACATGAATTGGTAGTTAATTTGTCTGATTCTTTGTTATAGCCTACAAGAGACCTAGAATGCTGTCAGTGAACATCTTAACAGCCATTAATACAATACATCTGGATGTCTTAGAAATTAGATTGAATGTAGTTATTTCGTCAGCCCTCACACGAAACATGAATTGGTAGTTAATTTGTCTGCTTCTTTGTTATAGCCTACAAGAGACCTAGAATGCTGTCAGTGAACATCTTAACAGCCATTGATGCAATACATCTGGATGTCTTAGAAATTAGATTGAATGTAGTTATTTCGTCAGCCCTCACACGAAACATGAATTGGTAGTTAAATTGTCTGCTTCTTTGTTATAGCCTACAAGAGACCTAGAATGCTGTCAGTGAACATCTTAACAGCCATTAATACAATACATCTGGATGTCTTAGAAATTAGATTGAATGTAGTTATTTCGTCAGCCCTCACACGAAACATGAATTGGTAGTTAATTTGTCTGCTTCTTTGTTATAACCTACAAGAGACCTAGAATGCTGTCAGTGAACATCTTAACAGCCATTAATACAATACATCTGGATGTCTTAGAAATTAGATTGAATGTAGTTATTTCGTCAGCCCTCACACGAAACATGAATTGGTAGTTAATTTGTCTGCTTCTTTGTTATAGCCTACAAGAGACCTAGAATGCTGTCAGTGAACATCTTAACAGCCATTAATACAATACATCTGGATGTCTTAGAAATTAGATTGAATGTAGTTATTTCGTCAGCCCTCACACGAAACATGAATTGGTAGTTAATTTGTCTGCTTCTTTGTTATAGCCTACAAGAGACCTAGAATGCTGTCAGTGAACATCTTAACAGCCATTGATGCAATACATCTGGATGTCTTAGAAATTAGATTGAATGTAGTTATTTCGTCAGCCCTCACACGAAACATGAATTGGTAGTTAATTTGTCTGCTTCTTTGTTATAGCCTACAAGAGACCTAGAATGCTGTCAGTGAACATCTTAACAGCCATTAATACAATACATCTGGATGTCTTAGAAATTAGATTGAATGTAGTTATTTCGTCAGCCCTCACACGAAACATGAATTGGTAGTTAATTTGTCTGCGTCTATGATATAGCCTACAAGAGACCTAGAATGCTGTCAGTGAACATCTTAACAGCCATTAATACAATACATCTGGATGTCTTAGAAATTAGATTGAATGTAGTTATTTCGTCAGCCCTCACACGAAACATGAATTGGTAGTTAATTTGTCTGCTTCTTTGTTATAGCCTACAAGAGACCTAGAATGCTGTCAGTGAACATCTTAACAGCCATTGATGCAATACATCTGGATGTCTTAGAAATTAGATTGAATGTAGTTATTTCGTCAGCCCTCACACGAAACATGAATTGGTAGTTAATTTGTCTGCGTCTATGACATAGCCTACAAGAGACCTAGAATGCTGTCAGTGAACATCTTAACAGCCATTGATGAAATACATCTGGATGTCTTAGAAATTAGATTGAATGTAGTTATTTCGTCAGCCCTCACACGAAACATGAATTGGTAGTTAATTTGTCTGCTTCTTTGTTATAGCCTACAAGAGACCTAGAATGCTGTCAGTGAACATCTTAACAGCCATTAATACAATACATCTGGATGTCTTAGAAATTAGATTGAATGTAGTTATTTCGTCAGCCCTCACACGAAACATGAATTGGTAGTTAATTTGTCTGCTTCTTTGTTATAGCCTACAAGAGACCTAGAATGCTGTCAGTGAACATCTTAACAGCCATTAATACAATACATCTGGATGTCTTAGAAATTAGATTGAATGTAGTTATTTCGTCAGCCCTCACACGAAACATGAATTGGTAGTTAATTTGTCTGCTTCTTTGTTATAGCCTACAAGAGACCTAGAATGATGTCAGTGAACATCTTAACAGCCATTAATACAATACATCTGGATGTCTTAGAAATTAGATTGAATGTAGTTATTTCGTCAGCCCTCACACGAAACATGAATTGGTAGTTAATTTGTCTGCTTCTTTGTTATAGCCTACAAGAGACCTAGAATGCTGTCAGTGAACATCTTAACAGCCATTAATACAATACATCTGGATGTCTTAGAAATTAGATTGAATGTAGTTATTTCGTCAGCCCTCACACGAAACATGAATTGGTAGTTAATTTCTCTGCTTCTTTGTTATAGCCTACAAGAGACCTAGAATGCTGTCAGTGAACATCTTAACAGCCATTGATGCAATACATCTGGATGTCTTAGAAATTAAATTGAATGTAGTTATTTCGTCAGCCCTCACACGAAACATGAATTGGTAGTTAATTTGTCTGCTTCTTTGTTATAGCCTACAAGAGACCTAGAATGCTGTCAGTGAACATCTTAACAGCCATTAATACAATACATCTGGATGTCTTAGAAATTTGATTGAATGTAGTTATTTCGTCAGCCCTCACACGAAACATGAATTGGTAGTTAATTTGTCTGCTTCTTTGTTATAGCCTACAAGAGACCTAGAATGCTGTCAGTGAACATCTTAACAGCCATTAATACAATACATCTGGATGTCTTAGAAATTAGATTGAATGTAGTTATTTCGTCAGCCCTCACACGAAACATGAATTGGTAGTTAATTTGTCTGCTTCTTTGTTATAGCCTACAAGAGACCTAGAATGCTGTCAGTGAACATCTTAACAGCCATTGATGCAATACATCTGGATGTCTTAGAAATTAGATTGAATGTAGTTATTTCGTCAGCCCTCACACGAAACATGAATTGGTAGTTAATTTGTCTGCTTCTTTGTTATAGCCTACAAGAGACCTAGAATGCTGTCGGGGAACATCTTAACAGCCATTGATTCAATACATCTGGATGTCTTAGAAATTAGATTGAATGTAGTTATTTCGTCAGCCCTCACACGAAACATGAATTGGTAGTTAATTTGTCTGCTTCTTTGTTATAGCCTACAAGAGACCTAGAATGCTGTCAGTGAACATCTTAACAGCCATTAATACAATACATCTGGATGTCTTAGAAATTAGATTGAATGTAGTTATTTCGTCAGCCCTCACACGAAACATGAATTGGTAGTTAATTTGTCTGCTTCTTTGTTATAGCCTACAAGAGACCTAGAATGCTGTCAGTGAACATCTTAACAGCCATTAATACAATACATCTGGATGTCTTAGAAATTAGATTAAATGTAGTTATTTCGTCAGCCCTCACACGAAACATGAATTGGTAGTTAATTTGTCTGCTTCTTTGTTATAGCCTACAAGAGACCTAGAATGCTGTCAGTGAACATCTTAACAGCCATTAATACAATACATCTGGATGTCTTAGAAATTAGATTGAATGTAGTTATTTCGTCAGCCCTCACACGAAACATGAATTGGTAGTCAATTTGTCTGTTTCTTTGTTATAGCCTACAAGAGACCTAGAATGCTGTCAGTGAACATCTTAACAGCCATTGATGCAATACATCTGGATGTCTTAGAAATTAGATTGAATGTAGTTATTTCGTCAGCCCTCACACGAAACATGAATTGGTAGTTAATTTGTCTGCTTCTTTGTTATAGCCTACAAGAGACCTAGAATGCTGTCAGTGAACATCTTAACAGCCATTGATGCAATACATCTGGATGTCTTAGAAATTAGATTGAATGTAGTTATTTCGTCAGCCCTCACACGAAACATGAATTGGTAGTTAATTTGTCTGATTCTTTGTTATAGCCTACAAGAGACCTAGAATGCTGTCAGTGAACATCTTAACAGCCATTAATACAATACATCTGGATGTCTTAGAAATTAGATTGAATGTAGTTATTTCGTCAGCCCTCACACGAAACATGAATTGGTAGTTAATTTGTCTGCTTCTTTGTTATAGCCTACAAGAGACCTAGAATGCTGTCAGTGAACATCTTAACAGCCATTAATACAATACATCTGGATGTCTTAGAAATTAGATTGAATGTAGTTATTTCGTCAGCCCTCACACGAAACATGAATTGGTAGTTAATTTGTCTGCTTCTTTGTTATAGCCTACAAGAGACCTAGAATGCTGTCAGTGAACATCTTAACAGCCATTGATGCAATACATCTGGATGTCTTAGAAATTAGATTGAATGTAGTTATTTCGTCAGCCCTCACACGAAACATGAATTGGTAGTTAATTTGTCTGCTTCTTTGTTATAGCCTACAAGAGACCTAGAATGCTGTCAGTGAACATCTTAACAGCCATTGATGCAATACATCTGGATGTCTTAGAAATTAGATTGAATGTAGTTATTTCGTCAGCCCTCGCACGAAACATGAATTGGTAGTTAATTTGTCTGCTTCTTTGTTATAGCCTACAAGAGACCTAGAATGCTGTCAGTGAACATCTTAACAGCCATTAATACAATACATCTGGATGTCTTAGAAATTAGATTGAATGTAGTTATTTCGTCAGCCCTCACACGAAACATGAATTGGTAGTTAATTTGTCTGCGTCTATGATATAGCCTACAAGAGACCTAGAATGCTGTCAGTGAACATCTTAACAGCCATTGATGCAATACATCTGGATGTCTTAGAAATTAGATTGAATGTAGTTATTTCGTCAGCCCTCACACGAAACATGAATTGGTAGTTAATTTGTCTGCGTCTATGATATAGCCTACAAGAGACCTAGAATGCTGTCAGTGAACATCTTAACAGCCATTGATGCAATACATCTGGATGTCTTAGAAATTAGATTTAATGTAGTTATTTCGTCAGCCCTCACACGAAACATGAATTGGTAGTTAATTTGTCTGCTTCTTTGTTATAGCCTACAAGAGACCTAGAATGCTGTCAGTGAACATCTTAACAGCCATTGATGCAATACATCTGGATGTCTTAGAAATTAGATTGAATGTAGTTATTTCGTCAGCCCTCACACGAAACATGAATTGGTAGTTAATTTGTCTGCTTCTTTGTTATAGCCTACAAGAGACCTAGAATGCTGTCAGTGAACATCTTAACAGCCATTGATGCAATACATCTGGATGTCTTAGAAATTAGATTGAATGTAGTTATTTCGTCAGCCCTCACACGAAACATGAATTGGTAGTTAATTTGTCTGCGTCTATGATATAGCCTACAAGAGACCTAGAATGCTGTCAGTGAACATCTTAACAGCCATTGATGCAATACCTCTGGATGTCTTAGAAATTAGATTGAATGTAGTTATTTCGTCAGCCCTCACACGAAACATGAATTGGTAGTTAATTTGTCTGCTTCTTTGTTCACCATTTCAAGAGTCTTATCTTGTTATTGTTAATCTTCTTATTTTACTTTTTCATTGATATTGTCATAGTGCATTCTATTATATTTATGTCACATAACTTTATATTTTGGGTAGTTTTTTTGTCTCCCCTTTCATCATGAAACCTATATCATTCCTATTTTCATAGTTTACAAATATTGATATATTTTATCTCCTTTCTTTCTTTGTCTTACAATTACTTTGTAAGTTGGTTTTGTCAACCTCTGATTTTTTTCTTCTAATCTGTCTGCTTGATTTCTGAGAATACAGAAATTAAATCTTTAAATATGAATTTTTGGAATAAGTGATAATCCATTGGCAATATAGAATAATTTTTTTACTGTAATTTTGTGGTTATTCATAAGATCTTTTGAGAAATCTGTGAGAATTGTAGACTTGAATTAGAATGCATCCATTCAGTCCTAACATTTCAACAATCTTCAATGTTTTATGTATTCAATAATACTTACAAATTAAAAACATTCTGGCCTTGATCCAGACCTGCAACACTGAAATTTTGGATTTCCAAATTTTCATTACTGTGATTGTTTTTGGATTCCATTATCTTGGCTTCTACTGATAAAAACAATTAGAGGGACACAACTCTCTAATTTAAATTTTTTTTTTTTTACACATGATAATTGCGAAAGTCACCGATAAAATAAAAATAATTGTCGGGAAAGTAAGGACCTATGTACATCAAATTGTCTTTAAATTAAGTGGCAGCAGAAAAATTATCATTTAACTTTTAAAAGGTAAGATTAAATATTAATGCAATACATAAATGCATCGATCAATTTTGAGTTTTTCTGTAATTCAGTACATTTTCTGTAAAAAGAAAATTAAATTTAGAATATCATCCTGAAACGAAAAGATAATTTCTTGAGCATAGCAAAAATTTATATTAAAAAATCTGAAATTGCACAATCTCTTCATTAAGCTATAAACATTTAACATAAAAGGGTGTTTGCTTTATCCAAACACAAGCAGAAATGTTATAATGAATAAAATCACTCTTTAGCTGCAAGACTGAAGGATGGTACTGCAACGTTTCATCATTCATCAGTTGTTCTTTATTCGTTAATTTTTCAACAAGGTTATCTATTGAATATACTGAATAACACTCACTTCACTATGGTTCTTGAGAATTAGGCGAGGAAAATGTTTCCTTATAAACTGAGGATATCTGTCAAGTTAGAAATGTTCAACGATGTATAATATATCGCATAAGTTGTAACGAGTAAGTAATATAGAATAAATATATATATAAAATATATAAATATAAATATATATAAATGAAATAGATAACCTGATCACTTCGGAGTAATTTGTGAGGAAAGAAGTATTTGATAGAATGTGAATGCATTGACTAGGTCGTAAAATGTGAGCAATGTCGAGTAATTATATTGCGAAATGCTGTCGCCCTAAAGCAGTTTCTGAGAAGATAAAAAAAATCTTTACTTGTAAGTAAAATGAATCGTTTAAGTCGTAACTTTTCTGCAAGATTACTACATTGAATAAAATCGTCACTTTACTGTTGCTTCTCAGAAAATGGGGGAAAATATAAAGAAATTGATGCTCGAATCAGTAAAGCAAGCCAGGCACTGGGGAGGCTCTAATACAGAGTGCTAGACCAGCAGAACATACGACTCGTAACAACGAAACTAAAGTGTACAATGGTCCTCTTTTATCTCCTCAATGAATGCGAAACTTGAACCGCAGGTACATCAAGAAATTGAAAATTTTTCACATGCGGACTCTTCACTGCAAACTTGGAATCACGTTATAAGATCTGATCACCAAATTTGAAATGGTAGACCGTGCGAATTGACAAGCATAGAATTAATGTTCATCAATGTGTAATTCCGATGGACTGGCTACGTCATCCGTATGGAGCAACATCGCATTCCCAGGAACCTGTTCTACTGAGAGCTACTATAAGCCTGAAGACAACAATACCAACCAGAGAAACGGTACAAAGGCTTGATCAAAGCTAACCTCCACTGGTGTAAGTTCAGAACAAAGGGACTATAGTAATGTATAGCCGACCGATGGTGTCGGTGAGTCATCGTTCAACAAACTTTTGAAAATTTCGAAGAAGTCCGGCATTTTAAAAAAATCAGTATTCAAAGAGAACAGCACCACCGTGCAACTTTGGCTTTGGTCACGGTTGACTTTTCGTGTCATCATTGTTTCAGAATCTGCGAGACTGTATTTGGTTTGCGGAGCTAACTCCGGATCCACTTATGAATGGCAAGACAATGTCTTCTTCTGACTCGAAGGACAACCATGATGATAAAGAGAGGTACATGGAGAATCTATCGAATATGTCGTAACGTTTGAGCTATGCCGAATAATTTTATTTAGTAAACGGTGGAGTAATGGATAGCGGCTCGGATTGAAGAATAGGAGAACCGAATTCGAATTCCAGTCGAATCCTTTACATTTACTTACGCGTTAATAAACCTTGGGAAAGGTATTAATCATCCCCACCCGCAGTCTGTCCTACTATAAATAGCAGGACTGACCGGGTTCTATAGCTTTGGATGGCAACTGGTCTACCGTAGAAAGAAATGGCAACCTACGGCCGGGAAAAATCTGCTTCGTCGGTCATGTATCGAAAGATACATGATCGCCTAAGCGTGTATCACGCATGGCACATAACTGACTGAATATAATCATTGCGCGTCATTTTTAAAAAATATAATATCGAAAGAAACGCATTAAATAGTATTAGAATATCTGTCTATATTTCTGAGATGAGGTATTGTAATTATTTACATTGTTCGGACTGTTGTCCTCATCTTTATTGCCGTATTCACGACGTTTCGGCCGTTGTACGCTCCGGCCTTCTTCAGGATCTGTCTATATTTCTGAGATGAGGTATTGTAATTATTTACATTGTTCGGACTGTTGTCCTCATCTTTATTGCCATATCCGCGACTTTGTACACTCCGGCCTTCAGAGACATCCGGAAGAGGCATGGCACGTGGAACTACAACAATTTACCCCGGTGGCCAAAATAAATCATTCTGTTCGAAATTATAATTACCTGAAGAAGGCCGGAGCGTACAACGGCCGAAATGTCTCTGAATATGTCAATAAAGATGAGGGCAACAGTCCGAATAATGTAAATAATAGCATTAGAATGTATCGAACTAGTTGTAAGGATTCAACAACGTAACATAATTATATTAAATAACAATAGTTAATTCACAGTAGTTTCTGGAAAAATACAAAAATATTTGGTAAATTTGCTTTTTAAGCCCCGCGCTAAATGTCTATTAAAATTTTCGAAAATCGTCATATTTCCGTGTAAATGTACATGCTGAACTCGAAATAACAATTAAATTTTGATAAAACCTACCGTTTTGGAGTTATCGACAATAAAAGTTCGAACTCAGTCGCGTTCAGCCGTCGGCCATTACTGGCCTTGTTTAACTACATTCAGTGTGGAACATTTTGCGCGCGGAAACTTAATTATTTTTATCACCATTTCTCCCCGACCAAGGCAACAAATCCACTAGGATGCAACGGATTACTGAGTGTGAAAGAAGATAAGAAAAAGAAAAACCTTATTAAGGAGTGAAAACAATAAAAGAACAGAAATTAAGAAGACAGAAGATAACAAATGATATTGCATTTAAATTTTTGAAGATCAAAGTTGATTAGGACGCAAGAAGCCATAAGAGAGTTCCACAAGTGAAAAGTGTGAGAGAAGAAACTGCTAGCATAGAACTTACAGTTACATCTAAAGTGTGTGGTCGTTCACTACTTACCTGATATCTGAGGTCTGGTTATGACATAGGTGAAATAAACCATCATGTGACCAAACTTTTTCTGCTTGTTGTCAGAAAAGCAGAAAATGAAAGCATATAAGAAAAAGAAAAAAATTAAGGGGTAAAAACAATTAAAAAAAAAACAGAAATTAAGGTAATAATGATTGACATTGCATTTAAATTTTTGAATTTGAAACAATGAAAATTAAGAACATCGTAGATCCAAGGATAGTGCTGTTGGGACGCCTGCATTAATACAAAAAGGTCTAGAAGAGTGACCGTTCAAGACAACTTTCATTTCGCGATTCAATAAGAAAGACTGAATCTGTTAAAAACAAAAGCAAGAGGTGTACACAAATGTGTTTTTCATTTCTTAATGTTGATGTATTTGTTGATAAATGCAAATTTTACACGTATCTGTACAGCATTCAAATTATATACCAGAATTCTTTTTAACAATGTCATTCGTTTCTCTCGTGGTTTTATTTTAGAACAGAGACATTTGCATTTTAATTCGCTCCTCTGATCAATTATATTGGAACTGCAATATACTGGATCACTCAGCTCTTTGCATATTTTGACAAGAAACTTGTAAATAGAATACATTAATACGCAGATCGGACACGATCAACTGCAAAGTGTGCGTCTCATGTGCTAACTTTCAGATTAGAATACAAACGGAAAAAACTGCTTAAATGGAAAATCAAAGGTAATTACGGAAATTAAAACTTTAATTTCGGCTGCTATCGATGATCATGACACAAATCTCTCTTCTGAACATGGTGAGCGATATACAAACAAAAATGTCGATAATGAAATTAACCGATAATTCAATATAAAACTAATATTCCTATTGAAAAAAAATTAAAAAAAACATGCGCAAGAACTGTGTGTACAACATCCCATGCAGTTATGGCAGAAGTATAAATATAACCTACAAAATGTGGATGTATCCGGTGACTTTCATCGGGCACAATGGAAGGTAATTTTCAGCGTAAAGACCAGAAGAGATTATGCTCAAGAACACAGATACGTTGATATTGGACGTAACACGTGTTAAATGGTGAAATGTGTGAAAACATGCTCATACACATAGACACACACACACACGCACGCACGCACACACACACACAACCACATACACACACGCACGCGCGCGCACACCAATTCAAAGACATTTTGGAAACTGGAAAAATACTGAGTACGCGACTGTATCAATGTAATAAACTTTATCTGTTCATGCAGCTTAATAAGACTAAATTTGTTAATATTACACTTGCTTAATTTCTATTTAAAATTGAATATCAGTTTTTAAGAACAGTATAACATTATGTGTCTGCGTTTGATATCTCTATGCATACAGTTTAACCACTTAACATATATATATATATATATATATATATATATATATATATATATATATATATATATATATATATATATATATATATATAAACTGTTTTCCAGTATTACATTGATGCTATAGAAATAGACTTTGGGCAATTCATACAACGACTTTCTTCAAAACTACATTTAAAATTTATAACTAAAATTATTTTCATTCATCTTTTTTTAGACATTTCACCCCAAGCAAAGCAATACATCCACTAAGGGGTAACTGTGTGTGAAAAAACAGGAAAAAAAAAAGGTAAACGTTATTAAGAAGAGGGAACAATAAAAGAGCAGGAATTAAGAAGACAGACGATAACGATTGACATTGCATTTAAATTGTGAATATCGAAATTGATGGGAAAGCAAAAAGCTGAAAGAGAGTTACATGAGCGAGAAGTATGATAGAAGAAACTACATCAGTGGAGTTAGGCAAACGCTTTTTCATGGAAAGCCACATCATTGTCGACAAGGTGGGCAGCATCACAATAAGAACACGAGTTTCACAACGATAATTTAAATAACAACTATAGATGTGTATAATATTTGTACATTTATTTGCTCGTTAAACAATTTTGTGAATAGGCTGCACAAATGAATGAGAAAATAATCTAATATTTAACACATGTATTATTATTATTGAAGTGACTCGTATAGGTAAAAAAATCGTTTATAATAATAAGAAATTCTCGATAAATCTCACGAGATGTTTGTAACGAAACGTAGAAATGACATCATACTTTTATCCCCTGTTCATGTACACACAGACACTTTGATTCCTACATCAGTTTCCATTGTTCTGCTGATAAGAGATTAAGATCTGCACAGTGTAAGACGTGGAGACCGGGTGCATGTTGTAGTGCATATCATGATAAGCCGATTCAGTAGAAAGTAAGTTGTAAATTTTGAATGTCTCCGAAACAAATCTGCTTTCATTTAATCACCACAGAGAACCTTTCCTATCTGCCATCAGCACGAGTGAGATGCTAAACTCCAGGAGAGCCACTCATTGCGCCTTCTTGAACTCAAGCTTTTCACTGACCTGAAGTGGAGTGATGATAGTGAATCGATTGCTAACGTCTACTGCTAGGGAATTTCTACTGCTAGGAAGTTCTTCTCGTCAGATAATTATTGCACATTTGTAAATCTACCATTCGTTCGTGCATTGAATACTACTGTCATATCTGGTCTGATGCTCCTATTATATATCTCGAGATTCTTGACAAAATTCAAAGAATGGTCTGTAATATAATTAATACTGACCTGGCATCTCGATTTCAGTCACTTTTGTGACGTGTCTTCCCTGAGTTTTTCTACAAATATTTTTATGGCAATTATTCTGAAATTAGCTTTTTTCCTTAGTGTCTCGACTGCATGAATTTAAGCATGCTACTATATTGGCAGTTAGGTCTCACTGTTTTACTTTTGAACTAGCTAGATGCAACCTTTAGTTCTATTCAAATAGTTTCTTTTCTTGCAATTATTGTCTGCGGAACTCTCTTCAGTTTTCTTACTTACCTGTCACCTACAATCTTCAAAAATTTAATAGTAATGTAATGGCAATGCCACTCGCCATCTTTTATGTTCCTGAATCCTGTTCCTTTATTGTCTTTTTGGTCACTTCTCACTAAAGTCTTTTCATTCTCTTTCACTACCTGTAACGGCCTAGTGACATTATCGGTGACATTTGGGGTGAAGTGATTAAAAACAAACTGAGGTTCGTTTTTGTTCTCTTTGTTCATGTTTTGCATGGATTACTATTTTGTGCAACTAACACATTTTAAAGGATATTTGCAAAATAATGTTTGTTGTGCTCCTCGAACTGCATAAAATTGATCAGAGTGACCCCACAGAACCGATGGATCGTAGTGTGCACACCTATATATTACAAAATTGTTCTTCTTGTATTTAAACTTAAAACAGTCAAGTACATTAAAAATGGCAAACCAGAGAGTTTGGAGTTAATAAGAGTGAAATCAGACTCTTGTAACTAACGACCAAACCTTTAAGCTTCGTATTGTGCATTAAATTATTTTTTTTTACATATTTTAATCGCATAAATGATACTACATTAATAAACAGTATACGATAATTATTTAAAAACCCGTTACATTTATTGGGATACAAAAACAAAAATAATTATCTGCCCTTATATATAAAGTGTCATGTGACAACCCTACACGTGATCGAAAATAAAGTCAGAAAACTCCGTTCCCGAGTGACAAGTGAACAAAACGGATGGGAGATACCGGCTCAACTTGTCTATTTCTGGTGAAAAACGTTGGCAATCAAACAAAAGACATTTCCCATCTTTATAGTTGGTCTCGTGTTACATGTACAGCTTGTACGCGCTGTATTTAATACTGCGTCACAGTAATTGCAGAAGCGAGTGACGGAGAAAGCAATTTATTCCAATCTAATTCAGACAGAAGTTACAAAAAAGTAATTTTAATATGAAGTAAATTGACATAAGTCAAGTATAAGTAAATCAAAGAAAAGGCGGAATTCTTACTGCATTATTCCACATTTAAACATTTACAACATCAGATGTTTCATGTATTGTACAGTATTACTCAAAGGTATAAAGGCTGGAATGATAATTATTGTATGAAAGACAGTCATTACATGCTTTCTCAGTAATGACATTCATTCATTATCAACGGAAAGGTTTCCGAAGAACTTTAACAAAAACATCAATAAAGTCATCATATTTCTTAGACCGGGCACAGACTCTTTCAGTTGACAATATAACTAATGAAGTCATAATGAATGCTTTTAGTCTCAATGAGGCGCCTTGCTTTGACCGTTTATTGGGACCTCAACCTAGATCTCAAGATCTATTCCTAAAGATACTGGAAAAATGGTAATTTTTTTTTGTATCACTATGTTTCTCTGATTCCTCTAAACATGTTCTAATCTTTACAAATATCAGATCAGACAAAAAAATGAGTATTGCTACCATTGGGTCTTATCTGGAGTTGCCCTATGCTCACTTTCCGGTTTTGATAGAATTCAAAAACGTTTACGTGGCCTTGTTAGCGGTGAACTGTGACAGTCCCTTTCTCATAATCGTAAGCCTATCAAACTCTGTTATTATTTCCATGGAAAATATTCTTTAGTTCCACTTTTATAGATAGGAAACGCCATGCTACGTACAGTTTCCCATTCGTATTGCATTAGTAAGGAGGAACTTCCACTCAAACAGCTTCTTCATGAGAACTGCTACTTTGTGGAACATACTATTGAGAGGATGCTTTCCCGATAACTACGATTTTAACCTCTTGAAGGGACAACTATTATTTAGTCTATATATTCTCATAATTTGCACTTCCGCCTTTTCAGTCAGTTATGTGCCATGCGTGATACACGCTTAGGCGATCATGTATCTTTCGATATTCGAGGCAGGTTGCCATTTCTTTCTGCGGTAGACCAGTTGCTATCCAAGGCTATAGAACCAGGTCTGTCATGCTATTTACCCATAGCTGAGAGGGGGAGAAGAAGGGTATTCACGTAAGTGAATTCGAACTCGGCTCTCCGATTCCTCAATCCGAGCCTCTTACGTGTTTAACAACCCTATTTTGTGTGACCTTGTATTGTCCGAGTAAATTCTTTGTTATTATTAGGATGAAGACTAATTATTTTTTTTTATCTAAAAAATATTTTAAAATCTGTTGTAGAACCTTAAATGACTTATTAATACTTATTAATCAATGAATTGCATACAGAATAGGTTATTTTATTAGAAGACTTTGTAACAATATCTTGGGGTCATTTACCTACCCACTTTATTACAACGTGAATGCTTTTAAAATTGGGAGAGAAATATTATTTTTTTACTTTTGTAAAGAAAAATCGCTGACGATGTTATTTCAGTAAAAAAATATTACAATATTGAATCAGAAACTTCAAAATTTCTCCTGAAATCTTACAAAAATAATGCAATAAAAGTGAAAAAATAATTTTTATCGAGAGTTGGTTACTTGCATAATTTAATAAAACGCATACGTTTGGCATGCAGGGATAGATTTAGTTATATAATTAGTTAACAGTTAGGATGAGATTGGTTAGTACTTCAAGCAATAGAGATATAGGCTTTTTGCCGCGAGTTAATGTCTACCCAAAGTATGGATCCCTTCTACACCGGAATCGACTACCCCGCATTTAATAACAGGAAGTACAAGCACAACTAAATATTAACAATACAACACTTTCCGTTCCTTCAAAGATTCCTTGCTATGTTACAACACAATCTTTGAAATGAGCGGGAGTTTTCTTTTCACGTTCTGATCTTCGAGGTGCAATTTCACAGTCTCCAATTTGTTTAGAAGGGCTAATAGTTCCGTCATTTCCAATTGGTTCGAAATGGTTGGCGCAAGCTTCTGATGATTTTGGTGTACTACTTGGATTCATTTCGCCGTCTGTCTCATTGTATCCCGCCTGTTGACCTTCAGTTTCTTCGATTGGAGGTTCAAAGGGCGCAACTTCTCGCAAATTCACAGTTGTCTCCACGCCGTTAGGTAGTTTTATATGCGCATACTGGGAGTTGGCATGTAGCAGGAGTCACTGGAGCATCATACTTGCTTTTACGAGCATAATTTTTAACATAGACTGGACCCGGGACTACCCATGAGGGGATGGATTTTCCTGGTGTTGCTTTTCTGCTAAAATTAAATAGCCTTTCATGTGTTGTGGTGTAGATAGCGGTACAAAGCAATGATCTAATGGAGTGTAAAGCATCTGGCAAAGCCAATTCCCATTCTGACTGCATCATTTTCCTTGAATGCTAAGTCACATTAATGACCTTCCATAGTGACCCGTTCAGCCGTTCCACCTACCCATTGCCTCGTGGGTTATATCGACTTGTATTTGAGGTAGCCACTCCTTTACCCCGCAAGTACTGTTTCATATCTGAAGACATAAAATCATTAGCTCTATTGGAATGGATCATATCAAGCATGCCTCACAGACGCTATGTTGCCTCGCTCTGCCTTTTCTACAAGTACTTCCACGGTAATTGCTCTGAGGAGTTGCGTTCGCTTGTCCCCAGGCCTCGTGAATTTAAACGCCCCACCAGGCTGGCATCCCGCTCCCACCCCTACACCGTGGAAACTGTTAGATGTAGAAATCTCTTTTACTCCAATAGCTTCATGTCTCGCACATCTCGCCTATGGAACTCCCTTCCCTATTACTGTTTCCCTGACAAATACAATCTCCAACGGTTTAAGTGTAGCGTCAATCGACATCTCCAGTTGCCTTGATCTATCCACGTCCCTTCTCCACATCCTTTCATTTTTCATTCCTATCTGCTCTCGCTCCGGATCTTCTGTGGCCCCCTTGCCTTGATCGACCCACTGTCTTTCTCTTTCTCCACATCCCCTCCCTTGCCACTTCTATCTGCTCTTCTTTAACCCCTTGCGTGATAGTGGCCTCCGGCCTTGCTTGGGGTGATATGATTAAAAAAAAATAGAGAGAACAGGTTGTTATAGCACTGGCTTATTGTTTTGTACTGATATCTCGGTAAGCAAAGTCAAAAGGAAATCTTGTATACTCATCTATTATGGTCAACGAGTGCCTGTTGGCATTTGCGGATATTAGTATTGATATTGGCCCTTAAAATCGACGTTGAATCTCTGAAAAGGCAAAATTGCTTGTACAAATTTCCCTTGCTCTCCTTTTATGAATTTTGGCTAGAGGTATTGACAGGAACTGCATGAATCAGTGACGACTTTAACCTGTTCATGGCGCTGAAAGACAAATTCCGAGTTCTGACAAAATGAGCTAGACGTGTCATTCCTGGATGACAGAGGTTCTCATGCAATTCTCTGAGTGTATAGTTATTCTTGAAAATGGATCAGCCACGGAATTTTCCTTCCCAGGTCGATATCTTATATCGTATTTCAATTACGACAATTCGATTCGCCACTTAGCAGTTTTATCGTTTTTTTTATTTTGATCTACGATTTTTGTCATACATAAACCAAATAATTTTCTGAACCGTGACTACCGTGAACTTTCGTCCAAGAAGTAGGTGTCTCCAGTGACGCAATGCTTCAACAATTGCTGCTGCTTCTTCCTTCTCAATCGCATGATGATGACATTCACTTTTACTGAGCGTCCGTGAGAAGAATGCAACGAGACGACCCACCTGACTAAGAGTAACAACTAGACAAAAGTCATTAGCACCTGTTTTCACTTGAAAATCTTTATTTTGATTAATTGCAACAAGTGTGGCATCTTTGATATCATCTTTTAAAAATTGAAAAATCTTCAATACGTGCTCTGGAAGTGGGAATTCAGAATTACGATTCAAAACACGATTTTTTCTATTGATAAATTTGCCATAATATGAAAACATACTAATAACTCTTTTCAGTACTTTCAGAGTAGAGATCTGAGACGTTCACAATCAGGTGAAATGTACATGTGACTCACAGTATAACTTAGCAGAGATAATTTAGTGACACCTATTATGCACTTTTGGTGATTAAATGTAATATTGTACTTTCTACCAGTATCATCGAAGGCTTGAAAATTTTTATTTCGTTATTCCACATATAGTGACATTGTCAACGTATGCGAATGAGTCGGAGAGTTTCTCTCCCTGAATTATTTTATCAGTTGTCCTCTGAAATGCACTAACACCATTGGTAACGCCAAATGAGACACGTTTAAACTGGTTAAGTTTTCATTGTGCTTCGAAAGCTGTATACCTTTTGTCACCATCTTGAATTGGTAATTGGTGATATGCACTCTTTAAATCCAGAGTTGAGAAATATTTGTACTGTGCGATGTTGTTTATCATATCTATAATATTGGGCATTGTATATGCATTCAATTCAGTGTACAGATTTATTGTATCTCTGTAGTCTACAACCAAACATTTCTCATGGTTCTCATCAGAGACAACTAAAAGCTGAGCTTGGGGAAACAGATGGTTCAATAATTCCTTCTTTGAGTAGCCGAGTCACTTCCTCAGCTATAAACCTGGAATCAGCTGATGAATACCATCCTGGATTTAGTTTGATACTGCTGCTTACATTTATAAATAAAGGTAATGGAGCAACGTTCATAGCAGGAACGGTTTCATTGGATCTGACTGCTCCCACAATCAATTCATCCTTGGAGCCAGTGAATTTCAGTTACTTTCTTGTGTTTTTGAAGAATATCTTTGCCTATAATGACATCGACAAATAAGCTATCTAATACTTCAATCACCACACCTGAATACAAATGAGAGTCCAATGTCAAATCTACAGCTACGTCTCCAATTACTTGTGCTTTGAAACTTGGATCAGCCAGAGAAACACTGAAGTTGGTGAAACAATTAATTTCAGTTTTTCTGCAGCTTTCTTGTTGATGAATGTCGAGTAGCTGCCAGAATCAACCATAGCTTTGAGAGGAGAATTGTTAATTTTACACGAGACATTTGTTATGTCAGGAACACCCAGTCATGCTAGGCTTAGAAAATTGCTGTCTGAATTTGCAATGCCGGCCAACCTTTTCCCTCAGGATACTCTTGCCCAATGAACTTTCGTCTTGCATTTGTTACACTCGGAATCTTTTGCAGGGCATGAATATCTGGCATGCTTTTGGTTGCCGCAGAAGTAACATTTGGGGTCATTTGAGGGCTTCTTTGAAGTGGTGGCAGCGACACAATTAGATGAAGTAGCTGCAGTTGTAGCTATGCTATAGTTATCTAATGAAGCGGATTGTTTCTGGGCTTGCTCAAGTGCTCTGGCTTGTTGATACGTATCTGCCAAACTCAGTTCTCGATTTTCAAGTAATCTTTGCCTGATGTGCGCTGAACTGATACCATTGGTGAAAGCATCGCTCGTGTATTTTTCTTTATTCTGGATTCCATCAGCAGCTTCAAACTTACAGCCTTGCACCAATTTTTCTAATTTATGCATATAGAAATCTATAGATTGCATTTGCTTCTGTTTACAAGTGATCAGTAATTGCCGATTGTAGATAATATTTCTTGGTTTTATGAACGCTTCATCTAATTTCTGTATTGCTGAATTGAAATTGTCTGCAACACATATCAACTCGAACACGTTCGCAGAAACACTGTTTATGAGGGAATGGTGCTTCTTCCTATCCAGTAAGGCAGGATTGTCCCCTTCCGGTGTGACACTTTACAGGTAATTCTCAAAGGTTTTCTTCGAGTGTTTATATTCTTTTTCTGCGTTTGGAGTTATTTTTTTATAACAAAATAACACAGACTGTGTTGTTTAAATGAAAAAAGAAAGACTACTACTTATTATTATTATTATTATTATTATTATTATTTCCTTTGATATCTGGCGTTTACACATTTCTTTCCGGGTCCCGCCCAGGGGCCTAAGGTTAGAAATGGCATCATGACACTTTTCACTGCAAAAAAATAATAATAATAATAATTACATAGATAAAGCCCTTCGTAAAGTGTGGGCTGTACTTGTCAGAACAATTTTTGTATCTCTTTGAGGCATGGACTTCCAGGGATCCCTTCAATCAGCCTACTGGAATCTTTTCCAACCAGTCCAAGGGCTCCAACTACAACAGAAATTGTTGATGTTCCCATGTGCCACATTTTTGAGATTTCTTTTTCAAGGTCCTTGTATTTTGACAGCTTTTCGAATATCTTCAAAGATACATTGCAGTCTGTAGGGACTGCCATATCAATAAGGAGGCACTTATTTTGTTTGTGGTCTTTAATAAAAATGTCTGGGCGGTTGGCTTTGATTGTTCTGTCAGTGTGTATTGTGTAGTCCCATAGAATTGTAACAGGTCCTATCTCCGTAACCAGGTCAGGGTCAGGTTATTATTATTATTATTATTATTATTATTATTATTATTATTATTATTATTATTATTATTATTTGTGGTGTTGACTGTGGTTGTCGCGATACCGGCGCGGTCGGTCGCATGTCGATGCTTTCTCTCCTTCTGGTCGTTCTGAATGAGCTTAAAAGTTTAACTCGCGGTAAAAATTGTTGGCAGGAATAGAATTAGTTATAAAATTAGTTATTAGTTAGGATGAGATTGGCTAGTACTTCAAACAATAGAGATGTAGACTTTTTGCTGCGGGTTAATGCCTACCTAAGAATTTTTTTTTAAAAAATTATATTTTTCTGCGATTTTGAAATTCTTTATGTGTGTTTGTCTTCGTTTATGAAAACAAGTTAAAGAAGAAACATACAAAAACTTGCTTTTCTACGACGGATGTTTATTCTTTTTATGGTGACTGTAGTGAAACAAAGTTATCTGTGTCTCTTGTGTATGTCCATTTTCTTTATTTTTTTATTTCAGAAGCAAGTTTACTCTCTCCCAGTCCTTGTTTTGTCATCCATTAACACAACCTTAGTTAGTTGCCATGCCACACTCATGCCATCCTATTATTTGCCCTCGTTGAAATTCACCAATTTCTTGAACTTTCATTGCAAAATATAAGTCAACCATCGTTCGTAGATGAAAGTAGCTTGTTACGAACACGCTACTGTCTGAAAAAAGAGAAGAGACGTTATTACACAAGCCAAAATTGCTGTAATCAAGGAGGGCTAAAAACTTATCATAGCTCACTGTATATCTAAGAACGCTCTATCCCCGATAGTAAGCACTCTAACCTATCTCTAGAAATATAGCAAATTTTAAGTATAAAATATATAACATACCTGCCAGAAGTGCAGGTCTGCTAGAGTAGTACGCTAATCCAAATTAGAAACTTGCCCAAGTACGTTTAGATTTCATCAATACCAACATAATTCATATATATATATATATATATATATATATATATATATATATATATATATATATATATATATATATATATATATATATATATATATATATATAAGTAAAGTTGAATGATATTCCGACGGGATAATAAACATCTAAGACAACTTTTTAAAATTCATTTTTTAAATCATTTCACCCCCAAGCAATATAAAATGCCACTAAAACACTAGCGGTTACTGAGTGCGAGAGAATATGAGAAAAACATTATTAAGGAGAGAGGATTAATTTCAAATTGCTATGTATATATATATATATATATATATATATATATATATATATATATATATATATATATATATATATATATATATATGTGTGTGTGTGTGTGTGTGTGTGTGTGTGTGTGTGTGTGTGTGCGTGTGTGTGTGTGTGTATATAATACAAAGAAGAATCTGAAATATTATTGGTGCTGATCTTTCATGACGGCTTCAGTCAATTTAGTCAGCCAACGCAGTAACGTAGCTTCCCTGTGCCTTTTCTATAAATATTTTCATGGTAATTGTTCTGATGAACCTTCCTCCATGATGTCTAGACTTTATGAATTTAAGCGCACTACTAGATTGGTGACAAGGTGTCACTATTTTACAGTTGATATTGGCGAGATGTAACCGTAAGTTCTATGCCAAGAGTTTCTTTTCGCATACTACTCGCTAGTGTTATTTTATAACAGGGATTAAGAAGATAGAAGATAACGATTAACATTGCACTAAAATGTTTGAAGATCAAAGTTCTTCATCGTTTCGGATGCCCCAACCCCTTTATCTCTCTGATTCTAGCAATGCATGGCAATATGTCTGGACGTGTATTCCAGAAAAACATGCTTTCAGAAGAATTTCCAATCACGTGCAGACTCAAAAAAGGATCTATCTTGGCACATGTTATTCTCCTTGTATCTGACTGCAATACTTCACGAACTTCTTCAAGATAATCCACGAGTTGACATCAGATGGAGGTCCTTAGTAGATTTCGAGCTAAACATCTAACACAACGCAACACATCTCAGGACTTCAATATGTTGATGACACCGCTGCCCTCTGCCCTTCAAAAGAAGAACAACAGTCTGTCAACAACTTTACTATGGCCTACCACCGTATTGGCCTTACAGTAAACATCAAGAAAACCAAAGTCGTTGCACATCCAGTCCCAAATACAATGTTACCAGATTTTGTTATTATCATCTGTGATACACCTACCTCTAGAACAAGTATAACATTTTCCATATCTCGTCAGCATTTATCAAACAAGTGCACCTCAGAAAAGGACATGGAACACAGAATTGGAGCTGTACACAGGACATTTGAAAAGCCAATCTTCGTTTAATCTTGAACATCAAATGGAATTACTATGTTACCAACACCGAAGTCCTAGAAAGAGCAAACATCCAAAGCATCGAAACACTGATCATTAAACACCGTCGTCGATGGTTAGGACATCTTGCAAGAATGAAAGAGTCAAGGTTTCCACGTCAAATCTTATTCAGTGAACGTACTTCATGGAAAATATCACGGGGTTGTTCTCTTCGAAGATACAAGGAACAACTAAAAACAACACTGAAAGCCACTGGACGTGAACCTAAATCGTTTGAAACACAAGACTGTACCAACCGGCGATGTTCCATCACCATCGGCATCAAAAAGTCCGAAGCCATCAGAAGAAGAAAGGAAGAAGTCAAATGACAAAAGAAAAAGGCTCGACAAAATCAACCTCGTCCTCCACCGACATTGCCATGCCGTCAATGCCATCGGCTCTTCTATGGAAGGATTGGTCTACTCAGTCATCAGCGTCATCACCATAAAGAAAGCGATCAGCAAATAAATTAAATTCTTAGATACAAAATAAAGCCGACGACAACGACGATATATGGCAAGACATGTGGCAAGAATGAAAGAGTCATGGTTTCCACGTCAAGTTTCATTCAACGAGCTCACTTCAGAGAAAAGACAAAATCAACCTCGTCCTCCACCGACATTGCCATGCCGTCAATGCCATCGGCTCTTCTATGGAAGGATTGGTCTACTCAGTCATCAGCGTCATCACCATAAAGAAAGCGATCAGCAAATAAATTAAATTCTTAGATACAAAATAAAGCCGACGACAACGACGATATATGGCAAGACATGTGGCAAGAATGAAAGAGTCATGGTTTCCACGTCAAGTTTCATTCAACGAGCTCACTTCAGAGAAAAGACAAAATCAACCTCGTCCTCCACCGACATTGCCATGCCGTCAATGCCATCGGCTCTTCTATGGAAGGATTGGTCTACTCAGTCATCAGCGTCATCACCATAAAGAAAGCGATCAGCAAATAAATTAAATTCTTAGATACAAAATAAAGCCGACGACAACGACGATATATGGCAAGACATGTGGCAAGAATGAAAGAGTCATGGTTTCCACGTCAAGTTTCATTCAACGAGCTCACTTCAGAGAAAAGACAAAATCAAACCTCGTCCTCCATCAACATTACCATGCAGTCAATGTCATCGGCTCTTCCATGCAAGAATTCGTCTTAGTTATCTATCAGAAAAGAAGAAATTAATTTCTTGGATACGAGATAGAGCTGCCGCCGACCGGCACGCAGTTTGTTGAAGTTATGACGTAATCGTTTTTCTCTACTGATTTAAATACTTCAAACGCTAACGCCAGTTAATAGAAAATATATGAAGACATCCTAGATGGTAGGTAAGTTAGTATTATTCTTTTTCATGCATCTTAATCAATCTTCCTTACTGTAATCTCGTGACACTTGGAAATTCCAAATAAGGGTTCTTGAGACTTATCCTCAAGTAAAAAGTACATATATAATAGTTTAAAATTCTGTTCAATTAAATAGTTAACAAAACCATTGTAAAAGTTTTCTCGTGGTTTCTTTTACACGAAATAAACACAGATTTTTATTTTTTGAAAAGAAACACCTATGTTCTTCCTTTAGATAAGGAATTTATTTTTGCGCCTTGTTATAAACGGCCTCGTTACTGTCAGTAATATTACAAGGAATTAATTTTTGCGTCTTGATATAAGCGGCCTCATCACCATCTTTACTTTTGCGATAATCTTTTCGCCTTGATATAAGCGGCTTCATCAACATCAGTAATATTACAAGGAATTAATTTTTGTGCCTTGATATAAGCAGCCTCATCACTGTCATTAATATTACGACAACGAATTAATTTTTGCCTTTTAATATAAGCAGCCTCATCACCATCAGGAAGAGTGTGAGGTGGAATTAAATTTTAAGCCTTGATATAAACAGCCTAGTTCCTATTAGTAACTGTAATGACAAAAGAACGTAGATGTAGGCTTTAAGAAAGCTTTATTTAACTGAGAATACAAGGTTCGCGTATAGTGTCCTTTCATAGTCCCGGTAAACAGAAATAGCTCTCTCAAAGAGGAGAGTAACAAAACAAGAGGAAACCACTCTTGATTATTCTTAACAGTAATATTACAAGGAATTAATTTTTACAGGCAAACATTAATAAGAATTGTATATTTTAAAAATTATGCCATGGGGATTTTAATAGGTTCCCTGTGAATATGCGGTATTTTGGTAAATGTTAGATGTGGGAGGATAAGTGCTGGTGGTGATTGAGTCAATTGTTAGAGTGAATAGCAGATTAGCTAGGTGTAGTATAGACAGTGAAACCAGCCTTTCCACATTTCCCCGTTGGTTTTGTGCCACAAAAATGTAATTTTACGTTTAAATAAACATTACTAAGAGTTACTTAGTAACTACATCCGACAGCAAGGCCTCTGATCAGGATGTTTTGAGGAGCGTGGAACTACCTCTTAATTTCTGTTGTTCCCAGGTTCACCCTGATCCAGGGCATTAGTACTTAGGGTCCCAGCTATGGGCAAATAGTTAATCCTCAAACTGGAGTCCTGGGTATGACAATAAACTACATCCGGCATCGGGTAGGTGGAGTTCGACAGCCTGGAAAAGTAGTTCACCTAGGGGAAGGAAAACCTTTATTTCAAACCTCCGATGCCTTGCGGCTATATCCAGTCATAGAAAAGGCTTCAGGAGTAAACCTCGCGGAAAAATCCGGAGATGGAGTCCCTAAGGCAGTTCGCCGTTGTACCCAACCCGTTCTGGCAGCTCCTGCGCCTGCACCGGTCCCAAACTGTAGCGACCTTGTCGTTCTTTTTGTCTCACCGGTGACGTGGAGAGGGGGTCGTGCTACATGGGCAACAACCTGTCCTCCATATCATATAGCCCAGGCTTGCATTCAACCACACCACACTGCACCAAAACACCCTGCACTACACCTGGAGAGGATACTCCAGCTTCACCTTTGGCGTCGACACAACACGAAGAACGGTTATATGCTACCACTCGATTGGCATAGAGCGCATAGTCAGGGGTCGTTCTCGTCGGTGGGAGAGATTTTCGGATCTCATTGAACAACTACCGACCGCCTCAATCCCGTAAGATGTTGTCCTGCAAAGATCTGCCTTCTTCATTGGGTGCATGGAGATTAGGAGACATCCAACAAGCAGACTGCAACCTACGCAGCATGCAATATCAAGAATTTACAAAAGAAATCACCCCTAAAACAGGGCTGTTGGAACGTCCGTACTATGCTGACCGGCCTCCCTGAAGACCCCTAGGACATCAGCAACAACAGAAAAATCGCCGTCATCAACGGCGAACTCAAATGTCTTCATGTGGATATCGCCACTCTACAGGAAACACGTCTGGCTGACACTGAATCGTTTAATAAATATTTTTCTAGCAGTAGAAAAGCTCTGACGAACCACGCCAACACGGGGTGGGCTTTGCAGTGAGGAAAAGCATGCTGAATACGATAGAACTAGGCAGAAACGGCTCCAAGAGACTCCTTACTCTCCGCCTTAACACCACCGTAAGCCCTTGTCCACCTTTGGGAGAAAGACCTCAAAGTCATATGATTGGTTTGAGGCAAAGTCCACCATGCTTTTTGCCGACAATGCGGCGATAGTGACCCACACCCAGTGTGAACTTCAGTCACTGATGAACCGTTTCTCCCAGGCCTGCAGAAACCTCGGACTGGCCATCAGCCTGAAAAAGACAAACGTACTGGGACAAGGTACCGAAACACCACCAGTCATCACCATTGATGACTATAAGCTCGGTCTGGTCCATCAGTTCACGTACCTTTGCTCCACCATCACTGACAAGCTCTCCTTAGACTGACAAGAGAATCGAGAAGGTAGACACAACACTTGCGCGTTTCGTTGCTATTTGGCTGATTTCTCCAAATCGAATTCATACGAAATATATACAAAGTATGGATTATCACTTAAGAGAAGTTGAAGGAGGTGGGCAATATTGAATGGTTTACTCTACAAGTTGTACGTAAAGCTGTTGCGCCATGTTCTTTTCTTTCTTGACAGCTGTATATAGCAACAGCTTTTACAAGGGAGATAATCTAGATAAGATAAGCAAATGACTTGTGGTCTATTTATCAAAAGTTTCTGTTATCACTCTTACTCACCTCTCTTGCATTTGAATCAGTACTGGGTAAACTTAGAGAGAAAACGAAGTAACTTGTTCCACGCTGATTACGCTTATATTAACAGATTCGGGACTTGGATGTCTGGGTACACTATCTGATTTTATTATACATTATTATAAGTCAATATTTTCATTATAACTTAATAACCAATATTGGTAAAAATCTCAGACTATACTTATATTTATATTGTATGATTTTCAGTATAAATGCTAATTAAAAATATTTATAATAAGTTTCAAGGGGTTATAATATTGATAGATTAATGACAGCGAAAACTTTTATTTATAAATAAATTTAAAAGTTATAGACCATAGACGTATATAATTGATTAACTCAGTATCCCATATTCTGCTACGCGCCGTGTCCCTCAGGACGTTGACTATCATGGCTCATCACATTTTCTTTGCCTTTGTAGCTCTTTGTAAATTATATTTTTTTTACTATATCTTCTAATTCCTGTTCTTCCAAACATTTATACAAACTCATTCTATTTCTACTTCTATTTGTCTTGTCTCTTCTCTTTTTCAATGGTCATGGCTCTCCACAATTTATTGGTCCTTGTATGACTTAGTAATATTTGTCTTTTTATATAATTTTTAATCCCTGTTCTAACAACCATTTACACAGGCGCATTCTTTTTCTTCTTCTATGTGTCTTGCTCTTTTGGTTTTCAGTGGTCATGGCTCTCCACAATTTCTTGGCCTTTGTAGCTCTTTGTAAATTATATTTTTTTTACTATATCTTCTAATCCCTGTTCTAGCAGCCATTTACATAAGCTCATTCAATTTGTACTTCTATGTGTCATATCTCTTCAGGTTGTGAGTGGTCATGGCTCTTCTCCTCCTTTGCAGTGTTTAGTAAAGTTTGTCTTTTTGCAATCACTCCTAAACCTTTTGCTACAAACCATTTGCTCAAACTCATTCTACTTCTTTTTCTATGTGCCATGAACATTCAGGACGTGACAGGTCATGGCTCTTCACAATTTCCTGGCCTTGTGTAGAATTTACTTTACATATGGGATATTCATTGATTTTGTTACCTTGACTATTTTTTCTAGTTTAACTTTACATCCTATAATTTTTATTGCTTCCAAGAAATGTTCTTTGCTTGTACAGTGTAATCCGGATATAAGAGAGTTGTCGGGGACCGGAGACGAAGTATCTTATATCCGGGTTTCTCTTATATCCGGGTTTGGTCTATTATATATACATTAACACAGGCTCTAATTTGGGACAAGAGAAAATCTCTCTTATTTCCGGGTTTCTCTTATATCCGGGTTACACTGTATATCGTTTTATCATTTTCATCTGTTTATGTTGGACCATAACTTTTCTGTCGGCTTTAATTATCTAAAGAGGCATGGAGGATAGAACATTTTATTAATTTGTTTTCGTTTGGCAAGATGCGCAATAGTCAGAAACATTCTCTTGCATGAATGTACCGCTCGACCAAGTACCCGACTCCTCTCGTTATGCTAATTTCTTACAAGAGGCCGAAAAAGGAGTACTGCTGCCATATATGAGCAGGAACTGCCAAGTTTTCACCACCAAGTTACGATAGTGTCCAAAATCGTCACTGCATCCTTGTGGTTTTTTAATTATCCTCCCCCGCTCTACAATCCCTTTCCCACAGACAAAACGTCACAAGCCTCTCACTGCCTTATCGCAATTTCCATGAAAATTGTCCAGACAAATTACCAGTTCTAACCTTCATGGCTAAGAGCCGCCATGCCACCCAAATTGCAGCGGACCATTGGTCAGATATAAGTTCCACTCTTAGCCTGTTCAAGTTTAGGGTTAGCTGTTATCTTCCCAACATATCCCTATAAACTGTACCTCTTACTCTGCAACCTTGTAATTCTTAGGCCTTGAACAGTATTGTTAAAAATATTCCATTTAGCTTAAAGTTTTTATAATAACCTACCCCATTAAAAAATAATTCTTTTTCAATAATGTACAATACTTCTCTGTATTTAGCTTGATTCTATCATCAATTTTGGAAAGATCTATAATGCTATTTACCTACCATGCGTATCTAAAATATTACTCAATATCCCTATTTTGTTTTTTACGTAATGTTGATTGACTTTTTCCTTGAAGAACCCAATATAGCTCAGCATTTATCATTAGAAATTACTACTGAGAAATCGGTTTTCATGTACATCTTTGCTCAGTTTACACATTTCTCTTTCGGATTTTTCATAAGTGTGTCAGTTTTTGGTTGCATTCAAATCTTCAGCCAATGTTCTTTATATTTTTTCTCTGTTTACAATGACAACACCAGCTTCTTCAAATATTTTTTGTTGGTTAATTCATTTTTCATTCGTATTAGCCTTATAATTTTACTAAATTTCCTTCTGACACTTTTAAAGACACTCTCCGTTCTTTCCAATGTTTTTAGTTTCTCTTTTCAATTCTTCTTTGATCTCTATTTCACATTTTTTCACTATTTCTAGCACTGATTCTCCATCACTAGATAATTTTATAATATAATATAATCTCTAGATTACTTTAGAATATAATTTCACGCTGTTGATATTTTTTGAGTAGTCTATTAGACAGGAACTTCTTATTTACAAATCTTTTTTCTTTTACCAACGTACTGATTGGGATTCATCTCTTGACTTTCTTCGACATGTCCCTTGGATTGATATTTTTAACCTTACCATTGAGAATTGTGACACTGAGTTTTCTTAGTGGGTTAAATCCGGCATCGATGTTTTTGTACCTTCTGGGAAATATCAGGTGAAACCACAATATTCTCTTCACACCTACCTCTTCAGCTGCTATAGTCCACAGGAATCACTTTTCCGGTTGTACCAGCTTTGTAGTTCCGATCAAAAGAGACGCTTCAAATTCTCTTCAAGTTCTTGACTCATCTAGAGTAGTTTGACTTTCCACTTAGAATCGAGTCTCTATTGAGTGATATGTATATAACTCCGTCCATGGTTTATGCTATCCTCTCTAAACTGGATCCCCAAAAAGCATGTAGACTTAATGGTATCCGCATGTCATACCCTGCTTCTAAACAGATCTCCTTCTGATTTATTCTACATGAACGTTAAGAAAGCAAAACCAAATGTAAAAAAAAAGTAATTCTCTATGCACGGGCTCATCCGGTTCACAAAATAAATTCTCTCGAAAAATATAAAACACAACATAAAACAAGTGAATCACGAACGTTGCCGCCAAAGAAAAATCACGAAAATAGATGATCTTTGGAGCCACCACATTTGCTTTCAAGACACATAAACGACTGAGAATCGCGGTAAAAGGGCCAGCTGTCGACACATGACAAGCTCTCAGCGTCACTACCCGTGTCCTTGGTCAACTGAACCGACAAACGCATCAACACCAGGCACTGCTTACTCTGTCCTTTCTCTAAATCGCTTCCCTTGTCCGCAAAAATACATTTCGATCAGTATCGACAATACAAAGAATTTTATATTAACAATTCTTGTCTTGTTTTCCCTTTTGCCTCACCGGTGGTACTTGTTGATTCGTTTGTCCTTTTGTGCATCCATATACGTGTATATAACACTTTTAGCAGACCTCTAATTGTTTTCCTGATAAGTCAGGATAAGTCAAGGACAACAAAGGAAAAAAATGAGGTTTTTGAATGGCCATGATCGCCTACGTCTTGAATGAACATTCTAGTCGGCATCTGCTCGCATCCTAACATCGGAATCATGACCCTCTCTATATTCCTTTTTTCCTCCCTGGTGTCGGTGGTAGAGATGGCTGTGAAGGCCCAGTCTACTCCCGAAAATTCGTGAGTAGAAATCACAGAGAAGTGTGAGTGGTGAACGCGGCTGGGCGAATTGTGTCCTCTTGACAGCACTTCTTGACGGTTGAACTCGAAAATCTCGGTCCCTCCCCGGTTGGACCTATGCCAGGAAGGCCAATTTGCAGGAACAGTTTTCCATGTCTCAGGGTCGATGTTGGCTTGTGCCAGGGATGTCTTCAATTGATCCTTGAAGCGTCGTTTTTGGTCTTCGAGTAGCCTCTTGCCGCTGTTGAGTTCTCCAAAAAGGATGATACGTGGGGGTCGAGTGGGATGCATTCTAGTCACGTGACCCTCCCAGCGGAGGACGATGTTGAACAATGGTAGCCTCGATGCTGGGAGACCTCGTACCTCGTTATTGGTGATGCGGTCCTCCCAACTAATGCGATGGATTTCTTGTTGGCTTATTTTGCTGTAACCGCTCCAGACGTTTAATGTCTCGACCATACAAAGTTCATGTTTCGCAAGCGTACAGAAGGGTGGGGAGAAACACAGGCCTGAAAGACCATGATTTTGGTTCTTATGGTGACACGGTGTGAGAACGTTCTGTACGCAATATAAACCGTTTTGATCCTTTTGTCAAGGTCTCCTTCGCAGGTGACATTATTCGAGATGATGATGCCAAAGTAGGGAACATAATATTTTAAAAAATAACCTATCTATTCCATTGAGGCTGATCGCAGTCGGGATCACAGTCATTGTGGACTTCACCTTCCTTGCATTAGTTGCATGGTATGTGCTTTGCTGGGATTACATACGATTTCTGTTTAATTGATTTACAGGCGGTCTAATGTAGCTTGGTAGAGTGGGTTGAGTTCGAATTCCAGTCGAGGTCGGCACATTCACTTATGCGCAAATACCCTTGTGAAAAGTATGAATAACTTTATCTCCCCCAGATATGGGTTGACTAGTAGAAAAGATCACGATACCATGTGTCGTTTTTATAGTTGACTGACTGTGTGTAGGTGGCGATTCAAAAATTGCCTGAAAAAATTCTTTTAGTGTCTGTCACATCAACCATTGCCAGTGGTCAACCCCAGCTGAGAACCGTGACGCCTGGCGTATCACCACCAACCATGCTGTCTGAAAATACCTGCAGGGCTGCTCGCAGGGGCAGAGAAGGAAGTACTGCAACATCCTGCCATCGAGCCCAAGCCGGACTTTCTGCTTCAACTACTGCGACCGTGTATGCCTGTCCCGCATTAGACTTATCAGTCACAAACTTTTACAGACTCCCCTTTGATCTTCGTTTTGCTAAGCCAAGCCATGATGATGATGAGCTGCTAATTTTTTTTTAGTTATAATGATTGTAAAAAATTGTACGATTTATGTGTATGCTATTTAATGAAGTTTTATTTTATTAAATTAAGAATAATTTCCCTGCGGATATATTTATTTAAATTTTAGTTTAGAGATAAGAATGTTCTTTCCATACCGATTTAACTATCACTGTTATATTTCTCCAGTAATGTATTTCCTTTCCGTGCCCATCGCCTGAGCTGTTACTAAGGTGACGGTATTTCTGGTTAAGTTCGTTTGTGCACATCGTGTATACATGTATATCAACGGATGATCACGTGCGCAATAGATCTGTACACAGATTGCGCTGCAATTTGTCAAATAACCCGTCATATATTATAGTATTTTACACGCGTCTTTTTTTCCGATTTGAGCTTGTGAGAAATGGTGACCTAGTTTGGTCTACAAAAGTCAATAACATATATCTCTAGAGTTGAAATGGAAAAAACCGTTGCTATCTGAGTGAATGCAGCCTTCGTGATGACATTCCCTTATCTCGAGTCAAACGTGTGTATTTTTTGGCTTTGATTTCATAATGGCAATAGATGTTAAAAAAAAAAAAAAAACAATATTTTTGTTGTTGTTCCAAAGTACTGAGTAATCGATCTCTGAAAACTTATCTTCTAAAAGCTCACTTCACTTCTAGAGGTCTAACAAGTACACATGACGACCAAAATTCTTTGCTAATCAAATGTGTTCGATTTCGTGTAGCCAGAACGTTTTCATAATCTAAGATTCACAACCGAAAACAAATCTCTTTTAGAAGCACTTTATCGTGTTGTTCTGAAGATAATAAAAGAAAATGAATCCTCTATGGTCGAGGATAGAACTTGTGAAACCACATGCCATATATATGGTTAATTCGCTTTAGGAAAAGAAGCGATTATAAAAGTTCAGAAGGTTTCATTATGGAAGAATACAAAACGTTTTCATGTTGGCAATACGTCACATGACATTCTAAGTTCAAACTTATATAGAAAGAACCGGTTTTCAGTGAAGGAGAAAATTGACATGTGGAAATCTGCGCAATTGCTGACCTTTTTTCTTTACATGAATACCAATGTGTTCTTTATATGTGAAGAGCTCAAGGTGATTACAAATTCTTTGTTCATTCTGCACAAAATGGACAATTTCCTTGAACAGGTTTCACCCTGTACAAATCCCAAGAGCCACTCAAGATAGAGAATTACAGAGTAAGTGATACAGTTTATGGTGATGTGTAGAGAAGATAACAGTTGGCCCTAGACTTGAACAGTCAATTCCATAAAATAGTGGTTTGTGGGAAGAAGCTGTTCGAATACACGCTAACAACTACTTTTAGAGACCTAACCACGAAGAAGGTCTTGATAATTGAAAAAACTCTTCCAGTGATTACATAGCTAGAGAGCTTAAGTAGTAATCCTCTATGCGACACCATGACAAAGGCATTTGAAATATCTAATGAGATCGTACTTGAGATATATTTGTTGTATAGTATCTCATGGAATGATCAGTGTTAGTTATGCCAGAGATGAGACATGTGCCATGATCGGTGCTAGATATAAGCACCATACTTTTTTCTTCCCACCGTGTCTTTCATCGACATGCAGTAGCAATTAACTTTTCTAGTACGAAATTTGTTTTGAAATTCGCCATCTGTGAATATTATCGTAGTATCTGTGGGTTTTTTTTTTAATTTTTTTATTGTAGCACGAATTCTCAGTTATCACTTATATAAAGTGTTCTTATACAGATATTGTGTTATGCAGATAGTGTGTTCACTTATATAAAGTGTTCTGTGATCAAGTAAGATCAGAATACCGCATAACCGATAGTGTATTGAGGTGCGATGGTTTTCGATATAGACCATTTTGTTTTCAGTTTTCATATTGCTGACTGAAATGAAGACTTTTCAAAAACTGAAATCTTCTTTGAGCAAACACTTTCGCGATGAGATATTTATTGGGCTAGTAGCTGGGCATATTTGTATTCGTTGAAATTATTTCAAATGTAAGGAAGTAGTGTTACCATTATTAATACATGAAATAAAGTACAATGTCAACAGTAAAACTAGATCTACAATACAAGAGGAAACAAACGATCAATAACACAAATCACTGAACGGAAAACGAAAGCAGTAACGATATTGCTTGAAAAACAATTTTGATTATTATTTTGTGAGTGTCAAATTCTCGTCTTTTCATCTGTGAGGAGATTCTCTAGCATTCACTGCCATACAAGAAGATTGATATTGCATAACAGTTCTGTTTTATACGAAGCCAAGTTATACGAAGCCAAGTTATACGAAGCCAAATTATACGAAGCCAAGTTATACTCATAATGACACTTAGTCTGATAAGGGTATATCAGGCACATACACTATTATTATTATTATTATTATTATTATTTGTGTATGTTATGTTCCCTGTTTTGTATCCTGTAGAGCCGGGTCCAAACTATGTTCCTTAGGCCCTATACGAGAATTGTCATTTAATTGATAGTACTCTTCTTTGTATATGAGATGTTCCTAGTAGGACGATCTTCTCGGTAACTTGTATGTTAATGTTACTGGGACACTGTTAATAAAATTGTCCATTCCTTTCACAAGGTCCAGTGCTCTGATTACTATTGGTACAGTCTCAGTCTTCATTGCCCACATCCTATTAATCTCGATTTCCAGGCCCTTGTATTTGGACAATTATTATTATTATTATTATTATTATTATTATTATTATTATTATTATTATTATTATTATTATTATTATTATGCCCTATAGGAAAATTGTCATTTAATTGATAGCACTTTTCTAAGTATATGGGATGTTACTAGTAAGGCGATCTTCTGGGCAACGTTGATGTTACCTGGGACACTGTTAGTTAAAACTGTCCATTACTTTTATCATGAGGCCCAGAGCTCCGATTAGTATTGGCACAGTCTTCATTCGCCACATCCTGTTAATCTCGATCTCCAGGTCTTTGTATTTGGACATTTTCACAATAATTTTTATGGAGGTGTTTCTCTCAGATGATACTGCTATGTCAATAAGCATACACTTCCTGAATTTCTTGTATTTTATGATTATATCAAGTCTGTTGGCTTTTATTTCCTTGTCAGTTTGAATTGTCATATCCCAAAGGATAGTTACATCGTTATTTTGGATAATTATTATTATTATTATTATTATTATTATTATTATTATTATTATTATTATTATTAGTTAGGGAGCAGCACACCAAAGATGTGATGCTCCATATATACGAAATTCATTGTACCCATCATGGTATCAAGCCTGTTACGGGCACATCAGGCACATGTACCACAACTAAATGTTTGCTATATAGTGGCATGTTTTGATAAAAGTAGCTCATGACCTTACAGGTGGAGCCAAGTTAGAAGTACCTCCAGTTCGGGTAACCAATCCGCTCAGATTGAAGGTATTCCCAAGTATATCTAGATGTGATTCCCAAGTTCCCCATTCCTCCGCTCATGAACAGAGATGCGCCGTGTGTAACCCCCACCCCCTTTATTATTATTCTGTATTATTAACACTTATACCAATAACTAGTAGTTTACATTTCAGATCAAGTAATAAAAGCTTTCGTCAATGCCCTGGCACTGTTCCTTGTATTCTAGAAGTTTCCAGTAACGCTAACATCTGGATGATGCTAACTCTTCTTCTAATTTCTAGTTCTTCCAGTTTTTTACCTAGTTTTATCGGGTCTATTCGAGGTATTTTGATAATGACTGGTACGACTGTCATCTTCACGTTCCACGACTTCTTCAATTCAAAAGGCAAGAATCAGATTATTATTATTATTATTATTATTATTATTATTATTATTATTATTATTATTATTATTATTATTCTCCTTGTCCTCCACTTTACATTCTATTTCCTTTTCTCCTTCTTCTTCTCATTATTATTATTATTATTATTATTATTATTATTATTATTATTATTATTATTATTATTCTCCTTGTCCTCCTCTTTACATTCTATTTCCTTTTCTCCCTCTTCTTCTCATTATTATTATTATTATTATTATTATTATTATTATTATTATTATTATTATTATTATTATTCTCCTTGTCCTCCTCTTTACATTCTATTTCCTTTTCTCCCTCTTCTTCTCATTATTATTATTATTATTATTATTTAGTACTAGTTGACCCATTACAAGACCAAAGAGTCAATTAATGTTGGGGATAACTGAATGAGGTTGTTGTATGAATATAATAAGAGGCAAAATACAAGAGGACAGGCAAGAAAGATAACGGTTGACCCTAGATTTGAAGAGGTTGGGGGTTAGTGTTAACCCTAAGATTATAGTGATCGGATAAGCATCCACTTAGGAATCTGTTTAACAAAGTAGCGTTACTTTTGCGAAAACTGCCCAAAGAATCATTACTTGGCGAAACATACTCCCAAGTGGATGCTTCTCTGATCTTAACCTCTTCTTTAAATCTAGGGTCAACAGTTATTTATCCTAGCTATACTCATAATCTGCAATTTTTTACCTCCATCGCTTATGTTTATGCAACCTCGTTGTTGTTGTTGTTGTTGTTGTTGTTGCTGCTGCTGTTGTTGTTGTTGTTGTTGTTGTTGTTTCACCTGTATTGACAATTGCAAATAGATTTGAAATTAGTTTGTTACACTCAGAAAATCGTAAGCGGGATATTAACGCCTGAATTCTTTTAGTAAAAGATAATAAATGCATGCGTGTTTTGTTAAATAAAAATACTAACTAAACAGTCTTTATTGAATGCATTTCCACAGCCAAGTGTTGATAACTGTGTTGATTCGGCAAAATCTACAGAGAATTAAGAGAGATCTACAAGAAAGAATTGCAGGAGAAGAAACTTAGAAACTTAGCAATTTGAACAGTAAAACAATGAGACCTAACTGTCAATTTAGTACTACGCTTAAATTCATGAAGTCGAAATGCAAAGAGGAAAACTCATCGGAACAACCGCCATGAAAAATATTTATAGAAAAGGCGCAGAAAAGTTACAAGCGGCGGTAGGAAAGTGATTGAAGCCGTGATGCAATATCAAGACCGATAACATTGCAGATTCTTCTTTACATTTAGTCAAGAATTTCTAGATACATATCAGAAGCACTAGACCAGATGTGAAAAGAATATTTAATGCATAGGAGAACTTTAATTCAGTTGAAAGTTTCTCTGCTTTAATAAATATTCCTTGTTCTTCCTTCCGTCTACATTGAAAAATTATTAATGTACTTAATGCACTAAAATTTAACATGTAAGAATTAGATCTGGCTGTGTTAAATGTTTTTTTTTTATAAATTTGGACGTAAAACAAAGTTTTATGCTCACAAATATAATTTATAACAAAACATCTATATCTGAAGAATTGGGATATCTTTCTTTACAATCTGTTGCCAATCGACTTAAATATACCTTTCAGGACTCTAACATTAAGATCCATTTATCGATTCCAATGACCTGATTATGATTTTATTTAAGGTCGTAATGCTCATGTGTATGCATGCATATAATATATAATACAGTATATATAGGCCAACTCGTTCCTTAGACTGGCTAAACAAACGTTGCGGGTTGCTGCGAAACGGTTGGCTAAAGTCAATTTGTGTGACAAGAAAGCTGGCCACTTGAGTGGCTGGAGTATAGATAACGCTTGTGCGATGCCTGGTGTTTAAGATTTCTTACAAGTTAAATCTGACTTTTCTAAAAGAAAGTTGGAGTGTTGCGTGAGGACTAACAGTCAAGCAAGGACATTCTTCGACGATGGATTGTACTAGCAGAGTAAGTTTAACAGTCAACTGAACATTGGACTCAATCATTTCACTGGTTAAAAGTTAGGCGGATAGGCATAAGAAACCGAGTTTATAACTATCATACTATTTTTTGATTATCCACCAACGTTCAGTTGTCTTTTTACCTTCCGATGCATGGCTGATGCTAACATCCAGGGAATAACTTATCGTGATTCTCAATCTAATATTTTCCTCTGATCTTTCAGCTCATTAAGTACATTCATAATCTTTCAATGTAGAGGGATGTAAGGACATGGAATATTTTTAAAGCAGAGAAACTCTCGATTGAATTAAAGTTCGTCCTTACTTTGAATATTGCTGCCACATCTGGTTTGGTGCTTCTACTATGTATTTAGAGATTCTTGATAAAATCCAAAGAAGAATCTATCTTACATATTTATAAGTCTACCATTCATCCTTGCTTTGAATATTGCTGCCATATCTGGTCTTGTTCATCTGCTATGTATTTAGAGATTCTTGATAAAATCCAAAGAAGAATCTATTTTACATATTTATAAGTCTACCATTCATCCTTGCTTTGAATATTGCTGCCATATCTGGTCTTGTTCATCTGCTATGTATTTAGAGATTCTTGATAAAATACAAAGAAAAATCTATCTTACATATTTATAAACCTACCATTCTTCCTTGCTTTGAATATTGCTGCCACATCTGGTCTGGTGCTTCTGCTATGTATCTTGAGATTCTTGACAAAACCCAAAGAAGAATCTGCAATATTATTGGTGCTGGCCTGACATCTCAGATTCAGTCACTTTCCCACTGCCGTAACGTAGCTTCACTCTGTTTTTTCTATAAATACTTTTATGGTAATTGTTTTGACAAATTTTCCACTATGGTACCAAGACATTGTTAATTTAAGAACAGTACTAGATTGGCAACTAGGTCTCATCATTTAAAAGTTGAAATGTCTACTATGTGTAACCGTAAGTCACATTTCCACCGCTATAACGTAGCTTCCCTGCAATTGTTCGGGTGAATTTTCCTCTTTGGTACATTGACTTCATGAATTTAAGAGTAGTACTACATTGGCAGTTAGGTCTCATCATTTTACTTCTGAAATTACTAAATATAACCGTAAATTCTATTCTAAGAGTTTCTTCTTTCGCACTTCTCGCCAATGGAACGCTCTTTAGATTGCTTGCTTTCTTGTCAACTTTGATTAAATTCAACGTTGTTCGTCATTTTTTGTCTCCTCAAATCCTGTTCTTTTTGTTGTCCATTCTAATCAGTAAACTTTTCTTTCTTTTTTTTTAGATTGTTTCACACTCAGTAATCTCCTTATTTCTAAGTGGCTTTTTCACCTTGCTTGGGGTGAAAATATTTTTTCTTTTCTTTTTACGATTATTATACGAATTATATTACCGGTGCTATGTCTTGTTTTTTTTTTCTTTTTCTTTTGCATAATGGTTTTTCTGAACTGCATAATAGCGAATGAGTCTTTTTTAGGGTAGATCTATCGGGTCTGGATTGGTAGAAATATTCTCTTTATGATTACTACTTACCTTGATATATCTAACTGATCACATTTATGATATAAAAGATAGGCAGGGAAACAGGAATGAGGAAGGGAGTTCCATAGGCGTGAGGTGCGAGATATGAAGCTATTGGAGTAGAAGAGACGTCTACATCTAACAGTTTCAACAGTGAAAGGGTGGGAACGGGATGCCAGCCTCGTAGGTCGCTTGAATTCATGGAGCCTGGGAACCAGCGATAGTAGCTCCTCGGAGCAATTACCATGGAAGTATTTATAAAAGAGACAGAGAGAGGCGACGGTGCGTCTGTGAGAGATAGGTAAACTTATTATAGAAACTAACAGTAATTAACATCAATCCATACGATTACTCAAGATTTCTGGATTCTGTTTATGCTCCTTCCAAATATTTTTTTATAGATCAGACATCTTACCTGACCAATCTTATTTTCATTGCTGGAACAACTAACTCTTTAGTTTTACACTTTGGTAATCTTGGGATCGTAATCTTGCTGAAAATTCTACTTTTCTGTTATTCGAGAAATTTCACAGATTGACGCATGTTCTTCTCCCGTATTTCGTTATAGTTAGTACTATCCAAAGTTCTATCGATGATATGCTGTGCAACTGGAACAAAATGAAACCGAAAATAATTATACTTCCATCAACGTAATCACTGTCATGATGATATTTGTGGGTCATATGGAGTGTCCTTTAGAGAATTTAGATGTGCTTTGAACGGTTTCTATCAAAGATTATATTATATTATAATTGATTATAGTACTGTAATGTTATAATTATTTTGTCCCGAAATGAAGTAAGGTTTTCCTAATAAAAATGGGTAAATTGTAGCAGAGACTTCATTTGTCTTGGCGTTATCATTGGAGTCTTTTTAAGAGTCCAAAAATGCATTCCTAACCGATGGAGTGTCCAACTAACTGTATACTTATTAATTTTTGTGCCAGCTGCCTGCATATCTATCTCTTTAAGTTGTGAATGGCTTGTTCATTACTTTTTGACATTTGTATCTAAGTGCTTTTCCAGGTTGATCGATAGCCAGGCTATGTTTTTACAGTTTCAAATGATTGTACTGATAGGGAATTCGAACACATTAGATATCTTTACGTGTCACTTTCCAATACTTTGATGATAAATTATCATTTTACAAAGTTCTAGAGAGAGAGAGAGAGAGAGAAAGAGAGTGAGGGGAGTGAGAGAGAGAGAGAGAGTTCCTTTGTCTCCACCATTGTGAAAACTGTGCCAGCTAGATCTTCGATGACTATTCATAGAACACGCAGACATTGTAAGTTGGCGGTCATATTTTACGTGGCGTACTTTGATTGGTCGGTAAAAATTTGAACAGAAGTCAATGCCGAACACCATTTTTATTTTCAGAATATATCGATAAGCTTTATGTTATATTTGTCAATACATTTATGTGTAGGTAAGCATGTCCTTATTTTTTTACTACTATATTCAGCACAAATAGATATTAGCAATAATAGAAATTATTATTTTCTTTAAAATTCATGTGTCCCTACACTTTTGTGTGTTATTGTCACGATATTCAACATTACACACATTTATATTACATGATCATTAACTTTACTAATCTACTTTTTGTATGAATGATTCATGTAATATAAATTGAACTGCACCACATATTTGATTTAAAAGAACTGATCCGACGTGCAAATTTTAGGGATAACAGCTGAGACATTATTCTATTGAACAATTTAGTTCATGCCACATTGACTGAAAAACTCATCAAATTACCATATTAGTAAAAAACGCACTCTTTTAAATTTTCAAAAAAATTCAACCTTAGAGTTGTGTCTGTACGCTCCAAAAACAAGGATCATGACATTTCTCGAGTGGTTCGTAGGTTAATGCAACTTTAAAATTTTGTTTGCGAAGAATTTTCGCCATTTTATATCATTAACATTGCTAATCTACTTTTTGTATGAATGACGCATGTAATATAAATTGAACTGCACCACATATTTTATATATATATATATATATATATATATATATATATATATATATATATATATATATATATATATATATATATATATATATAAATATATAAATAAAATAAATATATATATAAAATAAATATATATTTTCGGGATAACAACTGAGACATATATATATATATATATATATATATATATATATATATATATTACGCGAATCATTCATACGAAAAGCAGATAATGAAGTTAATGATACGGCAAGAATCACTCTCGCAAACAATTTTTAATAATAAAATACATTAACCTCGAATCCGTTAATGAATGGTATGATCTTTGTTTATAAATTCTGATTTTATCAGGTCTTTTTTTCAATCGTTTCATACGATCATCCTCAGGTAGGGAAATAGGTAAGTTTTTTACATCCAGGTAATAAAAGGACATCGAAAGATAAAGTGTAATCCGAAAGAAGTGTTTTTTAGAAATGTGATATTGTTAACTGTAAGAATACTTTTGGAGCATGCAGTCACGACGCTGAGGTTGAATTTTTTTAAATTTTTAAATTGTGCGTTCTTGTACTAATATAGTAATGGATTCGAGGTTAATGTATTTTATTATTAAAAAATTGTTTTCGAGAGTGATTCTTGCCGTATAATTAACTTCATTATTTGCTTTTCGTATGAATGATTCGCGTAATATAAACTGAACCCGCACCACATAATTGATATATATATATATATATATATATATATATATATATATATCAAGAAGGAAAGATTTAACTCATCATCGAAGAATTCGATAATAAATTTGTAATATCTACCTTCATCAGCCCGAAATTACAAAATGGTTTAAATTTATCCAGACAATTTATTAAAAATTATTTTAAAATTAAATCACAAGAGAAAAAGAAGTAAATGTCTGAATTACTTGACCTATAAAAATTTCCCTGGAGATTTACATTATTGAAGAGAGGAGTGGCGGAAGAAAAAGGCGAAGCAAGGTGTCAGCACAATGAGCAGTAATAGGTGGGGGAAGTACAAGTGACAACTAGGGAAATACATTGAAATTAAATGAAAATTTATATAATCATCATCTAATCTACGTCAATATAATAACAATTATCATCATATATATAATACAAAAGTGAAAAAATGAATAAAATGATACATACTGTTTGTGTGTATGTGTACATATATGTATACTAGTTCCTTATAATAAGACAGTATGTATATATGGAAAGGAAATATACGTATGCGTAAGCATGCTGACAAAAAACACAAAAAAATGGAAATAGATCCAAGAACACACAGAGGTCATTAAAAGCTAAAAATATAGATAACTTTCTCACCCTTTCTCGGACCAGTATTAATTGTTTTATTACCCTTCACGCAGAATTCGGTACCCCTGGAGCTTACGTAGAAGATCAGTGAGTCAAACCCAGTCAAACACTTTCGAGATGTTTAGAGCCACAGCTTCGTCGTTCTTATCAAGAGATTGATATACATATTCAGTGATGGCTGTTAGCACATCAGTGGTAGACTGGTAGACCTGACAAAACGGAAGTCATATTTTTTGTCAGATAGCAGGTCTTGAGATGTAAGGTGCTTAACCACTTCAGCATTGATTAAAGCCTCGAATACTTTACCGAAAAGCTGTAGGAGACTAATAGGGCGATAGTTAGAGGAACCAGAAGGTTCTCCAGTGTTCTTAAAAACAAGAACTCCAGAGGAGGACTTTCAACAAACTGAAAAGCAGGAAGCATCGAGGCAATAGTTTTATAGTTTGGAGAGAAACCAGTGCGTGAGCACAATTCTTTAGGACAACGGCTGGGATCCCGTAACCACCGCTTGCCTTATGGGAGTCGAGTTTAAAAAATGTTGTTTGATACCAGTGGCAGGGTTATGCGCATATCGCTCAATAGAGCCTCTGTTCTAGTGGGAAAATCAGGTTTGGGTACTCCAAATGTCGAGTATTGAGTTCTACCTTATCTGCTGTAAATGCTAGGACTTTGAATTGATTGAATAGAGAAGGGATTGTGGATTTGCTGTTGTTCAGCACACTCTTGCAGAGCCGCCAATAATCTCTAGAAACTAACTTGCAAGATGCTATACGCTGTTTCATTCCATCAGCAAACAGTAACTTCGCCTCTTTGAGTATCCGCTAGTATTCATTACGAGCAGAGACAAAGAGACGCCTATTGCAATCAGATGTGTCGTTCTGGTACAGTCAGAAGAAGTAATTCCTCTGGGATTCAACGACCGAGCATGCAGGTGAGAACGAAGGAGATGAACGCGATGGAACTCGGTATTTCTCTTATGGAATGAAATCATGAATGCCGGCTTTCACCCAGAAGGAGGCCTCAGACGTTCATTTTTGAACAGGATGATTAAAAACTTCATTCGAAGATAAATCACAAAGGAAATCACGGAACGAGTCCCAATCTGCTCGCTGATAACAGAAAGATATTCTATTGGTAGGAGGTTCTTGACTGGTGGGAAAGCGGAAAGAGACGTTTACAGACACTAGCTCATCATGACCTTTCTATGGTTGGTCGGAACTCCATTGACAATCCCTTTTCACACTGTACGGTCCTGCATTGCTGTCCCCAGATCCCCAATGTCCAACCCTGAGTCCAGAGCTATATAATGATAATGTACAAGACAGAGAGTTCTGTAGTACTGTCAAAAGTTTAAACTTATTGCTAAACAGTAACTACTAGAGATAAATAAAATTAATATGTATATTGCATATCGTCATCACCATCATCATCATTTGACATCTCTATGGCTGGTCGGAACCCCATTGACAATCCCTTTCCACACTGTTCGGTCCTGCATTGCTGTCCCCAGATCCCCAATGTCCAACCCTGAGTCCTGAGCTATATAATGATAATGTACAAGACAGAGAGTTCTGTAGTACTGTCAAAAGTTTAAACTTATTGCTAAACAGTAACTACTAGAGATAAATAAAATTAATATGTATATTGCATATGATCATCATCATCATCATCACCATCATCATTTGACCTCTTTATGGTTGGTCGGAACTCCATTGACAATCCCTTTCCACACTGTTCGGTCCTGCATTGCTGTCCCCAGATCCCCAATGTCCAACCCTGAGTCGTGAGCTATATAATGATAATGTACAAGACAGAGAGTTCTGTAGTACTGTCAAAAGTTTAAACTTATTGCTAAACAGTAACTACTAGAGATAAATAAAATTAATATGTATATTGCATATCATCATCACCATCATCATCATCATTTGACATCTCTATGGCTGGTCGGAACCCCATTGACAATCCCTTTCCACACTGTTCGGTCCTGCATTGCTGTCCCCAGATCCCCAATGTCCAACCCTGAGTCCTGAGCTATATAATGATAATGTACAAGACAGAGAGTTCTGTAGTACTGTCAAAAGTTTAAACTTATTGCTAAACAGTATCTACTAGAGATAAATAAAATTAATATGTATATTGCATATCATCATCACCATCACCATCATCATTTGACCACTCTATGGTTGGTCGGAACTCCATTGACAATCCCTTTCCACACTGTTCGGTCCTGCATTGCTGTCCCCAGATCCCCAATGTCCAACCCTGTGTCCAGAGCTATATAATGATAATGTACAAGACAGAGAGTTCTGTAGTACTGTCAAAAGTTGAAACTTATTGCTAAACAGTAACTATTAGAGATAAATAAAATTAATATGTATATTGCATATCATCATCACCATCATCATCATCATTTGACCTTTCTATGGTTGGTCGGAACTCCATTGACAATCCCTTTCAACACTGTTCGGTCCTGCATTGCTGTCCCCAGATCCCCAATGTCCAACCCTGAGTCCTGAGCTATATAATGATAATGTACAAGACAGAGAGTTCTGTAGTACTGTCAAAAGTTTAAACTTATTGCTAAACAGTAACTACTAGAGATAAATAAAATTAATATGTATATTGTATATCATCATCATCCTCATAATCATCATTTGACCTTTCTATGGTTGGTCGGAACTCCATTGACAATCTCTTTCCACACTGTTCGGTCCTGCATTGCTGTTCCCAGATCCCAAATGTCCAACCCTGAGTCCTGAGCTATATAATGATAATGTACAAGACAGAGAGTTCTGTAGTACTGTCAAAAGTTTAAACTTATTGCTAAACAGTAACTACTAGAGATAAATAAAATTAATATGTATATTGCATATCATCATCATCATCATTTGACCTTTTTATGGTTGGTCGGAACTCCATTGACAATCTCTTTCCACACTGTTCAATCCTGCATTGCTGTCCCCAGATCCCCAATGTCCAACCCTGAGTCGTGAGCTATATAATGATAATGTACAAGACAGAGAGTTCTGTAGTACTGTCAAAAGTTTAAACTTATTGCTAAACAGTAACTACTAGAGATAAATAAAATTAATATGTATATTGCATATCATCATCACCATCATCATCATCATTTGACCTCTCTATGGTTGGTCGGAACTCCATTGACAATCCCTTTCCACACTGTTCGGTCCTGCATTGCTGTCCCCAGATCCCCAATGTCCAACCCTGAGTCGTGAGCTATATAATGATAATGTACAAGACAGAGAGTTCTGTAGTACTGTCAAAAGTTTAAACTTATTGCTAAACAGTAACTACTAGAGATAAATAAAATTAATATGTATATTGCATATCATCATCACCATCATCATCATCATTTGACATCTCTATGGCTGGTCGGAACCCCATTGACAATCCCTTTCCACACTGTTCGGTCCTGCATTGCTGTCCCCAGATCCCCAATGTCCAACCCTGAGTCCTGAGCTATATAATGATAATGTACAAGACAGAGAGTTCTGTAGTACTGTCAAAAGTTTAAACTTATTGCTAAACAGTAACTACTAGAGATAAATAAAATTAATATGTATATTGTATATCATCATCATCCTCATAATCATCATTTGACCTTTCTATGGTTGGTCGGAACTCCATTGACAATCTCTTTCCACACTGTTCGGTCCTGCATTGCTGTTCCCAGATCCCCAATGTCCAACCCTGAGTCCTGAGCTATATAATGATAATGTACAAGACAGAGAGTTCTGTAGTACTGTCAAAAGTTTAAACTTATTGCTAAACAGTAACTACTAGAGATAAATAAAATTAATATGTATATTGTATATCATCATCATCCTCATAATCATCATTTGACCTTTCTATGGTTGGTCGGAACTCCATTGACAATCTCTTTCCACACTGTTCGGTCCTGCATTGCTGTTCCCAGATCCCCAATGTCCAACCCTGAGTCCTGAGCTATATAATGATAATGTACAAGACAGAGAGTTCTGTAGTACTGTCAAAAGTTTAAACTTATTGCTAAACAGTAACTACTAGAGATAAATAAAATTAATATGTATATTGCATATCATCATCATCATCATTTGACCTTTTTATGGTTGGTCGTAACTCCATTGACAATCTCTTTCCACACTGTTCAATCCTGCATTGCTGTCCCCAGATCCCCAATGTCCAACCCTGAATCGTGAGCTATATAATGATAATGTACAAGACAGAGAGTTCTGTAGTACTGTCAAAAGTTTAAACTTATTGCTAAACAGTAACTACCAGTGATAAATAAAATTAATATGTATATTGCATATCATCATCACCATCACCATCATCATTTGACCACTCTATGGTTGGTCGGAACTCCATTGACAATCCCTTTCCACACTGTTCGGTCCTGCATTGCTGTTCCCAGATCCCCAATGTCCAACCCTGAGTCCTGAGCTATATAATGATAATGTACAAGACAGTGAGTTCTGTAGTACAGTCAAAAGTTTAAACTTATTGCTAAACAGTAACTACTAGAGATAAATAAAATTAATATGTATATTGCATATCCTCATCACCATCATCATCATCATTTGACCTCTCTTGGTTGGTCGGAAATCCATTGACAATCCCTTTCCACACTGTTCGGTCCTGCATTGCTGTTCCCAGATCCCCAATGTCCAACCCTGAGTCCTGAGCTATAAAATGATAATGTACAAGACAGAGAGTTCTGTAGTACTGTCAAAAGTTGAAACTTATTGCTAAACAGTAACTATTAGAGATAAATAAAATTAATATGTATATTGCATATCATCATCACCATCATCATCATCATTTGACCTTTCTATGGTTGGTCGGAACTCCATTGACAATCCCTTTCAACACTGTTCAGTCCTGCATTGCTGTCCCCAGATCCCCAATGTCCAACCCTGAGTCCTGAGCTATATAATGATAATGTACAAGACAGAGAGTTCTGTAGTACTGTCAAAAGTTTAAACTTATTGCTAAACAGTAACTACTAGAGATAAATAAAATTAATATGTATATTGTATATCATCATCATCCTCATAATCATCATTTGACCTTTCTATGGTTGGTCGGAACTCCATTGACAATCTCTTTCCACACTGTTCGGTCCTGCATTGCTGTTCCCAGATCCCCAATGTCCAACCCTGAGTCCTGAGCTATATAATGATAATGTACAAGACAGAGAGTTCTGTAGTACTGTCAAAAGTTTAAACTTATTGCTAAACAGTAACTACTAGAGATAAATAAAATTAATATGTATATTGCATATCATCATCACCATCATCATCATCATTTGACCTCTCTATGGTTGGTCGGAACTCCATTGACAATCCCTTTCCACACTGTTCGGTCCTGCATTGCTGTCCCCAGATCCCCAATGTCCAACCCTGAGTCCTGAGCTATATAATGATAATGTACAAGACAGAGAGTTCTGTAGTACTGTCAAAAGTTTAAACTTATTGCTAAACAGTAACTACTAGAGATAAATAAAATTAATATGTATATTGCATATCATCATCATCATCATTTGATCTCTCTATGGTTGGTCGGAACTCCATTGACAATCCCTTTCCACACTGTTCAATCCTGCATTGCTGTCCCCAGATCCCCAATGTCCAACCCTGAGTCCTGAGCTATATAATGATAATGTACAAGACAGAGAGTTCTGTAGTACTGTCAAAAGTTTACATTTATTGCTAAACAGTAACTACTAGAGATAAATAAAATTAATATGTATATTGCATATCATCATCATCATTATTTGACCTCTCTATGGTTGGTCGGAACTCCATTGACAATCCCTTTCCACACTGTTCGGTCCTGCATTGCTGTCTCCAGATCCACAATGTCCTACCCTGAGTCGTGAGCTATATAATGATAATGTACAAGACAGAGAGTTCTGTAGTACTGTCAAAAGTTTAAACTTATTGCTAAACAGTAACTACTAGAGATAAATAAAATTAATATGTATATTGCATATCATCATCATCATCATTTGACCTCTCTATAGTTGGTCGGAACTCCATTGACAATCCCTTTCCACACTATTCGGTCCTGCATTGCTGTCCCCAGATCCCCAATGTCCAACCCTGAGTCCTGAGCTATATAATGATAATGTACAAGACAGAGAGTTCTGTAGTACTGTCAAAAGTTGAAACTCATTGCTAAACAGTAACTACTAGAGATAAATAAAATTAATATGTATATTGCATATTATCATCATCATCATCATCATCATCATCATCATTTGACCTCTCTATGGTTGGTCGGAACTCCATTGACAATCTCTTTCCACACTGTTCAATCCTGCATTGCTGTCCCCAGATCCCCAATGTCCAACCCTGAGTCCTGAGCTATATAATGATAATGTACAAGACAGAGAGTTCTGTAGTACTGTCAAAAGTTGAAACTCATTGCTAAACAGTAACTACTAGAGATAAATAAAATTAATATGTATATTGCATATCATCATCATCATCACCATCATCATTTGACCTCTCTACAGTTGGTCGCAACTCCATTGACAATCCCTTTCCACACTGTTCAGTCCTGCATTGCTATCCCCAGATCCCCAATGTCCAACCCTGAGTCCTGAGCTATATAATGATAATGTACAAGACAGAGAGTTCTGTAGTACTGTCAAAAGTTGAAACTCATTGCTAAACAGTAACTACTAGAGATAAATAAAATTAATATGTATATTGCATATCATCATCATCATCACCATCATCATTTGACCTCTCTACAGTTGGTCGCAACTCCATTGACAATCCCTTTCCACACTGTTCAGTCCTGCATTGCTGTCCACAGATCCCCAATGTCCAACCCTGAGTCCTGAGCTATATAATGATAATGTACAAGACAGAGAGTTCTGTAGTACTGTCAAAAGTTTAAACTCATTGCTAAACAGTAACTACTAGAGATAAATAAAATTAATATGTATATTGCATATCATCATCATCATCACCATCATCATTTGACCTCTCTACAGTTGGTCGCAACTCCATTGACAATCCCTTTCCACACTGTTCAGTCCTGCATTGCTATCCCCAGATCCCCAATGTCCAACCCTGAGTCCTGAGCTATATAATGATAATGTACAAGACAGAGAGTTCTGTAGTACTGTCAAAAGTTGAAACTCATTGCTAAACAGTAACTACTAGTGATAAATAAAATTAATATGTATATTGCATATCATCATCATCATCATCATCATTTGACCTCTCTATGGTTGGTCGGAACTCCATTGACAATCCCTTTCCACACTGTTCAGTCCTGCATTGCTATCCCCAGATCCCCAATGTCCAACCCTGAGTCCTGAGCTATATAATGATAATGTACAAGACAGAGAGTTCTGTAGTACTGTCAAAAGTTTAAACTTATTGCTAAACAGTAACTACTAGAGATAAACAAAATTCTATATTATTTTTATTAAGAAGAGAAACAAAAATTTAATTGTTAACTCCATGGTCCACACCTCTGCATATTCATGCCTATTGACAACCATTGATTTGACTTAGAAAGATTCTGCACTCATCAGTAAATAAAACTGCCATTCCACCTTACATGGGTTTAAGCACACTCTAGATATGTTTGGCAGCAATGTCTGTTTGTTAGGGGCGTCATATATAACAGTTACCTACCAAACAGTTCAAAATGATGAAGCCAGTTGTATTTAACTAGATTCTCTTGATACCTTGGATCACTTTCATATGTGTTTGAAGCTAGGTTGGCGTTATACATGACATATGTTGATATATAATGATGATATTATATATGACATATGTTGATATATAATGATGATCTTTATGGTTAATAACATGTGAATCATGGAAACATGGCTGCCCATTCACAATTTTTATTGCCTGATGTTTAACAAAAGTCGGATTGATCACACTTTGTAATAAATAAAGTTCACAGGTGGCATCAGCATACTTTTTAGACTTATTATAGTATATCGTGACCAATCTTTAGTTTCTGTAACAAGTATTATTTTCCTGCGTGAATTTCAGTGAGCTACCAGGTTAGCCTCTCGGTTCCGCCCTTTCACTGTCAAAACGGTTAAATGTAACCGTCTCTTCTACTCAAACAGCTTCTTCTCTCGCACTTCCCATCTGTGGAACTCCCTTCCCCTTACTTGCTTCCCCGACGACTATAATCTTCAAATATTCAAGTGTAATGTCAATCGACATCTGACATCCTGAAATTGTTCCCCATCTTTTTCTGTATTCTTTCACCAAAAATGACTCTTTGCTCTTGTTCTGTAACCCCTTGCGTGCTAGTGGCACTCCCACCTTGCTTGGGGTGAACTGCTTTAAAAGATGAATAACTTTAATTCTTACTTCTTCTATCTTGTCTGGTGCTTCTGCTATATATTTATAGAATCTTGATAAAATCCAAAGAACAATCTGCAATTTTATTGATCCGGACTTGACATCTCGGCTCGAATCACTTTCCAACCACTGTAATGTAGCTTTTCTGTGCTTTTCTATAAATACTTTCATTTTCTTATGAACTTTCTTCTACGGTAGCTTGACTCGTATGAATTTAAGCGCAGTACTAGATTGGCAGCAAGATTTCGTCATTTTACAAGTGAAATGGCTCGATGTAAACCGTAAGATTTATGCTAAATGATTCTTTCTTTCGCACTTCTCGTTTGTGTAACTCACTTCTGGCTTCTTGCTTCCCAGTCAACTTTGATCTTCAAAAATTTATATGCAATGTCAATCGTTATCTTCTGTCTTCTGTCTTCTTGTTCTTTTATTATCCTGTCTCATTAATAGTAGTTTTTCTCAAAATACTCAGTAACCTCTTGCGTCTTAGCGGTTTTATTGCCTTGTTTAGAATGAAATTGTTACAAAAATGTACCTTATCTATCCAGGACGTTGACGATCATGGATCTCCACAACTCCCTGTTTCTCAAAAAATTATTTAGAAAAGTATTCAGTGCTTCAATAATTCTAAGTGTTTTATATTAAAATTCTTTTTTCTTATTTTCATTTACATTCTCTGCTTTCTGTGCACTCATACCATTTATTTTTCTAATCAAACCAAATTAATTTGCACAGTTTCCAATTAATTACTGGTTCTAGTCGTGATTTCTTTCTTTTTTTAAATACTTTTAATATCTAATAACATTTTAAATACATTGAAGGCTATGTTGCCGGGTTTAATAAAACATATTCATCGATTTGCACTTTGTTGATATTTATTTGTTCTTTATCTTATCAGTTTTTGCTTTGTCAAAACATGTTCTGATATTCTTGTTTTTGATATTATCGTAACTCTATTTCGCGTTTAAAATGTCTTCAGCACAGTTATATTCTGATAATTTTATATTAATTTTTTGTTTTCATTTTTTAATATCCTGAATTCTCTGTTGCCTTCCCCCATTCTTCTCTTTCATTTTTTTCCGATCTTTAAATTTGATTATTTTTCAGCTTCTTTCTTTATTCCGTTTTGTTTATTCTGTTAATCCACATATGATTAAGTAAATAGAGATACAAAATCCTTCATATGTCTTTTCTCTTTACATAGGGTCTACTAATATCGTATTTATACATCATCGTTAATGTTTTAATTTCCTGATCACACAATTTCAACTCATTTTTTCAAGTTTGAAAAGCGGCCCAAATACCTAATTATTGATACTGTTTTTTTTAATATTTTTGTTTTATGTTGTTGTTGTTGTTGTTGCTCTTCTTCTTCTTCTTCTTCTTCTTATTATTATTATTATTATTATTATTATTATTATTATTATTATTATTATTATTATTATTATTATTTCCTTTGATATCTGGCGTTTACACATTTCTTTCCGGGTCCCGCCCAGGGACCTAAGGTTAGAAATGGCATCATGACACTTTCCACTGCAAAAAAAAAAATTAAAAATAATTACATAGATAAAGCCCTTCGTAAAGTGTGAGCTGTACTTGTCAGAACAATTTTTTGTATCTCTTTGAGGCATGGACTTCCAGGGATCCTTTCAATCAGCCTACTAGAATCTTTTCCAACCAGTCCAAGGGCTCCAACTACAACAGGAATTGTTGATGTTCCCATGTGCCACATTTTTGAGATTTCTATTTCAAGGTCCTTGTATTTTGACAGTTTTTCGAATATCTTCAAAGACACATTGCAGTCTGCAGGGACTGCCATATCAATAAGGAGGCACTTATTTTGTTTGTGGTCTTTAATAACAATGTCTGGGCGGTTGGCTTTGATTGTTCTGTCAGTGTGTATTGTGTAGTCCCATAGAATTGTAAGAGGTCCTATCTCCATAACCGGGTCAGGGTGGTGTTCGTACCAATTTCTTCCAGTTTCCTTCCCATAGGAGTTGCAAATTTTCCAGTGCAGATATTGGCCCACTCTGTCATGCCGGGTTTTATTATTATTTTTTTATTATTATTATTTCAAAAAAGAGCTTCAAATGGGCACAGAAATTCAAAAACATCACTGTACACCGGCTGAAGCTGCAAAAAACTTTTAAAAAAATTATTATTATTATTATTATTATTATTATTATTATTATTATTATTATTATTATTATTTCCTTTGGTTCTGATGTGTACTCATTTCTTTACGGGTCCCGACCAGAGACCTAATGTTAGAAATGGTATCATGACATTTTCCACCGAGCAATTAAAAAAAACAACATATTTTACATAGATAAAGCCCTTCGTAAGGTGTGGTCTGTACTAGTGAGAAGAAAGAGTTTGCATTTCTTTAAGGCATGAGCTACAGGAAGGCATGGGTTACCTTCAATGAGTCTATTGGAATCTTTTCCAATCAATCCGAGGGCTCCAGCAACAACAGGAATTGTTGATGATCTCATGTGTCACAATTTTTAGATTTATTATTATTATTATTATTATTATTATTATTATTATTATTATTATTATTATTATTTACTTTGATTTCTGTTGTATACACATTTCCTTCAAGCTCCCAACCAGAGACCTAAGAAATGGCATCACGATATTTTCCACTAATCATCTTTGTAAAATTAAAAATACAAAAATAACAAACTAAGATCACACACATTTTACATAGATAAAAGCTATTCATAATGTTTGATCTACATTACTGAGTACATTTTTTGTATTGCTACCAAGAATCCCTTCTATGAGTGTATCGGAACCTTTTCCAATCATGTGCCACATTTTTTAGATTTCCAATTCAAGATCCTTGCATTTTCAAAGTTTTTGGAAAATCCTGAAAGATACATTACAATCTGTAGGGACTGCCATATCAATAAGAAATCACATTCTGTTCTTGTGGGTTTTGATCTAGATGTATGGATGATTAGCTTAGATTGTTCTCTTTGTGTATTGTAAAGTCCCATAAAATTGTTACAGGTTCTATCTGTGTAACCGGGTCTGGGTGGTGTTCATACCAGTTTCTTGCGATTTCCTTCCCGTAAAAGTTGCATATTTTCCTGTGTAGATATTGACCCACTCTATCATGACGAGTTTTACATTCAGTGGGTCCTAACACCGTGCAACCTGATACAAGGTCCAGAGCTCTGATTACTATTGGTACAATCTCAGTCTTCATTCTACACATACTATTAATCTCGATCTCCAGGTCCTTGTATTTTGACAATTTCTCGTTAATGGAGATGTTTCTCTCAGATGGTACTGCTATGTCAATAAGCATGCACTTCCTGAATTTCTTGTCTTTTATTATTATTATTATTATTATTATTATTATTATTATTATTATTATTATCTTATTATTATTATTATTTTATTATTGTTGTTGTTGTTGTTGTTTTATTTGTTTTTTGATTCTGGTGTATATGGATTTCTTTCCGGGTCCCGACCAGAGATGGCATGATATTTTCCACTGAGCAGTTTTGAAAAAGAAACCGCATATATTTTACATAGTTAAAGCCCTTCGTAAGATGTGGGTATAATTTTTTGTATTTCTTTAAGGCATGAGCTACCAAGGATTATTTCAATGAGTCTATTATGAGCCACATTTTTGTCTTTGTATTTTGATAGCTTTTTGAAGATCTTCAACGATATGTTGCAGTCTGCAGGGACTGCTATATCAATAAGGCGGCACATTTTGTTTTTGCTGCCTCTAATCACGATTTCATGGTGATTAGATTTGATTGTTCTGTTTGTGTGTATTGTGTATTCCTATAAAATTGTTACAGGTTCTATCTTTGTAACCGGGTCTGGGTGATGTTTATACCAGTTTCTTCAAGTTTCCTTTCCGTAAATTTTCCGCATATTTTCCAGTGTAGATATTGGCCCACTCTACCATGCCGAGTTTTACATTTTTTTCAGATTTCTTTCAGGATCCTTGTATTTTGATAGTCTTTTGAAGATCTTTAAACATACATTACAATCTACAGAGTTTGCGATGTCAATAAGAAAGCACATTCTGTTTTTGTGTTCTTTCATAACGATGTCTGAGCGATAAGCTTTGATTGTTCTGTCTGTATGTATTATTAAATCCAATAAAATTGTCACAGGTTCTATCTTTGTAACCGGGTCTGGGTGATGTTCATACCAGTTTCTTGCAGTTTCCTTCCCGTAAAAGTTGCATATGTTCCAGTGCGAATATTGGCCCACTCTGTCATGCCGAGTTTTATATTCAGTGGGTGCTAACACTGTGCCACCGGACAAAAGATGGTTAGTTGTTTCTGGATATTTATCACAGAATATGCATTTCAGGTTAACGCAATTTTTCAGTATGTGTCCTTGGTAATTTCTAGTTAGCAAGCATTGATCCTGTGCAGCAAGAATAAAACCTTTGGTTTCAGCTTTTAACCCTGAACTACGTAACCACTGATGTGTACGGGGTTTATCTACATCAGTTTGTTTGGTACGGGTAGAGTATTGAACATGAAGAGGCTTATCTTATCATCGTTTCTTCATCTGGTACATTGCATTTGCTTTTGCTTTCTTTTTTAGGTTCTTTGTCGGTTCAGTAGGTCTATTACGTTTTACTTGCACTTCTTCACCCACTTGAAATTCCCTTTTGAATTTGTTGGCTTCCTTTATTACTGAATAAAGTTTCTTATTTCTTTCATGTTCTTTAAAATAGATCATCCTGTATTCTGTAGTTTCCAGGTATCTTTGAAGACCGATTGTCTTAGTTTTGTAAAACAGTTCTAGTTGAATTAATCCTCTCCCTCTTTCGGATCTGGATATATACAGACGATCAACATCAGCCTTAGAATGATGCATGCGGTGGGAAAAGAGATTTGCTTAATGTCAGTTATGGTCCAATTAAAGAAATTCAAACTGTATTGTAGCAGAGGCACAGCCAACGTGTTTATGGTTGATATTCTTTTTTGTGGATTCAGGTCGGTATTTAACACCAGATGCACACGCCTATAATAATCTTTTCTTACATTCTCCTTCATTTGGGTATTCCATCCCCTTCGCTGACTCCTAAGTATTTATATACTTCTTCTTCCAGTTCTCTAATCTTTGTGACAAAATCTAGAGCTATTTCTGTCATTCTATGGAGTGTAATTTTACAATTCTCCCTTTTTTGAACGTTACTTTATTATTATTATTATTATTATTATTATTATTATTATTATTATTATTATTTGTATATGTTATGTCTCTTGCTTTGTATCCTGTAGAGCCGGATCCAAACTATGGTCCTTAGGCCCTATGAGAGAATTGTCATTTAATTAATAGCGCTTTTCTTAGTATATGGGGTGTTTTTAGTAAAGTGAACTTCTGAGCAACATGTTGATGTTACCTGGGACACGTAGTAAAATTGTCAATTTATTTTCTCACGGGTTCAGGGCTCCGATTACTGTCGGTAGAGTCTAAATCATCATTCCCCACATCTTGTTAATCCCGATCTCCAGGGCCTTGTATTTGGACAATTATTATTTTTATTATTATTATTACTATTATTATTATTGTTCTTGTTGTTTGTGTATGTTATGTTTCCTGCTTTGTATCCTGTAGAGCCGGGTCCAAACTATGGTCCTTAGGCCCTATAGGAGAATTGTCTTTTAACTGATAACACTTTCTTAATATATCGGATGTTCCTAATAGGGCGATCTTCTGGGTAACTTGCATGTTGATCTTACCTGGGAGACTGTTAGTAAAATTGTCCATTCCTTTTTCTCACGAGGCCCAGGGCTTTGATTACTATTGGTACAGTCTCAGTCTTCATTCCCCACATCCTGTTAATATCGATCTCCGGGTACTTGTATTTGGAAAATTTCTCGATCATTCTCATGGAGGTGACTCTCTCAGATGGTACTGCTATGTCAATAAGCATACATTTCCTAAATTTCTTGTTTTTTTATGATAATATCAAGTCCGTTGACTGTTATTTCCCTATTATTATTATTGTTATTGTTATTGTTGTTTTTGTTGTTGTTGTTGCGTGGTATCATTTTTTTGCCAGAGAGTAATTTTAAGTGTCTAATTACCAAGTTCCTTCAGGGGTCTATGAGTAAAACAGGAATATTTTTGGACGCTTCGTTTAGATGGAGAGCGTTTTACGGAGGATATGTGCAGTTCCATACAAAGGAAACCTTTTTAGCTCTGAGAAGTTGATGTGGCCAGGAATTTTACTCACATGATTTTCGGTACCCTTCTTTATCATACACAATGCCCAATGGGATAATCGTTATTTTAAGTTTCCACATTTTTGTTACTTTAATTTGTATGTTCATATAATTTCATTTTTTTTTAGAAATATTGGTATCTCATGAGCAAGTCACATCAATCAGTTGCAGGTTACTTTTTTAAAAAATCTTTTATGATTGTGTCTGGCCTATTTGCATCAATTTTCCTGTCTGTGAAAATTTGAAAATTCCACAGTATGGTTACTCCATCGCCATTTGTAACATCATTCAGTGTTATTATAGAATAGAGTAACTTTTAATTAAATGCAAATCAGCTTTAATTTACTTAAAGTGACAGTAAGTTAACTGTATTAGAAAATAGATAAAAATTATAATAATGTTGATTTTTTAATCACGTATGATTACTTTACATCAAGCTGATGTATTTTAGAATTCACATATTGAATAGCTGACCACGATATAAACTAGTCAACCATTGAAAAAAAATGAATGCAGTAATTTTCGGTTATGTACACAATCGATATTAACGCTTACTAGTGTCAGAGACAGGTTTCATTCTCAAGGTCAGAAATTTAATTTGTATGTAAGAACAGCAACTGAAATAATTCCACATGCTCACGTTTGTGTATACGTAAGAACGAATACATATAAAACATCTGAAACATATATTAATGTGCACTAAGTATTGGGAATTTGCATGTTCAATAACGATACATTTCTTCATGAATATTTGTCAATATTCCAATTCAGAACTAGACAATTATTTCATGAATAATTAGAAAGAAGAAAATGTTTTATACACGTCTACTTCTCTTGTCAACTGTCTGCAAAATATTCATATTAGATCAATTTAGAAACATTTCGGAATTGTGTAGATCGATATAAATGAATGATAAAAAAAAAAGTGGGGACACATTCTCGTGTGGTTTTGTGTCCCAGATTTTAGTACGCAATTGAAACCACATGCTGAGATTAACTTATAATGTTTTCTTTTTAAGTCAGACAATTTGAGTTCATGTTTTATGCAAATTAAAGAGAGAGAAGAAAATCTGATATCCCCCTCTCTCCTTTCTATTTTCTATCTCTTTCTCTCTCCCTCTTTTTATGTTTAATTCACTTGGGGGGGTATACATGCTATGCATACGATGCAGTTATTATTTAAATTTAATGCACTTAGTTTAACCAAACCGCGTAAAAGTATTGTGACTTGACACTCAATGCAGAAGGCCGAATATAACGCAATAACTAAACTTTATGTATTTATACCGAACAAGATGTTTCTTATGATTTATGATAAATTTCTGAGATCCTTAGCATTAATTTTACCAAAATATAGCAATAAATAATGTGCCGAGAAATATGGAGTCGTGCACTTTAAAAAAATATCCTCTACCCTCGAGAAAAAAAAAGAAAAATGTAACTGTTTAATCTTGTTAAAAAATCTAAGAACTGCAATATTTTTTCTAGATAATACTGTATAGAAAGAGAGAGAGAGATAGTTTAAACAGAGAGAAAGAGAGTAAGTGAGTGAAACAGAGAGAAAGACAAAGAAAGAGAGAGACTTTGAACAGATACAGTCAGACTGACAAACACAGAGAGATAGAAAAAGCGAGAGCGAACGGAGAGAGAAAGAGTGAGAGCGAACGGAAAAGGGGAGCGAGAGCGAGAAAAACTGTCAAAGAGAGGGTGAGAGAAAGGATGAGAGATAAACAAAGGAAGATAAAGCGAAACAGAAAGAGAGACAGATAAACAGAAAGAGAGAGAGAGAGAGAAAGAGAGAGATAGTGTGTGTGCGTGAGAGAGATCGAGAGATCGAACAGAAACAGATAGAGAAAGAGTGAGTGGACAGAGACAGAGAAGAAAGATTGAAAGAGAGATAGTTTGATTTCTCTCCGCCAGTCAGGCTCACCGTGCCTGTTGAGTTTCAGGAAGTTGGTTGAAACGTCCACTAAGCTGAACAGATTCAATCATGACAAAAATATTTGTAAGGCAGACAAAAACGCCTGTTAATACTAACACAAACAATGACTTTATTCATTTATGGTTTATATATTTCGGCATTAACTCTTCCCCGTTAGGTGGTGCCATGGCTTTCCTTCCTACAGCCAGTTCTCATAGGAACATAGACTGGTTCGTTCGATCTGTAGCTGATTCAGTAAAAACAGGGAACTATGGCGCAACCAAAGCTGATCTCTTCGACTGAAAATGGAAATTCTTTCGGTTATAATTTTGTCTCACAGTGGTGTTTAAAGAATGAACTTGGCGATTCGTCAGTTAGCAAAATCGAATGGTTTATATTGAAGAACATTCGGGGTGATTAGAACTTGGAAAACTGATAAATGATTCATTAGTTCCAATCAATCACTTCCATATTTTTCTCAAATTTGGATTCGTCACTCACCTGTCTAATTTCAAGATTGCTATTCTTCCATTTTACTGGTCCAAGTTGCTCTCACTACTGCCATCAATCATCTGAACTAGTGGTGTACGATAGGTTCTTATTGTGCACCTGACATTAAAGTCTATATTCCCAAGTACCGCTTTAGCTGCTACCAAACTTTTAAAGGTGTCTTTGATATATTTTATTCTTCCTCATCAGAACAACTGAACGTTTTGGTATTTGCCCACCCTTTGTGCATCGTCTGGAGACGTATTTTCTTAGTGTTCTACAGTCCTAATATTTTAATGGAATTTTTCTTGTTTTGTTCTTCTTTTTCTTCTCTTCTTATCGTTTTCTTTGCCTTAGGAATCTTCCTGTGTCAGTCAATTTTAGATCATGGCCATACACTTACACAGTTTTCCACCTATTTGATCTTTAACCAACTGTAATAACTATTTTTCATCTATGAAACCTCTTTCATTGTCCATATCTGGATTCAGTCTCTTATTTTCGATTATAAACCCCAAGTACTCTGTTTCTTCCAAAATAAGTTGACATTTATGGTAATTCTAATCTTAATACATGCCTATTCAATCGATCAAATATTGCCTGTAAAGTGTTAAGAATGCTCACTGGCATTCTTTGAGAAAACCAATAATGTCCACACAAAACTTGTGATGTCCGTCCTTTTTATTAGCCATCACTGTCAGAAAACTCCTAGGTTTGATTATGCCAGTTTCGAACAGATATTGTCTCATTTTTATAAACTGGCTTTCATAAGGCCTCGTTTTTATCGGTGATCGGTCGCCTGTATAAATATCCGTATTAAGCGTATGATGTAGATGTACCCTACTGTTGGCTCTAATATATCTGATAATCTGATTCTTGAAATGTACTATCTCCTAATAATTCTAGCTTTTGCATCCCCCGTAATATTAACTTTTCTGAAAACTCACTCGTTTCTTAATAGTCACTACTGTTCCTAATTTCACTTCTCTGGAAATTTTCAGTTTTGTTTGACAGTGTTAACCAACATTACTGGAATCTGATTTGAACCCTTTCCCTTCCCCATTGCTTCTAATAACAACATTTCATACTCTTCCTCTTCAAGAAAATCCTCTGCTGGGATCATTCTAGAACTAATCCACACTCCTCCAAGATGACCGAGAGTGGAGGCAATTTCACATTATTTGGTGACAAGATTATAATTTCTTAATTCGCTCCATACCCTGGTAGTGTTCTTGTTACTTACACTCTCAAAAGAGATGAGTTGAAATTTTAGTGATCCTTACTCTTCCTAAGAAAATCTTCTTCAAGTATCACATGCTAGGTGCTATATAGAATTTATGTATAGCTTTTACTCTTCGAATTTTATTGATTATGATGTAATGGAATAACCTTTCACCCCCACCCCTGAGTGACTACACTATAGATAGTAGCTATTTACAAGCATACGTAAGTCAACGGACTACAGAGTTTAGCTGGAATTTTTCCAGCTGTGCTGGTCGAACTCTTTGCCTCCGGGCAGAGAGGATCCCCAGACGAGGCTATATCGAAGAGCAGAGTCTCGTCTCGGGAAACAGCTATCTGACCCCGTTTTATACGGGATCTACGGGCATTTTTTGGCCGAGCCTACGGGCTCGGATTACCCCACATTAAACTCGGCCTTGTGCCACTTCCTACCTCGTGGGAAGGCTGGTAAATATCATCTATCTGGAATCTTTTCCAGCTGTACTGGCCAAACTCTCTGCTTCCGAGCAGAGAGGATCCCCAGACGAGGCTTTGTCGAAAGGCAGAGTCTCGTCTCAGGAAACAGCTACCCGGCCCCGTTTTATACGGGTTCTACGGGAATTTTTGTCTGAGCCTACGGGCTCGGATGCCTCACATTAAATTCGGCCCTGTGTCACATCTGATCGCGTGGGGAGGTTAGTAAATACTCTAGCTGGGATCTGTTACTCAGATCTTGACTGTTGTCGAACTCTCTGCCTTCGGACAGAAAAGAACTGGGTCGAGGCTATGCCGAAAGGCAGAGTCTTGTCTGGGGAGGTAGACAAACCCGAACCCGTTTATTCGGGGTTACGGGAATTCTTGTCTGAGCCTACGGACGACGTTGTGCATAACTGTTACCTTTATTCTTCTTGTACTGGTTTTACAATAACCCTTTACTTATTTATCTACCGTGTTTTTTTCTAGTATATATTCCGATTAGCACGGAATATAACAGATTATTACTATACTTATCTCAACTCCCTGACTATCTTTCTAAACTATCAGGTTTTTAGTTTTCTCCCTTTCAGTCCCATATCTTTATAGACCTTTAAGTTCATCGTTGATTTCACAGGCCCAGCACCAGTTAGTACCTCAAGTTCTCCTCTTTATATTAGGCTTGCAAATCAAATCTGCCTCTTACAACAAGATCTCTTATTTATTTCATTTTGCTTAATCTGTCTCACATGTCTCTTCTTTTCTGGGTGTATCTGTCTTTCTTCTCTCTCCTCCAGAAAGATTTTTTTTCGGCTCTTTGTTTTCCAGAATCTCCTCGGTTTCCAATCACTTTATATCACTCCACCCTTCTGTTCCACTCGCCTTCTTTTCTTCATCCCATATGGAGGATCACACCCACTTATAATTTCATACTTCCAGTAGGTTTGCAATCCTTGCTATAATGTCAAACCTGGCCACACTGCCAGCATGTCTTTGCTTGAATGTGTTCTTACAATTTCTTCATTCTTCAACTACCACATGCTTATTGTCAATCATGCCAGACCAGGTACGGGAAACAGTGATTGATGGAATATTTATTTTCCATTTATAATGTTGAAATCATGAAATATGAAATGCTGAAATCTTCGATCCACTAATATCTAGCTTAGCCTTTGTGAAATCTTATTTGAATTATATGCCATCATATTATATATATATATATATATATATATATATATATATATATATATATATATATATATATATATATATATATATAATATGATGGCATATAATTCAAATAAGATTCCTGATTCATATTATTTGAATTATATGCCATCATATTATATATATATATATATATATATATATATATATATATATATATATATATATATATAATATGATGGCATATAATTCAAATAAGATTTCACAAAGGCTATATATATATATATATATATATATATATATATATATATAATATGATGGCATATAATTCAAATAAGATTTCACAAAGGCTATATATATATATATATATATATATATATATATATATATATATATATATATATATATATATATTGACAACTTAACACAAAATCCCATTGTAATATAAATCGACAGTATCCGCAAAACTTGTAAGACAAGAAAACAAGATCTTAATTTTTCGTCAGTTCGCTTTATATATGCCTTTTAGAGCCCTTATTGCAATCAATCAATCCTCGCTTAACGACTTTCCTGTTTAACGACCCCAGACATGATAAGCTATAAAATATCATAAAATAAAAATTAATATGCTAGGCTATTCAAAATTTGTTTTAATACTTTGGTATTTTTTTAAATATATTTTTATATATTTTTACACCTAGTATACTTGAAATAGATTAATGTTTTACACGTAGTATGAGTGAAATAGGTACAATGTTTTACACAATTTCTCACTTATCAACTGGTTTCTTTAACGGCTATACCGTTGGAATGGAATCCAGTCGTTAAGTTCTACTCAAATAGCTTCTTCCCAAGAAATGTTGCTTTGTGTAAATCTCAGATTGATGCTTTTCAAATCGCTATAATCTTAATCTCTTTAAGTCTAGGATTAACCGTTATCTTTCACATATCCTCATAAAATGTGCCCGTTACTCTTACCGCTCACACAACAACCTCCTTCAGTAATCCTCTACTTTGACTGGCCCTTGAGCCTTGTATAATGTGAACATTAAAAAAAAGTGAGGAATGTTTGCATTACATTAAAATGTCCTATTGTCTTTTTTAATTAAGCAGAATATTTTTGTAAGCAAATACCCCAAGCAAGGAGGGATTGCCACTAGCACGCAAGGGGTTACAGAGAGTGGGAGAAAGAGTAAAGATGAGTTTTTGGGAAAAGGATAAAGAGAAGGACAGGGATCAAGGTCAAGGCATCAGAAAATGTTGATTGACATTACATTTGAATATTTGAAGATTATAGCTATCAAGGAAGCAACTGATAGGAAGGGAGTTCCACTGACGGGAGGTGTGGTATATGAAGCTCCTGGAGTAGAAGGGTGGGACTGAGATGCCAACCTAGTAGCACGCTTAAATTCATGCAGTTTGGGAACCAATGAAAGTAGCTCGTCGGAGCAATTTCCATGAAAGTACTTGTAGAAAAGGCAGAGGGAAGTCACAGCACGTCTGTGAGATAGCGACTGCAGACGGGATGCCAAATCAGGAACAACCACGTAAATCTTATAATTTATGAGTTTTGTCGAAGTTAGCTCCTCCTCAGTTCCTTAATCCTTCAAAAGGGGTCTCTCTCCCCTGGCTATAAATACTGGTTGACCCTTCGCCTCGACCTCTCTTTTTCCACTTAGTGCGTTGGAACCTTTCCTTCGCAAGTTAAAGACGAATCCGGTCCTACGCGGAATTTCTCTAGCTGGCGCTACCAACGCGCCTAGGTATTCCGCCTATGCTGATGACGTTTCGGTTCTTGCGTCGAGCAGGGCCGAGATTAACGAAGTCAGCAAAGAAATCACTGGTTATGAGATGGTGACAGGGGCCAAGATCAACCGCGATAAGTCTGTTGGCTTGCGGTTGAGTGCGTGGAAGGGAGTTTCTCTTCCCGGACCTTTCCTCTGGACGGATGGGCCGGTCAAGATTCTCGACGTCTGGTTCGGTCCTGATCTCCAGTTGGATGTGAATTGGTCGGAGGTGCAAGGGAAGGCCGAGATCGCAATTAATTTGTGGTCTTGGAGGAATCTTTCCTTAAAGGGGAGGACGGAAGTATGTGTTTCACTCATCTACCCGATTCTCCTTTACCGACTCTCTGTGCTTCCACTTCTGTCTGACACTTTACTGGCGTTAGTGAAGCTCTTGTTCTCCTTCTTGTTGGGGAGGCAAGGCCGCCAGAGTCTCTCGGGAGATCTGTTGCCTTCATCCATCTGAAGGCGGTCTAGGTATGCCTAGCATTGAGATTCGTCAATATATGCTTCGCATCGGATTCCTGGATCGAATGTGTCGCGAACCGGATGAGGTAGGCGCCTTCTGGAAGGAAGACGCCTATAAGAGTTTCCCATCTCTGAGAAGTGTGCACTCGGTCGAGAAGGAGGCTCACCGTTTACCCAAAGTCGAGTGCTCCTTCTATCGTGAATGCCGTCGTGCCCTGAAACTCATCTTACGGGCGTTGGATGGCCTCTCCAACGTCTAGACGTTGTCTCGTAAGGCATTATATCAGGTGTTAGTTAGGGGGGCCGTTCGTGATGATTTGATTGACGAGCTCGGTCTTACGAAGCAGGAGGCTCGCTCGATATGGCCTTGGGCGCCCGGGTTGAAATGTCTCAATAACAATGAGGCATCACTCACCTGGCTGGTGATGCGTGGGGCCCTCTGGGTCGCCGAAAGACTTTGCTTAGCGGGCTTGGAGAAATATCCAAACTGCCGCCGCTGTAGTGGGGAAGTCGAGACCATTGGTCACGCCTTTTTTCATTGCACAGTTGTAGCACCACTGTGCAAGTATGTTGAAGGCTTTATGGTTCGTATGCTGTCTGGAAAGTTCTTTGCTAGGTGTTATGAGAGTCGTGATTTGGACGACACGTCAGAAGGGATTCTATGGAGGCGAGAAGTATACCTCTTCCCAACTGATCTTGTACTTTAAGCATCAGCTTAAAGTCAAGATTAGGTCGAAAGGCGACGACTCTCTTCATCTGAATTTGGCAAAAGGTGAGTGAATGTTGTGCGCTTGTGTCGTGTGAAAGGGGCTGACCTGGAGTGGCACTTTGATGCCGGTTAGGCATCAGAATATTGCTTTAGTTGGGTTGAACACGAGCAACCCATCCCAAAATTAGGTTAGCTTAGGTTTTGTTTTTGATTCTTTAGTTTCATTTTCCAGTAAACTTAGCTAGGGTGTGTATGTTCATTGACCCCTTTTATTTCTGTTCCTATTTTTCTTTAAGTTTAATTCCCAATCCCCTCCCTCGTTAGGTGGTCAGTGACGTCAGTTCTCTGGTGTATGCGGGGCGTTTTTCGTTTCGGATGTGATTTTTCTTATCTGTTGTTGTGTCTGAATGAGTGCATGTCTGTGTGAGTGCTTGGGATGAATGAATGTTTTTATTTTTTAGAGTCCCGCATTAATTTCGTCTTGTTAACTGATGTTTCTACCACATTTAGTGATTGTGGGTTTTTTTTTATTACTAACACGATTTTGTTTAGTTTCTTGTAAATAGTTATTTGTTTCATATTGTATTTACTCATTGGGGTTACTTTAAAAAAATTTTTAAATTGTTATTTTATTCCCCTTCCCCCACGGACGATAAATTGTACATATGGGGTCTAGTTAGTATTTTCATGGAGTCATTGAGGTATTATGGTGGGTGTGGTAAGAAAGCTAAGTAAGAATGTGTTGTTTTGGTGCAAGAAATATTGTTAGTATGATTGGGTCAACGTTTGTGGCTAGCTAAATTTAAAAGTTAAGACAGAAGACCGACCTATTCCCCATTCCCCACTTCGGCCTTGTGCCACATTTTCTGTTACACACAGAAATAAAGAATCTCTTTTTCCACTTAGGCCTTGGGCCGCCACCTCGCGTTGAGGTGGAGTAAATCAGGCTTTTCAACTAAAACCGATAGAGCGTTTTCCAAATTCTGGGAACACGCTAAGAACAATACACGTACGTACGAACACTCACAACACACACACATAATTTCTCCTTACAAACTCTATGTAATCGTCCATGTCTTTTTTTTAACTTGTTATTAATATATATTTGTTTACCCATATATATCGGTCTTGTTTGTTTTCTTTGTCTTCTTTGGACTTAATTAAAGTCCAACATTCTCATGTAGCTGGACCGGCTCGCAGGAAATTTTAACCTTCTGATATCTCTTCACATCTTCACCCCACGGTCCACTACAGTTTCTTGAGACATTCAATTTTTGTCAGTTACATCTAGGTTGTTTCGAATTGCTGGTTTTTCTTCAGGGTCTTTTCATCATTTTGCCCCAGGAGTCTAAATTTCGCTTTTCGCTTCACCATCTATAACGCTACAGTTTTAACATAGCCAACGTACTATTTATTAAGGATCAAAGGTTTGGTTTTCCACACAAATTGACCTACTCATCCACCTTGTGTTTACTTTAAATCTGAATTGGTGTTTGCGCGAAGTTGATTGAAGCGATCGACGAATTTAACAAATCCATTCACAAGAAAAAGAAAGTGATTTGCTTATTAATAATAACAACAAAAAAAAAAAACGACGCGTTTAATAATTTAAAGTTACAAGTTTTGACATTAACCCTTTCCCGTTTGGTACTTCTGAAGTTTATCTACTAGTCGGTCAGTTCTTATACGGCTAACTTGGACCGGTTCGTTGGATCGATAGTTGACTTTGTATAAAGATCTATGGTGCCGCACCTGCAGCCAAAGTTTGTGGTTAATCTTTCTCGATTTGTTTGTTCTGCGGGCGGAAAGTTGGAAAAACTTTCGTTTTTTGGGGGTTTTTTTTGCACTTTCATTAACAATTTTATCTCGCAAGAATGGTCGAAGTTTCGTCTGCTTCTATCGGCGTCTCCTTGCGACAAGAATGAAAATTGAATGACTTATGTTGAAGATTCTTCGAGATATTTAGGGATTACGATTAATGACATGTAAATTTAAATTCCCAATTTGGCTTGGTCAATCTGCTGTTTAGTTCCCGAGTCGCTAATCTGCCATTTCATTGGTCCACGTCCCACGGTGGGACCGCACTTGTCACACTCAGCCAGTTACATCTTTGGTGAAAATTATGAATTTCTTGTATTAATGTATTTATTATGAATTAACTATATTAAATAATAGACACGTAATTTTATCCTTACATTGATATCAATTTTCGCCAAATGCACTTTCTAAACGTAACATACTTTTTCAGGTTGGGACTCCAGTAAATATATTAATTTCTTGAACAAACTGCCTTTGTGTCCACAATCAGCAGGACAAACAAAATTCCATCAATATTATCTGACTTTCAGCAACAGGCTACTTCCAGGCTTTATGTAAACATAACAGTGAGTTTCGTTTTTCTTCACTTCCAGGTCCTGTTAACAAAATTAAATTTTCTACACCTCTTTGAAAACTTACTTCAAAATAAACGATTTTATTTTTATAAACCAGATAACCGCCAGATATTTCTGATTTACTTGTAAAATCCAAATTAATTAGATAGGACTTTCGGGCTCTTCATATTTCACCTATTTCTGACTGATCGCTAATTGTAAATTTCAAAGGTTGCAAAATACACAGTAATAATCTCTATATATAAAATTATGTGACTTCCGTTAGTCCGTCTGTCACGTCCTCTAAAATAACCATACATTGACCAATAGAAACAAAGTTTTGGGGAGAAGTACAAACAGGTAAGGGGTTACAAAGTACATTTGGTTTTACTAGATTGTGTAGCTTAGTACAATAAGTTTTCATTAATTTTTTGGAAAAATTAAAAGTTTTATTATTTAGCATACAATATACTCCCACTATTTTAAAAACAATTTAATGATTAAAATAACAAATATTTATTTAATAAAAATGCAATATTGTTTTTACATATCTTTTCTATAAGATTTTATATATACAAGAATCCAGCTTCCAGTTCGCCATTCATTTGCGATAACTATAAACAAATCACAAGGCCAAACTCTTTAAAATGTTGGAATTTGGCTCCAGAAAGAAATATTTACGCATGACCAGTTGCATGATGCATGCTCAAGAGTAAGAAATCCTAAGAATTTATTCTTTGCTGTTAAAAATGAAAAAAATAAATTTTCTTAAAAATATTGTTTACCATGAAGTCCTATAGAATTAAATTAAAGTAATTATTAAACCGCGAAGTGGGATTTTTGTCAAAGCATTTTTCCAAGCAAATCAGCTTTTTCAAATTTAATGCATAATGCCTTCCCAATCCCACTAGATACACCGCATCACTTTCTTCCAACGCAAACTGGCTTTTGGAGTGGTTAATAGTGACTCATTTTATTTTCTTCGGACATTTTTTTACTCTACATTGTTGTAAACAATTCATTTTTCATCGCTTCTTATCTTTATCTTTAAAAAGTGTGTCATTTTTATTGTATTTTGGCAGAGAACCAGACATTAAAATGTGGTTTATTATTTTTCTATTAAAACTTGAGGTACCAAACATTATATTGATTCACGTATCCAAGTGTTTTCAAATGTCTTACAACGCTCATATGGCATATGGGGAGTATCTCTGCGATGCCTTGTATCGTATGATCTGGATTATTTATAATCAGTTTTTCGATTTGGTCATCAACAACTAGTGCCAGCCTGTCGTAAAGTTTTTGGTCTTCCAGATAAAAAATTCCTTTTTTGAAACTAGCAAGCTACTTACAGCTATGGCACCATCTCTATAAATGACACATACCTTTTTTGCATCATTTTTCTGAATATATGTATAAATATAAATATGTGTGTGATAAATATATATATATATGTGTGTGTATGTGTGATAAATTACAGTCACGTGTGAAACAAAATCCCATGTCAAAAAGCCACATATTGGAAAATGCTACAAACTTTTACTTTAATCCAATACATTTATAAAATCTCAGTTTTAAAATATTTGGTATTATGCCAAAATATCTATTATTTTTCAGATAAAATAAAATTGGCAGGCTCACAAAATGCATTTGTTAAAGTTCAGTTAGATTTTTTTATTATCAAAAAGGTCTGTAATTTCAATATTAAAAAAATTCGTTGAATGATCCCACTATCTAAATTAATGTCATTTCGGGTTCAAAAACATTTGGTACCACTGTCATTTCTAGGTTTTAAAAAAATCGATAAGATTCAAATTTTATTTTATTATTTCTAAAAAATCAATAAGATTCAAATTTTATTTTATTATTTCTAAGTTCAAAAACATTTCCTATGATTTAAATATGCCTGCCATTTCTCGATTTAAATACATTTCGTATCGGGTCAATATGTTTGTATCACCTTTACATTCAGAACATTTAGATCATGCCAAAAGTTTTTGAATGGCAATGATTTATATCTCTACGTAATTTATTATTTAAACATATTTGTTATAAGCGCAATATTCATGTTATTGCCATGTTTAAAAACTATTTGTTATGATTCCAATATACCTATATAATTCTATATTAAAAACATTTGTTATGATTCCAATATGTCTATATAATTTCTATATTAGAAAAAACCATTTGGTATGATTCCAATATGCCTATATAATTTCTATATTAGAAAAAACCATTTGGTATGATTCCAATATGCCTATATAATTACTATATTAGAAAAAACCATTTGGTATGATTCCAATATGCCTATATAATTTCTATATTAGAAAAAACAATTTGGTATGATTCCAATATGCCTATATAATTTTTATATTAAGAAAACTATTTGCTATGAGTCCAATATACCTATATAATTTCTATATTAAAAAAACATTTGTTATGATTCCAATATGCCTAAATAATTTCTATATTAAAAAAATATATTTGTTATTATTCCAATATACCTATATAATTTCTATATTAAAAAACATTTGATATGATTCCAATATGCCTTTATAATTTCTATTTAAAAAAAACTATTTCTTATGATTCCAACATACCTATATAATTTCTATATGAAAAAAAAAAACATTTATGATTCCAAAATGCCTATATAATTTCTATATTAAGAACCATTTGTTATGATTCCAATATACCTATATAATTTCTATATTAAAAAAAACATTTGGTATGATTCCAATATGCCTATATAATTTCTATATTAAAAAAATATATTTGTTATGATTCCAATATACCTATATAATTTCTATGTTAAAAACCATTTGTTATGATTCCAATATTCCTATTTAATTACTATATTAAAAAAATATTTGTTATGATTCCAATATACCTCTATATAAATCTATAATAAAAAAACATTTGGTATGATTCCAATATGCCTATATAATTTCTATATTAAAAAAAAATTGGTATGATCAAATATGCCTATATAATTTCTATATTAAACAAAACATTTGCTATGATTCCAATATGCCTATAAAATTTCTATATTAAAAAAATTATTTGGTATGATTCCAATATGCCTATAAACTCTCTATATTAAAAATCATTTAGTATGATCTCAAAATATATGTTTCATTTTTAGGTTCGTAAATATCTAATATTATATTTATTGTTGTTCAAAAATATTTGTTACTAGCTTAAAAGCCGCCCTATTTTGCGGCATTTAATCTAGCTACTCCGGAGGGCTCTATATTGAGCCTTCATTACAATAGGCGATGTTTGTATAACCTCGTCATAACTATATAATGGATAGGTTCAAAAGCATTTGACCTAATAGCATGCCTGACACTTTCAGATAGAAAAAATATTTGTCGAGACACAAATAGGTCTGTTTTTCTACTTCAAAATTTGGTATTATTCCATGCTTTTGTTTTTTTCTAAGTTCAAAATCTTTTGGTGCATGATACCGACATAACAATGGCAATATTGACTTAAAATCTTTTTATTTATAGCTACAATTATTGTGTTGTTTATAGATTTATAACCACTTTATATGATTCTAATATATATGTCATTTCATGATTCAAAATAGTTGCTAAAACCCCGTATGACAATTCTATTTTTAGTTTTAAAACATTACTTATAATCCCATGTTTATGATCTTAAAATTCAAAGAGATTTTACATGATCCGAAAACGATATTTGTAGGCATAAAATTATTTTAATATCCCCAATATACAAATGTCTTTATATGGTTCAGAAATACAATATTATGTAGGATATAGACGAAAGATAAAAAAATGTGTTATCTTTATATCTCATTTCTATTTTGTATTATCTTTATATGCCTGTGTCATTTCCAGGTTCTAAACATTTATACTATTTCAACATGTTTATATCATGGGTTGAAAAATGTTTGATATGATGTCAATATCTCGATGTTATTAATCAAAAATACATTCGTCATTATTCCAACATTTTTTTAATAAAAATATTTAGTATTAATATTTATTCACGTCGTTAGAGAATGTGACACATGATCGGAGTTTAATATGAGATTAGCAGAAGGCCGTACAAAAATTGTTCAAGCCCAAAATACATATTATTTCTAGGTTTAAAATACTTTATACGATCTCAATATGCCTATGCCATTTGTTTTATTTAAAAACTATATGTATATTTATAAGCTGTTTATATGTTCAAAACATTTTATATGATCGCAATATCATTATTTTTATTCAAACACATTTGGTATGATTCCAATATGCGTATTTCATTAGTAGTTTAAAAGTATTCAATATGGTCTCCAAATATTTATTTCTTATTTCTGTAATATCTCTGTATGCCTGTTATTGATAGATTTATTTTTTAAAATAGCAAACTCCCGAAATATTCATGACCTTGCTACATATCTTTTTTAAATTGTAAGATCCCCAAATATTCATGTCCTTGCTAGATTTTTTTAAAAAATAGCAAGATTTTAAAATATACATGCCCTTTACTAGATTTTTAAAAAAATATCAAGATCCCAAAATATTCATCCCCTTGCTAGATTTTTAAAAAAATAACAAAATCCCCAAATATTCATGCCCTTGCTAGATTTTTAAAAAAATAGCAAGATCCCCAAATATTCATGCCCTTGATAGATTTCTTAAAAAATAGAAAGATCCTAAAATATTCATACCCTTGCTAGATTTTTTAAAAAATATCAATATCCCCAAATGTTCACGCCCTTGCTAGATTTCTTTATAAATAGCAAGGTCCTAAAATATTCATGACCTTACTAGATTTCTTTATAAATAGCAAGGTCCTAAAATATTCATGCCCTTACTAGATTTCTTTATAAATAGCAATGTCCTAAAATATTCATGCCCTTATTAGATTTCTTTATAAATAGCAATGTCCTAAAATATTCATGCCCTTATTAGATTTCTTTATAAATAGCAAGGTCCTAAAATATTCATGCCCTTACTAGATTTTTTTATAAATAGCAAGGTCCTAAAATATTCATGCCCTTATTAGATTTCTTTATAAATAGCAAGGTCCTAAAATATTCATGCCCTTACTAGATTTCTTTATAAATAGCAAGGTCCTAAAATATTCATGCCCTTATTAGATTTCTTTATAAATAGCAAGGTCCTAAAATATTCATGCCCTTACTAGATTTCTTTATAAATAGCAAGGTCCTAAAATATTCATGCCCTTATTAGATTTCTTTATAAATAGCAAGGTCCTAAAATATTCATGCCCTTACTAGATTTCTTTATAAATAGCAAGGTCCTAAAATATTCATGCCCTTATTAGATTTCTTTATAAATAGCAAGGTCCTAAAATATTCATGCCCTTACTAGATTTCTTTATAAATAGCAAGGTCCTGAAATATTCATGCCCTTGCAAGATTTTTTAAAATGGCATGATCCCCAAATATTTATGTCATTTGTTGGTTCAGACATATTTAATATGATCCAATATGCAGTGACATTTGTATATGTTATTTGCTACTGTAAATTAAGAAAAATTTAGTATGATAGGAATGCGCCTACGTCATTACTACTTATGATAAAATTATGCTTTAATCATTCCTAGGCACAATCATTTAGTATGATAGTATTATTTCTATGTTATTTGCAGTTTGAAAAATATTTGATATCATCCCAATATGGCTTGTCATTTCTATGTCCTGGAGAATTTGGTATAATCTACTATCTATAGATCATTTCTAAGCTGAATGACAATGATATGTCTATATAAGTACAACGGTCCTAAAAGATGAATGATACTGACGGTAGGGCGCAAAACGACTATGTTCACCAAAACTTTTGTGATATCGATGTGTGAGCAGAAGGATATCGGGCCCAAGAGATGGATATTGACGTGTATGTAAAAGGATTACGTTCTCAAAAGCTAAATGATATTGATTTGTGTATAGAAGCAAAACGGACTCAAAGGTGGAATTACATTGATGCATGTATAGAAGTTGAATGATTAATGTGCGTATACAAGGAAATCAGACTGAAATGCTGAATGACATTAACATGTATATGTAGTATATAAAAGGACAATGTTCCCAAAAGTTGGATGACATTGATATCTATCTATAAGGTCAATAGTTACAAAGATGAATTAGATGTTTAGAATAGAAAAAAAGGTCTCAAACACTGAATGATATTGACGCGTGTATAGAGGAATAACTGTCCCCCAAAATGAATGATATTGATATGTATATATAAGGACAAGTTACAAAAGCTAAATGACACTGATGTGTGTAAAATAGGACAACGGCTCGAAAAAATGAATAACGTAGGACAAGAGTAAAAATAAGAATGACATTGCTCACAGTTTTTCTGTTTGGTCTGTTTTCAAAATGAAGGCAAATAGTATTTAAATCAGTTTAATTTGCAATCACTGGTTCTAATGAAGAAACTATACTCTAATTATGTTCTCATATTCCACAAACAATGTATGCAAATCCTGGATTATAAATATTAATGCATATTTTAACTATTTGGAACATTTTATTTCAAAAAATAATTTGATACGACGTTTGGATAATGGTGGCAGAATTTACTTGTAACCATGTTTCTTACAATTGATCACATTATTTTATTATTATGTTTGCTTAGAAACCGAAAACTAAAACATTCCGAGAAACATGCGAACAGATTTTTCTTCGTCTGAGTCTCAAGAGAAGTGCATATTTTTCTTATTTTGAGACTGAGCCGAAATTTCTCATCAATTACGTAATTAATTAACCACTTTTAATCCACAGGATTATAGTCTTCAAAGAAGCTTTGAGTGCTGTCTACAGTGATTAAATATATCATTGATCAGCTGGTGATACCATGGCTATTGGGAAATGAAATCGGTTGGCCGAGTTCAATTTCCAGCCGAGAGCTTTCACTCACATTCGCGCTAACACTCTCTTGTGAATGGCTTACATTCAAGAGACATGGATAGCATAACGGTTATCAACACTGAAAATGAAATCGGCGAGCCGAACTTAAATTCTCGTTTAGCCTAATGCTTTCTCTTTTGTATAGATGCTTTTGGTAAAGGCGTGAATTAATCTCCATTTGTATATAGTAGGGTAGACTGGGTTCTCTAATCTTAGCTGGCAACCAGAGATGTATCTAGGTGAAATTAAAGTATTACATGTTACGAAAGGCGAACGTTTTAATAACTTTCCCATACAAAAGTCCATGTACTAATAAGCAACGAAGTCTTTTGTTCATATATGAGACATTCAATCGTGTCACTTCGCGTCCTCCACAGCCTGACTTTTTGGCTACCCTGATAAATATTTATGAGCATTCTTAAATTAATATTTTTTGAAAAACCAATAACATTTTTGCTCTTGAAAATAAATACTCGTTACAAAATGAAATCCTTGCATTTGCCTTGATAAAGTCCCCCGGGGGACGAAACGCGTCACCTAAAATAATTTTTCCGCGCGTATGTGTGTGTGTAAACAAGTTTTATTAAGTTCAAACCGAACATATAAGGGGCGCTGTGGTTTCTACATGGGCAATGTGTCATTTAGAAATTAGATAAAGTAGGTCCGAACAGCGATCTCATCGCTACGCCATCAGTCTGTGTGTTGATGTTACCATAGTGGTCGTAAAAAACGTACTTGTTTCGTGCAAGATAGCAGTTTATGTAGAATAGTTGATCTGATCTTTAGCGGTGCGAACGAGGGGTGATTGTATACGTTTTGTATTATTATGCCTATAGTTTCTTTGACTACGATATTGGAAAATAGACTTTCAACGTCTAACGAGGCTAGGATGACGTCATTTGCTTTACTGGATTGTCACATGTCGAGGAATTCGTTAGTGGGTTAAATATTTTCTTAGTAAGTACGAACATGAATTTCGGAAACTTTATCTACAATTTCAATTTCAGTATACATCGTCTTATTTGAAAATTGGAAAAAATACAATAAAAAATTAAGCAGACAGACTTTGTCATTATTTCGTGTCCTAGAAATTTCAACTGTCTCGTCCTGATGTTAAATATAAGTTTCTTTTTTGTTCCCATTCTCTCCAAAACCTCACCGTTTCTCACATGTTCGGTCCATGGTATCCTCATCATCCGTCTGTAGAAATTTCAACTGTCTCGTCCTGATGTTAACTATAAGTTTCTTTTTTGTTTCCATTCTCTCCAAAACCTCACCGTTGCTCACATGTTCGGTCCATGGTTTCCTCATCATCCTTCTGTAGAACCACATTTCTGTTACTTTAAGTCTCTTCTTCATATTTGATTGTCCAGCATTCGCTGCCATACAAGAGAACAGATATCACGTAACAGTTTAATACTCTATTCTTTGTTTCTAACGAAATTTTATTGTCTCTCAATACTCTGCTTAGCTTTTGGAATGCATCTTTAGCCATCCTGGTACAACTTCGGATCTCAGTGTCGCACTTTCCGTCCTTTGTCAGAACACTTCCCAGATATTTAAATTTCTGTACCTGCTTGATTTTAGTATCCTCGACCTGTAATTTACATTTTGGGCTCATCTTTTTGCTGATGACCATGCATTCTGTCTTCTTGCTTAGTCCTTTCTTCTCGCTTTCCTTCGCTATCTCCAGTAGGAGGTTTTGTATTTTCCTTTCCGTGTCTGCTATCAGCACTGTGTCATTTGTATATCTTAAATTGTTACGATTGTGGTCGCCAGTGATGAATTCTGGTAGGATTTCTAGTTCTCTCAGAATCGCCTCGCTGTATAGGTTGAATAAGTCCGGTGAGAAGACACACACTTGTCTTACACCTCTTTATATTCTTGTATATCTGCTGAGCTCATTTTTATCCGTATGCAGGTGGTTTGCTGCCAGTATAGATTCTTGATTATTCTAATATCTTCCCGAATATTTCACGGTTGCTAAGCATCTCTAACACATCTTTGTGGCGCATTTTGTCGAACGCCATTACGTAATGTATAAAACACAGGTACACATTATTCTGCATTTATATTGCTCATTACTTGTTCCGGTATCTTTGACGAACCCGCGCTGTTCTTGTCCTACATCTGACTTGATGAGTTTTGTTATGTGGCTCATTAGGCTGATTGCTCGGTGAAGTTCACATTCGTTTGCGTCTGGTTTCTTAGGTAGTTCTATGAAAATAGATCTGCTTGGGCATATCACCACTGCTATATACCATACTTTAAAACTATATCTTTATTATATATATATATATTACAATGAATCATTCACCCAAAAAGTAAATTAGTAAAGTTAATGATATAACTAAATTTTAACCCACTAATCACTCGATGAATGTTATGATCCTTTTTTTTTTAAATTATAAACTGTATTAGGTCTTCCTTAAATACTCAAGTACTTTCGACGGTTCCTCCAGTCATCATCAGGCATGGAAACTATTTTGTTTTTGGTAAAATTCAGGTAGCATCCGAGACGAAAAAATATAATGCAAATCGAAATATGTTTTTTTAAATGTTTTAAACGGATACAAACTTGTCGAGCGTGCAGTCGCGACACTAAGGTTGAGTTTTTGAAAATTTAAGTGAGTGCATTTTTTACTAATATGGCAATTTAAGAATTTTTTTTGTAGGAGTCAGTCAACGTGGCATGAACTAAATATTAGGTCATCCCATAAGTTCTGTCCGAATTTTAACTTTTTGTTAAAATGAACGAAATTTAAAGAGTATTTCATAATGTCTAATGGAGCTGAACATTATTTTATGTTTAGATGCATTTAAACTGATCAAATTTTATTTCAGAGAACAATAAAATTAAATTTTGTTTGATTAAAACCCTGCTAACATGGAAGTACCCAAGAATCATTTGAGGCACATAATGCTTTATGAGTTCAAGAAAGGAAACTCAGCAGCCGAAGCGGCTAGAAACATTCACTCAGTTTATGGAGAGGAATGTATGAATGAAAGAACTTGCAGAAGATGGTTTGCAAAATTCAGAGGTGGAGATTTCACCCTTGAATATGAAGATCGAACCGGACGTCCAGTTGAGTTTGATGAAAAGTTTCTTGAAGAAAACCCTGTTTTATCAGTTGAGGAATTGGCAGTGGTTCTCAGTTCAAACCATACAACTGTTCATCGTCATCTTCAACAACTTGGAAAAGTTCCTAAACTTGGAAAATGGGTGCCTCATGAATTGTCTGAAAACAACCTCAAATCCCGAGTTGACATCTGCTCTTCTCTCCATTCTCGCCAACTTGTTTCACCTTTTTTGGATAGACTTGTGACTGGCGACGATAAATGGATCTTTTATCGAAATGTTAAGCATCGTATACAATGGCTTGGTAAAAGGGAAGGACCCCAGCCAGAGCTGAGAAGGGAACTTCATGGGCAAAAGGTGGTTCTTTCAATCTGGTGGGATTGCTAAGGAATAATCCACTTTGAATTCTTACCACCTAATGCAACAATTAATGCTCAAATATACTGTCAGCAATTAGAGCATTTGAACCAAGCTTTGAGGAAAAAAAGACCTGCTCTAGTGAATCGAAAACGGGTGATATTTCATCAGGACAATGCGTGACCACACACAGCAAGAATCACGTCACAAAAGATCGAAGAACTTGGTTGGGAGAAAATTCCTCATCCACCTTATTCTCCCGACCTTGCTCCTTCAGACTACCATTTGTTTCGTAGCTTACAGAATCATTTGGAAGAAACAGCTTTTGTAACACAGGAAGAGGTTAAAACTGACATTTGTGAGTTCTTTGAATCAAAGGCAAAAGAATTTTACAGTAATGGAATTAGTAAGCTTGTTAATAGATGGAAGGAAGTCATAGATAATCAGCGAAAATACATTGTTGATTGAATCTGTAATTAAATGTAACATTTAATTACTTGTTTTCTTTATTCAAAATTCGGACAGAACTTATGGAATGACCTGATAGTTCAATAAGTAGAGTAATGTCTCAGATTTTTAACAAAAATAATATTAAAATCAGTTATAGCTGTGTTAGTAGCATCGATAGATCTATATCCCAGCAACACCATATTAAATGAACCCCTTTCCATCAAAAACAGCGTAAATTTTTCTAAAAATAAATGCAACTGTCGGAAGAATACGATCTGTCCATTAAACAGTCAATGTATGACGAATAATATTGTATATCGAGTGAGCTCACGTTCCGGCACAGTGGATAAAGGCGTTGGTTAGATCCAGTGACAAGACCCAAAGAGTGTGTGTTCAATACCCGGTTAAGGCAGTGGAGAACTTGGAGAGGGGAATTAACATGAGATAACTGATAACAGACATCCATTAAACATGGAATGTGGAACTAGAACAGTCTACCCCAGTGAGCAAAATAAAGGGCTCAGTTCGATATTTCAACTACCTGAAGAAGGCCGGAGCGTACAACGGCTGAAACGTTGTAATAAATATGGCGACAAAGATGAGGACAATAGTCCGAATAATGTAAATAGTGTACATAATACCTCATCTCAGAAATATACACAGATACAGAAAAAAGACTCTTAGTAAGTAACGGGAAACCACTTCAATATACTTTCTAAGAAGTTATGTCAATTCACAACAATAAAAAAAAGAAATCTGTGGAAAGAGATGGCCACGAACGTTCCAAAAGAACATGACATTACACAACCAATCGTACGGATAGGGCAATTACAGTAAGTATTAATCTATTCTTTTTACACGATTCGCACATAAATCCAAAACTGTAGTACAAGTATTAACTTTCATTAGCACAGCGTTTTTCTACTAATAATATACATTTGTTAGTTGAATAATGAAACTAAAGCTCTTTCTATACATCAACAAAAATCGGTCTTGTGATTAAAAAAGGAGTTGAGTCAATGCGACAGATACTTTCCTTAGCTGCATAGTGTGTGTTCGCCAGGTCTACATACAATTTTAAATTCAGTTTTCCTTCTCCTAGACCGTTTGCCATTACGATTTAATGATCTCGACTGAAATTCGAACGCGGCTCTACGATTACTTAATCTGAGGTGTAATCCATTTTGTTTTTAACTACATTAAAATATTACCGACCTATGCAAATTATGGAAACATGTGTAATTAGCATTATCAAAATATTTGTTAAAGAACGAACCTGCTAGATTATATGACTTTTTGAAGACATCCGAATCCCGCTCAGACTAGAAATATGATACACAAACGCACATAAATTATACAAACGAACGCTGTCTGACAAGACATGTACACTGCTTAACCAATGAAAAACAAACAATACAAAAATAATAGAATTTTCTTTTCTTCTCTTTATTTCATTCTTTGATGAACTTTTAATAAAAGCGCAACATATTAAAATTTATAAGCATTTCCTATTTGTTCCTTATCCTATTATTCTGTCAGAATAATAATAGGCAAGTGAATAGCAAGATGGAGAACTGAATTGTATCGTGTTTTGTTCCGAGGAGTTATCGTTCTTTATTTTTTTTTTACTAATTTTCACCATATTGAAGGCGCAAGAACCACTCAAGGTAGAAGAAAACTGAAGAAGATTGTTGCATGAGCGTTAAGAGTAAGAAGTGCAGCTTATGAGGCTATGTGTGAAAAATAAGGATGTAATGGTCGATAAAGCATCCCCTGGAAAATAGATTCCACAAGTCATTGGAAGAATCTGTCTAGGTGGAACTTCTTTCTTACTAATGTCATGCGAAGGGAATGACAATGAGTCGACTCCGTGTATATATTATGACGGGTCTTAGCCTTAAAGGACTGAACTGGTGGAGCTAAGGAATGCAGCACTTCAGGACATTTTCCATGGAAATAGTGATAGAGTAGCAAGAAGCTTGCGACGTTTTGTCTGTTAGAAAGAAGGTGTAAGATGGACAATAATTAATTTCCCGCAAGGCCGTGTAGACGTTTTTGAACACTTTCAAGATTGAAAAATGAAGACTGGGCAGTAGTACTCTATTTTCGATCTGATCTCGGTTTTGCAAAGGTGGAGCATAGCTGGAGGAGCCAAGTACTTACTAGAGCGTTACTTAGAACCGACCATCTTTAGTGACGGATCGTATATATGAGTTCCACTTTAGTTCTGGGGTGAGCTTAAGTCCCAATAGTTGTTCAAGGCAAGAGGCTTCCTTGAGAAAAAAAACCGCTCATCGCTATAGGTGAAAACACAGGACCTGATCGGTGATGATGTTAAATTACTGTTGTATCATCTGCATAGATATTCACTAAAGATCGGAATATAACCATAGGCAGATCGTTAATATAAAGCAGAAATAGGATTGAACCGAGAAGCGAGCCTTAGGGAAACGTCTGCATTGATCTTCGGAGGACTGGCTATTAACAACGACTTTTATGGATCTACCTGTTCGAAACACTTACGAAAACTCTTCCAGAGATTCCATAGCTGGGGAGTATGTTTAACAACTCCCTATGCCATATATTGTCAAAGACTTTCGATATATTTAGTCGTTCTCGTGATACATGTATTCGCTAACGCCTCACTGATTCTGTGTGTAATGACAAGATATCAGCAGTGGATCTAGCTGTGCGAAATCTATATTGTTTGTGGTTCAACAGGTTGTCCCTGTTGAGGTAACCAACCTCCTCCTTCTCTTATTATAGAATTTGCTGGTACCACTAAGGAGACAAATGAGTCGATATTGCAACTTAGATGTGCGCTTAAGGCATTTTCAAAAATAAAGCACACAGCTGACACCTTCCAAGGACTTGGGAAGCATTTCTCCTTTAAGTAGCAATTAAACCATTTAGCTAAGCTTCGAACTAATGTTCTTAAGAACAACCACCGGGATTTTATCCCAACCGGTAGACTTGTTAGGGTTAAGGATTTTGATAAATCTGGAAACTTCCGGGACTGTGTCAGAGATATTACAAAGTTTTTCTCCATGAGAGTGGAAAAGTTGGTAAGGGGTTGGTCTTTTTCATCTAACGTAGAGTTAGAGGTAAAGTTAATTTTAATGAGATAACCTCAGGGCTATTTATGATAGCAAGCAATGAGGTTTTGCTTGTATTGAGAATTTTCTTAGAGATTTTCAAGGGGTTTAAGTCTTTTGCTTTCGAGCTTGGCTAGGACTGCTTGTGCATAGGTGCAATTTGCATTTTCTAAAATTATTTTGCAGTTATTGCAGCAACAGTCTACTACACCGTTGAGTGTGTTATATATTGTATCTACTGAATAAGTTCCTTTTCAGAACGAAACGCGTCACTATTCAGTTTTTCATCTTTCTACACATTTGCTAATTGTTATTATGATATACATCTTTTTCATATCATATATATATATATATATAGATAGATATTGATAATATTAATGGCCAATATATATATATATATATATATATATATATAAATTCCCAAGAGGATAGAATCCACGTAGAACTCAATGTCCAGGACAGAGTAAGAATATAATATATTAGTGTTTGAGCCTATTATAGTAGATTAAAACAAAGACCTGTTAAAAATCGTTTCACAATATCTTTCGTGTTTCGGCACTAAGTTGTGTCTCTTCAGACAATGATAAATAACTGGTGGGTAAACAAATCATATTTGTCCACAATTATGTTACAGTGTTACCACTCGTTTATAGTTTGAATTAATTTCATGTCTGCCACAAATGACTTTGTCTAGGATTCTATTTCAGGCTACATTATGCCTATGATATGATTTATGATATGATTTATGATCTAAACTCTCTTTTTTTAACTTAATTTTGAATTTAGCGTAGGTCTGGTTGGTTAATCAGGGTAAACCCACAAGCCTCGTTTTAATTCTGATCTTGTGTTTTCTCGTCTTCTCGTCTCTTTCGAAAAAAGAGGGGTATTTTGCTTTTGAAATTAAAAATAATCGTTTACTTGCCAGTTATTTACAATTGTCTGAAGAAGTACAACTTAGTGCCGAAACGCGAAAACTATTGTGTAGCAATTTTTAACATGTTTTTGTTTTAATCCCCTATAATAAATAATATAAAGCTCTACTATGTATTGAGCTCTTTTTAAATTAAATGCTACGGACTGTGGAATTATACACTATTTGTTCTTATCTTACACCTGGGTATATATAGAGAGAGAGAGAGAGAGAAAGAGAGAGAACAGTAAGATATATAATCCGGTGTTCTTATTGATATTTTTTATTTTTATTTTTACAAAACAGTGCACAATGTAAATTTACAGAGCATAAATATTATAAATTAACTGGTTTAAAATATGTTTTTCGATACACAGTAATAACCATGTTTCAAAAATGGAAGCTAAAAACTTTAAATTTAATTATATAATTAAATTAAAAGCATTAGTTCCGTTTCATCTTCAAGCGAATTTTGGAATAATTTATTTTTAAATTTACTGAGTTTTAAACGCGCATATAAATTCATAATTTACTATTTCCAAGGATACAGAGAAATCCAATCATTCAGACAGGGACGGTAGCGTGTTCATTTTTATTAACTATTGTTGTATCAATTATGAGTTACGTTCGAAAAAAGAGGTTAAGTTTAGGGAAGGTAGGGGTGTATTTTTCAACGAATTCTGACATCCGTTAAATGCATGTCGTCTGGGTTTTTTTTATTAGCGGCAAAAAGTTTTTTCGGCATTTTTCTCTTACTTGTACACTTAAAGATTCTTTATAGATGTGTTTGTGTTAGAATACGTTTTAAAATATTTTTACTCTTAATTTTTTTACTCTTAATATTTCTACTCTTAATTACTAATAGACTATATTTCTTTTTAAAAAGAAGTAAATGTAATAGAATTACTTACATTATTTAAAATTATTTTTTCATATCAATTATAAGTATGTACCAGTTCCTATTTTTAAAATTTTATTTTTAAATATTATTTATGGAAAATTTTTGACAATGACGGCAAAAAATAGCTATTTAATTTCTCTGATTCAGTAAATTTTTATTTTTTATAAACTTAGTAATATATAGTTTCTCATGTATGCACAAAGTACATGGGTCATTTAATGACCTACATATTCTAGCATTTCTTATTAATTTCCATTTTACTGTAGTTGTTTTATTGGATTCTTTTAAGTGTCAGAAATACTTTGAAAGCGATGTCTGATTTCTGTACTTATTTATCCTAAATGAAGTTTGATGTTGATTGAATCGCTTTTTGAACTTATGGCTTGTGCAACCTATATAGATTTTTATGTTTTCGGGATTTTCAATAGATGAGATATTGCATTGGTATACTAATGATTCCGTGCGACATTTATTTTGTAGAGGACAGTTATGAGGATTCCTACAGTTACATAATTTTTGTTTATCTACATCTGTTTTTATTTTTATCTTTATATTGTCTAAATTTCTTTGGTTTTGGTCTAAGTGTTTATTGAAGATATTAGCATTATGTTTCTTAATAATTTTTTCTAAGTTTTCAGTACAGTTGTAACTTAATTTTATTGTATTTTTATTGAAAATAGTACTTAGTTTACTTTCTCTAGGAAGTGCTTAACTATTAATGCAAGGAATTTTTGTCCTAATTTGTTCTGTACTATTTGGTTGTATGGGGGTGTATACCAAATTATTTTTCTACTTCTGTTTTTTCTATGCTTTCCAGTTTCCTTTTTTATATAAGTTAGTTTTGGGTTTTTGTAGCCACTATCTTTTAGAGCTTTATTATAGAAATTAATATGTTCATAGAAAATCTTCTCATTTGCTGAATTTGTACCTATTCTTTTTCCGATAGATAAAGGTATATGCTTAATTATAGATGGAGGATGATTTGATTTAGGGTGTATATATAAAGGATTGATATTGGGTTTTTTATAAGGTATGTATACATTTTTCATTAAATCTAATGTTATATCAAGGAAGTTAACTGTTTTTTTAATTTAGTGCTTACCGTAATTTTTAAGTTCAGGCTTTTAAATTCTTTATATAATATCTTTCTAATTTTATCGATTTTAAAGTTAGTAGAGTTCCTTATAACCATAAGCCCATCGTCTCTGTATAAACCAATGTCAGTTATATTAATTTCACGGTGCGCTGTGAGATTGTATAATATAAAAAGACCTATGAGATCAGAAGACTCAGCTGAGTCTAGTGATCCTATTATGATGTCAAAGTGGTCATATGATTTTTTTATCCATTGCTCACCTTTATGTATCAATACCGGTACTGATGCATAAAGGTGAGCAATGGATAAAAAATTCATAACAGGTCTTCTGAGCTGAGTCTTCTGATCTCATAGGTCTTTTTATATTATATTAATATATATCCCAAAAATCTTGTCGACATTAAATAATCTGAGGTTGATATACCGTAAAACAAAATAAACCATAAAAAACATTTTATTAACATGTTTCACTTTATATTTAAGCATCATCAGAAATTAAATATGGAGGAGAAAAGAAACTTCTGGTATCTGTTTTTAAAATTTTTCTATTGTTTGTTTTTCATTGGTTAATTGCACCTCGCTTGTATTTGTTTTGTTAGGCAGCCTTCATGTGCATAATTTCTGTGTGTTTTTTGTATACGATAATCCTAGTTGGTCTATGCGGGATTTGGTTGAAAATGTGTGTGCATATGTACGTGTGTGTCTAGCGGACATTTTTCTTCTGTCTGGTATATTGATTGGGAGATGTTTTGTGTGGGAGTGAAAGAATTTAGGTTACACCGGTTGTGGTTGTAGTAAGACTGATCACTAAGTTTTATAAAATCCATACTTAAAGAATCTAAGATCAGTCTGCCGACAACCACAAAACTTGCAGGTCTGACACCGGGGCTGAAGTAGCGCATGAGAGAGAACGTGGAGAAAGTAACTTTCACGTCTCTCCAAAAGTCGTTTGTGTGTTACATATGAAAAAAGGTATGCAGGAGCGAGGCTGGCTGGCAGAATTATCTGCGGGGCCCAGGGCCTTCTCAGCCCAGCGTTAAAGAGACTACCTTCTACTGTAAAGTGACAGATATGATATATATATATATATATATATATATATATATATATATATATATATATATATATATATATATATATATATATATATATATATATGTATATGTGTGTGTGTGTCTGTCTGTGTGTGTGTGTCTGTCTGTATGTGTGTATGTTTGTGTCTGTGTTTTCAATGCAGAAAAGCTGAGAGAACGTATGCATGAACAAAAAAATTGTAAAGAAAACATATAGAATAAATGTTAACAACTTTTTTTACAAAAGTTGCACAATTTCATTCTTTTCTTTCATCACAAGAATTGATTGTTTCCATTTTCCTTAGCGGAAAAAATACTAACGATTTATTTTTCAAGCACACACACACACACACACACACACACACACACACACACACACACACACATTTCTTTCTTTTGTGTTTTATCTGATAAAACCTAGAAGGTTGAAATGAAATGCGTAATCTAGTTTCAATGAAACGGTTTTTCCATATACACCATATATATATATATATACATATATATATATATATATATATATATATATATATATATATATATATATATATATATATATATATATATATATATATGTATGTATATATATATATATATGTATATATATATGTATATATATATATATATATACATATATATATATATATATATATATATATATATATATATATATATATATATATATATATATATATATATATGTTGTGTAATGACAATCAGAATGTAGCTATGTACATAACTGTGAATTGCGTAAAGTATACAAACAAAATATTACTTGATGCATAGAAACAAGCAGAAACTGATGTATATGCCTATGGAAATTTTTCTTAATTTGAGATGCAAAACAAGTTCTACTTTAACCTACATAAATATTCAGATTTTTATCTATGTATACTTGATACAAATTCGAAGAAAACATTACCATATCTCCCGTTTGGACTGCTGATATTAGTTATTGCATTGAACACAGAACATTTGCTGTGTAAAACTATCATTTTCACGCGTTTCTCATAAATTATCGATCTTAGAATATGAATGTCTTTTTTGCTTATAGTGAAAGGTTAATTATATTTTATTAAACAGGCATCAGAATAACTGAAATATAATCGATATTTGAAATATGCAAATTACAAAGTAGACATTGTTCCTTTAATTCAGAATAGGTTAGAAAAGAATAATGCAGTTGTCAGCAGAGTACGGTGTGATCTGTGAACAAACAAAAAGAAGCACATTTATTTTTGAAAAATGGCCAGTGTTGATATTTATCTTTTAAGAATCACACTGCTTTTTATAATTATATTTCTTAACCTTTTTTTTTGTAGAAACTAGAAACATAGTCAAACGCATAAGGATGTGAAATATTATTTATAAAGATTACTATCCATGTGCTGACCAATGAAATCAATATTACTGTATAAGACGGAACAAATCGTCAGAATCCACATGCTTACATACATGTTTAAATATATTTTTTATTATTATTATGTTATTTGCGATCACAGTTAGAATAATAATGTGAGCATCATTTCAGTTCTAAGATGTTTTGTTTTGAATCTTGGAAAAGACGCTAATTTAATGAATATATGACATGTATTTTGATTAAGATAATTTATAGATGTTCGGCTCGACATAGAATCGAATATTTTTCGTTTTGAGCAGTCTTGTAAAATAATTCTAATTTTTCCCAATTCGTAAAAATTCTGTCATAGCTAAATCAAGAAAAAATTGTAACTTTTTTGGTTATAATTAAATCGTTTGTATTCGTTCTTTTAAGTCTAAAATCGTCTGTCTGTCTGTATTCATTCTTTAAACACAAAATCGTATGTTTTGATTCTTTTACGTACAGAATAGTCTTTTATTCAATCTTTTACGCCTAAAATCGTCTGTATTCATTTTTTACACGCAAAATCGCCTGTTTATGCTTCTTTCACGTAGAAAATTCATTCTCAGAGTGAGATAAATCTATTAAATTCATTAATTAACAGATATCATATTTATATTTATTTCATGTCGCAAGCGGTTATGTGTTTTAGATGTTTGACACATTTGTGTTATCATGATATTCCGAATTACTAATTACCGATTACTAATTACTGATTAATAATTACATAGAAATACATCTGCTAAATGGATTTATTTGACACTTACGAGTAGTTTATCTGCGAAACTTGAAGACTGAAAGATTTTTTTAACTTTTCTTTATCTAGTATCCAGATAGAAAAAATATGAAGAGGCTGAGATAGATAGATAGATAGATAGATAGATAGATAGATAGATAGATAGATAGATAGATCCCAAACGAGTGAAACAGAAAGCTAGATAAATATAAACGGAAAAGGGCACACATACATACATACATACATACATACATACATACATACATACATACATACATACATAGATAGATAGATATTAATAAACTGAGATAAATAGATATGAACAGACTGAGATAAATAGATAGATGTGATCAGATCGGGATTGTTTCCATTTTCCTTGAAACTTTGATAATGATTTAAGGTCCAACAATTTTACTTATCATATGGAAGTAGACAAGGACATTGCATAAAACAGATAACTCAGTCTGTTAAGTGCCATCACATGATACACGCTTGGGCGATCATGTGTCTTTTGATACACGTTTCCCCCAATAGGATGACTTTTTTTATGCGGTAGACTGGTTGCGAACCAAGGCTAAAGAATTCAGTCTGTCCTGATATTCAATCCATAGCTGGGGACATCTGTGTATGAATTTCTGGATATTATAAACCTAATGTCTTCAGCAACCATTTTTACCAGTGCTCATATTGCAATGTTTTCTGTTATCATACAGTTTTTTCCAGAGCTCATATTGCAACTTTGTTGTTATTATCGCAGTCTTTAGTCATGTTCTCCTCTATGGGGGGGTCTTACTCAGGAGAGATATCTGCGAGGTGTTGTCAAGCTTTTGAAGGTTGTCCTGATGTTATATGGACCGCAGATCCTTTGTATTTTCTCTGATAAACCCTTCACATAAGGCAGGCAATCTGTTTTCTGAGTGTTGTTGTCCTCCTCCTCCTCCTCTTGTACCCGCCTATTCCAGTTTTTGGGGGCTGCTGCCATGTACCCAGGGTAGTTGTTACGTTGTAGGGTACTACTTATACTGACGAATTCTTTATTTAATGTCTCTGGGTCACCACTTATGACTTTTGCTCGGTGTTGTAAGCAGCGGACGATCTCTTTCTTTACGCTGTATGGATGGTGGGAGTTGAAATTGAGGTACTGTCCGGTGAATATCGGCTTACAGTATACGGATGTCTTGAACCCATACTCTGTTCGAGATATCAGAACATCCACGAATGGAAATGTGTTGTTACTCTCTTTCTCCATTGTGAACTGTATCGAAGGTCTTATTGAGTTCACATGGCCCACTAGAACCTGAACATCTTCCTGGTGTGGCCAGAGTATGAAGGTGTCATCTACGTACCTTAACTATATAGTTGGCTTTAGAGATATAGATTCTAATGCCATTTCCTCAAAGTATGTATATATTCGCCATTGCTGGTGATAATGGTGAGCCCATTGCTAAGCCCTCATCCTGTCGATATATGTGTGATCCCATTCCGAAGTGTGTTGTTTGTGTACAGAAAGTCAACATCTCCATCAGATTATCTAATGGAATACTGGTCCGTTCTTCTAGGGATGAGTCAGAGGCCAACCTGTCTCTGACTACTGAGAGTGCCTCCTCCGTGGGTACCTTGGTGAACAAACTCACCACGTCCAAGCTCACCATCTGTTTGGATAGGATGGGAGCATCTTTGATTATTTCCACGAAGTGGGCTGAGTTTCGGACATATGAAGGAGACTTTCCGATCAATGGGTCAATTATATCTACAAGGAAGCGACTCAGTGGGTGGCACACAGAGCCTTGGCAACTAACAATCGGCCTGAGCGGAATACCGTCTTTGTGAATCTTAGGGAGACCGTATATGTGAGGTAGCTTGGTGTAACGCTACGATAAATGTCTTAGGTGCGAAGTGATCCTTGTTCTTGATTAGTATCTGTTACAGTTTGCGTTCCGTTTTCATAGTAGGATCCTTTTTTTACCTTGATGTAGCTACCGTTGCTAATGAGGTCTTCCAGCTTTCTTGTATAATCTGATTTGTCCATCACTACAGTCGCATTGCTTTTGTCAGTCGGTAGTATGATGATGTTTTTGTTCCTCTGTAGGGATCCAATCGCCAGCCTCTCCAGTTTTATGTTAGACGTGGGTGGCTTGGCCCTCTCCAAGGTCTGTCTCACCTTCCATCTCAGTTCATCCGCCTGAGCCTGAGGAATGTTCAAGGCCACCTCCTCGACTCTTGTAATGATGTCCAAGTATGGCACTCGCCTGATAAGGCAGTGGAGAACTTTCAGAGGGAAAAATTACCAGGAGATAACTGATAACTGACATCCATCAAACATGGCTCGTGGAACTAGAACAGTCTACCCCAGTGAGCGAAATAAACGGTTCAGTTCGACATTCCAACCACATGAAGAAGGCCGGAGCGTACAACGTCCGAAACGTCGTAATAAATATGGCGACAAAGATGATGACAATAGTCCGAATAATGTAAATAATGTACATAATACCTCATCTAAGAAATATAGACAGATATAGTAATATATACAATAATATGTAAACCACATTAATGGAAATAAATTGTTTTTAATTTTTTTCCCTAGCAACGGACCTAGCAATTGATTCAATATAATCGTTCCTTTTCCTGTTAGTGGGGAACGTTAACCCGAAAAGGCGTATTGAGTCACTCACCAGGAGGTTAGCATCTGCCATGTTGACGAAGGGTCGGCGACCTTTTGCTAACTAAGTACCGACTTAGAGTTTTAAAATCATTCAGTGTGCCAACAGCATATATATTTTTTTTATACAAGCCAAGGTCAATATAGCTGTTCTACAATATATTTTATATAGTAATATATACAATAATATGTAAACCACATTAATAGAAATAAACTGTTTTAAAAGTTTTTTTCCCTAACAGCGGACCTAGCAATTGATTCAATATAATCTTTCCTCTTCATGTCAGTGGGAAACTTTAACCCGAAATGGAGTAGTGAGTCATTCACCAGGATGTTAGCATCTGCTATGTTGACGGAAGGGGTTCTCTTAGACCAAGGGTCGGCAACCTTTTGCTAACTACGTACCGACTTATGGTTTTAAAATCATTCAGTGTGCTAACAGCATACGTATTTTCATACAAGCCAAGGTCAATATAGCTGTTCTACAATATATTTTATATAGTAATATATACAATAATATGTAAACCACATTAATGGAAATAAACTGCTTTTAAAAGTTTTTTTCCCTAACAGCAGACCTAGCAATTGATTCAATATAATCTTTCCTCTTCAAGTCAATGGGAAACTTTAACCCGAAACGGCGTAGTGAGTCACTCACCAGGAGGTTAGCATCAGCCATGTTGACGGAAGGGGTTCCCTTAGACCAGTGGTCAGCAACATTTTTGCTAACTGTGTACTGACTTAGTGTTTTAAAATCATTCAGTGTGCCAACAGCATAGGTATTTTCATACAAGCCAAGGTCAGTATACCTGTTCTACAATATATTTTATATCGTAATATATACAATAATATGTAAACCACATTAATAGAAATAAACTGTTTTAAAAGTTTTTTCCCTAACAGCAGACCTAGCAATTGATTCAATATAATCTTTCCTCTTCATGTCAATGGGAAACTTTAACCCGAAACGGCGTAGTGAGTCACTCACCAGGAGGTTAGCATCAGCCATGTTGACGGAAGGGGTTCCCTTAGACCAAGGGTCGGTAACATTTTGCTAACTATGTGCCGACTTCATTGCGTTGTAATTGTAATTGGTTTGGACTTCGTGATGTCATTTGCAGCTGCGTGCCATTTGAAACTGCTTGGTGTGCCGCATGTGGCACGCGTGCCATAATGTTGCCGACCCCTGATATAAGCTGCGTGATATTCATGCTCAAAATGATATCAGAAAGAGCGATGCAAAATGACGTATATCTACGTTTTGTAGATTATGTAAAAGCGTTCGAAGAAGTACATTATAAAGAACTGCTAGGTAAGCTTGATTTATTTGGGAAGGATATTAGAATAATCCAGAATTTATACTAGAAGAAAACCGCCCGCAAACCGGATAGAAAATGAATTCAATAAATACATAAAAATAGAAAGTGGCATGAGACAAGAATGTGTTATTTTCACTAGACTTATTCAGCCTTTACAGTGAAACAATCTTGAGAGAGAAAACTAAAATTCATTATTTACAGCCACGATCTTAACGACATTAGACATGCAGATGGCATAGCGTTAATAGAAAACACAGAAAGAAACTGCAGGAACTCCTACAGAAATTAGTAAAGGAAAAGGAGAAAAAAGGACTATCTATCAATTGTAATAAGAGAGAATGTATGATTGTTAGTTCAACAAACAAATGACAAATTGGAGATACTTCACAAGCAAATTCTAAAACTGGTGTGAGATAGATTCCTATCCTTTCCCAAAGGTATTTGAGCGTAAGTGAATGTAATGAACACGACTGGAATTCAAACTTCGCTCTCCGATTTCTCATTTCATGCCGATACCAGTTTTAAACTGTATTTCATGCAGATTTGTATATGAAATAATGTATTTTGATTCTGAACTCAAGTGGGTGCGTGTGAGTGTAAATAAAAGTAAAATTATTTGATATATAAATATAAATTGTCTGTTTGTGTGTTCTGGATTTTCTTCAAAATTAAGAATTTGACTCATAAAATCATATATAATCTGAATCAATATCTTCAAGGGGGTATTTTTATTTGGACCTATCCTATCATCATCTAAATTGAATCCTCAAAACCATAAATAGTTAAAATTATTAATAATCTAAAGTTGTACAGTTTTAATAAACTTAATAATTTTCATGAGTTGTAGCTGTTCTAATTGATTTCCAAAATTTTATAATCACACGACTTTCTTGCAACGATCATCAGTCTAACGAAAACGTCAGTTTAAAGAAAAAATATGGGTTAATATCGTTAATTTTATAATTTTATAACTAATATCGGTAATATATTACATTTTACAAAGTTAACAAATAAATATTTTAATCGTTCTTTTTTTATTTAGATTTGCTCTAATTATGGCTTAGCAATAGAAATTAAGTAACCAATACATGGAATTTAAATCATAATTTTATTATTCTAATTACCTTTTCCGTGAAATCATTCAAATTTTCAAACGTTTTATTGGACACTTGTTATAAAAGCAACTTTATGTTTGTTGAATTATGCAAATTCTTGCATAGTGCAGAATTTGTAAAATACACAACGAATTCACTGTCAAAGATTTGAAGAGTTAAAAATCTAATCATTGCTCCATGAAATTTTGGTTAACTGCATATGCTAATTCACCATTAAAACTTATTTCTCATGATTTATTTCTGGCTTTGAAAATTTCTGCATAAATTAACACCGACATTATACTTCCTTGAAAGGCAAATATATAAAATCGACTGTTTATGCTAATGTTTTAATAAAGTTCATATAAAGGTAATTCATTGTGGTAACATGTTGTGGCATAGATTTTAGCTTTGAAAATATGCCGTTTCGATGTCGTACAATTCTCATTATGACACTATGATTGTCTGTACCTTTTTCTCATTATTGTAGATTTTCAGCGCGAAAATGTATGTCGGTTTTGTTTTCCTGGTTCTAGTCCTGTTTCCTCATTACACCATCTCTAGTTACGCAGACATGCCGCAAGAAATCAAAACCGGTGACCCAAAAGATAAACACGGAGGAATAAAGATGGGAGTACTCTCAGACTACTGCGATAATGCAAAGGTATTTATTCTAATTTAACTTTTTTGTCTTTTTTCATTTTTATTTGTACACATCTTTTTTCTTTTATCTTTTTATCCCTTTTATCTTTACTTCTTTCGCTCTCAATTTTACTTCCACAGATCTTTTTATCATCTCTTCTCTTTCACCTTTACTTCTCTGTTTTTTTTTTCCAGTTTCTAAATATCTTTTTTTTTTGTTAGTTTTTCTTCCATCTATATTGTCACCCATTTTTCACTTACATCTTTATATGTACTCATCTTCACGACATTAACTGTTGTACGTCACCATTCATAGACCTGTATATGGCGGATTATTAAATGTCTCTGCGCGGCCAATTAAAATGATATCTTGTTTTTGTTTTTGTTTTTTCATATAATAAACTATAATTTTTAACTATAAATAATAATCATTGGCTATAATTTTAGAAAGTGAAAATTTCATTAAAATGTTTTAGAAATTTTCGATGATTTAATCTGAAATCAAGAAACTAGGAACTTTAAACAAAATGGTGACCATATGGATATATGGAAAAAAAGATAGACCGTCATTTAAACCCATATTCTCCCGGCTTCAGTTTAAACTAATTTTTTTCTCCATATATATATATATATAAAAACTGTAATTATAAAATATATTTTTAGGGTAAAAATTTCACTGAAATATGTTGGAAATTTTCAAAGTTTTCATCTGAAATCAAGAAAATACAAAATTTATGCAAAATGATCACAATATATGGAAAAATGAAGATGTCGGTTTAACCCTTATCTTTCAGGCTTCGGTTTAAACTGACAATTTCTTTTTCCATATGAATCAACCATGAGTCGGAAACCCACGGCCCTCGGGCCATATCCGACCCACAAAGGATTTTTGTCCGCTCCATCAACTTAACACCTGGACAGTAATTATCTAATAAATTTATGAATTAAGTGACAGAAAAAAATTACAGTTGGCATTGACTGACTTACAATGCGACGAATTTTTTAAGTCAAAATTTAATCCCGAATCCACTGCTGACTTCTACAAAAAAATGTTTTGTCAAATGAAAAATATAAAAACCTATTGAATAATACGAAAATTATGGTATCATATGCTTGTGAACAACTTTTTTCGAAAATGAAATATATTAAAAGTCGTTTAAGAATAATATTGGGTGATGACTTAATGAATTTGAATTTTTTGTTAATTGTGTTAGTTGTTATCCCGTTATTCGTGTAATAAAATAAGTTATTTTGTTTAAATAATATAACATTAACTTCATTGTTTTCTTTAAACCCCCAGACCAAGACAGCCTTCTGGGGGGAGTGGTCTGAGGTCGAGACAATTTACATTTGATATCATGGCCCTTCTCCGAGACACTGCATACCTTTACGGCTGCTCTCACCAAAAGGTTTCCGAACTCTTGTCTAAACTATAATTATTAAAGTAAAAATTTCACCAAATATTTTGTAAAATTACCATGTTTGCATCTGAAATGAATGCAGAAAACACTACATTTAAACAAAATGCTCACAATAAATAGAAAAAAAGATAGCGTCTGACCCAGAAAGATATGCGTTGGCCTTAAAGTGTATGTAGATTTGACACAGGCGCGCTTTGATTTGTTCCAAATGTAACTGAACATTATTTATTTATTTATTTATTTCATTTACTTTTATTTAGGCATTTTTTTTTATTTTTACCTATTCATTTACTTTATTTATTTATTTTTATTCACTTATTTATTTATTTTTTATTTAGCAAATTTTATTTATTTTTATCCATTTATTTTTATTATTGATATTTTTTATTTATTTGGTTATTTTTATTTAGGCATTTTTATCCATTTATTTTTATTTATTTATTTTTATCCATTTATTTTTATTTATTTATTTTTATTATTCATATTTTTTATTTATTTGGTTATTTTTATTTATTTATTTTTATCCATTTATTTTTATTTAGTTATGGGAGGGAATGAGAAGAAATAATTGGAACGAGTGTTGAAAAAGTGGTGAATAGGGAAGTTATGCTTCTGTTCTATTTTACCTTTACTGGCCACCTCCTATTATTCCTGTTTAGGATTGGGTTTCCGGTTCCTTCTAAAGTCTACTTCAACTCTATACTTCTAACATCTCCGCCTAAACTCTGAAATTTCATTTACTGATTATTTACTTTTTTTCTTTTTCCCTCAATAGGAGTAGATAGGTTCGCCTATCGTCCAGTCACACTGCTCCCCAGTCGTTTGAGCAGGAGTAGAGGTTTATCCTTTGTTTCCTGTTTAGGATTGGGTTTCCGGTTCCTTCTGAAATCTTTACCTTCTCTTTCTCTTCTAGTAGCCCTTGCATTTTAATGGCATTATCACCTTGCTTGGGATGAATTAACTTTTTAAAATTACAGGACAGACTGGAAACTATAGTTTTGGTTGAGATAAAACTCTGAATTCAAGCCACCCTGGAGAAGGTTGGGCTCGTCAAACTATCTTGGTCCAAACATGCTACCGCTGCCACGGTTGCAATGCATGTAGTGTCCCCTACAACCTTAACTCGTGATCATGAGTGACTTGTACTTCAATGTTTACCCCCATATCACAATATACAATCAGTATAATCAGAATTAATACAAATTGAATTGAATAAATTTCTATTTTTACCTGATTCACTAAATATTTATGTCTGTATATTAACAACCCGTTTGCTATGCTTCACAGGTATCATTTATTTAATTTACTTTTCTTTATTGAAATGTTGATTTTTAAAAAAAAGTTTTCGTTCTTTCAGGACTTTATTACTGTTGACTGGAACAATTCCGAAGAAGATTATACGTGTAATTCAGGAGCTATTGTTCCCGAATTTAAGGTAAACTTTTAAATCCTTTGTTCACTCAGTGTAATTTTATTTTGGATATTCTCTAAGATTCTGACACTGAATGACACTTATTCTTTGAATGCAGCAAACTAAAATTTACTTTTAAATCATCTGTTTCTGTTGTTGTAGAGTTTGTTTTACAAAAAAGATATACTAATTTTTATGAGGTCAAACCAGAATAAGGCTGTTATAAAAATTATTTATTGCATTTCTGTCAGCCGTTGCAACAATCTTTCGTTGTTTCTTTGTTTGTTTGTTTCTTTTAATTACAATAATCATTCTGTCCAAAAGTCTTTGATAATTCATGCTAACCTTTATGTAATAGTCTTCTCTATCACTTGAATTTTATTCTTTATTTCTTTGATATTCTTTCTTTCTTAGCTTTTCTTTCTTTCTTTCTTAGCTTTTCTTTCTTTTTTCGCTTTTCTTTCTTTCTTCGCTTTTCTATGTTTCTTCGTTTTTCTATCTTTCTTAGCTTTTCTTTCTTTCTTTCTTTCTTTCTTAGCTTTTCTTTCTTTCTTGGCTTTTCTATCTTTCTTCGTTTTTCTTTCTTTCTTAGCTTTTCTTTCTTTCTTAGCTTTTCTATCTTTCTTAGCTTTTCTATCTTTCTTCGTTTTTCTTTCTTTCTTAGCTTTTCTTTCTTTCTTAGCTTTTCTATCTTTCTTCGTTTTTCTATCTTTCTTAGCTTTTCTTTCTTTCTTTCTTTCTTTCTTAGCTTTTCTTTCTTTCTTAGCTTTTCTATCTTTCTTCGTTTTTCTATCTTTCTTAGCTTTTCTTTCTTTCTTTCTTTCTTAGCTTTTCTTTCTTTCTTTCTTTCTTAGCTTTTCTTTCTTTTTTTCTTTCTTAGCTTTTCTTTCTTTCTTAGCTTTTCTTTCTTTCTTAGCTTTTCTATCTTTCTTCGTTTTTCTATCTTTCTTAACTTTTCTTTCTTTCTTTCTTTCTTTCTTTCTTAGCTTTTCTTTCTTTTTTAGCTTTTCTATCTTTCTTCGTTTTTCTATCTTTCTTAGCTTTTCTTTCTTTCTTTCTTTCTTTCTTAGCTTTTCTTTCTTTCTTAGCTTTTCTATCTTTCTTCGTTTTTCTATCTTTCTTAGCTTTTCTTTCTTTCTTTCTTTCTTAGCTTTTCTTTCTTTCTTAGCTTTTCTATCTTTCTTCGTTTTTCTATCTTTCTTAGCTTTTCTTTCTTTCTTTCTTTCTTTCTTTCTTAGCTTTTCTTTCTTTCTTAGCTTTTCTATCTTTCTTCGTTTTTCTATCTTTCTTCGTTTTTCTATCTTTCTTCGTTTTTCTATCTTTCTTAGCTTTTCTTTCTTTCTTTCTTAGCTTTTCTTTCTTTCTTAGCTTTTCTATCTTTCTTCGTTTTTCTATCTTTCTTAGTTTTTCTTTCTTTCTTTCTTTCTTTCTTAGCTTTTCTTTCTTTCTTAGCTTTTCTATCTTTCTTCGTTTTTCTATCTTTCTTAGCTTTTCTTTCTTTCTTTCTTTCTTTCTTAGCTTTTCTTTCTTTCTTAGCTTTTCTATCTTTCTTAGCTTTTCTTTCTTTCTTTCTTTCTTTCTTAGCTTTTCTTTCTTTCTTAGCTTTTCTTTCTTCGTTTTTCTATCTTTCTTAGCTTTTCTTTCTTTCTTTCTTTCTTTCTTTCTTAGCTTTTCTTTCTTTCTTAGCTTTTCTTTCTTTCTTAGCTTTTCTATCTTTCTTCGTTTTTCTTTCTTTCTTTCTTTCTTAGCTTTACTTTCTTTCTTAGCTTTTCTATCTTTCTTCGTTTTTCTATCTTTCTTAGCTTTTCTTTCTTTCTTTCTTTCTTAGCTTTTCTTTCTTTCTTAGCTTTTCTATCTTTCTTCGTTTTTCTATCTTTCTTAGCTTTTCTTTCTTTCTTTCTTTCTTAGCTTTTCTTTCTTTCTTAGCTTTTCTATCTTTCTTCGTTTTTCTATCTTTCTTAGCTTTTCTTTCTTTCTTTCTTTCTTTCTTAGCTTTTCTTTCTTTCTTAGCTTTTCTATCTTTCTTCGTTTTTCTATCTTTCTTAGCTTTTCTTTCTTTCTTTCTTAGTTTTTCTTTCTTTTTTAGCTTTTCTATCTTTCTTCGTTTTTCTATCTTTCTTAGCTTTTCTTTCTTTCTTTCTTTCTTTCTTTCTTAGCTTTTCTTTCTTTCTTAGCTTTTCTATCTTTCTTCGTTTTTCTATCTTTCTTAGCTTTTCTTTCTTTCTTTCTTTCTTTCTTTCTTAGCTTTTCTTTCTTTCTTAGCTTTTCTATCTTTCTTCGTTTTTCTATCTTTCTTAGCTTTTCTTTCTTTCTTTCTTTCTTAGCTTTTCTTTCTTTCTTAGCTTTTCTATCTTTCTTCGTTTTTCTATCTTTCTTCGTTTTTCTATCTTTCTTCGTTTTTCTATCTTTCTTAGCTTTTCTTCCTTTCTTTCTTAGCTTTTCTTTCTTTCTTAGCTTTTCTATCTTTCTTCGTTTTTCTATCTTTCTTAGCTTTTCTTTCTTTCTTTCTTTCTTAGCTTTTCTTTCTTTCTTTCTTAGCTTTTCTTTCTTTCTTTCTTAGCTTTTCTTTCTTTCTTTCTTTCTTAGCTTTTCTTTCTTTCTTTCTTAGCTTTTCTTTCTTTCTTAGCTTTTCTATCTTTCTTCGTTTTTCTATCTTTCTTCGTTTTTCTATCTTTCTTCGTTTTTCTATCTTTCTTAGCTTTTCTTCCTTTCTTTCTTAGCTTTTCTTTCTTTCTTAGCTTTTCTATCTTTCTTCGTTTTTCTATCTTTCTTAGCTTTTCTTTCTTTCTTTCTTTCTTAGCTTTTCTTTCTTTCTTTCTTAGCTTTTCTTTCTTTCTTTCTTAGCTTTTCTTTCTTTCTTTCTTTCTTAGCTTTTCTTTCTTTCTTTCTTAGCTTTTCTTTCTTTCTTAGCTTTTCTATCTTTCTTCGTTTTTCTATCTTTCTTAGCTTTTCTTTCTTTCTTTCTTTCTTTCTTAGCTTTTCTTTCTTTCTTAGCTTTTCTATCTTTCTTCGTTTTTCTATCTTTCTTAACTTTTCTTTCTTTCTTTCTTTCTTTCTTTCTTAGCTTTTCTTTCTTTTTTAGCTTTTCTATCTTTCTTCGTTTTTCTATCTTTCTTAGCTTTTCTTTCTTTCTTTCTTTCTTTCTTAGCTTTTCTTTCTTTCTTAGCTTTTCTATCTTTCTTCGTTTTTCTATCTTTCTTAGCTTTTCTTTCTTTCTTTCTTTCTTAGCTTTTCTTTCTTTCTTAGCTTTTCTATCTTTCTTCGTTTTTCTATCTTTCTTAGCTTTTCTTTCTTTCTTTCTTTCTTTCTTTCTTAGCTTTTCTTTCTTTCTTAGCTTTTCTATCTTTCTTCGTTTTTCTATCTTTCTTCGTTTTTCTATCTTTCTTCGTTTTTCTATCTTTCTTAGCTTTTCTTTCTTTCTTTCTTAGCTTTTCTTTCTTTCTTAGCTTTTCTATCTTTCTTCGTTTTTCTATCTTTCTTAGTTTTTCTTTCTTTCTTTCTTTCTTTCTTAGCTTTTCTTTCTTTCTTAGCTTTTCTATCTTTCTTCGTTTTTCTATCTTTCTTAGCTTTTCTTTCTTTCTTTCTTTCTTTCTTAGCTTTTCTTTCTTTCTTAGCTTTTCTATCTTTCTTAGCTTTTCTTTCTTTCTTTCTTTCTTTCTTAGCTTTTCTTTCTTTCTTAGCTTTTCTTTCTTCGTTTTTCTATCTTTCTTAGCTTTTCTTTCTTTCTTTCTTTCTTTCTTTCTTAGCTTTTCTTTCTTTCTTAGCTTTTCTTTCTTTCTTAGCTTTTCTATCTTTCTTCGTTTTTCTTTCTTTCTTTCTTTCTTAGCTTTACTTTCTTTCTTAGCTTTTCTATCTTTCTTCGTTTTTCTATCTTTCTTAGCTTTTCTTTCTTTCTTTCTTTCTTAGCTTTTCTTTCTTTCTTAGCTTTTCTATCTTTCTTCGTTTTTCTATCTTTCTTAGCTTTTCTTTCTTTCTTTCTTTCTTAGCTTTTCTTTCTTTCTTAGCTTTTCTATCTTTCTTCGTTTTTCTATCTTTCTTAGCTTTTCTTTCTTTCTTTCTTTCTTTCTTAGCTTTTCTTTCTTTCTTAGCTTTTCTATCTTTCTTCGTTTTTCTATCTTTCTTAGCTTTTCTTTCTTTCTTTCTTAGTTTTTCTTTCTTTTTTAGCTTTTCTATCTTTCTTCGTTTTTCTATCTTTCTTAGCTTTTCTTTCTTTCTTTCTTTCTTTCTTTCTTAGCTTTTCTTTCTTTCTTAGCTTTTCTATCTTTCTTCGTTTTTCTATCTTTCTTAGCTTTTCTTTCTTTCTTTCTTTCTTTCTTTCTTAGCTTTTCTTTCTTTCTTAGCTTTTCTATCTTTCTTCGTTTTTCTATCTTTCTTAGCTTTTCTTTCTTTCTTTCTTTCTTAGCTTTTCTTTCTTTCTTAGCTTTTCTATCTTTCTTCGTTTTTCTATCTTTCTTCGTTTTTCTATCTTTCTTCGTTTTTCTATCTTTCTTAGCTTTTCTTCCTTTCTTTCTTAGCTTTTCTTTCTTTCTTAGCTTTTCTATCTTTCTTCGTTTTTCTATCTTTCTTAGCTTTTCTTTCTTTCTTTCTTTCTTAGCTTTTCTTTCTTTCTTTCTTAGCTTTTCTTTCTTTCTTTCTTAGCTTTTCTTTCTTTCTTTCTTTCTTAGCTTTTCTTTCTTTCTTTCTTAGCTTTTCTTTCTTTCTTAGCTTTTCTATCTTTCTTCGTTTTTCTATCTTTCTTCGTTTTTCTATCTTTCTTCGTTTTTCTATCTTTCTTAGCTTTTCTTCCTTTCTTTCTTAGCTTTTCTTTCTTTCTTAGCTTTTCTATCTTTCTTCGTTTTTCTATCTTTCTTAGCTTTTCTTTCTTTCTTTCTTTCTTAGCTTTTCTTTCTTTCTTTCTTAGCTTTTCTTTCTTTCTTTCTTAGCTTTTCTTTCTTTCTTTCTTTCTTAGCTTTTCTTTCTTTCTTTCTTAGCTTTTCTTTCTTTCTTAGCTTTTCTATCTTTCTTCGTTTTTCTATCTTTCTTAGCTTTTCTTTCTTTCTTTCTTTCTTTCTTAGCTTTTCTTTCTTTCTTAGCTTTTCTATCTTTCTTCGTTTTTCTATCTTTCTTCGTTTTTCTATCTTTCTTCGTTTTTCTATCTTTCTTAGCTTTTCTTCCTTTCTTTCTTAGCTTTTCTTTCTTTCTTAGCTTTTCTATCTTTCTTCGTTTTTCTATCTTTCTTAGCTTTTCTTTCTTTCTTTCTTTCTTAGCTTTTCTTTCTTTCTTTCTTAGCTTTTCTTTCTTTCTTTCTTAGCTTTTCTTTCTTTCTTTCTTTCTTAGCTTTTCTTTCTTTCTTTCTTAGCTTTTCTTTCTTTCTTAGCTTTTCTATCTTTCTTCGTTTTTCTATCTTTCTTAGCTTTTCTTTCTTTCTTTCTTTCTTAGCTTTTCTTTCTTTCTTAGCTTTTCTATCTTTCTTCGTTTTTCTATCTTTCTTAGCTTTTCTTTCTTTCTTTCTTTCTTTCTTAGCTTTTCTTTCTTTCTTAGCTTTTCTATCTTTCTTCGTTTTTCTATCTTTCTTAGCTTTTCTTTCTTTCTTTCTTAGCTTTTCTTTCTTTCTTAGCTTTTCTATCTTTCTTCGTTTTTCTATCTTTCTTAGCTTTTCTTTCTTTCTTTCTTTCTTTCTTAGCTTTTCTTTCTTTCTTAGCTTTTCTATCTTTCTTCGTTTTTCTATCTTTCTTAGCTTTTCTTTCTTTCTTTCTTTCTTAGCTTTTCTTTCTTTCTTAGCTTTTCTATCTTTCTTCGTTTTTCTTTCTTTCTTAGCTTTTCTTTCTTTCTTTCTTTCTTTCTTAGCTTTTCTTTCTTTCTTAGCTTTTCTATCTTTCTTCGTTTTTCTATCTTACTTAGCTTTTCTTTCTTTCTTTCTTAGCTTTTCTTTCTTTCTTAGCTTTTCTATCTTTCTTCGTTTTTCTATCTTTCTTAGCTTTTCTTTCTTTCTTTCTTTCTTTCTTAGCTTTTCTTTCTTTCTTAGCTTTTCTTTCTTTCTTAGCTTTTCTTTCTTTCTTAGCTTTTCTTTCTTTCTTCGTTTTTCTATCTTTCTTAACTTTTCTTTCTTTCTTTCTTAGCTTTTCCTTATAATAATTATTCTGTCCAAAACACTTTAGTAATTCAAGTAATTCATATGTTATAGTCTTCTGTATCACTTGAATGTCTTTCTTTCTTTCTTTCTTTTTATTATAATAATCATTCTATCCAAAATCTTTGGTAATTCATGCGACCGGTCATATGTTATAGTCTTTTTTATCAATCTATCTCATCATCTTTTGTTGTTCAAGTTATTCCCAAGTACGAATATACATTCAAGAATGTGATTGTTTGGCTGTAATGCATATCATAAAGGTTATAAACCAATTCTAACTCGAATAACCATTAATGTCCAACTTTGGAGTCGTGTTGGAGAAGATCCAGGGATGTGTGATCCATACAACATCAAGACAGTAATTTTCCACTTTTTGCAAACATCTCACCAAAATTAAACTTCTACCAGAACACATGACCAGAAATTGTTAGTGCGACATTCTATGCAGTTGTGGCCGCATCTGCAATGATTATACCACCCGCCTACTAGAAATAAGGGTTAAGGAATCTAGTGAAGTTCTAATATGCAGAGTAGAAAGACATTGGAATCAGATATAGCTGATCATGTGTAGAAAGACATGTGCGCATGCCCACTGTCCTGTAAGGAAGTTAGAACCAGTCAGAGAATAAAACTGATGATTCAAGTAACAACGCATATTCTGTATCCCAATAATCCTATTTGGATTATTTCAGCAGACACCTAACATAAATATAAACACTGTTGAGTGATCTGCCTTGAAACTAGAACTATTCAAGTCACTAGAGGGCGTGCTGTTGACTGGCTATTATTCACGATGACATTCACTTTTGAGTAACCGCGGAGCACCTGACTAACGACAGACGAGCGAGTGGGAATCTACTTTCTAAATGACACGGTCTAGTAGTCAGTTAAAACTCACGTAGTTCACAGGAAGTGTGGAATTCAATATTTGCGTGAGAAATATACATCGACTCAGTGAAGCAACACTATAAGGAAGATGTGACAATTACGTAAGATATCGGACATTAAAGAAATGGAAGCAGCTTAAATTGATTAATCAATTCAAAGTATCCATTCAAAATTTATAGAAGTTTATCAAAGAAAACAACAAGAATATTATAAGGCACGGAAAATGGTTTGAACGAATAACTATATTTCATCATGTCTTAGAAATTGAACCTTACTTGTTTACATGTGACATTTCTTCTATGTGCTGCATCTCTTCAGGAAGTGTGTGATCATGGTTCTCGACAACTTCCTGTCACTTGTAGCTCTTAACAATGTTTATCTTTTTGCTATCTCTCCTAATCCCTGTTCTACCAACCATTTACATAAGCTCGTTATGTAAGCGATTCGTTGGATTCCTCTGCCTGTCTTGCCTTCAATAAGTCCTGTGAGTGTCAATTTTTTCAAGGCATCTTTAATCGCTACGTACCCTAGAAATTTCAACTTTATCTTCTTGAATATAAGTTTCCCTTTTATTTCCCTTTCTCCTTAAAACTTTGTCGTTGCTCACATGATCAGTCTATGGTATTCTCAACATCCTTCTGTAGAGACATATTTCCGTTATTAACAAAATATCTGAATTTTCTTACAGGGGAATCTTTTAAAATAATGAACTTTAATCTCTGATGAAATAAACACCGTATGTTTTGTTTTTTTTGGAATACAATCATTATTTGAACATTCATATTTTAATATTATCATATTGAGATCGGATATGCGGATACCTTTCGTCGGTGTGGTAAGTGTAATCGGCAAGCCGTGTTCCAATTCTGGGTTATTCTGCTGCGGTCACTTTCGCACTATGCCCTCACAAGCTACGAATTAAATAGTAATTTAGACAGGGCTTTCTAGTCCGAGGTGACAATCAGTCTAAAATAAGGTAATCTCTGAATTCGAATCTGTAAAGAAGGCAACGGGTAAAGACTTTACTATCCTGCCCAAGTCATGACAATCCACACATATTAAAGAAAAGAAATGTTTGGAGTCAGGACCCCCCTACATCCCGGCGAGGTATCAAAAAATTACTACGGGTCTCCTTTTTATTTTTCGGTATATAATTATATTGTATATGTTGAATTTTTTTACTTGATGTGCGTAGCGTAACGATTATCGGCGTGGAAACTGGGATTGGCTTTTGATTTAGAATTGGATTTGGATTTGGGGTTTACTTTGTTTTTAGGATTTACTTTGGATTTGGGATTGGCTTTGGATTTGGGAGTTTAAATTCCAACCGAGACATTTACGTTCATTTCCGTACGAATGCCAATACGAATGGATGAATCTATCTATTCTCTCCCGCAAAACTGTGGATTAAATAGCAGGATAGACTGAGCTCTCTAGCTTTGGTTGGCAACCAGTCTAGGAGAAAGATATCTTTGGATTCAAAACAAATTGGATATATAGCTAGTAATTCTTATTCGTCTATGTCTTCAATGGCGATAATGATTCTCCACAATTTACTGTCTTTTTTAATTTTTGTATAATCCTAATCTGTCATCCATTTACACAAGCTTATTAGGTAGGTTATGCGCTGCTTCCACCTGCCCCTCTTGCCTGTAATAGGTGCTGTAAGTTTCAAATTTCCAAAGTCCTCTTTCCTCATTATGCGCCCTAGAAACTATCTCTTTCTGATGTTCTGCACTTTTTGTTTACATTTCCTCTAAAATTTCTAGTTACACATGTTCAGTTCATGGTATTCTCAGTATCCTTCTGTAGAACCACATTTCTGTTGCCTCAAGTCTCTTCTTCATCCATGGAGTTGTGACTAGCAACACCATCCTACAAAAGTCTACTAGCTATAGAAGCCACAGAAGCAATATCTACTATGGTGAGGGCGTAGCTCTATACTCTACATGGAACTTTACAGGGTTAATATGCAACATAATACATACATTTTTTACTTATAATCTGTTACCATGGAGTGTGAAGTCCATTTGTTGACTGTATCGTGCTAGTGATTTAGTCAAAGAAAGAAAAAAGTAGAAATAACGATTCTTGAGATCAATTTATTTAAAAAATATTAAGCCAGAAATGTTTAGAACCAATTGTAGGTAAAGGCTGTTACATATAAAAAGAATTGACCAAAGTAATTTTTTAGTTTTCTTGCAGGTAAATTAGAAGATTGTTTTAAAACACAACACCATTAAGAATGGTCTTGTTTGAATTATTTTCAGGTCAAAATTACAGAAACAGTTGACCCTCATGAAGAAAGTGTAAGTACAATCAATTTCTTTCTCATTTTTTCATCTTTTTCTTCTTTTTTCCCCTTATTCTGAAAATATCAACGGCGAGAATTTCCTTATGAAACAATGTAATTAAAAAAACTGGAAGAAATTCGGTTGATACAGAGTTATGTATGGGGAAATTGTAGGATGAAGTAGAAAAAGTTTACTTGTGACGCGTTTCGTCCTTCAGGACTTCATCGGACTAAATTTGTTACGTTGCTAGGAGTGCATATTCGCATGAGTCTAACTGTTGGTAGAGAGAGCTTTTTCTTTGATTGTGTTAGATGCTTTTTAGGAGATTTAGGCATTTTTCGACTGAGACGTTGGTACAGAGTAATTTTATATCTAGGCTGGCCATGCGTTTGTCGGCCATGTTCATTTTCCCTTGGTTTTTTAACTAAGTTGCCTGAGTTCTTTATGTGAGATGAACTGATTGTTCCAAGGAGAATTTTTGTTATGACTTTCACCAGTTTATGGGGAGTGCTGTCTATTCCTGAGATAATGGGGAATATTGGAATGCCAGTTTTGTGGAGTTTAGTGAGAATGTAATGTTTGGGTGTTCTGGGGTGATATTCTATGAGTCTATAAACGATTTGTTTTTATTTTTAATTAGTTTCCAGATTTCCTTGTTGAATTTCTATGTGTCTGTAGTTATTTTTTGTTTGTTTATTTCTTCGTGTGTGTCGGTATGGTTGAGCAGTGAGTTAATTTTTTCTATGTCTGTATTCTCGTTCATAATCACAATCCCCCTCCCTTGTTAAGAGGGAGCGATGAGGATTTCCTTATTTGTCGCTAGGTTCTTTAGTGCATTTATGTGTCTTAGTTGTAATGTATTTAGTTGTTGGTTTCTATATAATAGCAGCGATTATGCCTTGAATGAAACCTCTGGTGAATTCGGTGTCGTTTTGCTTATGATTTTGTTTACTATAGTGTCTACTATGTCTCCTTTGCGGATTCCGGTGGCAAATTTTAAACCGAAGCTGAGGGTTTCTCATTCTGTATTGGAAAACGTTATATCCGATAGATTTTCTGTTAGATTAGGCTTCCCAATATATTTCCACTTGCTGCTGCTGCATAGTGAATGTTTGTCTCAGTTTGTTGTTTTGATTATTGTTCACTTGTTTAATAGTTTGGTGGAGTTTAGCCATTTCCGGCTTTATTAAAACATACTTTTTATAAAGTTGCATTCCAGTAGATAGTTTTTCCAACACTTTTAGTTCTTCGGCTGATGATTTTAGGAAATCGCATGCGTATTTTTGAAAAATGTGATGTGATGTTCTAATAAATTTCTATTCCCATCAAAAAAACAAAATAAAATCCGGCATGATCATCGGGTTCTACCTAAAAGCATTAAGAATATGCAGCTCGGATTATTTACACGAAGATGAGAAATATATTGAAAACACTTTCAAACTTCTCCAGTACCTTAAATATTTTATATTCAATTCGAAACAAAAGGCGCACAAGATATTCCAAAATAAAAAATGTCCCCTCCTTAGAAACCCAATGAATAAAAAAATATATTATCCTGTCTACTAATTCTCACATCTACAATCGAAAAGAATTTATCTAAACTTAACATAATAGTTGTTACTAATACATCCAAAACAATAAAAGACTTAGTCAATACTAAACAAAACAATAAAACCTGAAGGAGGAGTTTACTCCATCGCCTGTAATAACTTTCACAAAATATACATAGGAGAAACCTCAAGGAATCTAAATAAAAGACTATTTGAACACAAAAGCGAAATTTTCAAAAGAATCTATCAAATACGTTGGTTGTCCACCGTGATGAGACTGACCACAACTTGGCATAAAAAATGCTACTCTGATTAAAGGCGAAAATAATTCACTACGACGTAAATGTCTATAGAGTGCTTTAATCGCAAAGTCATCTACAGTAAATTTGCGGCCTGGCTATTACAACCTTTCATCATTTCTGGCGATTTTTCTAATATCACAGTGTGGAATACATACTTACAAAAGTGATGGAAAATAAAAGAAAAAGACTCTAAATGAATTCGGCTATATAAAAAAAAAATCTAAAATTCTTAGCACCCTTTTGTTATGCGCATGTGTAGTCGCATCAACACAACAAATTTATTCCGATGAAGTCCTGAAGAATGAAATGCGTCGTAAGTAAACTTTTTCCACTTTGTCATATAATTTCCTCAACATTTTGCTTGATATCGAAAAATACATATCTCAGAGTTATTGAGAAGCATTAAAATAATTTTTATCTGTATTTAAATTTTTAAATAATCAGTTGAATTGTTTCATTCATCATTCTTTTCAATTTATCCAATAATATCTTCAAATGATTAATAATTTGTAAGTTTTCTACTTTCTAATGAAATTATTTTTTACATTTATGTCTATCGTATAAGCATTTACTTGGTTCGAGGATAGGTAAATATTGGTCGTTTGGACTTGAATCAGTAAATAGTTCCTCGGTTTCCAGGTAAGTAAATATCGATTGCTTATATTATTATAGTCTGGAAGCATTCACTTGATTCGTAGGTAGACATTTTTAATAATTTCATTTCAAGCATGGGATTACTGAGTGTGAAAGAATATGAGGGAAATAAATAAAAAACATTATTAAAGAAAGAACATTTATAAAGAAGCCAGAAGATAAGAATTGACATTGAATTTTAAATTTTGAACATGAACGTTGACTACAAAACTAGATTCATACTCTGGCTTCCATCTTCAAAGTGCTTTCAAGAACCATCAAGAGAACGGTGAATAAGTTTAAAAAAGGGAACAGTAGAGAGGAAAACTAGATCAGGAGGTCACAGCACAAAGAGGGACCATCTTTTCAACTGATTGAGCTAAAGAGATCAATTAGAAAAGATCCAACTCACCCCATAAGACGTTTAGCACAGAGAGGAGTTTCAGCTATGACAGTCCAAAAAGAAGTGACAAAAAGACTTTAAAATGAAATCGTACATGAAAACCTGTGAGGTCAAAAAGTTAAAAGGTTAGAGAGGGCAAAACTCACCTTGAATAAGTTGGAAATGATCCTGCAGTTATATATATATATATATATCCTTCATGAGTTTCCGATCTTTAGCTATGATTAATTAATGATGATGTCATTTTCGTTTATGATCGATTTTATCACGATTCTTCTGTTAAGCCTGGAGAGTAATTATACATTCTTATTGCTCAAAGTAGAGTCCAATAGTGTTATAAAAACCACGGAAACTTCCACTAAGATATTTTTAATCATTTCTAAGATACAACGGTTCAAAGCTTAATCAAACAAATGGACAATTTTGCTGTTACATGATTTCAACAATTGTGCTGTTACACTCGATATAAAAATAGCTTATATTTGAGTCTGCAAGCATCTGCTTTATTCGGGGACAAGTTAAATGGAATTTCCTTTTTTATCATACAGAAAAAAATCCTCTAAAAAAAATGTCTTTCCTTCTGCCATAATTATTTACAAGTAAATTACATATTGGTATGACTGAACTATCGACAGGGCATAGAATACGTTAACTGCATATCCTGCAGAGGGCCAACCCTCAACAAAATAAAAGACCACCTACCAGGTAAATGCTTGCATACTAAACGACTAATATTTACCTATCTCCGAACAAATGTTTATAGACTTAAATATATTATTAGAAAATAATTTCGACATTAATAATCCATCAAGGGTTAACATGTAAAATCAACCTTCTTTTCTTTTTATGTGCCATGTCCTTTCAGGACGTGGATGATCATGGCTCTTCACCCCCCTCTATCCCTTGCAGCTCTCAACAAGTACCTTCCCTCTGCGTCCTCCCCCAGATCACGTTCTCTCATCCACCTGCTCAAGCTCGTCAGATATGTCGCGCGCTGCTTTCACTTGTCCCTCTTTCCTTCTATTCGACTCGTGAGTATCAGATTCTCTAGACTCTCCTTCCTCATTTTGTATCCCAGAAACTTCAGCTGCTTCTTTCTGATGTTAAGTATAAGCCTCCTCCTTGTTTGCATCCTCTCTAAGACCTCATATTTGCTCACACGCTCGGACCATGATATCCTTAGCATCCTTCTATAGAACCACATCGCCTCGAGTCTCTTCTTCATCTTTGAGGAAATCGTCCAACATTTGCTGCCGTAAAGAAGGACAGATGTCACGTAACAGCTCAGTATTCGTTTCTTTGTTACCAAATAAATCCTCCTGTCTCACAATACTCTGCTCAGATTTTGGAATGTGTCCATGGTCATCCCAATACGTCTACGTATCTCAGCGTCGCACTTACCGTCCTTTGTCAAGACGCTTCCCAGATATTTAAACTTCTGCGTCTACTTTATTCTAGTGTTCCCGACCTGCAAATCGCATAACACATTATTGTTATGATTACACTATTTCAGTTTGTCAAATGTATCATCATCATCGTCATCATCATATGTATCATCATCATCGTCATCATCATATGTATCATCATCATCATCGTCATCATCATAGCTGTTTCGACTTTTTTTTTTTTGAAGACACACTGCAATTCAGTGTGATTTCTCATTTTCAGCAACATCGTAAATAACTCTCATCAGTCCTCTTCAAATCTACATGTCTTGTGCCCCCTCACGAAATTGCCACAGGTCTTCAAAACTCTACTTCTATTTGACATTTGATTACAAAACCATTTTCATAAAAAAGTACTGTCTTTTTTCAAAACTATTAACTTGTGCTGCGTAATTTCAACATTAATATCTTTTCTTTCTTTGATTTTGGTTTCTTGGGGACAGATACATCAGTGTTATAACTATGAACGTCTCGAGCCAATAATTCGTCCGTTCTGGGTATGACGATAAACTACATCCGTGTCCTGGGTAAGACGATAAACTACATCCGTGTCCTGGGTAAGACGATAAACTACATCCAACAGCAAGGCCTCTAATAATGAGGTTTTGAGGAGCGTGGAACCAACTCTTAATCGCTAGTGTTCCCAGGTCCACCCTGATCCGGGGTGGTAGCGCCTGTTGGGGTCCCAGCTATGGGCAAGTGGTTAACCCCCAAACTATGAAAGTGTAGAAATGGGTTTTAATACCAGAGGTGCTTTGTAGAAAAGTTATTACCAGCAATAAGTTTTTGAAGAAAAAAATTATTACCAGCAATACATTTTTGAAAAAAGATGTGCTATACTTTTTGAAAGAAAAAGTTACAAGTGATACAGTTTTGAAGAGGGAATATTCCCAGATTTTTGAAGGAGAGAAGTTTTACCAGCAATATATTTGATAAAAAAAAATATTACCAGCAATAAAAATCTTGTCGGCATTAAATAACCCATTGAGGTTGATATGCCATAAAACAAAATAAACCAAACCAATAATTCGTGCCTTTTTTTACCAAGTCTTCTAACATTAAATGTCTGATGGTAAAATCTTTATATGTAGTTGAAAGGATTTAAAAAGTTTTAAATAAGTTATCTATTTTTAACTGTTGACAAACGAAAAAGCCATGAACTTTTCTTTCAAAATATGTAATGCTACTTATTTTTTTATTTTTTTCAAGCGCATCTCAAAATTTTAAAATCAGAGAGCGAAAAGTATTTCTTCATCTGTTAATTCACAGCAGTTGCTAAAAGCAAATTCTTAATTGCTGTTTATATAACTGGAATTATTCCATATGCGATGCGCTATAAGTGTCAAAAAGTGTAAAAATGGTCCCTTATCACAAACAGCATCCGTTCTTTTACCTTTTCCTTAATAATGCAAATATATATCATTGTATATATTTTAGTATTTAATAAAGTGAAAAAAAAATATTTCTTGTTTATTTTATTTTAACAGCCAGTTCACGTTTGTTTGCCAGATCCAATCAATTACAAAGAAGCCATACCGACATCGTAAGCTCTTTTTATCTAATTAACTTTTTACGTTAGATTTTACATTTTTGCGTAAGATTTTTTTTCTTAATACATTTTTACGTAAGATCTTTTTATCTCATTACATTTTTACGTAAGATTTTTTTAATTACATTTTTACATAAGATCTTTTTATTTAATTACATTTTTACCTAAGTTTTTATCGAATTACATTTTACGTAAGTTTTTATCGAATTACATTTTTACGTAAGATCTTTTTTCTAATTACATTTTTACATAAGATCTTTTTATCTAATTACATTTTTATGTAAGATCTTTTTTCTTATTAAATTTTTACGTATGATCTTTTTATCTAATTACATTTTTACGTAAGATCTTTTTCTTATTACATTTTTACGTAAGATCTTTTTCTTATTACATTTTTATGTAAGATCTTTTTATCTATTTACATTTTTATGTAAGATCTTTTTCTTATTACATTTTTATGTAAGATCTTTTTATCTATTTATATTTTTACGTAACATCTTTTTTCTTATTACATTTTTACGTATGATCTTTTTAACTAATTACAGTTTTACGTATGATCTTTTTAACTAATTACAGTTTTACGTAAGATCTTTTTCTTATTACAGTTTTACGTAAGATCTTTTTATCTAATTACATTTTTACGTAACATCTTTTTATCTAATTGTATGTGAACTAAATAAGGTGGTCCACAAAAAGAAATAATTAGTAACTATGTTGTTCTTACTAAAGTCAATGGAAAGAGCACAATCTGTGGACTGAAAAAAAGAATTTATAATTAACTCAGTAATTTTTTGTTTTGGGTGGAGGGGGTTAGTAAAAGATGATTTACTTTTGAATTATAAATTGTCTTTCTTCAGGACTGGTTACCAAGGCTAAAAAGGCGCATTCTACTCTACTATTTAAGCATAGGTGTTGAGTGGGATAGATAAGAGGATTATTCATATTCTTCTGAAGGGTATTTGTGCGAAAGTGTATGCAACGAGCGACTGAAATTAGAACTCGGCCCGCAGAGTTTTCGTTCCGAGTCGAGAATCATTACATCATTTGCATATCAATACCGTGTATCCCTCAGTATAGATATAGTAATAAAGAAAATCTACTGTGGACTTGAAATTTTTAATATGTTGCCAGTTGCAACAGACTTCTCAAAGAGTACAGTGATTAAAATGCTCGATATGTAGCTATAGCAACACATGAGAATACTAGTTTAAATACGTACGTGTACAACAGAGATGACTATTTTTGTACATTTGTCTAGCATATATTAAAACTTAAGGTGACGAAATTAAATTTCTACTCACTAATCAAAAAATTATTTAAAGCAAAATAGCAATTAATATTTTTAGCTGTTTTCTAAAAACGGAAAATTTTTAAAGCTTACAAATCTCCAGTTCCATATTTGTAACTTAATACAAAAAATCTTACGTACTACCTTCTATACTTTATTTTCTTTCCACATTTTTCTCTTTTCAGCTCTGTAAAATCCAAGGCTAAAAATAGATTTTACAATTTATAGAGAATTGGGTAAAAGTTTGTAGCGTTTTTCAGTTTATATCGTTTGAACATGTGTTTACATTTCAAGCATGACCGAAATTTATTATATATATATATATATATATATATATATATATATTCTGAAAGGTGGCATTTCAATATATTTTGCTATTCGCACCGAGAATGAGCTCAGCGAATATACAAAAGTAGAAGGAGGCGTAAGGCAAGGTTGTCTTCTCACCGGACTTATTCAATCTATACAGCGAGGCAATTCTGAGGGGATTGGAGATCCTACCAGGATACATCATTGACGGCCACAGCCTTACCAACATAAGATACGCAGATAACACGGTACTGATAGCAGACACGAAAAAGGAACTACAAAACCTCCTACAGAAGGTAGCCAGGGAGAGCGAGAAGAAAGGACAAACCATAAACTACAAGAAGATAAAATGCATGGTCATCAGTAAAAGGATGAGCCCGAAATCCGATTTGCAGGTCGGGGACACTAAAATCAAACATGTGCGGAAGTTTAAGTATCTGGGAAGTGTTCTGATGAAGGACGTTAGGTGCGACGCTGAGATTCGAAGACGGATTAGGATGGCCAAGGATGCATTTCAAAAGCTGGGTAGTGTACTGCGAAACAGGAGGATTTCTATGGTGACAAAGAAAAGAGTACTGAGCTGCTACGTGACATCTGTCCTCCTATACGGCAGCGAATGTTGGACGGTATCCTCAAGGATGAAGAAGGATTTTTAATGTTTTTACATTAAACATGAATATAAAGGAAAATTAAGTGCATTTTCGTTATTTCATGCTCTTTGCTTCTGGAAAAAAAATCGCTGTACAAACAGCAAAACGGTATGTGCCTTTTGTGGTGATGATGCCATAGCCGAGAGTATTGTTCAGAATTTGAAATTTTGATCTGGAAGACCGAGAATCGGGTAGGCTTGCATTTGATGATGACCAAATCGAAAAGTTGTTTAAAAATAATCCAGATCACGCAACAAGAGACATCGTAGAAATATTCCATATGGTCATTAGGTCCTATAGGAGAATTGTCATTTAATTAATAGCACTTTTTTTAATATATGGGATGCTCTTAGTAGGGCGATTTTCTGGGCAACTTGTATGTTGATATTACTTGGGACACTGTTAGTAAAATTGTCCCTTTAATACCCAGGGCTCCGATTACTCTTGGTACCGTCTCAATCATCATTCCCTACATCCTGTTAATATCGATCTCCAGGTCCATGTATTTGGACAATTTCTCGATAATTTTTATGGAGGTGTTTCTCTCGGATGGTGCTGCTATGTCAATAAAGCATATACTTTCTTGTCTTTTATTATTATTATTCACTCATTGAATGAGATTGGAGATTAAGTGACGGCAAGTTTCTTCAATAATTCAACACTTCTCAGTCTTCTTCTTCTTCTTCATGTATTAGATGAACCATTTGTCACAAAAGTTTATTATTGACTCGTTTTCAGTTCATCTTATTTTCTTACTTCTTTACACCTATAGCAATAATCTGTAAAATGCCTGAAGCCATACTACGAATTGACCCGACGCGTTGCGAGTGAAATTGCAAGAGACGATGTAAAAATCTTAGCGCAGCGTGAATTGAATTTTGGATACTTAAGACTTTGGAAATGCACAAAGTTTCCCCCGTGGTAGTAAATTTCCTTAAGCACAGCATGGGAATGTGGAACACCACACTATACCTAAATCACACCAGAGGCACTGCCATCTCCAACCACCTGAATATCAGACATGGAATCTTTGAAGGAGACTCCCTGTCACCCCTTCTGTTTTGTCTGGCCTTAAACCCCCATACGCATGAACTAAACAACAGTAGCTATGGTTACAAAATAAACTCAAAAATATTCAATCACCTACTCTACATGGATGATCTCAAACTCTTTGCCAAAAACAACAATGAATTGAAGGGCCTCCTCAAAATTGTAAAATGCTTCGGTGACGACATAGGCATGGACTTCGGATTAGATAAATGTGCAAAAGCAACATTTAAGAAAAGGGGAATTACAGAAATGCATTCAATAGATCTAGATTTTGTCACAAAGATTAGGGAACTGGAACAAGATGAAGCATATAAGTACCTAGGAATTAGCGAAGATGGTATACAGCATACCCAAATGAAGGAGAAGGTAAGAAAGGAGTAGTACAGGCGTGTGCGTCTGGTACTGAATACCGAACTGAACTCAAAAAACAGAATATCAGCCATAAACACCTTGGCTGTTTCCAGTGGTACAATATAGCTTCAGCATCCTTAACTGGACCATAGCTGACATTAAGCGAATGGACGCCAAAACGAGAAAGCTTCTCACTTGCTACCGCATGCATCATCCCAAAGCTGATGTTAATCCTCTGTATGTGCTCAGATACGAAAGAGTATACGATTAGTTCAACTAGAACTGTCCTGCAAAACTACAATTGACCTTCAAATATACCTGGAAACTACAGAAGACTGGATGATGATATGTGTCAAAGAACGTGAAAGTAGTAAGCGTCTTTATTTCGTAATAAAGGAAGCCAACAAGTTCAAAATGGAGTTTCAAATGGATGCAGAAATACAAATAAAGCACAATACACCGACTGAAGCTGCAAAATACTTAAAAAACGAAAGCAAAGAAAAATGCAACCGACCAGATACAGAAACAATGGCAAGTTAAACCGCTTCATAGCCAATATTCAGTCCGTGCCAAACAAGCTGACGTAGACAAAACCCGTACCCATCAGTGGCTAGATAGTGCAGGGTTAAAAGCTGAAACCGAAGGTTTTATCCTTGATGCACAGGACCAATGCTTGTTAACTAAAAGTTATCAAGCACACATACTAAAATATTGTGTTAGCCAAAAATGCAGATTCTGTGATAAATATCCAGAAACAATTGATCATCTTGTATCAGGTTGCACGATATTGGCACCCACTGAATATATAACCCGGCATAACAGAGTGGGCCAATATCTGCACTGGAAAATTTTCAACTTCTACAAGAAGGAAATTGAAAAAAAATGGTATGAACACCACCCAGACCTGGTTACGGAGATAGGACTGTTATAATTCTATGGGACTACACAATACACACAGACAGAACAATCAAAGCTAACCGCCCAGACATTGTTATTAGAGACCGATAACAAAAAAGTGCCTCCTTATTGATATGACAATCTCTGCAAACTGCAATGTATCTTTGAAGATCTTCAAAAAGCTGTCAAAATACAAGAAGTTTGAAATCGAAATCTCAAAAATGTGGCACATGGGAACATCAACAATCCCTGTTGTAGTTGGAGCTCTCGGATTGATTGGAAAAGATTCCAGTAGACTAATTGAAGGGATTCCTGCAAGTCCGTGCCTTAAAGAAATACAAAAAATTGTTCCCACGAGTACAGCCACACCTTACGAAGGGCTTTATCTATGTAAAAAAAAACATTTTTCTTGTTTCTTTTTTTTTCTTTTTTTTTTAATTGGTCAGTGGAAAATGTCATGATGCCATTTCTAAACCTAGAAGAAATGTGTATGCATCAGAAATCAAAGGAAATAAAATAATGATAATAATAATAATAGGAGGAGGAAGAAGATGAGGATGAATACGTTTATTTCGTGAATTTAGTCAGCAGTCTGTTCGGTCAAGATTCAGTTTTTGTGGTGAGATTGATGCGACCACTTCAGAGTTCAAGCCTGGGCGATGGTATATGGGGACCGTGCGCTGCCCAAACCATATTGCCCCCTTTTCGGTCGTACCGAAAGGATCCAAAGGAATACAGGGCATTACATTTAAGGCCGGTTTGATTGCAGGAGATAGTAGAAGCCAACTGTCTTCGAGGCTTCACTCCGTATTTTCTGTGTGAAATTACCTCCATAGTCTTGCTTTACTTCCATAGTCTTTTCCATACTTGGATATGACTGAAAGATAGTAGATGTTTAGAAAGAAAAAGTAAAATAAAATAAAAATCGAAATTTGAGCCTAAAATACATAGAGATTATGAAATTATTATTTATAAGTATAGCACAAAAATAATTGGTCGGTCAATTTGTGGGTTATCCGTCGCCACATTTAAAAGTCATTTTCCAATTTTTTCACAAATACAGATGCGTAAAAATATACTATTTGTTACATAAATTATATTTATTTCACTAAACAACAAACATTAATAGTATTATCCCGGTGTCATGAACGCAGCAATAAACTGCAGGATAGTGTCAAGTGGGTCGACTCCATGAACTCGGCCAAGTAGGTCTCAAGATGGAGTCGTGTCGTTCATCGATGACGCTTGTTTCTCCATTTTTCTTATCCCAGCAAACGTTCGATATTCTGAGTGTGGACTCCGATATCTGCATCAACGAAATTGATTAACATTGAAATGTTGGAAGCCATCCTCTTCCAGCTAACTGTCGGAGTAGATAATGGAACCTTCGGCGATGTTTTTTGCAGTGCTTCTCAGTTGGCAGAGTTTCTTTACCTTAAAGCAGACAAACAGCATTCATTTCATTTCTTTTGGGCCCCAAATATTCATAAGAAGTTTGAAAAGGAAAATACTACATCTACTCTTTATAAAAAGTGGTAACCCACAATTACCAAATAATCTATACTATTGTTTTTGCACTAGTAATATCTAAACTACTAAATGATAAAAAAAATGAATGAGAGAAGAAAGTTAATAAATATAACTTTATATAAAACAAAAACAGGAGGTAAAAATAAAACAAAGCATCTTCAGGTAAGATATATAAAAACAAATAAATATAAATTCAGAAAAACCATGTAACTTGAAAAAGTTGAAAGAAATAATAATAATAATATTAATAATAATAATAATCAATACGTATATAAATAAAAATTAATATAATAATCATAATATATCATATATATAATAAATGAAATTGTCGCAACTCCTTGGCTATAAATATTGGCTGACCCTTCGTCTCTCTCTCTCTCTTCCGGCTCGGGCCTTGGGCCGCCACCTCGCGTGGAGATGAGGTAAAATCTCTCTTTTTTTCGACTTAGGCCTTGGGCCGCTACCTCTCGCGGAGGCGAGGTAAAATCTCTCTTTTTCCACTTAGGCCAATATGTGACCTCTCACAAGTACAGCGTTTCCCAAATTCTGGGAACGCGCTAAGAACAATACACGTACATACGAACACTTACAACACACACACATAATTTCTCCATACAAACTCTATGTAACAGTCCATGTCTTTGTTTAACTTGTTTTGTTATTAATATATATTTGTTTACCCATGTATATCGGTCTTGTTTGTTTTCTTTGTCTTCTTTGGACTTAATTAAAGTCTGACATTCCTATGTAGCTGGACCGGCCAGCAGGAAATTTTAACCTTCTGATATCTCTTCACATTATCACCCCCACGGTCCGCTACAAAATAAAAGAAATAATAATTTTGTGTATTATATTAAATTATTACAGTATTTTTAGTTTTAGGCGATATGTACATTTTTATATATTATATAATAATTTTATATTAAATTATTACAGTATTTTTAGTTTTAGGCGATATTTACGTTTTTGCAGTTAAATTTAAGATTTATTAATTTTTTTTTAAGCTTCGAAAAAACGCGTCCTCCCGTTGAGTTCAGAACTGATAAAAATTGTTGATGCCACTATTGCAATATCATCCAACAAATGCTATATAAAAATAATCATTTCTGCCTTTGGTTGGATCTTAATTTTTGATTATAGCACCGGATGAAGATGTAATATCAGTGATTTGGTCAATGTAAAAGTTATAGTAATAGTATACTTAAAACCATTGGCTTTGACGCTTGTAACTGAAGGTCATTTGAAGTGGTTCTTCTTCATCACAAATGCTAGAGTTGTTTGAATATTCACTGATTGTCTTCGTTTGTTCCTTTAGGGGTAGAGATGAAGTTCCATTAAAAGTTATCTCACTGTAGTGTCTATTCGCTTCACACAGTTGATCCATAAAACTTGAAATATAATTAGGTAATTTTCAAAATCCTATCAGTTTCCTTTCTGTTTTTTAATGATTACTAGTTCTATGGACTAGATCCTATTTCTGAGGTTTAAAAGAAATCGCTATTTTTTTTAAAATAAATACATTCGTTAAACTTTGCAAACATGCATTATCTGTGTGTGTGTGTGTGTGTGTGTGTGTGTGTGTGTGTGTGTGTGTGTGTGTGTGTGTGTGTGTGTGTGTGTGTGTGTGAGCGCGTTCGTTTGTGTTCGTTCTCTATGGAAGATAATAAGCATAACATTTTTTAAAGCCGGCATCTGTTAATCTTTTTCATTTTTTATGTATTAGTGTTTTCCACGCCAGAGACTCCTAACCGAACTTTTAATAAAATTTATATTTAATCTTCTGTTCAGTGGAGTAGCCTTCTTCTAAATGCGAAAAGCAGGCCGAATAAAACCTCAAATTCGTTGCAGTGTATGAAAAGGTTGAATAGACTTAATAGCTATAAATTGTTAACATAATTATTGATTCTTGACTTGTTTTTCTTTCGTCTTATTTTTTGTTACCGTTTTACATCTAGAAGTAAGAATAGACGTATCTTCTTTATAAATTATTATCATAATTATTGATTAAGATGTCTGGATTTATTAGATGAATCATTTGTCATACTTATTAATTCTTGTCTAGATTTCCTTTTGTATTATTTTATTGCTACCATAAACCTACATGTACAAATGATCATAATAGCCTTAAGATGTCTGTAATTATGAAATGAATCATTTGTAATACTTATTTATTTTTGTCTAACTTTCCTTTGGTATTATTTTTGGTGCTACATGTACAAATGACCACAGTAACCTTAAGATATGATGATATATAGATGAATCATTTGTCATAATTATTGATTACTAACTAATTACTTTTCACCCTTTTTTCTGTGGCTTCTTCACACTTAGGAAAAGGATTAGTCGTAGTAGCCTTAAGATGACAGAATTTTGCATAATTATTGATCCATAACTTAGATGTTTGAATCTATTAGATGAACGATTGTTATAATTTTTTTTATTCTTGTCTAATTTTTCTATGTTTACTGTGATTATGCACATACATATAGCAATGATAATATCAATCTTGCAATGACAGTATTTATTAGACAAATCATACATCAGTTATTTATTCTCAATTATTTTTCCTGTCATCATATTTTGGCAAATTTTTACATCTTAAAGTAGGAAGAGATATGATGCTAGAATTTATTAGATGAACAATTTGTCATATTTACTGACGCTTAGCATTTTTTTCTTTATTCTTCTTCCAGGTGCTTCTTTACATATAGTAGTGTATGAATCTATCTCATCCCGATAGCTATGGGTCAAATAGTAGGACTTGTATCTGGAAAAATCAGTTTTTCTTCTAAATAAATTGTTAATGCGATATTCACTAACAAAAAAAAAGAAGAATTTTTCTTGCAATCTCAATTATGTTTCGTTGTTGCAGTCGCTCTCTCACGGACGTACTGTCGCCTCCCTCTGTCTTTTTTACAAATACTTTTATGGTAACTGCTCCGATGAGCTGCTTTCGCTGGTTCCCAGACTTCATGAATTTAAGCGTTCAACTAGGCTGGCATCTCGCTCACACCTTTTCACTGTTGAAACTGTTAAATGTAACTGTCTCTTCTACTCCAATCGCTTCATGTCTCGCACTTCTCGCCTGTGGAACTCCCTCCTTTTTTCCTGTTCCCATAAAGTGTTAATAAACCATAAAATCATATAATATAGACATAGACATAATAGCCTTAAGAATACTGAATTTAGAAGACAACGCCATAAGAATCGATTCTTAATTCGTTTTCATCTTTTGCATTTTTACAACGAGAAGTGGCAAAATGATCTAAAGTTTTCACAATTTATTAAATAAATCATTTGGAATATTCATTGATTTTTTTAATCATTTTCAATTTGTCTTTTCTGTTGCTTTTTTCCGCCTAGAAACAGGAATTGACGTAATGTCCTGAAAATGCCAAGATGTATTAGTTTAATCATTTCTCATACTTATACTTTACTCAGTTCTCTTTTACATATTTACATTGTTTCTTTACACCTAAATGTAATGGCCTTGAGATGTCAGAATTTATTAAGTGAATCACTTGTTACAATTACTGATTTTATGTAGTCTTCCTTTCATCTTAATTCAGCTTTTTTTACACCTAGAAGTAGAAATAGTCGTAATAACCTTAAGTTGTTTGAAATTATTACGTGGATCATTCATCATAATTATTAATTTTTGACTAACTTTATTTTCATTTTATTTATTATTTCAATGTTGCTTTCTATTGCAACACTCACATAATTTTAATTCTATGACCTCTATATCAGCATTGCTTACTCAGCAATGTTATTTATGAGCCATTTTACATTTAACTTATTGGAATATTGTTCTTTAGTTGCGTGTTGCATAAATGAATCTAATTCAAATTTACCGTATTTTTTTTAGCGGCAGTCACCGTCCATTATGGCCGAAATATGGAGAGTACTTATATTTACCACCGCAAAGATGGGTTCATTCGCTAGAAGTAAGTATTTAAAACTATTTACGAGGGTAAGTCAGAATATTATCCGCCCTTTCCCTATAACATATCTTTAGGTTTGTTACATTGCCTTCTGCTCATGCGTACTTATCGTTGGTATCATTGTGGTCATGTGATTGAAGTATGAGTTTGATCGCGCCAGTTTTATTGTTGCTGTTACAGTGTAAACATGGCCGCTCCGCCAGCAGTGTGCACCAAGATGGAACAAAGAACAGTGATCCGATTTCTCTTGTCGGAAGACGTGTCAGGGGTTGAAATTCATCGAAGACTTCTAACACAATACAGCGAGAGTGCATTACCGTGTATGCATCGAGAAATTTAAAAGTAGCTGGACAAGCGTGACATACGAAGAAGGGGCAGGACACCCGTCAGCCTCCACCACTGACGAGATGATGTAGCAAGCTCGAGAGATGGTAATGACGAATCGACGAGTTATCATCGATGAGGTGTGTTCTCTGTACATTCAGATCACTGTTCTTTGTACCTCTTTGGTGCACACTACTAACGGAGCGGCTATGTTTACACTGTAACAGTACCAAAAAACTAACGCGGTTCAGCGATCACATGACCACAATAGTACCAACACTAAGCACACATGAGCAGAAAACAGTATGACAAACCTAAAAATGTGTTATGGCGAAAATGCGAATAATTTTTTACTTACCCTTGTAGATTAGTTGCTTTGCTTTTAATTTCATGACGTTATTCTTTAAAGTTCTCAAATTTCGAAATTAATAAAACTGGCGCAATCCAACTCAAACTTCGATCACATGACCACAATAATACCAACTCTAAGCACACATGAGCAAAAAACTGTGACAAACCTAAAAATGTGTTATGGCGAAAATGCGAATAATTTTTTACTTACCCTTGTAGATTAGTTGCTTTGCTTTTAATTTCATGACTTTAAAGTTCTCAAATTTCGAAATTAATATTTGTAACCACGTTTTTATGAATTATTAATTCCATAATTTTTTTCTTGATTTCTAGAAATGTTATTAAAGAAAATGCTAGAGAGGTGATTAAATTTACATTTTGTTTTAAAATAGAAATAATTTTAAAAAAGCTTTTTGAAACAGATACACAATAAGTAAGCATCTTTCTCCTTCCCTCCATCTCTCTCCTCCTCTCTTCACTACTCTCTTTCTATCTCTTTTCTCACTCTCTATTTAGTATATTTGAGAGTTATTTGAGATTATCCCATTTCAGGAACTAATTCAATCTGCGTTAGTTTTGCTGGAATACTTGGTGTAAATAAATGTATCATACCATCTCAATATAGCATTATTACATCCGTGATATAATAAAAGTTGTTGAGCACCTCGAGGTGGTGTAATGGTTAGCAAGCTTATCTCGCTAGAACAATTACGACTGAATAGTGAGTTCAGTCATTACTGGGTTCCCATACTTTCGGCTCTGTGCCACGTCTAAGCTACGCTTGGAAAATCACTATAATAAAAGTTGTCTCCACTTTACTATGTACGGAAATTGCGAAAGAATCACTTCTGTGCATGCGTGAATAAAAACAAGGAGATATGTATAAGATTCGAGATATAAAACTTTATCTATATATATACAGAAACTTTTAGACAATAGTTTATTCATGCAACAGAGTACATAATAACAGATATTAAAAAGAGAAGTGAATTAAGATATTACTTGAAGGCTGACTTGGTCGTACATTGCATCAGTGATATGTCTGCGTCATAAACGGCGAGCGAAAATAGAAAGCTTTAGTAGATGTGTAGTCATTTTGATGAATCGGAGGCGAGGTGACCTATTTTTATCGCTTCAAACCAGACTGTCTTGTGGCACATTTCTATTTTTACTTTTTTTTTCAGTTAATGAAGTACGAGAATTGAAATATCTAGGAAGTGTTTTAACGGAAAATGTGACACCAAAATCCGAAAACGCATTAGAATAGCGAAAGATGCCTTCCAAAAGCTAAGCCAGGTATTAAGAAACAGAAAGATTTCGTACCAAAGAGTACCAAAACGAACGCTGGAGAAGCGACTTGAGTCAACAGTAATGTGATTTTACAGAAGAGCGTTGAGAATACCATGAACTGAACATGTGAGCAACGACGAATTTCTGGAGAAAATAAAAACAAAAAGGACACTTACACTTCGAATCTGAAAAAGACAGATGAATGTTTTGGAATACATAACGAGAAAAGAGAGCTTGGAGAATTTGACACTCACAGGACATAGTAACAGCAAGAGGGATAGAGGAAAGCAACGAATAACCTACCTACCAAACGAGCTTGTGTAAATAGTTGGTAGAACAGAGATTATGAGAGATAGCAAAAAGACAAATATTATTAAAGGAGAGGAAGCTGTGGAAAACCATGATCGCTCACGTCCTGAAGGGACACGACCCAGAGAAGAAGATCAGTGGTGATCAAATGGTAATGGAAGTATTTAAAGTGTTCAGTATTTAATAATTCCACATCTTGAATTTTATGATGCGTTCAGCGTATGTGATATCACTGCTTTCATTCCAATTCCAGATCATAGTTTCTGTTTTAGAAAGGTTTTTATCTGGAGTTTTATTTCTTGGAACAGTTGGATGAGGATGTTGATATTTTATTGAAGATTATACTTATCCCTAATATGAATATATGTCATCGGCATAGCGTCTCTACCTCCTCATTAGACACTGGCCTTGTGTTTCAGCTAAGCTACGCTTAATAAATCGTTATTGGGTACCTCGACGTGGTGTAATGGTTAGCAAGCGTGTCTCGCTGGAACAATTACGCCTGAGTAGTGATATGTATATTCATGAATTAAATTATAAGCGAATAAATTTTTAAGGATCGTCTGAACTAATTATTATATTGCTCTGCTCTTACATTAAGCTCTCTTTGGATCAATGTCCTCCTTGGGATTATCCTTACTAATTATCAATTGATATATATATATATTATATATATATTGTGTGATATATATATATATATATATATATATATATATATATACGGAGAGAGAGAGAGAGAGAGAGAGAGAAAGAGATAGCAATATATATATATATATATATATATATACAGAGAGAGAGAGAGAGATTAATAATAAATATACATTTTGTTCCTCACCAGTAGCACAAATGTGAGTTTGATGCATGCTTCAATCATCAGTTGACCAGTTGATGATTGAAATGTTCATATATATATATATATATATATATGATATATGATATATTATATATATATATATATGATTAATGCAAGTAAAATTTGTCAATTAGGTAATTGGTGTTGTATTTAGCACCTTGACTCTGTCGATTCGTAGACAAAACGCTTTTGTAATCGTTCTGTTCAATCGTCAGGAGGTAATCAACACTGAGCGACAACAGTCTGTTTCATGCTTGAATGCAAATGTCAACTTACATACGCTCTATCCCTGATATTGTGCACTTTACTTATAAATATACCAACACATAAAACTATATTTTTATCATATATATATATATATATATATATATATATATATATATATATATATATATATATATATATATATATAGCAACGGGTTACAAGGTGTGGAGTAATTTTGACCAGAAACATTAGTACTGAGGATAAAGAAAAGACCAATCAGGATAAGAGTAGATAACGACTGACATTGCATATTAAAGTTGGCTGCAAAGCTTGGAACTGAGAGGGGGTTCCACAAGTGAGAAGTGCGGGATAATAAACTGTTAGCATAGAAGTTGCTGCTACATCTAGCTAGCTCAACTGTAAATTATTGAGATCTCACCACCAGTCTAGTATTGCACTTAAATTCGTAAAGTCTAGGTACCATAGCGAAGAGGTCATCCAAACAATTACCATGAAAGTATTTATTTAAAAAAAGGGCACAGAGAGGCAACCTTATGGATGTTGGCAATTGATTGAAGCCAAGCCACCAGATCAGGGACAATAATATTGCTGATTCTTCTTTGGATTTTATCAAGGAGCTCCAGGAAAATAGCAGGGGCGCCAGACCATATATAACAGCAATATTCTAATCACGGATGAATGGTAAACTTATAGATATGCAAAATAGATTCCGGAGAGAAAAATTCTCTAGCTGATCTAGCCTTTCAATGTCGTCTTTCCACCTCATGTCAGCTGAGAACGTTATCCCAAGAAAGCGCAATGAGTCACATTCTTGAGGGATAGCATCAGCCATGCTAATGGAAGGCAAAGAGTGGTTTCTCAGCTGATTAATGGAGAGCAGTTTAGTTTTGGAGGCGTTAAAATTGACATGCCATCTTTTTTCCCCAGTTAGCGACGGTCTTGAGGTCATTTTTACCTTGTCTGACTGATCTGTTTTACTATCGAGACAGGAGTAAATGGTAGTGTTGTCAGCGTAGATGCCAAGTAGAGAGGTAATGCCAACGTCGTAGGACCAAGGATGGCGCCCTGGGGGACACCCGCGTTAGTACGAAAGGATGTAGACGAGTAGCCGTTCAGGACAACTTTCATTTCACG